>JAUCMX010000022.1:9638758-9953758 GCA_033459395.1 Hemibagrus guttatus | reverse complement strand
GGATCACGTTTACGAAAGCACCACGTTGTGCACTATGATAGCCATTAAAATCCCTACCTCTTGATTAAATCGAGCCCCTTAAATCGTCTCTACTCTCAAAGCCCCACCCTTTCGTCTCCGCCCATGGCTCTCTCTCTCTCTCTCTCTCTCTCTCTCTCTCTCTCTCTCTCTCTCTCTCTCTCTTGCGTCACGCGCGGGAATCAGTTCCTAATTATTTCAACAAGCTACTCTGGATACTATTTTTTTGTAGATACAGAATTGATAAGAGTCTGTGAAAGAGAGGGGCAAAGTACAGAGCTTGTTAGTAAAGTTAAACAAGATTAGATGTAAAGGTCAAGTAAATTTTAATTGTTACACAGAATTATGCAGTTAAAAAAAAACAAAAACCATTGGGTGCCGAAAAACTCTGCAGAGAGAGTTATGTATTCAGGGCTGGCAACGTTAAAGTGTTATAATATTCTGAAAGGAATTTATAGTGAAACAAACAAACAAAAGAAAAAAAAAACTTATGTATGTTATGTAAATGTATATTAGTAGAGGTAAAATAGTAGTCTACTTGTATAAGTACATAGTAATAAGTCTGAAAAGACATAACTTGAATATAACATGAATGTGTAAAAAAAGCTTAAGCCCCTTTGGGCACAAGTTACCATAAGTGTTAATTCAACAAGAGTTTATTCAACACTATAAGTTTTGTTCTTTTTTCTTTGCTGAGTGACAAACAAACAATTAACTTTTGTCCAAATGCAAATGTGTGCACGTCATAAAACTCAAGCCCTCCTCACTGTGTCCTGATCTCTACTGACAAACTGTAAAGTTTCTACCTCTTTTGTATTTTTAGCTTATTTACTGCGAGGTGGCTCAGTAGAAACAGTATTTCACTCTGCTGTCTTTTTCAGTTTGGCTTCTGGTTGCTCCTTTTTTATGGTGCTCAATTAAAATCTGAAAAGGGCGTTTTCAGTATCAAGAGGGAGTGTTCTGACCAAATATTGATTAAGTAGGTGCTTGAGTCTATAGTTGTCAGTGAGAAGGCCCTGTTGGCCCGCTGCCCCCACTCTTCAAAAACCTATTGTTGGGGTCTCTTTAAGTGCTGAGATCAAAGCATGTGCCTTTAAGATTTATTTGTCTGGGAAAAGCCAGGGCAGTGGAGCAGCAGACTAAATCAGTGGAGCATCACTACTGTAGCAGATAAAGTTTCATTCACAAGATGCTACAGAGGTGATAGATATAACTGGTTGAAAATGTAATGATGGCCTGTCCAGTTCATGAGAGGATTTATGCATAATATTTATTTTGTACTTTTTGACTATCTGTTTTATATTGTTGTCTACTTAGAAGAACCTTGAATTTGCAGTCCACTCATCTATTGTTTATTACTTTATACATTTTAAAGAAAAAATATTATGATGGTTTTTAAATATTACTGTTACACAAAGCTTACAACATATTTAAATGGATTTCAAAAATTTAAAGAGGCTCTTTTTCTTCTTAACCTGGCTATTATGTGTGAGTTAATAAAGATTTTCTCACAAAGATGAGCTTGCATGAGTGCGTTCGCTCTTTTCCCTTATACTATTAACTTTGGGAAAGCTGACAATTCTCGAGCCTCATTTAGCTAATTAAAAGTAACTAAAGTCATCAAAGAGCAATGGCCCCCACTCTCTCAGACTTTCATTTTATGGCGGGCAAGAAAAGAAAACTCAGAAATACAAACAGTCAAAGGGATCAAGTTTTTTCTTCTTTCTTTCTTTTTTTTCCAAAAGGGAGTCCTGCCGAGGCCAATTGAATAAGCTTAGTGCCTTCAGATGTGCCATGGTGAACGCAGTCAACATGTAATAATTAGTTTCATTGAGGAGCATTCCAACAATCTGCTGCCATTCTCCCGAGGCCATTGTCCCTCCCGCAGGCCAATAGCCAGGAAGACAGAGAGAATCAACTGCTAACAAAACATGAAAGAAAGCGAGGAGGACTTTGTTTGTGTAAATAAAGTGGGGGGTGCTGGCTCACCACTATTCTGGCAAGGAACTCACTCAATAGAGAGAGAGAGAGAGAGAGAGAGAGAGGGAGAGAGAGAGAGAGAGAGAGAGAGAGAGAGAGAGAGAGAGAGAGAGAGAGAGAGAGAGAGAGAGAGAGAGAGAGACAGAGAGAGCGAGGCAGAGAGATACAGCATGAGTGTGTGTGTGTGAGAGAAGGACAGACTGATGAATTAAAAAGACAACAAGCAGCAAAAAAGAGTGATGTTGTAGATTTGAATCACTCATATACAAACTGGAACAGCCAGTAATATGTTATATGAGTACAACAGCTGACAAGAGTTTTTTTTCCACTTCTCTCACTTATTTGTATAGCTTTTGGGGGCAATCTTTTTTTTCTAAGATGGTTGTGGATGCTTGATGCATTTTTAGAGTACATTTGTGTACAAAGAGAGGGGGGAAAGAGGGAGAAAGAAAGACAGGACTGTGTCCATGATCAATAAACAAGGGGCCTAGTCTTCCTGCTGGAATGCTTTTCTCAGTCATGACTTCGAAGCCCTGCAGGCAGAGAGATGCAGCAGTAAATTCATCCCTGTTCATCCCAGCGTTCTCTCTCTCTCTCTCTCTCTCTCTCTCTCTCTCTCACTCACTCATTCTTTCTCCATTCTACATGTGGATTCAACTGAATGTGAGAATACAGCAAGCTTCACAAATACTGTTATCATAATAGGAATGAAGAAAGCTAACATAAATTTCAGATTTAGTAAGAATTCATGCAGTTAAGTTAAGTGGTTAAGGTTAGGATTCAGGATTTAGTGCTTGTAACTTTTCTCAGGACTTTCTAATAATAACACTTGTTCATTTAGTCATAATGTCACTAATCAAATTTTTGACTAAGGTGAAATGGCTTGCTTGCTCCACTGCACACTTATACTATCAAGATCTGGTAATTTTGTATTAGAAAAACTATACATTTACAACCTTTATAAATGGAGGTTTCTATCCTAATTCTATCCCAATTGATTTTTTTGTAGCAGAGTGTGGCCTGTGAGCCTAACTTTCATTACATTAGGAATTTTTGGGAAGTGAAATTACTGGCAGTACTTTCTAAGAATATCACGTAACATAATTCTGCTCTTCATATGTCGGGACTGTTCTTTTTTTCTCCTCTGTTTGTCTTTTCTATTAAGAAAGTACCCCTTTTGTGCTGCAACTTTAAATGAAATAAACACACACTCACTCACACGCATACCCCAAGTTTATCTGCAAATGAATGCTTGAGCCTATGCTTCATTGGTTCTCCTTTCTCTTGTGGCACCAGCATTGTGATCCTCTGATATTAATTCAAAGGACAATTAATGAATGCAGGCCATCTTTGAAGTGGGGTTCTGGGGTTGCGCCCAGACCTGGCCCCTCTGAGCTGATGGACTCCCTTCTTTCACTCCAAACTTCTCTCAAAGACAATCTGAAGTGGCTGAAAGAGAAAGTGAGCAATGGAAGGTCAAGGAGAATAGGCACTCCTCTCCAAATAGATCTCTCTCCCTCCCTCTCTCCCTCTCTCCCTCTCTCTCTCTCTCTCTCTCTCTCTCTCTCTCTCTCTCTCTCTCTCTCTCTCTCTCTCTCTCTCCCTCTCCCACTCTGTGTTCCTTTGGAAGTGTTAGTGTGCGCAGAGGATGAAAAGGAAAGTGGAGAGGTCGAAGGGGTAGGGGCCAACCTATAAACACACACAATGAGATGGTTAATTGAGAAAAGCTAGACAACGTTGTCAATCACTTAACTTGGGGAACTTCACTTCTCACTCTTATTTCTCTGAGTGATTGTGAAACTTGGGAGAAGCACAGAGAGAGATAGAGAGGGAAGGATAAAGAAAAAAGAAAGAAAGAAAGAAAGAAAGAAAGAAAGAAAGAAAGTGTGGTGTTTAGGAAATAGAATAATGTTTAACTATACCTTTAAGTCTTTAACTGCTTATATTTGCAATAATAGCTGACAAGAACTTGTAGACAGTATTTGAGACCTAAGATTTTTTCAGCCCCAACATTCAGCCCCAATATAGAACATCTGTTTTGAGGAAAAAAACTTTTTTGCATTGAACGCTCAAAAAATGCATGTTAACAGATTACATTAGCTATATTAGCTTTAAAACATTTTTCAATTTGTTCTAACTGTTGTGTAAAAATATTAAATGTGGCACTTTTATAATGTGACCATTATTTATCTATCTATCTATCTATCTATCTATCTATCTATCTATCTATCTATCTATCTATCTATCTATCTATCTATCTATCTATCTATCTATCTATCTATCTATCTATCTATCTATCTATTTAGTTAGTTAGTTAGTTAGTTATTAATTAATTAATTTATTTATTTATTTGTTTATTTTTAAAGTTATTTAGTTTTTATTTATAACTGCACTAGTGGTACAAATGAAAAAGTAGTAAAAAGCTCTGCCCAATTCTTGGTTGTGTTTGTGCCACAAAAAGAGAGACAAAGAATTTATATCACAGCACTGTTGAATTTACTGATTAGTTTGAAGGTACTGATTAATCATCTAAAATATCCTTCTGAATATAGAGCTGGCTCTAATTCAAATCATATTTAGAATAATGAGCTTGTTATAAAATGTTAATGGATCTACAGTAACAAGTTCTTAGCACATCACCACATTTGTTGATTATTTTACTACACCCATGTTGTATTATTTCTGCGATACTTAAGAAAAAAAACTTTATTCCAGATTAGTTAGCTTCCATTTCAATTACTTTCAACATGGTATTAACATTATTTTATGCATTTAAACATAGTATTGATTCATTTTCAGAATAAGTACAGAAAACGTATAGTAGTTATAATAAACAAACAAACAAACAAACAAACACAAACAAATAAATAAATAATAAGTAAATAAATATTTACAAATATTTTGGATAGTTTTGCCATTCTGCTATTGAGCCCTGCTAATTTAAGTGTGTAAAGTAGGCAAAGAATTAGGGAACATTGGAGGGCTGGAGCACTTTGTCTACTTTCTGATCCCCGGAGAGTGTGATCCATGCCTTTGCTGGCTCACAAATAAGCCCTAGGTCACTGGATGAGCAAATGCCTTCCCTGCTGGTAGTGAGGGTTAAAATAATGTTTTGCCTCCCATTGGCAGGTAAATTGAGCTCTGGGAATAAGTTCTTTATGAGTAGAAGAGTTTGTTCACACTAGTTGTTTAAACTTAAAAAATGGTTGGAGTGGTAAGATAATGGTGGAAGACCCTTATAATAGGCAACAAAGGGCCACAAAATACATTAAATGTATATATATATATATATATATATATATATATATATATATATATATATATATATATATATATATATATATATATATATATATATATATATATATATATCAGTGTGATTCAACAAACACTTTTTAAAGCTTTAAATTTACCTGTAGCAAAGAAACCTTAGTTTAGTACATAGATGTTTTTGCCTTAATTGTACTTGATATAGATTCTGGAGGCAAAGACAATTCTTCCTATCATTCTGTCAGGATGTGTTTTGTGATGTATACATGTGTGTGTTCTCTCTCTGCTCAATATGGGTGCTGTTATACTAGTGTGTGCGCTAATGAAGCAATTCCATGCTGTACTGCATGTTTTCTGCAGATAATGCAGACTACATGCTGTGTATCCACGATGCCTACTTTTCTCCACTCTATTACTGACTCAGAACAACTACATGTTCTGTCTGTTGATTTGTTTGTTTATTATTTAAAAAGAGGAATGGATTGAAGTTAATTTAATTCAAGTTTAAATTATGGGATTTATGTTTGGGTGTTGCATAAATATCCTATTTAGAATCAAATCTTGTAAACATGTGTCTTACAAATATTATTTCTTTACTTTTCCTATGGCCCCTCCTTACTCCACTTTTTCTTTCTTTATTTTTTTTTCCGTTACTCACTCTCTCACTTACTCTCTCTCTCTCCAGCTGGAGAGTTAGTGTCTCTTTAGCAGGCCGAGTGCCTCCCCAGTTCCTCCCTCTTAACTAAATGCCAGCCGCAGATGGACTCATAATCAGTCTCTTAACCATTCTTTCTTCTGCATCTGCTGGCCTTCTATATACTCCTTAATACACTCCAGCAGCGGCGCACGGGCCCAAGAGCCCAAAGGGCCAGTGCTCCTCCACTGAGCAAATAAATGCTTCATTTGTCTCTTCTGCCTTTTGTTTTGTTTGCTGAACACATGTCACTAGCTCAATTACCCTGCCATTTAACTGCCCCTCAGGAGGAGATGGCTCTCCCCCTACTAAGAGCTATAAATGGCCCAGATGGTTACTCTCCTTCTCTCTCTTACTCTTTCTCTCCATCCTTTCTTTTTCCTTATTTTTTAGTTTTGTTTTTCCAACCTTTCTCCCACCAATTTTCTTTTCTCTGTATATGAATCCTTCCTTTCACCATTCTTTAATTTTTGAGGGGGTTTGGCCTAATCTGCAGTGTCACTCAATCATCATTTTGCTGGCTCAGTTACTCTGGATGAGGTGTACTTCTTTTACTTACCATGTTTACAGAGAAAGTGTGACACCAGGACTCTGTGCAGGGGTGCATAAAAATAAAAAGGTTTTTGTGTATGAGAAACATGCTACCAGACAAATACTGAGTAAACACTCCAAAAGTGGAGCTCCAGTCATGCTTCCAATAGTAACATGGCAAAGTTAACAAAGTCTCCTCCTGTTGCCATCACTGACGAATGTTGTGCTTGTGTTGCTATTTGGATCAGTGTGGAATTCCGTCTGCCCCAGCACTACATTCTTATGTCCGCAGGTGGAACCCATTCAAGAGGGTAGTTCGCTCTCTCTCTCCCTCTTTTTCTCTCTCTCTCTTCTTTAGTCCTCTCCTTCCACTCTGATGGAGGGTTGATAAATAGTAAAGCTGTGTTTAGGTCTATAGAGTTTTTAACAGTTTTTGTCCTTTGTGTGCTGTGTGTGCTGTGTGTGTGTGTGTGTCTGTGTGTGTGTGTGTGTGTGTGTGTGTGTGTGCATGCACACTCCAGGAGTGACTGCTCTGAATACAAATACCCTCCTCGAATAGAAGGCATGCACCTTGTGTCAGATTAATGAATAGCCTTGCACTGTGGCAGCAGGGGAAGTATTGTTATTACTGCCTCCACAAACACAGACAGAGAGCCTGCATCTGCGGTATCAAGCCAAATCAGAATATACAGTGAAACTGTGCTACTTTCTTCTCCCAAAGAAAAGTCTTAGTCCTATATCGTCATTTAAAACCCTAATTTCATCTTGTGTTTAAAAGTCAGGTGGAAAACATAGTTTACCTCTGACGCTCTCTTAAGTGAGCTGTCCTAGCTTGATTTGTGTGCATATGAAAGACAAAGACAGACTAAGACAATAGACTAAGATAGACAGAGTTCTTCTCTCAGGATCTGGATCAGAAGTAGTAAGTGATGGAGAAGGCGTTCCGGTGAATTCCTGGTTTTGTAAGTAAGCAAAGACTCTGCAGGAAACCAGCCAGTGCTTCCTATTACACGGACTGACTTCCTATCAAAATCAATGTAAACACACTGACACACATTCCATCTGGTGTATTTGTCCATCCATCCATCCATCCATCCATCCATCCATCCATCCATCCATCCATCCATCCATCCATCCATCCAGCCATCCATCCAGAATTACATTTTATTGGACGTTTTTGAAAACAATGACAATTATGAGAGCAGAGGTTCCACAGGTAGCATTATGGATGTAGTTGATAGATAAGTCTATTCCGTAAATTCCTTTAAAACATTCTCTGGATTAATTTTAGGTTAGTCTGATTTATTTTACTTGACTTTTATAGTTTAAACAACAAGATGAGCATAAAAACAATTTCAGAAAAAAGTTCTTCATTGATGTTTCATTAGTACACATATAAAAGACAATACTGTAATATACAAAATGTATGATTTTTAAGAAGAAGAACATGAACAACACCCTCTCATTTTCATTCGTTTCTCTTAGTCAACTACATTGGAATGACCATAAAAGAGACACAGCATTGCCAAGTATAGTATTTTATCTATCATTATATAGGGAAGTACACCAAACAGACAAAAAAACATTTATATATATACACATATCCATATACATTCTCTCTTACCTTCCCCTTTAAACCCCCTGGCGATGGTGAAGGAAGGATCGGGGGCGGCCCCCTGCTGTTCCCCCATTGGCCCCCACGTCCTGCCCCCATTGTGCCCCCACCTCATGCCCCCTCCCCCGCTGGGCAGGTGACAGCGGCCCTGAATGCCCTCCTGCCCAGCTCTGATGGATCCTACAGATGGAGCGTGGAAATCAGACTCCAAAGCCTTCAGCCACAGGCTTCTCCATATAGGCCAACAAAAGACTCCCAAATAACTCCCTGAGAAGGAGAGAGCAAGAGAGAGAGAGAGAGAGAATGGAGGATGACAAAAGTAACAGTGTCATTTACTATTAACTCACAGGCCATGATGGAGTGTTTTTGCCAGAGTCGCAGATAATAAAAACTCAGAGAATAAAGACAGGAGAGAAAGGGACAAGAGAAAGACAAGTATTGAGCTTTGAACTCCGTAGTTAACACTTAGCCTCTTCTCCAACTGTTAATTTCCTCAAATGTTGAACCACCTCTACTTTTGAGCATTTCTTGTTTTCATTTATAAATTGCATGAAAAAAAATAATGTAACTGCACTTGCTCTCAAAAATAGCAAACACTTTATTCTTTGTGCAGCAATTTGGCAAACTATCTTTAGCAAACTATCAATTCTGCTTGCATTCATGTAAAAGTGATAATATGTTTCACTCGTTCCTTCTCTCAGCCTCTCTTCTTCCTTTCCAGTTTTCTCCTTGCTCTCTGTCATTCAATTTTCTGTGCTCCAAATCCTTGTGGGATGCCTAGCAAGACCCATGCTGGCAGAAAGTAGAAGCATTTCCTGTGTAGCTCCATAAGCACAGCGGCTCTCCTGCTAGCGTGACTTCTTTCTTGCTTTTAATTAAAACTCAAAATCTGGATCTCTCACTCTCTTTCCCATGACAAGCACTTGAGGAATTTCATTTATTTTCAGTTCTTATAATTCCTAATCAGGGCAAACACCAAGGCAAGATTAATTAATTACATGTTAAACAAGTTTGTATTTAGTGCATGCCAAATGTCTGTTAGCTACAATTAGCTTTCAAAGCTAGCTCATATAAAAATCGGGTTGTGAGATTTGCTGTTTTAATAATTAATATTGTTAGCACTAGCTTTCAGTGTTAATTATTGCATCAGGTATGTAAGAAATAACATTTTGCTAGAGGGAATGTTGTAAGTATATGATGGGCACTCATTTAATGTGGATTTGTAAAAGAGAAAATAATAAACATAAAAATATAAATTAAAAGTCTGCATTGGGATGTAACAATGATTTTATAATTGATGGCCATCTGGACACTTGTGTAATTTTCATTTTCATTAAAAAAAAAAATGAGACCAAATATGTTAAAGACAATATTTGTAATATATTGTAATATATTTCTTCTTTAATGTTTCTAAGTGAGGATACTTGTGTGTGAAATAACTTGTGGCTGAGGTTTGGTTTAACCGTAAAAAAAATTATGGTCCATTTAATTCACATTTGTGTTCAGATTGGTGGATTAGTTGATTGATTGTGTTGCAGTTAATTAGCAGGTAATATGCACAAATCTCTGTGATCAAGATAATTTCTCAGGAATATCTATATCTATGACTGGTCAACTGTTACCACTCTTCCACGGTTGAACCATCGAGATATGGGGAGAGGGGCGAATGAAAGAAAGGAGTTAGAGAAAAGATATGGTTGGTGTCGGACGAAACAGATGCCATGTTTGTGTGTTGGGGACTGGGGATTTCGAGGCGTATTATTGCACAATAGCAGGCTGTCACGCTAGTTTGAGAGGCCTAATCATTATTTGATAGAGAGCCCTATCCCCGCCTCCTTAGAGATGCTGAGCTCCAAGCTCAAGGGCAGTCTGAATGACCCGTGAATAAACACTGTCCCAAACTTACAGCGAGCACACACAGTGTGCATGCATGCATGACTGTGTGTGTGTGTGTGTATGTATGTGTGTGTGTGTGTGTGTGTGTGTGTGCACATGCATCTGCATGTGCATTCTCAAAGTGGATCTAATTATCTATGGGAAAATAGCAGTATTATTTGTTAGAAAAGATAGCAACTGTTGATTATGCAGTAAATCTGAAAGTACTAATTGGAGAATATTTCTGCATCAATATCTTTCAGTTTACTAATAGCATAAAAAACTACTTAATAATACTGTTGGTAATATGTTCTTTTATATCTGTCTAATCCTCAAAAGCTGTTTAATTAGTGTAAAAGTGTTATTTTAAATGCATGTTATGTAGTCACAAATCTTAATTGTTAATTAATGAAATTCTAGAACTGCCTTTAGACTTCCATTGAAAGTGAACATGGTATAAACAGGTTTTCCATTTTTCCTTAACACAAGGAAAATCTTTCATAAATTCCTCAAACATGATTATATATGCAGCTTTGTTGGTAGACAGAGATTAAATAAAAATGCTATAAAACTGTATTGTGCATCTGCAAGTGAAAATGTAAAAATAAATGATATATATATCTTTATTTGTTTTTATTAGGTATCCTAACTTTTTTTTTTTTTAAACTAGTATTATTCCTGACATGACTGTGTAATATGTGTGTTTTAGCGAGTCATTCGGATGAGGGTTCAGATGTAGACTCAGAGCCAGGTCTTCCCCTGAAGAGAAAACAGCGTCGCAGTCGCACGACATTCACTGCCGAGCAGCTTGAAGAGCTGGAGAGAGCTTTTGAGCGCACACATTACCCCGACATCTACACACGCGAGGAGCTTGCCCAAAGAGCCAAACTTACTGAGGCCAGAGTACAGGTACACACACACACACACACACACACACACACACACACACACACACACACACACACACACACACACACACACAATTCCCTCTTATGAAATAACAAAGCCCAGCCAGAAATACTGCCATTTACTAAACGCCTTTATTTGAAAACTCTTTAACCCCGTGAAGTATGATCTCAGTGGATGGACTCGTGATTTATGTGATGTCATATTGTATTGGTCACAGAAATAGACTCTCTCACATGCGCTCATATGCTTACACAAGATTCTGCACACACACATTTTCACATGCACACTGATAACTCTACACTCCTACAGTAGATATTTTAAAGAAGAACAGAGTGTAATATGTCACTGAACATACACACAGGACACACATTTCATAACTCACATACAATTTATTCAGGTCATCAAAATTATTTATGTTGTATTGGTTTGTAGGTGTGGTTTAGCAACAGACGGGCTCGCTGGAGGAAGCAGGCAGGAGCCAATCAGTTGATGGCATTCAATCACCTGATTCCTGGAGGATTCCCGCCATCAGCCATGTCAAGCCTACAGCCTTACCAGCTTCCAGAAAGTCCTTACTCTGCTTCCTCCATTCCACAAGGTCAGCTGTACACCACATTCAGGTCAAACTCACCCTTAGTCATTATACCAGAATAATGAGTTATTCTGCGTATTGTTTAAGGCAGTTCTATCACCTACATTCATTATTATTATTATTATTATTATTATTATTATTATTATTATTATTATTATTATTATTATTATTATCAATTTCATGTACACAAAATAAATTTATCAAGGAGCATGTTGACAAGAATACAAAAAACAATCAACTTATGTAATATGCACATTATATATCCATAGCAATGCCAGTAGCTATATACAGTATAGATGTTGACACCATGGTTGAGCATTTCAGGCAGCATCACTTTTAACCATTTACATAAGAAATGACAGTTTTAGGCAAAAATGCCTAATGTGAATACACCCTAACATTTCTGTTTTTCTGCTTTCTTTGCTGTCTTCCTCTATATCTATCAGCAATGTCAGAACAGGCTAGCACAGTGCACAGGCCCCAGCCTCTTCCACCAACTTCGGTGCACCAGAGCAGTCTGGCCACTGCCCCAGGAGCCCAGGATGCTACTTCAGCATACTGCCTCTCTTCAGGTCGTCACAGCTTCTCAGGCTACTCAGATGGCTTTGTGCCTGCACCAAGCCATTCTAACCCAGTCAACCCTGCTATCAGTAATGGCCTCTCCACACAGGTCAGTGAGCACATATATGGTGTTTCATTATTTGGTACAAAGAATTGTGTGCTTGTATTATGACATGATTGCCTGTAGAGGGCATAGTGATGACTGGGGACAGAAATCAAAAATATTTTATCCAAACTAAATTTGAAAAAAGCTGATCGTGTGGATATGTAATGTTGTTGGTATAACTTCATTGTTAACCACAGCTTAAGTTTGAGTATGACTGAATATCTCAGTGTGGGTAACTTCATAAACGCAGAAGTGTTGCAATTTGCACTGAACATATCAGTATGTCTAATCTAGTTAAGGTATGCCTTTTGCTTAGATGTTTTACTGATCCAACCTTGATTCAGTTGATAATCTCAGATAAATATTGTAGACTAGTACCTGGAAACTGATGGTGTCATAAAGACTGTGCTCATTCCTTTCTTCAAAGGTTTCTTCAACATGTCAACTCAGACAGCTATTCCTTGCCACTATTGAAGATCTAAACTTATAACCATAAATTTATAAAGCTGCAATATAATTTGTTAAAAGTGCCAAAATTAAATAGAATTAAAATTTTGGGTTGGGGATACCAAGGTACCAAGATGCTTTGGGCTTCTGCAGCAAGTTAAGGTGTTTTATAAAAGACCCTTGCCCACTGACTATCAAGATGACTGATAGAGTAACAGCAAGTGAAGAGAGTGAAGGTTGGAGTGGAAGTAAACAAGTGGCAGAAGGGATGGTGATGAAAATGAGAAGTGAAAAGACAATTATGTGATTACACACTCGTCGGCTGCTATCTCCCATGGTGAGCACCATGCGCGTCCATGCTAACAAGCGGAAAATGAGCTGCTAAGCACCTCAGAGGCACCTTCTGCTCGATCATATGCGTGATACTCTGGAAGCACATGGGGAAGTCTACTATGTTCCTGATGATTCAAAAAGAACTAAACAAAGAACTAAACAAAGTCTCGTGGTGGGACGCATAGATGGTGGGGGTGTGGAAGGGTGTTGAAATGTTGCATGTGATTTTGTTTATGCAGAAAAAATTAAGGGCCTTGAGGGACTTTTTGTGACAGTGTGACAGAGAGCATATTTATGTCTAAATATAGAAATCCAGAAATAAAATCTCATGATGACATTCAGTGTCATTGAATATTGTTATTGTTTTGCCCAATAGCAGTGTTTTCTGTTGTGCCAGGGGTACACGAGTGAAATATTCATTCAAATAATCATTCAATTATTTCACATGGGTGAAATAATTGAATGATTGTTATGTTTGTGTGACTTCATTGTTCAGCACAGATGAGATGGCATTGCATTGGAATATTTGAGTGTGAAGTCCTCAGTATTGATGATGACCCATCACAAGCCATTAAGCATGGGGTTGTTGTTTTTTCACATCTACACTGAGTATGGTATTGCCATTAGAGGGATATTAGAGAGAGAAAGAGAGAGAGAGAGAGAGAGAGAGAGAGAGAGTGTGTGTGTGTGTGTGTGTGTGTGTGTGTGTGCGTGTGTATGTGTGACCTCGGCCACAGCTGATTAGTGGCCTTCTGTTGCCCCTGGAGAGAAAGATTCCCTGGGCGTCACGATGAGGGCACAACTCTGCGTCTGTGATTCTAATTATGGAATGTTCCAGACCCTTAATTGATTGGAATGAGAGAATTTATCCTTCATAATGTACTGTGTAATTTATGCTAATGACTCACTTTATTGCTTAATTGTTTCATTTATATATTCATTGAGTGGTTTAAGGTAGGACAAAGCAAAGACTCAGTTTAGTTCACACTGCCGAGGTTACTTTATGGCTTAAATCATTTGAATTAACTACTTCCCATGTTTATTGATTATGTTTACTTCAGTGCTAACCATGATACATATAAAAGAAGACTGCAACAAGTCAAAAAAAAAGTTTTCTGTTGGAAAACTCCATTCAGATACTTTTTAAGCTGTGGAGAATTTTATAGACTTCTTGTTTTGCTTTTATCATATTTAGCTGGACTGAGACATGGACAATAAGGCCAAAAGCCCCCCCCCCCCAAACAGATGGTAAAAATGGACATGTTCAGAAATATCTTGGCTATTAAAGATCAAATATTTAAATATAAAAGATTAAAATAAAGGAACTAGACAGTGATCCATAGTAATATTGCGAACTACAGTTTTTGGCTCCAGTGGACCATTTGTGTAAATCCTGTCTGGATGTATTATTGCACTGTTTGTGTCATGTCGTGTGTGTGTGTGTGTGTGTGTGTGTGTGTGTGTAGGTAAAAAGGTGGGGTAGTCATGTGCTGCAGCCTAGCTTAGCTCACTTGCCCCATGGGTAAAAATCTCACACGTCTGGTGTATAATCCAGCACATACCAGTGTTCAGTTCACACCAGGCTTGCAAAAACCACCCGCATTCTCGTGCCGTAGCACATAAGCTCCGGAACTACTGCAAACCAGAGATACTAGCAATGTATGTATTCACATTCAGTTACATCCATACTCTCTGCCTTATAACCATACATTTGCATACATGAATTTAGATCTCTATATGTGTGCCTATGAAAAGTCACAAATTACAAAATTAAAATATAATGTTAAAATTTTTGAAAATATTGCATGAAAACTATTTTAACTTTAAGAAAAAAACCCATCTTTTCAAAATCAGATATCAGTGCAGCATTTATATTTATAACAGCAAAATTGAAATATTAAAACATATAATACAATATAAAATACATGCACACACACACACACACACACACACACACACACACACACACACACACACACACACACACACACACACACCCCGCTCCTGAATCCTGTTTAAATCATAACAAACCAGATTTAAAATGCATTTTACATTATTAAATTGTATGCTTGCCCCCACAATTTCTGTTCCATTTTTGTGTATGATCCAGATACGAATATTTCTTAACATATTTTCTAGAGCATGTCTTTTTATTCAGTGGTTTTGTTGCCTGTACTGTATAATATTTTGCCACACAATAAATAGACTGGATTTAGCTTTCCATCTTTGTAACTCACATATATTCAAAATCATGTGGTATATGGAAGCTTTCTGTCAGCAAACTATGTGTATGCTCTTTGGAGTGTACTTGAGAGTTCACCTCACGTGTAGACATGTCTCCCCCTGCAGCTAGGTGAATGAGGCTTTTTAACCTCCATGTGGTTTCCATTTGTAAAGCATAACACATCAGCATGCTCCTCTCACACACTCCGGATCCCTCTGACCAGGAAACTGTAAATTACCTACTGTCAGAGTGAGCATGAGTGTGTGTGGCCTCCAAGGTGGGAAACACACCACTTCAATTCAGTTGAATGCAGGTTGCATTATTTAAAAAAACAAAACTAAACATAGTTGTACAGCCAGTATTGTGTACTTCTATTGCTTAGCCTGTGATTACAGAGTATTATAAAATTTAAAAGGCAATGAAAACAATAATAAATTAAACATTTAAAGAGGTTGTCAAGATAATTATAACAATTTTAGATAAGCTGAAATCACAGATTAAAAAAGAAACTAATGGCAAATAAAAATAAAATAATATAAAATTTTATTTCCCATTCTCTCCACGTCTGTTTCTTGCTCATGTTCTACATGTGTGTGCTCGTCCAGCTGTTTAAGATGAATCACTACTGGGATTTCACGACCCTTCACAGTGGTTGTAAAACTCTTAACAACATGCATTCATTCAAGCAGACATTTAAGCTACACACCACACACACACACACACACACACACACACACACACACACACACACACACACACACACACACACACACACACACACACACACACACACACACACACACACACACACACACACACACACACACACACACACACACACACACACAGACAGTCCTTCTGTCTCCGTTGGACATGCTGTGTTTAATTCACTCTGTTGCATGTAGCCCACATATCTATGTCTACTCTCTTTTCCCTTTTCATTTCTCCAAAATTTTCTTTTCTAAATGATGCACTCATATAAACACAAATACACACACTAGTATACTCACAGAGAATCATTCTTAGGAAATCTTAGCAGGGTCAAGAAACACAACTTCCAAGCGTGCTCTCTCTCTCTGTCTTTCTGTCTTTCTGTCTTTCTCTCTCTCTCTCTCTCTCTCTCTTTTCTCTCTCTCTCTCTCTCTCTCTCTCTCTCTCTCTCTCTGTTATATGGGAAATTATTTAAACAGGACCATGTGTGCACTAGGATGGAGAATAATCGGAGTCTTATGGGCCATGAGTGAGTGTGTGCTGGTGATCTCAGCTTTACCCAGACTGCTTTTCATTAATGATTAGCGAAGCGAGAGAGGGAACCTCCCTCAGAGTCAGGCCAAGCTTGGCCCATCAGTGCTGGCAGTGAGAGCCCTCTGGCACTGATGCCACAGTTAACATTCCAACTTTCCAAATCTTGCTAACACTGAGCTAAGTGGCTGAATTAGATATAAAGATGATTCGCTAAATTCCCCTGAGTGTTTTAGACATTGTGGTTATGGTTTCATTTTATCTTTCCTTGTTAGTGAAGAAAGGTGATTATGTGGTGAATGATTTAATGCTGCTTTGAACTGTCTCAGCATTTGTTGAAGATTATATTAATACTGGGTGTGAGAGATTTGAAGAGCTATATCTCTGTTTTCTCTTTACTAAACTGGAAAGTCTAATTAAATTAGAGGCATATGTACATGGAACAGGACATTGTATTGCTGGGTAGATGGATACATTTTAGAAGGTATTTTATCTCATTTTGGGATCTAGTGTCAATGTAATCCAAAGATTATATTGGCTTTCCCAGACTATTCCTATATACATATTCCTATATTCCAATAACTGTGTACTCTGTGATGTTCACTGTTACTACTTGTTTTCTTCCTGTCTTCTGCTCTCCCTTCCTCCTTCTCTCAGGTAATGGGACTGTTGAACCCAGGAGGCGTGCCTCATCAGCCGCAGGGAGACTTCTCTCTCTCCCCTCTCACTGGTCCTCTGGAGCCCAGTGCGGGCATGGCTGCCAGCTGCCACTCATCACAGAGACTGGAGTCTCTGTCCGGACTGGCCAGCATGCCTTCTTTGCCCAGCTCACAGTCTTACTGCCCACCCAGCTACAGCTCGCCAGCCTACAGCGTCGACCACATGGCACCATACCAATACAGCCAGTATGGACAAAGTAAGGTGAATACCACTACTGTTTGCTGGTGTGTGTGCTTGTCTGCATCTGCACATAAATCTGTGTAGTGCATAAACTGAACCTATTCATGGCCATTCTGTAGTACTTACTTTGAGGTCCATAAAGCATGACAGTATGATGTTTTTAGGAATTAAGTAACAGAACAAAGTGAGAATATTTCTACATAGTTTTGCAAAATTGCTTACTAAATCATAACAAGAATTAGTTACAAATTTTAGTAAACATTCTACCAGTTTCACCATTATTTGCACTGGTATTAATGCAGTTTGATTTTTTTTTTTTTTTAATATAAAGCTGTAAGCAAACACAATGACATAAAAAACCCCAACATACTTTGTACATTTAAAAGTTTCCACACAACTGCATTTGACCTGATTAAATTCCCATTCAAATTAAAGCATTAATTTGAATGGGAATTATTTCTTAATTTTCTTTACTTTTCACTCTGGAGTGAAATGCTTCTTTTCCATCAGTGAAAGTGCTGATAGAGTTGATAGGTTTATTTTCTGAAGTGCATTTGAACTTTGCTAGTGAGTGATTAGGATTATAATAGACTCAATTTGAACAAGTAACAAGTAGATGCCATCATGGGTCACAACCCAGCATGCGTAACCTTTCATGACCCACGTGATGAGTTTGCTTGTCAACCTTATGAGTCCATAATTTAGCCATGAAATGACCTCTAGTGTAACGAAGATATTGCTCATTATGCTCACAGACACATGAAAGTTGAAATGAAAGGAGCAGTCAGTTGTTCATTACACACACACACACACACACACACACACACACACACACACACACACACACACACACACACATATACAAGATGAGAAGACAGAAATGAAAGGAGCAGCCATCACAAAGTATGTTTGACAGATCCAATGAGGGGACTGGAATGGTACAGACCACATGTTGAATGCCCTAGAAGACGCCATCTTGAAATAATTAATCTGGCTCAGTCAATGGCCCATATACCAATCCAGGAATAGTTTGTGTTTGTGTGGTTTGGTGTGTAGATTTTAACGGGGGTTACTGTTTTGTACATTTTTGCGAGTTAAGAAATGTTGGTATGCGCATGTGTGGTCAGTACTGAACAATCGAGGGGTGTTTGTATGTGTGTGTGTGTGTGTGTGTGTGTGTGTGTGTGTGTGTGTGTGTGTGCGTGCGTGTATTTGGGAGGGGGTTGAAGAGGGCTTTAGCAGGAGTAAAATAGCCTGTGGCAGCTCCCTATTAAAACCATGTGTTTCAGTCAAAGGTCAGATCCTGAACTCTTATTGATTGTTGGTCGTACTCCAAGTGTCACTGGGTGGAGCTGTACAGTGTATTGTGGCACTGATCAGGCTTCCGCTAGTGCCACACACACACACACACACACACACACACACACACACACACACACACACACACACACACACACACACACACACACACACACACACACACACACACACACACACTCAATGGTACCCATCTAACTGCTTCAACAATCCATCTAGGCCCTCTTTTACAGAGGAAACCTTTCTTTCTTTTTATCTGAGACATACCTCCACCTACAGGATGTCATGTGTCATAAAAACCATTATGAAAAATATCTCTCTCTCTCTCTCTCTCTCTTTTCTGCTTAAGGTGCCTTTCATTATCTGAAGCCCAACATCAGCTGAGCAGGAAGAGGTAAGCAGGAGAAAAGAGGGAAAGTTCCGGACGCTCTGAGAGAAACCACCTGCTAAAAAAAAGCATCAGCTCTTCTTCTGACCTCTGACCTCCACTTCCAGATCCATGCCTACCCACAACCCTCCCAGCATCAGGACAGTTCCGATCCAGCCACACCACTTATCCATGCTGAGTTGGTTCTCAATCTGATTGATTCAGGTTTAGCGTGGATAATAAGGACCAAAGGCCTGCTGTGGTTAGCACTCCATTCTATGCCTTCAAATGTCTCCCAACACAAACCTTACTCAACCATTCCCAAAGAACGCCACATTCACAAGCTGTGAGGGAGACTGGGAGGTGGACAAGAAGTTAAAAAAATTGATTGCTAAAAAAATTAAAGACTTTTAAAGACTGGATATTTAACCTGAAATAACCAGCAGGGAAATATATAGGGTCAGGCAGTAATGAAATGCCTTCATCTTTTAGGCAAAAGTGATAACTTCACATTACTCTATCATGAGAGCTTGATGTTTGACTTGTGATGTGTTTGGGGGAAATAAGGGCTCCTTTTTTGTGTGGGGTGTGTCAATCATCTTCTGTCAACTTCACAAATGTGTGTGTGTGCGTATGTGTGTGTGTGTGTGTGTGTGTGTGTGTGTGTGTGTGTGTGTGTGTGAGAGAGAGAGAGAGAGAGAGAGAGAGAGAGAGAGAGAGAGAGAGAGAGAGAGAGAGAGAGAGAGAGAGAGAGAGAGAGAGAGAGAGAGAGAGAGAGAGAGAGAGATCTGGCTCTTGTGTCCTCAAGTGTCTGATGTAATTTCATGTCAGACATATCAATGAACGAAAGATGTGTCATACTCACCTATACAGTTACATTACGCCTATACAATTACACCGATACAATTAAACATAGACAGTGATACGTAAAAGCAACTAAAATTCCATTTTGTGAAGACATATTAAATATTTGCCATAGGGGAAAGGAGGGGAGAGAAGGATTTAGTGTATGAGAGAAATTAAAGACTAAAGTAGCACAAACTGAAATCCAAAGAAAGTGCAATATACACAATTTATACCTCATACACCAGTCTCTTGATTTAGTAATTTACATGTAGCTTGTGAAAGAGCAATAGGGAGAATTTCCTAACAAACATAATGAACAATACAAAAAATAGCACTCAGAGACAGTAGTTGTGGACCCTGAATTGGAAAATATGTCTTTCCAATCAACAGGACTCAGGTCTGCTAAGTCTTACTCTCCTAACACTTTTCAGACTCCACAACCTGCCACAGTGTTCTGTTATGTCTTTTAAATTATCAACATATTCCTGCCAATATTAAGATATTTTAATCTTAAAAAGTTAGGAATAATGAAATTGAGGCTAAATAAATTGTGGCATAAAAGAGACTTTATTTAAAATGGGGACAGGCTGTATAATCCCAACTGATAAGCAAAAAGCAGAAAAAGGTGTGTATTGCTGCTTTAACAAATAATAAATCATCTTCATCAGGAAACATGACAAGACAATTAATATTGTGTCTTACCTCACACATACAAATATACATTTTCCCATTTCTTAGATGACCCATCTTGATTGTCAAAGTGAGAAAAAGTACTTTGTGCCTATAACACAACGCCACCTGTTTTTAAGTCTTAAATTCCATGCCGAAGGTTATTTTTTACATCTGCTTTTTATACTTATATGATTTTTTTTCTTTATGACTGCATTCAATTGTTGTTGCAAAATGTCTTGTGTCAAATGCAGCACTATTTACTATTTATAAGAAAAAATAAAAAACTAAAAAAAGTATTCACGCTTTGGCCATGTGGTTGTTAAAATGCATGTTTTTCCTTTCTGATTAATGCCCTTTGTCTCTCCCTTCCTTCTTCCTAGTGCCTTTCTTTGTTTGTCAGAATACACAACACATTAATTTAGGTTTAGTTTTAATTTTGCCTTATCATGTTTCACATTAACATTAGTCCATACCCACATCCAGATCAGCTGTGCATGGGTAGACTTATTTGATCTCATTGAGAATTAAGAGACAATTGGCGTGACATAGAACAATAGCTATCAGGTTCTTTCCAACCGATTGCAGTGACCCTCTTTTCTTTAAAGAGAGTGCATAAATATATCTCGTTTCATAAACACTTCTGCTTGACAAATTCCTGCTCTCGGGGGAGCATTTAATGGAGTTAATGAGGAAAGCAGAGACCTGTAAACCTCCAACCCACCTCAGAGAGTGGACATGGAGACATCCTACTGAGCGCTGTGGACCATAGTTCACGAGGTGACATTACACACTCCTGTTTCCCACCACACACACACACACACACACACACACACACACACACACACACACACACACACACACACACACACACACACACACACACACACACACAAAAACATACACACAATGTTGTTCAAGACTTCAAACATATTTTCAAAATATTTCATTGCCCTCCCTCACTGTCTCCTCATTTTTTTTTTTACTTAGATCAGGTGCCTGCAGCTGGTACTGCCATTCTTCCCTCTCTCTCTCTCTCTCTCTCTCTCGCTCTCTCTCTCTCTCTCTCTCTCTCTCTCTCTCTCTCTCGCTCTCTCTCTCTCTCTCTCTCTCTCTCTCTCTCTCTCTCGCTCTCTCTCTCTCTCTCTCTCTCTCTCTCTCTCTCTCTCTCTATCTCTCTCTCTCTCTTTCGCTCTCTCTCTCTTTCTCTCTCTCTCTCTCTCTTTGTGATTATTGTTGTATGTGCTTTTAATAAACTAATTACACTGGTTAAACAATTAGATTAGTTCCTTAAAACATAGTAATAGCTGCTTTTATTCTCATTTCTATCATTTTGAGACAAAGCACACAGTACTCACAACAATAGAAAAAACATGGGCTGTTCAGTCTCTCTTTCAGCATGGATCTGAGTGGCAGCCAGATTAACACACACTGGAGACGACTTAACTTTTGACCCTGGCACTCTTTGAAATTGCAAGACCACTCCAGCAGAGCTGACAGAGAAAGAGTTACGGGTACTCTCACGTCAGATGGAGATGGAGAAGGGTGAAAGGGGATAGTGAGGAGGTGGAAGGACATGGGTGCATATTCCTGTAAGATTGCATGACAGCAAGCAAAAGAGAGCAAGAGAGTGAGAGAACAAGAGAGAGGGTTAAAAAGTGTGAAGGATTTCAAGAAAGGCAAGAAAGAGAGGCAAAAAACAACATGTATAAATGTCTGCAATTTATGTATTTGTACAATGTATGTATTCTACCTTGCATTTATACAGTAATTTTAGACTAGAGTAAGTGCCCTCTGTAAATCAGAAACCTACAGAATTGCAATGCAAAGCTATAATCCTTTAATATTTAAAGTTCAAAAAGTTACCAAAGTTATTATTACTACAATAATAATAATAATAATAATAATAATAATAATAATAATAATAATAATAATAATAATAATGGATTAAAAAATAGATCAAAGGAAACATGAAAGGCAATTAATATTTGTTACACATCACATAGAAGTTTTATTTCCCATTTTGAGTTTACCCATCAACTGTCAATAAAATTGAGGCTGCTGACTGATAACCCAGTGACACCAGTTTTTATATCAGAAATTCTATGCTGATCGTTATTTTATTTTATTTTAATTTTTTACATTTGCTTTTTTTTGTCATTCAATGCATTCAATTATTTTTGCAAAAAGTATCGTGTCAAATGCAGCACAATTAAATATTTTAAAATAGAGAATAAAAATGCATATTAATAATAAGTTATTATAAGTGTCATAGTTAACATAGATATAAACTGTTTGAAAAGTGGGTGAGTGGTATGTATCTATCACATGAATGTCTCTTTATCTTGAGTGTGACAAACAAACAACAGACCAGGACAGCATTCCTTTCCAAAACTGTCTCACCAACTGCTTTTTCCATTTCCCAGAGAGTCAATATTCAGTCTGTATGCTTGACAGAGGCAGAAATGCCATTGTACATTCAGCTTTGCTTTACATACCTGAGCAGGGTTTTTAATATACTATATTATCTTTTTCTGACTGGAGAGAGAGATCCATGTCAACTTTATTGAAGTGACCAGAATTTGGATGTTAACAGCAACTTTGTGACTTTGCCTTTGGTCCATGCTGCACGGATACTCAGTGAATCTTCAAACGGACTTATTGACTAAGTAGGTCAGTATTTAATGCTGACTGCTATTTTTTTTTCCAAAAGTGCAGTAAGGTGTACTAAGCGCAGGTTCTTCCCTTGTTGATAACTGCATGCTGCTCTGTCAGTAGTGATACCATGAATAAGTCTATGCTACTCTCTCTGCTGACCAAGTGTAAGGAAGTCATCTTGGAGGAACAGGATAACCAAGAGTTTTTCCTTGTGAATATAACCACAGTCACCCCAAGCCAGTCAACGGTCACTAATTCGTCCAGGAAATCCTATGACAATGCTTACTTTTACATACTGTTTGTGATGTTCATGTACTCTTTCCTTGCTCTCACGCTGGTTCGGAGCTTTCTTCAAAATGAGAAAATGATGAAGGACCAATATGAAGATTCTAGAAGCTCAGCTGATGTGACTGAACACAAATACAGTGAGGTTTCTACTTCAGAGAAATTTGATTTTGAGGACGAGACAATCATCTGAGCGAGTCAGACATGGCAGGCAGCGAAAGCTGCCAGGAAAACGTCAACCTATAGAAAACTTGCACTGCCAATCAATTTTCACTAATCTTGTTTTTCTAATTTTTCCCTCCCATTGATGTTAAAAATGGAACCAGATGCAAACATAGTAACAGGGGAGTTTGTATCAGATATCTAGGTTACAGTGGAAAAACTGAATAGGACAGTCAGTAACAATTATTTTGAAGACCTGTGCCAGGGATATGTGCTGTGTTAAAGGCAAACTCTTTAAATTGGGAAGTGCTTGTAGTAAGTCTTAGGTCAACTGTATCACTCTTTAGTCTCACACAAGAATCCTGAACCCTGAAAATGTTTCTTTTGCTTCACTTGGTGGTTTCATTATTTCCCTTAGTTGCTTGAGTCAACTCAGGCACATCATTGTTGTTTAGATTTTTCCATGCTGAGAACTGGTGCAATGTCTGAATGTCATTATCAATCAAACCCAACACCAACACCATCAAAGTAAACTTGATGGGATTGAATAAAGAGGCAGTTACTGCGAAAGCACAGTTGGAGACTATTTCAACTAATTATGAAAAAAACTTAGCACTATTTGCAGTGAATAATACTTTGTTTTGTATGCACTTGAGATGGCATAATACTTTTTGCTCAGTGGATGAATCTGTGTAAACACAACAGATTGATTTATTGACTTACACAGTTATCATTTTTGATCTACTCATAAAGTTTTATATATATATATATATATATATATATATATATATATATATATATATATATATATATATATATATATATATATATATATATATACACACACACATTCAAACTAAAGACAACAACATATATTAGCTATGTTCTTTTGAAAAGCAGCCAGTTTGATACTGTAGGGAAAAATACTATGAAAAACCTTTTTATATAACTCAGGTCTAGATTTACAGCAGGGCTGATGGACAGATATTAAACTCTGATCTGTAAAGCCAGATTTTTTTTTTTAACTTTTCACTGAAACATTTATTCCATATTATTTCAGTATCAAAACAGGCACTTATTTTCACTGCTAAATAGTATAAAATATATGAAATATTAAATAACACTGTATATATGCTTGAGTTCAAATCAAATAATGAATATGGACCCAAATTACAGACTTTTAGATCTTTTTAGAACTTTTTTACACTATGTGTGCCCCCTTTTAAGGAATCAAAATTGGAAATTGGACAAATGGATGCTCAGTTGTTCTATGGACAGGTGTGTAATACATTCATTACATTATACTCACTGTTTCACTTACAAGAAAGCAGATTAAAGGGCTAGGTTTTATTCCCAGTGTTCCATTTGCATTTGGAATATGTTGCTGTTAACTCTGAATATGAAGTCAAAAAAGATGCCACTGTCAGTGAGGCAAGCCTGCATTAGGCTGAAAATCAAAGAGTTTGTGTTTCATAGATTGATAGCAAAAATATTATGTGTGGTCAAATTCACGATTATACATTCTTTAACATCCTATGGACAGATAAGTCAAAGCTCAACTACCAGAATGAAGAGAAGGGAAGAGAAGTGCACATGATCTGAAGCATATCACCCACCCTTATGGTGGGGGCATGTTTGGCCATCAATGGAACTGGTTTCCTTGTATTTACTTATGAACACATGAAGTATTCAGAGGTATAATATTTGTTCATATTCAGCCAAATTTCAGTGTCAAAGCCCACTGATAGCATTTCACAATGCAGATGAACAATGACCTGAAGCATACTTCGAAAGCAACCCAGGACTTTTGGCCAAGTCAATTAACTGACCTGATTCCAGTTGAGCATGCATTTCATTTGCTGAAGGCAGAACGAGCAGGAACTGAAGACAGCTGCAGTCAAAATCTGGCATAACATCACTAGAGAAGAAACCCAGCGTCTGATAATGTCTATGGGTTACAGACTTCAGGCAGTCATTTGCAAATCCTGCAAACCAAGTATTGCAACCAAGTATTAAAAGTGATAATTTAATTTATGACTATGGTAGTCATTTTAAAAAAATGATTAAATGCTGGAAGCTGTAAGTCTGGCTTGTTATTTTTTGTCACTCCAGTATACTGTGGTAGATAGCTGAAATGTCTAAATATTTATAAACTAAATGTTATTTGATGTGTGATGGGGTGCACAAAAACAGTTATCACCAAATTGTTTGTACAGTTAAATAAACTTTATAGCATGGCAATATTATGGCTTTCTAGTCACCATCACACTGGATCTGTAGGAAAACAGTAAATGCAAACAAATTATCAACCAATATTACGAATAATAAAAGCTAATAAAGTTACAAATCTCTCTGACGTATATTGAAGCCATTTCCTTTCTGTATTTTTAGAACTTGTGAAGCTAAGTTGGGAACAGTCAGGGGCTTTGCGGACAGACTTTTCTCCTCATAATAAGAAGAAACAAGTTCACACACCTAAAAGGACACTATTAATCTCAGATCAATAACCTAAGGTTAACATTTAAATGGATAGGAAAACAGCAGAAAGACAAACTCTTTATGTGAAATCTTTAAGATTCTGGATTCAGCCATTACAATGGTTGCTTTTGTAACCAGCTGAAGCACTACAGGTTTCTAAATAGTACCTTTTATTTGCCTTAAGATCATTGAAGACCTGTCTAGTTTAAATAAGCTTTTCTTGAAGGAGTCCTGCACAAGGCTCTGTATCATTAAAAGAAACATCACCTATATAGGATTGAGGGCAAAAGTCACATGTATTAGCCACATAGCAGACATTTCTATTTGAGTTCTAATATATACCAACTTGTAAATACACATGCAATAAACAATGTAACATTTGTAAAAATTAATACAAAATTATACTGTATTTTGTGGCATTAAAATTGGCAGTATAATTTTAGAAAATGTTATAAAGTAAAAATCATAGTAAAGTAAGAATCATAATAATACAGCATCATTGAGAAGTAAAGGTCATTTATCTACATTCAGTCTTGTGTCATTCGATCATATGTTTGCCATCACAAATAAATCAATGTTTGCCTGTTTGGTTCTTTTGTTTTTTATTATTTTGTTCCACACTGCAGAGAAAAAAAATTGTTAATCAAAAATCTACATGCTTTACTATCATGACATTGATTAACTGGTTTAAATACAAATACAATGTAAATTACTGTAATTTATATCAATATTCTGTCCCTGTTTCCATCCAATTCTCTGTACAGTATATTGAATGCATCAATAGTGATTGATGCAATACTGATTGATGAGTGAATTGATGCTCAATAGTGCCCATATATTAAGTTGGAGTGTAAGGTACCATAAGGCAACAAATAATTGTGACTCTTTTTAAAACCTGGAACAATGAAGCACTCTCCTAATATATTTGCTGTTTTTTATCCCACTCAGTTGCTGGACAATGTATTGCATATCCAAAAACAAAAAAAAGGCCTGATTTTAAAGAAAAAGCCTGAAGTCAAAGGTGTTTACATTCGGATAGTTATAGGCAATTACTGGCAAAGTTATTAGATAATAATAATGTTCTAAAGTAAACAATTTAACCGTTTTAAGTAACCCTTAACTTTTTTTGTGATGAAAGAACATCTCTGAAAACAAACATACACAATGTTTGTTGCTATAACTCAGCTGCTTTTTTTTTATTACTTTTTTTGTTTGTTTGTTTGTTTTTAAGTACTTTTGTACAGTGCAGATGTATAACGGTATTACATCGAGAGGCAAATGCCATCGTTTGAATGGAACAGATCCTATTTAATTTTTTTTAATTGTCAATTTGAGTAGTTTTAACAAAGAAACACTTACCATCATTCACTTTTTAAGAAGTGAAAAAATATAAAATAAAACCTACTGAAAAAGACATTTGAAGATATTAAGCTGTTTTGTGAAGACCCGCTGTGATTATCACATTACATTGAAAATCTCTGATGTTTTTACTGCTACTGTTTCTCTAAGACGCCGTGACTGTAGCGGCCATTCCGTCGTGCAAACAAGATATCGTTATGTCAAATTATGCACTTCGTGACCTTCACGTGTCCGTGATGTTACACACAATTGCAAGGCGAATTTGCAAATTAACAAATGCCGTCACGTTTGTTTGGACATAATCAGAATCGGTGAGTAAGGTAATACGACGGCCTCTGCCTACATTTGATGTGGAGCTGGCAGATGTAATCAGGAAAAAAGTTGGAAAAACTGGGGTTCGGTGCAAGGGGAGATCATTCCTTTACTAGAGCAATATGTACAGCGAAAAGGGACTTTTCTGATTTTTGGCCTGCCGCTGACCCCGCGAGATCTTAAGCGTTCAAAGCGGACCGGGGAAAAGGGAGACAGAGCGAACCCCATAGACTTTATCGGTCTCCTGAATTAACGTCAATTGCATCTAGCAGGATCTCTGGGACGTCTCTAATGAGAGCATGCGGTTTTCATTTGGACGACATTCCGCCAGCGAGCTCATGAAAGCGAGGGCAAGAAAAGAGAGAGAAAACTGAAGGCAGCGACAAGGCCGACATCAGCTCGAGAGGTTCTACCTACACCAGTACCCCCGCCCCTCCTGTCCCAAGGTAGCGGTATCTCCTTTCATAGACGTATCAAATCAAGCGCGGTCGATGGTTTACAGGGGCGCGGCTGGGGGTATCTGAGGCGGAAGCGCTCTTCGAAGAGGCACGTCATTCCGAACGCTTATTACGTTAGGGTCGATTGACGGGTGCGTCACAACAGCGGGGGTCATTTCTCCGCTTGAGGTTGGATGTGCAGAGTTTCCTACAAAATACTCTATTCTCCTAGGATATTTAGAACCCTTAATTTTGTCCCTCCTGAGAAAAAGAGTGTCCCTGTCAGAAAGGATTCCAGGTAGTTACTTAATTGGCCAATTAATCCTTACTGCATAAAATCTATAAATTGCTTGTAAATATTTTTTATTGATTTTACTGTGAGCATTTTTTTCTTCTGTCCTATTTTAGTGCGATCAGGCATTACTGGTAAACTGGGGAGGCCAGGGTTTACAGGAACGCTGTTTTTTTTTTAAATTATGTCAAAGCTTTTACATAATGTTGAATTAGTACACATTAAATGTAATGTAATGTGTTTCAGAATCAAATGTTAAAACAAAAAAGAATCAAGTAGTAACAAAGAAAGACAGGAAGGGATAAGACAGAGGAGAAAAGGCAAGGAACAAGAGGGCTTTAAATCAATGGAAAGTGCAGAGAATGATTGGAGCTGCAGCAGGAGCGATTAAGAACACCATATCTTAAGATTAAATAGAAGGCATAGAATGTCCTGAGAAGCACCCTACTGAGGAGGTTCAAGGGCTGTGATCATTTTAGGGCTGTGAGCTGCAAAAAAGAAGGGATATATTACAGGAAAAACATATTTTAAAAATGAACATTCAATTCCAAGCATCACTCCTGGTTTTAAGCGTAAAAAAAGGAACATTATCACATGAAAAATTTAAGGACTGATAAGCAGATCTTAAAGAAACTTCAAGAAACTTCAATTCCACCATACAATGTTGTATACCTAAACAGCCCCCATCCAAAAACAAAACAAAACAAAACAAAACAAAACAAAACAAAACAAAACAAAACACAAAACTAAACTAAACTAAACTAAACTAAACTAAACTAAACTAAACTAAACTAAACTAAACTAAACAAAACAAAAAAAACTCTGTATATTTTATTGATTAATTACAGGAGAAATTTGTAAAAGTATTTCACTGGAAGTGGTACCAGCTGTTATCAGGGGAAAGTATCTAGTGCATGCTCAACACAAAAAATATAATTAAAAAAAGGACAAATAGTATAATTTCTATCAAGAACTTAGGCAAATTAATCTGTCAGTAGTTTAGTAATAGACACACAGGTATAGTTACAGATGGAATAACTCACTTTTATTATTTTTATTACTTATTTAGTAAATATCGCCAAGAAGAGAGTTGAAAATTAAGAACAAAGAAATTATTGGGAGGAACAATGAATGGAGATCAGTTACTGGTTGTTGGGAACACCTGTGATCAGTTATTGTTGTGAACATGAGCTTAGTTAGATTGAAAATGCTTTCTCAACTCGTGTGCTGGAGAGCTTTATCATGTGCAGGACAGTCATTTACGTTTACCCAAAAACGTTACTAGATTTGTCACTAAAATAAAGCCACTAGTGGAAAAAAATCATTAATTCAAGTTGAAGTTGTGCTACATGCTTTAAACAATTAAAAACTACCTAACAATCTGTTTATTTGTTTTCAGGTCTCTAGCAAACATTTGGTGGTTGGGTGGAAACATTTTCTGGACTTGTGCACTGTTGCTATTTTCATGCTCGTGTATTAATACAGTGAATGGGGTGGAGGGATACAATATTGAAAAATAACTAACAGAGAGATTTCAGAACCCATTTTGATTAAAAATGTTTAAGTGTTCTGGGTCTGAATTAATACTGAAAGTTTTCCTCAATCATCACTCACAGCTTTTTATTAGCTTATTGTTTAAATCAGCACTGCAAAAAACACAAATTTTTACACATAAGTAACATGCAAGCTGCTCTACTGTCTGTCCTCCCTAATAAAGGGCACATTTACCAGACACCCTTATCCAGAATAGCTCACATTTATCTCAGACAACTGCATGTTAAGGGTATGGCTCAGGGTCTCTGCATTGGTATCTGGGTGGCTCTGGAATTCACTCACAACCTTCTAATTAGTAGTCCAATATGTTAACCACTGAGCTACCATTACCCTTACACGATTAATATTTTACTATATGTTGATGCAAAATTAATTTATTTCTGTACTAGTCATTAATATGATAATATTGATACTATTAGTATACCAATAGCATTAGCTATTTTTCAGTTCACACAATGTTAGATAATCTTTTCTGAATGCTTCTATTACCCTGTTCTCAAAGATGGTCTCAACACCATTGAAACTGTACATATCCTTACATAAAAATGTGACAGCGTGAAACTGTTTTTTTATATTAAAGATGATGATGATTATGTAGGTAATTATTATTAATATTATTTTTTAAATCATCAAAAACAGGGATAAATATGTTTGTAGGCTAAATATTATCACTCGACAACTTTAGTAATGTAGTAGTAGAGCTTCTTTGCAATGTTGCTAAGTAAGATTTAGGAAGACTCGGCACCAAACACGATAGGTAATAAAATTTTGATACCAGAAGACAATAAAATAATAGATAATAAAAAGGTTCATACCTTCCGTTTGATTTAGCTAATTCACTAACTCAAAACTTCATTACTTCATATCACAGTACTTTAGGCAGTGCATTTGTCTGACGCATGCAGCTGATTGTGATTGGTTGTTTTCAGCCAATACCTTAAATAATGTTTAAAAATAAAAAAAACAGCATGTTTTCCCCTCAGTGCACAATGCACATGCTTATTTACTAAAAAACAAACAAACAAAAAAACACAACAACAACAACAACAACAACAACAACAACAACAACAACAACAACAACAACAACAACTATAATAGCTAAAAAAAAACCCCTAAGACTAAAAAACATGAATGGCTAATTAGAAGATAATTGTTTTTTATCTAAATTTCAAGATAACATGATTTAGGTAGTGGGGGGGCACGGTGGCTTAGTGGTTAGCATGTTTGCCTCACACCTCCAGGGTTGGGGGTTCAATTCCCGCCTCCGCCATGTGTGTGGAGCATGTTCTCCCCGTGCCTCGGGGGTTTCCTCCGGGTACTCCGGTTTCCTCCCGTCTAAAGACATGTGTGGTAGGTTGTTTGGCATCTCTAAATTGTCCATGGTGAATGAAAGTGTGTGTGTGTGCCCTGCGATGGGTTGGTACTACGTCCAGGGTGTATCCTGCCTTAATGCCCAATGACGCCTGAGATAGGCACAGGCTCCCCATGACCCGAGAATAGATCGGATAAGTGGTAGACAATGAATGAATGATTTAGGTGGAGAATTTTTACGTTTTATCAAGTGAATATCTTGAGTTAAACCATAAAAAGTAGGTAAAATAATTATAGTAGTCAATATGAATACAACCATTAAAAACTACAGTATATAAAAATACAGAATGTCCCAACAGTCTCCATACATATGAGAAATATGCCAGCACCACATTGTTTGTGCTTTCATCAGGTTATGCTAGTGAATTTCTGCTTCTTGGTTAGTCCAGAACACTTCCAATATTTTTAAATTTATTACTAAGTTTGGCAGCTGTGTCATGTGTGACGTGCTTGTGATGTTTCTTGTTAAAATCCATCTCAAATGTTTTGCTAAAAAATCTTAATTTCCTCTATGTATAGAGATACCATGTATTTTAAAACTCTTGCTTTACAGTTCCTTTCTACCCTAATTATTATTTTGGTTTATCAGAAATACCTATTTTTAAATAAAGTAATATTTCCTGATTTCTTTTTTCATTTATTGAAAAAACAAAAATGAAGTATCCGGGCTCACTATATGGCATTGTATATAGCAATATACAGCCAATGTCTGTATAAAGTAAACCACTTAAACATAAACTGTAGAAGTTTCAGGAACCTTAGAATGTTGGCAAAATGAGAGAATAGCTTCCTCTGCCTTTTGGGGCAGAAATGCCTAATTTTTTTTTTTTTTTTTTTTTTTAAATATTACTAGAACAGCCTGTAGATATCAATTATCATTCTTTTAAATAAACCTCTTTCTTTTCTCATCATGTTTACTTTCAATGCAGAGAGCCTGTGTGAAGGATTATGTGTTCAGTTTTGAGAATTTTATTCTAGATAAGTTTGGTTAGGTCTGGAATAACAATGCATAATTTTTCATACAAGCAGGAGTATATGTTTTTTTGGTAACAAACAGCATTTATTAATCAGGGTATTTTTTAACATTTTATGGTGTTAATGGTTTGCTTCTTACCTAGAGGGATGGTCATATCAGGTGACAGGGGTAGGGGGCTCCACATCTGTTCCATGGAGACTCTTGAGTAGTGATCCACAAGGCTTAGTGTAGTTATATCCTCACATGAATGTTCATACCACTGCTATGCTGATGACACTGAACTTATGCTCTTCTTTCCTCCGTCACACTCTCATATTTCTGTTTAGATCTCAGCATGTTTGGTAGACATTTTACCATTGAAATCAACAGCTGAAAATAATCCCAACAATACTGAACTTCAGTACATCCATGGAGATACATATATGGGTATTTGATGCCAAGATCTTGTGGTTTTCCCTGGACACCTTCAGATTGCACTGTGTATCAGCAGACACATTGTGAGGTTATTCTGGATAACCAACTTTCCTTCCCAGATCACATTGCTAACCTGACTTCTTTGGTCTTCTGGTCTTCTTTGCAAGATCAGAAAGATCTGGCTAATTCAATTCCTGGAGGCCACTCACATTCTTGTTCAGTCCCTTTGCCATTTCAAGATTGGACTACTGCAACTCCTGACAGGTCTACCCTGAACACCATCCCAGCATGCAACTGATCCAGAATGCAGTTGGAGTACTTGTTTTTAACAAGCTTTTTCACACCATCCCAATTGCTATACTCCTTCATCTCATGTAAGGTCTCATAGCTCCAGGGTCCCAGGTTCCATCCTGAATTTGTCACTGCCTGTGAGTTCTTCCAACAACATACCAGTAGATTGACTGACTAAAATAAATTATCAATGGGTGTGTATGTATGTTGTGTACATGGTGTCATGATAGATTGGCATCACATGAAGTTCCTAATACATCACAAATTATATATTTGAACCACTAGTTTTATATGGTGAATATGAAGCATTTAATTGACATAGCCTTCTATTTCTATTTTCTCCAGCATTAAAGTTTTTTTCTAGCGCAACGTATAATAATCAGGGCAGTAGACTTTCATTAAAGATTAATTAATATTTTTTAATTAAGATTTTTGTTACAATGTATGGCCAAATACATCCTGAAATCTTGATATAATATCAAATACTATTTTAGGAGAATTTTATGCCAATCAGTTCACCTGAGGTGGACTTTATCTAAGGGCTTTAGTGGACCTTAGTGGATACCAATGAAACTCAAACAGACTTGACCCTAAGGAGCTCAGAAACAACAGACCATTTCCTAACCTGCCCTTTTTTCAAAGATCTGTTTGATCCATTACAGTCTGTGTTTGGACCAAACAACAAAACTGAAACTGTACTCAACCTGTTTGTAACCTTGTTTACAAATGCATTACACCAGGGTGCTGAATATACTTGTTCCTCTGGCCCTCATTCCTGCTTTTGACACAGTGTGTCATAAAATACACAGACTTGAAAAAATCGTTAGCCTTACTAGTGCACTGTCCTCTACTAGTTTAGATCATATCTCTCTGACAACAACAATTTGTTTTATAGGTTGAGGTCTGACATGTTTTGCCCCCTCATGGTGCTCCACAAGGCTTGGTTCTTGACTCACTGCTATTTATCATGTACATTCTCCATCTGGACAATATCATCAGGTGGCATGGCCTGCAGTTTTGTGCTATGCTGTTGTACCTACATACTGACTCCTCACACACACTGCAACCTCTAGCACTAGTGGACTGTCCAACAGACATAAAAACTTGGATTAATTCTAACATTTGAACATTAAGTCATACTTTGCATCCCCTTCCACACGGAATAAATGAGGCACTACTCATTAGCTATCCAAGGTTTTATAACATCCAACTCAACTCACGTTCGAAGCCTTGAGGTCACATTAAATTCCATAGTCTTATATGATTCACACATTAAAAACATTACTAAGACAGCTTTCTTTCACCTTAGGAACATTGCCAGACTCGGTCCCCCCCTTTCCCTCTCTCCAGCAGATATGCTTCTCCATGATTTTGTTACCTTCAGACTTGCCTACTGCTATTTTTTACTGACTCCCAGTGCAAGCTCTTAACTTATGTGCTCCATACCATAGGAAACAGGGTTACTTTTTTTAGTGTTACTTCCTCTACATAAATTGAAAAGTATGAAAAACAAAGTGTTAAACAATGGACCCCTTTTTTAATTTGCAGAATGAATATCATATATCATATGATATATGATATTTTTGTCAGCTGGAATCATCCATTTCCATTCAGGTCTGCCCTTAAAGTGTAGTGGCAGCATTTTCTTTGTAACAGGGACAGATTGATTATTTGCCACTGGTAGTGCATAAACTAGTGAAACAAATTTAACCAACATTCACACAACTGTGAATCCACACCTGGACCTGGGACCCGGACTATTACTAGCATTATTTTTTGCAGTTGTCAAACCTGCCATACAAATCAGTGAAAGAGCATTGTAAGAACTTTCAATGATCCTTATTAAAGTACAAAAAGAAAAAATTATTAACTCATATTCTTAATATGAAGCAGTAAATATACTGTGATTTTCATCCACAATAAAGTGAGAGGTGCCCATACAAGATGTTTTCTATCCTCAGTCACAGGACCATTAGCCTCCCAATAGTCAAACAATTCCTAATGAAAGTTGTTGAATTGATTCATTGATGGTCAACATCGAAAATTTTCCATTTATTTATATTTTGCAGACACCTTTATCCAAAGCAACTTACATGAAGAGCCCAGCAGCAACAGTTTGGTGGTACTGGGATTTAACCACTGAGCCACCACTCACTACAAAAAGAAGTCAGAAACTTTAGATCATTAATGTTTTGACAGATCTTTGTTTGTTCTATAGTATTGGCAGCATTTTATAAAACATTTTTGAAGACTCAGCCCAAGTCACCCCTACCACTGAATAATAGTAGCTTGTTATTACCTATATTAAGCACATACAGTATTTTCATAACATCAAATCTTTAGATGCTAAATTGTTTAACAGTATCATGTGGTTTGTAAGTGATGATGGAAGACTCTGTAGTCTGTTCTGTAATATTACTGTGCAGTATTTAAAGAGTTTTCTCCTTATTAGGAACAGTATGTGATATTTACATTATGCTTTTTCACACAGAGCTGAGTCTCATTTTGCTTAGAATGTTGCAAAATATAGAACAGATGCATGCTATTAAATGTACCACTGTAGGCTTCAATCTAAGATTATCTTGAGTTTCAAAATTGAAGTATTTACTATGTTATAGCATATTTATATAATATAGGTACATTTGATTGGAAGGCTCCTTGATTGCTTAATTGCACTGGAAATATATTAATAGCCAAATAAACTTATATATTAATTTAAAACTGCATTGGCCTTGATTAATTGAGTTCAATATAACATAGACTTTCAATCTTGCAGTTGAATTAAAACACAGAAATGGATATATAGTATACAAACATTAGGTAGACCTGTGAAAAAAAACAAAAGCCCAAGACATTTCTGAATTTCTATAGAATTTTATATGACCAGAAAATGTATATTAATTTAAATGTTTAATATCATCAAAGTAGTAATACACTGTTTACAGTCAAAGGTTTGTGGCTACCTAAACCTATTTTGGGTTTAAATAATGTTCACTTTTCTGGGAAGGCTTTCCACTGATTGTCAGCTAGTGAGGCCTGGGAATTCCAGTTAATTTCAGTTGTGTTCAATGGAACTGAGGTAAGGGCTATAAGACATGTCTTCTTGGGCCTTGCTTTGTGCAAGGGTCATTATCATGTTGGAAGGAGTTTGAGCTAACATTTTAACACTACAGCATACAAGGCATTCTAGACAATTATGTTCTTTGTGGCAACAGTTTGGGGAACGCTGACATAAGGGTCTGATGGTCAGGTGTCGGCCATATAGTTCATGAAGAGCTGAGGGTCAGGACCATATATATATATATATATATATATATATATATATATATATATATATATATATATATATATATATATATATATATATATATATATATATATATATATATTTATTTTTTTTAAACAAAACTGAATGAAGTTTAATAAAAAAATTAAAATTAAAAGGAATGTGTTACTGTGAATATCTGGTAGCAAACAAAAGCCAAATAAAGTTATGGACAGGCCACAGTGACTTTCATGTGTATGCTGCTCTCTGCAGGTGAAACTAAAATACTGCATCACAAATGTGTTTGTGACTAAATCGGACTTAACCTGGAGAACAAAAGTGTTTCCTCCCACTAAAAACTTGATGATCCATACATCACAGAGGTCTTCAAACTGAACAAAAATATAATTTAAACTGTGCCAATTTTAAATTGTGTCATGTAAACAAGACTTGTGTCTGCCCACTGATTTTAAATGCTTCTCAAAAAAAATTATCTCTAGGAGGAAGCTGAGGTTTAGTTTGTGAGAGTTAATGTCAATATGACTAGTAATTAATCAATAATTATTATAAAGGAACCATAGTCATTGTTCTGCAGGAGAAATGTAATGCATAGTAATTACCTATTAGTTCATAGTGGTTAATATATGTAAGATATGTGTGAATGAAGAATGAATCATCATACTTAGTTTCTGGATAATTACCTTTTATTTAAGTGTCCTACAATAATCTGCCACCATTAATAGACTGCAATTGCTCTGTTACCATGTTTCATTGTTGCCAGTGTCTCGGTAAAACCTTCCAACATGCATATCATTAACTGCTCCAAGATTTACATATCTTAATGAAAATCTAGAAAATTGGTCTATGTTGCCTTTTGGTTTTGTATGTTTTGTACAGCAGTTTGTCAACCAACTGGACATAGTTTGGTGCTCTATACTTTCCAAGAAATGTTCTTCCATCTAACTATCTGCAGTCCCACTATAACTTCTTTAAACTGTCTGTCATTGATGATCTGTTTGATATGTGGACAATATCTTAACATTACCTATTTTGGGAAATATCTATTTCAAATAAGCAAGAAGAGGACACTGCTGTGGATAATTTTCACAAACCAAAAGCTATAAAGAAACCCATCAGTGTCAGTTCAGAAACACATATTGTCAACCTGACCAAAGAAATTTGTCAAATCTTATAGGCAGCTGCAAAAAATTTACATTTTTGTACCTGGTGACAGCAAACTATCTTTATAGCCTTGAACTCAACTTTTATGTTTGACAAAGCCAAGTCCTTCACCAAGGCATTTAAATAAAACTGTCTCCTGAAATGAGGTTCACTGCACGCAGATGACAAAATATGGATCAGAGTCTCTTTTCATTTCAGGCTTGTGTTTCATTGTATCTTCATTGGCTTCCTCTATGTCTCTGGCTGTCTCAGTGCAATCAGACTGTCATCATGCAGCACTCGCCTGATTGCTGAAGACAATCACTGTATTTTTATTTTTTTGCAGAAAAGCCAGAGATATTGATCAGCCAGAAGTAAGAATCTGGTACATCATCCCTCTGTTATGGTCATATCATTAGGATAGCAAGTGTCATCAATTTCCATATACATCTGAGCCAAGCTCTAAGATTAACAGCACATGTTGTGCAACAAATTTGATGAGCCCAGGCTTGGTGTTGATCACAAAGTTTGCAATTGTACTAAAGCTCATATGCTTTGCAAACTATGTCTACCTTTTCCGGTTTGTCTAAATTGTCGTTGTGTTTTTTTAATTTGTCATTTTGTTTTCGGATTTATTATTTTGTTTTGCACTTCTAGGCCACCGTAATTTCCCCATTCTTATAATGTTATGCACAGATCGAATAATCGTGGGTCTTCCATGGAATTTTATGATATTTTTACTTTAATTTGACTTTTATTTCTGTTATGTCCCTGTCTAGGGCTAGAAAAGAAATGTGGATGCAAATAAGGACACTGGCACTAATACACTTTTATGATATTTATTGTAGAAAATGTATAATGTAAATGTATGCAAAATTGCCAGTACTGCTTCAGGGCAGCTTGAGACAAAATAAGAATCAAACATGCAACACAATGTAGCTGTGCAAAACACACACACACACACACACACAGGGTATAAACAAATGTGTTATCTTCCCTTTTATCCCTGACTAACCAAAACATAGACAAAGCACCCACACCCAGCAAATATGGCAGTCAGACACTAAACCTGGTGACTCGGTTAACAAATGCACAAAAATTTACAAACACGTTAATATTAACACAATAGGATATATATACAATCTGCAGTCAGAACCATATGACACTGGCAAATATCAATATGCACAACCACCTTAGGGTCATTTGTAATTGGTTTACCAGAACTAATTACAAATAAGTAGTAGCATTAGAAACACAGCTTTACAGGTTGAGATGATGTAATTTTGTATGAAGTTAATACAATTTGTTAAGCAAACTTCTCTGGAATGTAACAACCCCTCAAAATACTGCACTTCAAGTATATTTGTCAACTGTAAATAACATTTTCTTGTTTTACATTGATTTACAACAAGACATTGTTGTTTTGAAGCATAGCCTGCTTACTTTGTAAAATCAGATAGACGATAGATAACTTGCCAGAGATTTCCACAGGACATCTGATTCAGGAGATGGATAAATTTGTATAATTTTGTCCCCTTTTCCACTGTTTTCCAGTGTTTCCATGACATAGTGATAGTGTTTACATTATAAAAATATTCTTCTGGTACAGAGAAAAATAAAAATACAAAATCATATGCAAATATTTTGAGCACTATGGCATTGCATAACACTCCTAGGGTCTTATGATGGAGCAATCAGGAGTCAGTCCTTTTTGGTTGGATTTGTAATATCTTCAGTGTGCAGTCTTTACACAGTTCCTTTCTTAACTTCTCCTGTATTTTAGCAACAAACTGAAATAAAAGCAGAAACCCTTTTTAATGATTTACATTCGCTTATACATATGTACATTGGATAGCTCATGTACAGAAAATGATCAGTTAAATTTGACAGTAGTGCCTCTGTGATATTTGCACCATTTCACACATAAGTGATAAATAAGGTTTAGATTTTTTCCCATTTGTTTGACTCACATTCTGCAGGCTCTCCAGCATGACCTCTTCATCAGTTTCAGAGTCCAAACACATCTGCAGATTAGTTATAATTCTTCTCAACTCTGTAAATAAAATGCTTGTGGGTTAGTCCCTATTGTATGAGAGCATCACATTAATATAGTGCAGTTAGGTATGAATGGACACTATAAATATATCATTCTCAGGAGTTTATAGCCAGACTTTTTGGGTTGGGATGGTCAGATTAGACACAAGGGCTTTATTGGGTTGGGGTAGGGCAAATACTAAAATACATTCATAGAAAACAACAAAATGTGGTTCCACCTATCTGTGAATGGTCTGAAAATGACCTAAAATAAATTATATAATGATTTGTTTCAGTGTGCTCAGTGGGTCCAGGAATATTTCACTATTCTTTTTGATTGCTATTTAAATTTGTTTGTTTCTAATCACAATGAAATCACTCAATTTTATATCATATTACACTGGTAACTGTTTTGACTACTCCTATTCCTACTCCTACTCCTACTGAATAGATGGTTAAAGTATAAAACTGGGTTTAAGAAAAGATTGATTTAAGATCCTACACATAATATAGGGTATAAAGTTACACTAAGAAGTTTCTCTTTCCAATATTTACAATTTAAAAAGAAAATCACATTTTCAACAATTGAGCCTGAATTTCTACTCTGTAGCTACGTGTCTATCATCTACATTCTCCAGATTCTACAAGGTTAACATTGTCCTTTCTATTGATTGGAGATCAATAGAAAGGACAATGTTCTGTGCATACCTTCCCATATGATAATGAGTAAATTAGGTGCTCATGACCTTGTGGCAGGGGATAGTTACATGTTAGACAGATGTTCTGGATAACTGCCAGGGATCCCTGCCATTCAGAACTGCCACCAACACAATACATACTCAGTGAGTAGGATCCCCCCAAAAATGAGAATTTATACTTAATGTATCTTCTAAAAAGAAGATGTACAATAACAGATAACATCTGTACAATAAGATGTACAATAACAGTCAGTCAAGCAGAAGCACTATGTCTAAATACAGTATGTGTAGTTTTGTTGTTAATCACAAGTACATCAGCAATATAACCTGGGGTCTTCAGGTTTTTTACATCAACATCATACAACTTCGCCCTGGCAAGACAGCATGGGTACACAGACCACACCTCCTGTTCCACAGCCATCTGAATAGCTTTCCTCTTTCTAGCCCCAGAGATGCCCAGCAGTCTCTCTCTCTCACCTTATCCATAATCCCTGCAGCCACATGCCCATTATCCTGCAGTTCCTTTCCTCTCCTCTTCAACACCAACCCTCACTTTCTCCAGGACTAGTTGTCTGCCCTTGCGTTAGACCTTGTCATAGTGAGGGCCAGCAAAACAGTACCATTTATTTATTGATTGAATTTTTAAATATAAGAAAAATGAATTATGAGATTTATTATGTGACTTGCCATTTATGTTTTTCTTGTCTAGGAATAGACAAGCAAAAAATAGCAAAAAATAGCAAAAAATAGTTATTTACCCAAGGTATTAGACTTTTCAACAATAAAAGCATAATGACAACTTGTTTGCACAACATTTCACATATTTGGGACTTTTAGTATTTATTTAATACTTGCTGACAAAGTTTTGACAACATGTTGCAAAAGAAAAGTGATTGTTTCACTGTTTTAAATATCTGTTTGACTGTAGTACAAGGAGTCTCTAAAATGGAAAAAAAGAATTGTTCAATCTCAGGAACCTATTTCTCCATCATAAGGTTCAATATGATGTAAAGTAATAATAGTTGTATTGATCGTATACATCTCATTTATACATTTAATAATTCCATTCCATTTTTTTTCCCCCTTGCCTGTACCGCTTATCTGATAGTAACTTTTTTTCAACAATTGGCTTTTAAATATCTGTTTTACCTTGTGAATGTGGATGAGACTCTTCGGTCTGTGTGTTGCTGCCATCTAATGGGCTGAAAGTATTGCCAAGAGATTCTGCAGTGAAAAAGTGGTGTTCAATATTAGAAGCCTATTTTTCCATCATAAAATTTAACATGATGTGACATGATCTTACACTTATGACACCTAAGAAGATACCAAGGCTATAGTTAAGGACAAAATTAGGTTAAAGGATTATAAAACAAAATACAACTAGAAGAGCTCCATTTCTTTCTTTCTTTCTTTCTTTCTTTCTTTCTTTCTTTCTTTCTTTCTTTCTTTCTTTCTTTCTTTCTTTCTTTCTTTCTTTCTTTCTTTCTTTCTTTCTTTCTTTCTTTTCCACTGACCATTTTTTTCAATAAATCAGCAACATGTCAAGATTCACTAAATCATGACTGATAGTTAGTATGTGATGTGATGGAAAATAAGCATATATGTGTTTATAATCAATATGAAATTTTGTTTGAAAGTAATCTGATGCTACCTTTCCCTGTAGTGGTGCTAGTGCTTGATGTAGGAGTCTGAAATGAAGTCTGATATGTGTTCTCTGGATTGAGGGAGGATGTGAAATCAGGAGTAAGTGACTGAGTAGTCTGATGTTCTGGGGTTGTAGACAGGCCTGAGTAAGAGCCAGTTATAGTGGTAGCTGTATCTTCAAACAAGCTGGTGTCTGTTAGAAGAAGAAGAAAGAAAAAAATTGTCACCATCACCATCATCATCATCATCATCATCATCACCATCAGCAGCAGCAGCAGCACCATCATCATCATCATCATCATCTTTACATAAATTTTATTTAAGGAGCATGTAGGCAGGCATTTAAAATTAAAATAATTGGAGGCAATGGTTTGATAAAGGAACAGCGATTTTTTTAACACTTGGCTTATAACTGTCTGTTTTACCTTGTGAATGTGGATAGGACTCTTCGGTCTGTGTGCTGATGCCATCTAATGGGGTGAAAGTATTACCAGGAGTTGTTGCAATGAAAAGTGAAGTGTTCAATATTAGAAGCCTATTTTTCAATCATAAAATTGAATATGATGTGACATGATCTTACACTTATGACATCTAATAAGATACCAAGGCTACAGTTAGGGACAAAATTTAAGGTTAGTGGTTATAAAACAAAATTTGACCTTCCTTCCTTCCTTCCTTCCTTCCTTCCTTCCTTCCTTCCTTCCTTCCTTCCTTCCTTCCTTCCTTCCTTTCTTCTTCCCTCCCTCCCTCCTTTGCTTCCTTTATTCTTCCCTCCCTCCCTCCTTTGCTTCCTTTCTTCCTTCCTTCCACCCACTTACCATTTTTTTTTCTCTACAAATCAGCAACATGTCTAAAATCTGAAGATCATGATTGATAGTTAGTATGTGATGTAACGGAAAATAAGCATGGATGTGTTTATGATCAACATGCCATTTGTTTAAAAGTAGTCTGATGCTACCTTTTCTTCTGGTGGTACTAGAACTTAATGTAGGTGTCTAATATGAAGTCTGGTATGTGTTCAATAAGTCTAATAAGTATTCAATATTAGAAGTCTTTTTTTCCATCATACAATTTAATATGATGTGACATGATCTTACACTTGTGACATCTAGGAAGATACCAAGGCTATAGTTAGGGACAAAATTAGGGTTAAGGATTATAAAATAAAATACAACTAGAAGAGATCAATTTCTTTCTTTCTTTCTTTCTTTCTTTCTTTCTTTCTTTCTTTCTTTCTTTCTTTCTTTCTTTCTTTCTTTCTTTCTTTCTTTCTTTCTTTCTTTCTTTCTTTCTTTTCCACTGACCATTTTTTTCAATAAATCAGCAACATGTCTAGATTCAGTAGATCATGACTGATAGTTAGTGTGTGAGGTGATGGAAAATAAGCATAGATGTGTTTATAATCAATATGAAATTTTGTTTGAAAATTGTCTGATGCTACCTTTCCCTGTAGTGGTGCTAGTGCTCGATATGGGAGTCTGATATGAAGTCTGATATGTGTTCTCTGGATTGAGGGAGGATGTGAAATCAGGAGTAAGTGACTGAGTAGTCTGATGTTCTGGGGTTGTAGACAGGCCTGAATAAGAGGCAGTTATAGTGGTGGCTGTATCTTCAAACAAGCTGGTGTCTGTTAGAAGAATGAGGAAACAAACATCATCATCATCATCATCATCATTACATATATTTTATTTAAGGAGCATGTAGGAAGACATTTAATATTAAAATAATTGGTGACAATGGTTTGATAAAGTGAAAAAGTGACTTTTTTAACACCTTGTGAATTGAGGGAATTCCCTCAATCCAGATTATTATTATCATCATTACATACATTTTACAACTTTTTATTTTTTCATTACTTGGCTTTAAAATATCTGTTTTACCTTTTGAACGTGGATAGGATTCTTTGGTCTGTGTGCTGCTGCCATCTAATGGGCTGAAAGTGTTACCAGGAGTTTCTGCAATGGAAAAGTAAAGTGTTGAATATTAGAAGCCTATTTCTCCATCATAAAATGTAACATGATGTAAAATGATCTAACACTTTTGACATCTAAGAAGATGCCAAGGCTACAGTTAGGGACAAAATTAGGGTTAATATAAAACAAAATTTAACCAAAAGAGCACATTTCTTTCTTTCTTTCTTTCTTTCTTTCTTTCTTTCTTTCTTTCTTTCTTTCTTTCTTTCTTTCTTTCTTTCTTTCTTTCTTTCTTTCTTTCTTTCTTTCTTTCTTTCTTTCTTTCTCCACTGATCATTTTATTTATTCTTCCACTTACCATTTTATATCATTTTCCAACAACTCAGCAACATGTTTACATTCAGTAGATCATGACTGATAATTATTATGTGATGGAAAATAAGCATGGATGTGTTTATGATAAAAATGCCATTTGTGTAAAAGCAGTCTGATGCTACCTTTCCTTTTGGTGGTACTAGTGCTTGATGTAGGAGTCTGATATGAAGTCTGATATGTGTTCTCTGGATTGAGGGAGGATGTGAAATCAAGGGTAAGTGACTGAGTAGTCTGATGTTCTGGGGTTGTAGACAGGCCTGAGTTAGACCCAGTTATAGTGGTAGCTGTATATTCAAACAAGCTGGTGTCTGTTAGAAGAAATAATAATAATAATAAAACATTATTATCATCATCATCACTGTCATTACATACATTTTGCTGACTTTTTTTTCCAGCACTTTTTTTTCTAAATATCTGCTTTACCTTGTGAATGTGTATGGAACTCTTCAGTCTGTGTCCTGCTGCTATCTAATGGGCTGAAAGTATTACCAGGAGTTTCTGCAATGGAAAAGTGAAGTGTTCAATATTAGAAGCCTATTATTTAATCAAAAATGTTTTTTTAACATGACGTAACATGAGCTTACACTTTTGACATCTAAGAACATACCAAGGCTATAGTTAGGGAAGAATTTAGGGTTAAGTATTATAAAACAAAATCTTTCTTTCTTTCCTTTTTCTTTCTTCTTTCTTTCTTTCTTTCTTTCTTCTTCTTTCTTTCTTTTCTTTCTTTCTTTCTTTCTTTCTTTCTTTCTTTCTTTCTTTCTTTCTTTCTTTCCCACTGACCATTTTTTTCAATAAATCAGCAACATGTCTAGATTCACTAAATCATGACTGATAGTTAGTATGTGAGGTGATGGAAAATAAGCATAGATGTGTCTATAATCAATATGAAATTTTGTTTGAAAATTGTCTGATGCTACCTTTCCCTGTAGTGGTGCTAGTACTCGATGTAGGAATCTGATATGAAGTCTGATATGTGTTCTCTGGATTGAGGGAGGATGTGAAATCAGGAGTAAGTGACTGAGTAGTCTGATGTTCTGGGGTTGTAGACAGGCCTGAGTAAGAGCCAGTTATAGTGGTGGCTGTATCTTCAAACAAGCTGGTGTCTGTTAGAAGAATGAGGAAATAAACATCATCATCATCATCATCATCATCATCATCATCATTACATATATTTTATTTAAGGAGCATGTAGGCAGACATTTAATATTAAAATAATTGGTAACAATGGTTTGATAAAGGACCAGTGACTTTTTTAACACCTTGTGAATGTGGATGGGACTCTTCTGTCTGTGTGCTGCTTCCATCTAATGGGCTGAAAGTATTACCAGGAGTTTCTGCTATGGATAAGTGAAATGTTCACAATATTAGAAGCCTATTTTTCCATCATAAAATGTAACATGATCTTACACTTTTAACATCTAAGAAGATTTCCATTGACCATTGATGGAAAATAAGCATGGATGTGCTTAATATCACCATGCCATTTATGTAACAGTAATCTGATGCTACCTTTCCTTCTGGTGGTGCTAAGGCTTGATGTAGGTGTCTGATATGAAGTTGTATATGTGTTCTCTGGATTGAGGGAAGATGTGAAATCAGTAGTAAGTGACTGAGTAGTCTGATGTTCTGGGGTTGTAGAATGGTTTAAGTTAGACCCAGTTATAGTGGTGTCTATATCTTCAAACAAGCTGTTTTCTGTTAAAAAAAGAAATAATAATAATAATAATAATAATAATAATAATAATAATAATAAATAATAATAATAATAATAATAATAACATTATTATTATCATCATTACATACATTTTACAACTTTTTATTTTTTCATTACTTGGCTTTAAAATATCTGTTTTACCTTTTGAACGTGGATAGGATTCTTTGGTCTGTGTGCTGCTGCCATCTAATGGGCTGAAAGTGTTACCAGGAGTTTCTGCAATGGAAAAGTAAAGTGTTGAATATTAGAAGCCTATTTCTCCATCATAAAATGTAACATGATGTAAAATGATCTAACACTTTTGACATCTAAGAAGATGCCAAGGCTAGACAAAATTAGGGTTAATATAAAACAAAATTTAACCAAAAGAGCACAATTTCTTCTTTCTTTCTTTCTTTCTTTCTTTCTTTCTTTCTTTCTTTCTTTCTTTCTTTCTTTCTTTCTTTTTCCACTGAACATTTTTTTTCTTTTTCAACAAATCAGCAACATGTATAGATACAGTAGATCATGACTGATAATTATTATGTGATGTGATGGAAAATAAGCATGGATGTGTTTATGATAAAAATGCCATTTGTGTAAAAGCAGTCTGATGCTACCTTTCCTTTTGGTGGTACTAGTGCTTGATGTAGGAGTCTGATATGAAGTCTGAAATGTGTTCTCTGGATTGAGGGAGGATGTGAAATCAAGGGTAAGTGACTGAGTAGTCTGATGTTCTGGGGTTGTAGACAGGCCTGAGTTAGACCCAGTTATAGTGGTAGCTGTATCTTCAAACAAGCTGGTGTCTGTTAGAATAAATAATAATAATAATAATAATAATAATAATAATAATAATAATAATAATAATAATAATAATAATAATAATAATAATAAAACATTATTATGATCACCATCGTTGTCGTCATCATCATCATCATCATCATCATGATCATCATCATCATCATCATCATCATCATCATCATCATTATCATCACTATCATTACATACATTTTTCTGATTTTTTTTCCAGCACTTTTTTTTCTAAATATCTGCTTTACCTTGTGAATGTGTATGGAACTCTCTGTTCTGTGTCCTGCTGCCATCTAATGGGCTGAAAGTATTACCAGGAGTTTCTGCAATGGAAAAGTGAAGTGTTCAATATTAGAAGCCTATTATTTCATCAAAATTTTTTTTTAACATGACGTAACATGAGCTTACATTTTTGATATCTAAGAAGATACCAAGGCTATAGTTAGGGAAGAATTTAGGGTTAAGTATTATAAAACAAAATCTTTCTTTCTTTCGTTCTTTCTTTCTTTCTTTCTTTCTTTCTTTCTTTCTTTCTTTCTTTCTTTCTTTCTTTCTTTCTTTCTTTCTTTCTTTCTTTCTTTCTTTCTTCTTTCTTTCTTTCTTTCTTTCTTTCTTTCTTTCTTTCTTTCTTTCTTTCTTTCTTTCTTTCCCACTGACCATTTTTTTCAATAAATCAGCAACATGTCTAGATTCAGTAAATCATGACTGATAGTTAGTGTGTGAGGTGATGGAAAATAAGCATAGATGTGTTTATAATCAATATGAAATTTTGTTTGAAAATTGTCTGATGCTACCTTTCCCTGTAGTGGTGCTAGTACTCGATGTAGGAATCTGATATGAAGTCTGATATGTGTTCTCTGGATTGAGGGAGGATGTGAAATCAGGAGTAAGTGACTGAGTAGTCTGATGTTCTGGGGTTGTAGACAGGCCTGAGTAAGAGCCAGTTATAGTGGTGGCTGTATCTTCAAACAAGCTGGTGTCTGTTAGAAGAATGAGGAAATAAACATCATCATCATCATCATCATCATCATTACATATATTTTATTTAAGGAGCATGTAGGCAGACATTTAATATTAAAATAATTGGTGACAATGGTTTGATAAAGGACCAGTGACTTTTTTAACACCTTGTGAATGTGGATGGGACTCTTCTGTCTGTGTGCTGCTTCCATCTAATGGACTGAAAGTATTACCAGGAGTTTCTGCTATGGATAAGTGAAGTGTTCAAAATATTAGAAGCCTATTTTTCATCATAAAATGTAACATGATCTTACACTTTTAACATCTAAGAAGATTTCCATTGACCATTGATGGAAAATAAGCATGGATGTGCTTAATATCACCATGCCATTTATGTAAAAGTAGTCTGAGGCTACCTTTCCTTCTGGTGGTGCTAAGGCTTGATGTAGGTGTTGGATATGTGTTCTCTGGATTGAGGGAAGATGTGAAATCAGTAGTAAGTGACTGAGTAGTCTGATGTTCTGGGGTTGTAGAATGGTCTAAGTTAGACCCAGTTATAGTGGTGTCTATATCTTCAAACAAGCTGTTTTCTGTTAAAAGAAGAAATAATAATAATAATAATAATAATAATAATAATAATAATAATAATAATAATAATAACATTATTATTATCATCATTACATACATTTTACAACTTTTTATCTTTTCATTACTTGGCTTTAAAATATCTGTTTTACCTTTTGAATGTGGATAGGATTCTTTGGTCTGTGTGCTGCTGCCATCTAATGGGCTGAAAGTGTTACCAGGAGTTTCTGCAATGGAAAAGTAAAGTGTTGAATATTAGAAGCCTATTTCTCCATCATAAAATGTAACATGATGTAAAATGATCTAACACTTTTGACATCTAAGAAGATGCCAAGGCTAGACAAAATTAGGGTTAATATAAAACAAAATTTAACCAAAAGAGCACAATTTCTTTCTTCTTTCTTTCTTTCTTTCTTTCTTTCTTTCTTTCTTTCTTTTTTTCTTTCTTTCTTTCTTTCTTTCTTTCTTTTTTTCTTTTTCCACTGAACATTTTTTTTCTTTTTCAACAAATCAGCAACATGTATAGATACAGTAGAGCATGACTGATAATTATTATGTGATGTGATGGAAAATAAGCATGGATGTGTTTATGATAAAAATGCCATTTGTGTAAAAGCAGTCTGATGCTACCTTTCATTTTGGTGGTACTAGTGCTTGATGTAGGAGTCTGATATGAAGTCTGATATGTGTTCTCTGGATTGAGGGAGGATGTGAAATCAAGGGTATGTGACTGAGTAGTCTGATGTTCTGGGGTTGTAGACAGGCCTGAGTTAGACCCAGTTATAGTGGTAGCTGTATCTTCAAACAAGCTGGTGTCTGTTAGAAGAAATAATAATAATAATAATAATAATAATAATAATAATAATAATAATAATAATAAACATTATTATGATCATCATCGTCATCATCACTATCATTACATACATTTTTCTGACTTTTCTTCCAACACTTGTTTTTCTAAATATATATTTTACCTTGTGAATGTGTATGGAACTCTTCAGTCTGTGTCCTGCTGCTATCTAATGGGCTGAGAGTATTACCAGGAGTTTCTGCAATGGAAAAGTGAAGTGTTCAATATTAGAAGCCTATTATTTAATCAAAAATGTTTTTTTAACATGACGTAACATGAGCTTACACTTTTGACATCTAAGAACATACCAAGGCTATAGTTAGGGAAGAATTTAGGGTTAAGTATTATAAAGCAAAATTTTTTTTCTTTCTTTCTTTCTTTCTTTCTTTCTTTCTTTCTTTCTTTCTTTCTTTCTTTCTTTCTTTCTTTCTTTCTTTCTTTCTTTCTTTCTTTCTTTCTTTCTTTTTCCACTGACAATTTTTTTCAAGAAATCAGAAACATGTCTAGATTCAGTAGAGCATGAATGATATTTATTATGTCATGTACTGTGATGGAAAATAAGCATGAGTGTGTGCATGATCAACATGCCATTTATGTAAAAGTAGTCTGATGCTACCTTTTCTTCTTGATGCAGATGTCTGAAATGTAGTCTGATGTGTGTTCTCTGGATTGAGGGAGAAGGTGAAATCAGGAGTAATTGACTGGGTGGTCTGATGTTCTGGGGTTGAAGACAGGCCTGAGTTAAAGCCAGTTGTAGTGGTGGCTGTATCTTCAAACAAGCTGTTTTCTGTTAGAAGAAGAAGAAAAAGAAAAAAAATCATTAACATAATAATCATCAATACATACATTTTATTTAAGTAGCATGCAGACAGACATTTAATGCTAAAATAATTGGTGACAATGTTTTGATAAAAAGAAATAGTGACTTTTTTAACAAATGTCTTCTAAATGTCTGTTTTACCTTGTGAATGTGGATGGGACTCTTCAGTCTGTGTGCTGATGCCATCTAATGGGCTGAAAGTGTTACCGGGAGTTTCTGCAATGGAAAAGTGTTCGATATTAGAAGCCTATTTTTCCATCATACAATTTAACATGATGTAACATGATCTTACACTTAAGACATCTAAGAAAATACCAAGGCTACAGTTAGGGACAAAATTTGAGTTAAGGGTTATAAAACAAAATATAACCAAAAGAGCACCGTTTCTTTCTTTCTTTCTTTCTTTCTTTCTTTCTTTCTTTCTTTCTTTCTTTCTTTCTTTCTTTCTTTCTTTCTTTCTTTTTCCACTGACCATTTTATTTCATTTTCCAACAAATCATCAACATGTCAAGATTCAGTAGATCATGACTGATATTTATTATGTGATGTGATGGAAAATAAGTGTGGATGTTTTTATGATCAACAATCCATTTATGTGAAAGTTGTCTGATGCTACCTTTTCTTCTGGTCGTGCTAGTGCTTGATGTAGGTGTCTGATATGAAGTCTGATATGTGTTCTCTGGATTGAGGGAGGATGTGAATTCAGGAGTAAGTGTCTGAGTAGTCTGATGTTCTGGTGTTGTAGACAGGCCTGAGTTAGATCCCGTTAAAGTGGTTGCTGTGTCTTCAAACAAGCTGAATTCTGTTAGAAGAAATAATAATAAAAATAATTATAATAATAATAATAATGATTGTCATTGTGATTGTTGTGGTTGTAACTTGGTGAGTTATTAACAACAAAACCAATTCTTTACATGAATTATTATATGAAATGTATAAATAAGTAAAGTCATTGTGGTAATTTGGCTACTGGCAGGGGAACACAATGATGCTATACAGATTAGGAACGGCTCAAGAGAATGTTCTCTTGGAAAGACATTTTGTTTAGTTGATCATTTATGAAGACTTTTAACATTTTTTTTAGCATTTGGTCAGAAATACGCCATACATTTTTCCTGTGTCTGCGAAGGTTTTGTCTCACCAACATGCCAGATGGTGGATCAGCTATGACAAATTACCACTAGGTATATAATTTGCTTTTTACCATGGTTGGTTGTAGTTGATGTTGTAGTTTTGTCTGTAGTGACATTCTCAGAGTGCTCTCACAATCCACAAAGAGAGTGTAAAAAAGTTTATACACGTATTGGTGACAATACCACCACCACCACCACCACCACCAACAATAACAACAACAAAGAACTGAATAATACTGAAAATGCTGCAATATTTCAAAATATTATGGTGTCATTTGACAAATGAGGCATGCAAAGGAAACTTATTTTGCTCATTTTAATCCCTCAAAGCTGACACAAGCCTTTGTTTCAAATCAGTGGCTGCTGGAAAAAAAAGTGCAGTGGACTTAATAGTACATATACTATACATAATAGTACATATACTGTGTATGGTGTTTAGAACTTTTCTCCCTATCCTATCACAAAGTATGTAAATAACGTATGATTAACTTATGCATTTTATCTGTAGCTTAAAGGTAGCTGGTTTCTGTTTGGGGAAATATATACTGTATATAATTATTATTACTATTTACCATGGCGTAACATATTTGGCGCTTTATTTGTAGTAACTGTCACAGATGTTGTTGGTTTCATGCTGAAGGTGCTCTTTGATGGATTGCTGGTTGATGCCATTGTGGTTGTTGTTGTGGTTATAACTTGGGGAGTTCCTAAGAATGTAAGAGAAACATTAAATTGATTATTATTTGAAATACATAAACTAAATAATAATAAAATGATAATAATAATTAATAATAGTAAAAAATAAAATAATAATAAAAATAAATAAACAAGGTAATTCCACCTAATCTGGCTACTGGGAGTGGTACACATTAATGCTAGTCAGATTAGGTGACAACAATGAACTCTGTGAAAAGTTGAAGACTGTGGAAAATTGTTTTTAATTTATAATTTTACATGTCTTTAAACAGCGCTCATTTTTAAACTGTTGGTCAAAATAAAGGACAGCACAGTGGCACAGCAGATACCATTACTGCCTCACAAGTCCAGGAATATTGCCTGTGTGGAGGTTTTTTTTTTCCATGTTTTTTGCAAGTTTTGCATGCATCTGCAAGGGTTTGCTTTGTGTTCTCTTGTTTCCTCCACCAATCATTCACATTGCAGTTGTGCGATTTTATGCCACTCCTGCCACAAAAATTCAAGCAGCTCAGCTTTGTTTGTTGTTTGTGACCATCCATCTTCCTCTTGATCACATTCCAGAGGATTTCAGTTGGGTTCAGGTCTGAAGATGACAGAGTCTTGATGTGGTGGTCCTCCATCCACACCTTGATTGACATGGCTGTGTGGCATGAAGCATTGTCCTGCTAGAAAATCCAATCCAAGAGTTAGGTAACATTGTCAGAGTAGAAGGAAACAGGTTTTCTGCCAGGACAACCTTGTACGTGGCTTGATTCATGCGCCCTTCACAAAGACAAATGTGCCCAATTCTAGCCTTGCTAAAGTACCTCGAGATTATCACTAATCCTCCACCAGTTTTTACAGTGGGTTGTGGGACACTTACTCCAGTCCTCTATGGTCCCTCTGCATCAAAGTATCCCTCTGCCAGTAAAGACAGAATTTAACCATTTTTTTTCCTCACTCAAAACTTTTCTTTTCAACTCTTTTAGCATGGTCAATAGCTGTTATTGAGGTACTACTAGCACTGCTTTTGCCATCCATCTGGTCTTATTTTAAACTTTTGATCACCAAATTAGTACCTCATTAAGCAGAATGAGGTGTCCCTGTTTTGGAACTCAGCAGACACTGGAATGGAATGGCTGCCATACATGTAGAGATGCTGATTTAAGAAAAAGTTTGTCTCTTAATTTTAGGCTTTTTAAGGTCTCTTAAATCTGTATATGGAAATATATTTACTTTACATTTACATGTTGAAAACATGTAGATGTTTAAAGCAATACTTTAATATTTTCTTAATCAAACTCTATCCAAGAATCTACAGTATATTACACTTCTCTGTTCTGGAATCCATTTAAATAGGAGGCTGTGTAGTTCTTCAATTATTAATCATCTTAGGTAGTAGCCAGGGGCATTTCTAGGATTTGAAAACTTCAGTGGCTGAGCCGGAAACATCAGGGGCTAATTTGGGAGAGGGGCTAAGCAAGAATAACACATTTTGCAAGAGCATTTATATTTAGTATTGTTTACTAATAAACACAAATTAACACAAATAATATGCATCTTTATAAAATTTCAGTCAGTCCCATCTTTTTTCTGACTCCTCCCATCATTTCAGACTCTTGCTACTAAAAAGGAGTTCATTAAATTCATTACATTTTCTCTCTCACACAGATATACCATGCAATATTATCTCTTTTACAGCTTGTGTTTGAAGCAGTGCCTTGCAGATCATTTTTTATTATTATTATTTGACAATAATCTATATTATACTTGCACCTCTTACTTCATTCCTCATTTATGCTGGCAATACTGTATGTATTATTCTTTGTTTCTTTCTTCTTTTTTTTTACCGCCTCTCTTCTCTTCTCTTATTGTTCTCTCATCTCTCATTCTCTCATCTGTCTTGCTGCTTGTATCATGTCTAGTTCATGCTCTTTGTGACTTTTCTATCCCATTTTGTTGAGAGTGGAATCATTAGAGAGTATCTCAGAAACTTGACTTGAGCAAAACGGTCAATTACCATACTAGTATTTATAGTGCTGAGAAGGCTTTTTTGCATCTTGGGTACGGAATAATATTACGGACAATATTCAAAAGGGTCCTATATGTCAGAGGTTTTCAGAATAAAAGACAGCGGGCCTCCTTTTTGACACAAAACACATTTGTTAGCCTACTTTTATCAACTGTTTTACAAATTAAAAAGTAAAGGTTAGGCTATTATCTGAATAATAACATTTAATATTCAACTTGTTGAAATGATTGAGAATAATAGAACAAAACAGTACTGGTTCCATGTTAAAAAAACCCAAACCAAATCAAAACATAGCAATTTGACATTGAAATAATAGTTGTGTTAAACTGTTATGGTTTTCGATTTTTGGTCTAGTTTGACCGACAGTGTAATTGTGACTCTTAAGTGAACAGCACCACAGGTTAAAATTTTATTTTAATTTCAGGGTTTGTAAAATGTGTTATTTGCACCTGAGTGTGTGTTTTGTTGGGATGGTTTCAAAGAAGTATAGTCGTTTGATTCTCTTATTGAGATGCCATTGCCTTTATCTTTCGTCCACTCTCCTATACTGACCGTGTTTTCTGGCCGTTTTTTTTTTTTTTTTTTAAATTGCTGTTGCATTCAAGGACTGTAAGATATTTTAGTCACGTGGTGTGTGAGTGTGCATAAGGACATTGGTGGCTTAGTGGTATGTTTCTCGCCTATCATGCGGAAGGCCTGTGTTTGATTCCCAGCCAATGCCTCAACCTCAGCCACTGGATGCAGTGCCAGTCCCAAGCGTCAGGAAGGGCATCCGGCGTAAAACATTGCCGAATTTCATCATGCAAATCGTCAGTTCGAATTTCATACCAGATCAGTCAAGGCCCGGGTTAACAATGACCGCCATCGGTGCTGTTGACCTTATGGTGTAGATAGTAAGAGAAATGGGGTAGGTGTCGTCCTGAAGGAGGAGTTTGTGAGGAATGTTCTGGAGGTGAAGAGAGTTTCAGACAGGATGATGAGTCTGAAGTTAGAGATTGAAGGGGTGATGTTGAATGTTGTTAGTGGTTATGCCCCACAAGTAGGTTGTGAGTTAGATGAGAAAGAAAGATTCTGGAGTGAATTAGATGAGATGAGAGAGAATTCCCACGGGTGAGAGAGTGGTGATAGGAGCGGTGTGGTGGTGTGTAGGATGACTTTGATGGTCTGTAAGAAAAAGAAGAGGTCAGAGATAGAGAAGAAAAACAAGTGGTGGAAGCTGAAAAAGGAAGAATGTTGTGCAGAATTTAGACAGAAGTTGATGCAGTCTCTGGATGGTCAAGTGCTGCCAGATACCTGGGAAACTACAGCAGTAGTGATCAGGGAGACAGGAAGAAAGGTGCTGGGTGTGTCATCTGGAAGGAGGAAAGAAGATAAGGAGACTTGGTGGTGGAATGAGGAAGTTCAGGATAGCATCCAGAGGAAGAGGTTAGCCAAGAAGAAGTGGGACATGGACAGGACTGAATAGAATAGACAGGAATACAAGGAGTCACAGCGCAGAGTGAAGAGGGAGGTGTCTAAGGCCAAGCAGAAAGCATATGACGAGTTGTACACTAGGTTAGACAATAGAGAAGGAGAGAAGGACTTGTACAGGTTAGCTAGGCAGAGGGATCGAGATGCGAAGGATGTGCAGCAAGTTAGAGTTATTAAGGATAGAGATGTAAGTGTGCTCACAAGTGAGGAGAGTGTACAGAGAAGATGGAAGGAGTACTTTGAAGAGATGATGAATGAGAAAAATGAGAGGGAAAAAAGAGTAGAAGGGGTGAACTCTGTGGAACAGAAAGTAGATAAGATTAGAAAGGATGAAGTCAGGAAGGCTTTGAAGAGGATGAAAAGTGGAAAGGCAGTTGGTCCTGATGACATCCCAGTGGAGGTCTGGAAGTGTCTAGGAGAGGCAGCAGTGGAATTTTTAACTAGCTTGTTTAACAGGGTTTTAGAGAGTGAGAGGATGCCTAAGGAATGGAGAAGAAGTGTATTAGTGCCGATCTTTAAGAATAAGGGTGACGGGCAGAGTTGCAGAAACTATAGGGGAATAAAGTTGATGAGCCATACAATGAAGCTATGGGAAAGAGTAGTGGAAGGTAGGTTAAGGAAGGTATTGGAAATTTGTGAGCAGCAGTATGGCTTCATGCCCAGAAAGAGCACAACAGATGCAATTTTTGCTCTGAGAATTTTGATGGAGAAGTATAGGGATGGTCAGAGGGAGTTGCACTGTTTGTTTGTAGACTTGGAGAAAGTGTATGACAGGGTGCCAAGAGAAGAGTTGTGGTACTGTATGAGGAAGTCAGGAGTAGCAGAGAAGTATATCAGAGTGGTGCAGGACATGTATGAGAGGAGCAGGACAGTGGTGAGGTGTGCTGTAGGTTAGACAGAAGAGTTCAAAGTGGAGGTGGGACTGCATCAGGGATCGGCTTTGAGCCCCTTCCTGTTTGCTATGTTGATGGACCAGTTGTCAGAGGAGGTCAGACAGGAGTCTCCTTGGACAATGATGTTTTCAGATGACATTGTGATCTGTAGTGAGAGCAGGGAGCAGGTGAAGAAGAAGGTACAGGAGTTTAAGTACTTGGGGTCAATAGTCCAGAGTAATGGAGAGTGTGGGAAAGAGGTAAAGAAGCGAGTGCAGGCAGGTTGGAATGGGTGGAGAAAGGTGTCGGGAGTTCTGTGTGATCGGAAAATTTCAGCGAGAATCGGGGAAGGTGTACAAGACAGTGGTGAGACCTGCCATGCTGTATGGTTTAGAGACAGTGTCACTGAGGAAGAGACAGGAGGCAGACCTAGAGGTAGCAGAGCTGAAGATGTTGAGGTTCTCTTTGGGAGTGACAAGATTGGACAGGATTAGGAACGAGTACATCAGAGGGACAGCTCATGTTGGACGTTTGGGGGACAAAGTTAGGGAGGCCAGATTAAGATGGTTTGGACATGTTCAGAGGAGGGAGAGTGAGTATATTGGTAGGAGAATGTTGGACATGGAGCTGCCAGGCAGGAGGCAAAGAGGAAGGCCAAAGAGGAGGTATATGGATGGAATTAATGAGGATATGAAGCTAGTGGGTGCAAGTGTTGAGGATGCAGAAGATAGGGATAGGTGGAGAGAGATGATTCGCTTTGGCGACCCCTGAAGTGAAAAGCCGAAAGAAGAAGAATGAGAAGGTGTGTGTGTGTATAGGTGTGTTAGACTTAAAGCGGCGCTGCGTAGGCCGATATGTATGACATCAAAGTATCGCGAGAGAGGTTCTAGAGCATATTCGAGCGCACACTCTCGCAGTATTTGACATCATACACTGATCGGTCTGCGCAGCGCCGCTTCAAGTCGAACACATCTTATGTGTGTGTGCTGAGAGAGATGTAAGTCAAAATCGCGTACTGTAAACGGTGACAGTGCTCAAATAAAACGATCAACATTTACTTGATTCCTATCACATTTCCTCTAAACTCCTGGGCAAAATTAAACATTCGGGGCTACATTAAAATCATTCGGGGCTCGAGCCCTGAAAAGTCAGTTTCCTCTTTAGGGCTTTTCACATTGCGCTTAACCCGTGTTATCTTCATTCTAAACACCGCTTTTAACCCGGGGTAAAGAGACATTTCACACATGTAATTTGAAAGCGGTGTTAGCACCGCTTTTTACCAGGGCTTATGAAACCCTGCTCCGGGGCAGGGTTAGCACCGCATTTGCGGTGTTAACCCCACATTGCGGTGCTAAGTTTGTTCAGTCTGAAACGGAGCAGTGTTTGCTTGTTGCTGCTGGACGCTTGGCAACAGACAGCCAATCAGAAATTGAGCAGCGAGGCTCATGTCACGTGAGTCATGTAAATAGCAGCTAGTGTTGCCAGATTGTGCAAATCTCCTCCGTATGAGCTCATTTTGGGTCTTACCGGAAAAAAATGCATTGGCCGGGTTGATACAATTTAGGCTGGTTTTTGAAGCAACTGATGGGTTTTTTATTTTTGACCATAAACATGATATTTTATTTATTTTCCATTCAAACATACTTTACGTTTGCATGTTCTCCCCGTGCCTCGGGGGTTTCCTCTGGGTACTCCGGTTTCCTCCCCCAGTCCAAAGACATGCGTGGTAGGTTGATTGGCATCTCTAAATTGTCCGTAGTGTGTGATTGCGTGAGTGAATGAGAGTGTGTGTGTGCCCTGCGATGGGTTGGCACTTCCTCCAGGGTGTATCCTGCCTTGATGCCCAATGACGCCTGAGATAGGCACAGGCTCCCCGTGACCCGAGAATAGTTCGGATAAGCGGTATGCAATGAATGAATGAAACATACTTTACAATAAAGCCTAATATATAGTGTTGACGTTTTAATTATATGGTTTTAATCTGCAGTTGGGCTGGAAATGTTCAATCCAATATGGCAACACTGACAGCAGCCGATGAGAGAAAAGTAAGAAAATGTCGAAAGACGGAAAGCGTATGGAGTGGCGAGCTCGTGAACTGGAACGATGAGGAGGCGGTATTATTCTTATGGATCTTTTAAATAACTGTCAAGACGCGGGAAAAGCCGCGCAAACAGGTTGCCTGCTGTTCGTCCAATCAGTGACAGTGACGCCACAAATATGCAAATAAGAACGTTAACCTGGGGTTTAGAAATGTACAGTGTGAAACATCTGTTAATGAATACCCAGGATTAACAGTTAACCCCGGGTATCGTATGAGCAGTGTGAAACGTGATTATAGATAACCCAGGATTCAGTTTAACCAGGGTTTAGGATGACCCAGGATTAACAATTCAAGTGTGAAAAGCCCTTTTGAAAGAATAAAGGATAGACATGAGCTTTTTTTGGAGAATCATTGTAACCGCAAGAGGATAGGTTTGCAGGTACTGTATTTAATCTCACGTGTAATGCAGGTTTGACTGTAGTCTGGGCAGCAGTCTTGAAATTGCAAACAGGCCTCATCACAGAAACAGCCTCTATGGCAAAGGCTATTTGTCCCTGTGCAGCATAATGCTGTGGGTTCTGAGCATCCAGCTGTAACACAAAATTATAAACAGAATTTATTATGAATTAGGATTAGAAATTTAAGGGTTTATGGGAAAGACTGAGGCAAGGGATGTAGTTTGTGCAACCAGAAAATCTTAACCTTCATTCATCATATTAACTTTCTCATCACCTGATTGACATTAAAAACAATCCCACTGTGTAAATTTAAAATTTGTGGATTACAATGTAGCTTCATTTCATAATCGGGAACTGTAGTCAGGTCCAAAAATGAGTGACATTACTGGAAAGTGCAATAAGCATTTTTGACATGCTATCACTAAAAGACAAAACATAATTTACAAAGGTAATTTTGAATTTTAGGGAAATTTCAAAGTTCTAATTATTTTTCTTAATTGACAGGAAGGCACCTTCATGAAGAAAACACACAAGAAACACTACATATTGTTCTTTATATATAAATGTTTCTGTTTTATGTGACTTCCTTTTGGTTTGATGCCATAGAATAATACAATGACTGTCATTGATGGAAACAGGTCTTTAGTGTGGACAACTCACATTATTGTGTAGCATTGTGTTTCATTTGTGTAATCTGAGGAATCTTGCACCATAGTTTAACATCTCTATTTAAATGCCAAGTCTCAGGTATCATTGTTCCATGTTTTGTCTCCTGGCACATATTTTCTCATGACTATATGAAATATTTGTTAATAGTTAGTTTATTTTGAATAAAGTTTTGTATTTATTTTACACTATTTAATTGAACACTATTTATTTTTGCTTTGACTGTTGAAAATGTTATTGTGATTCTTCAAGGCATGGGGAACAGCCAACAGCCTTTCACACCAAATCCTGTCCGTGATGCCAATTTTCAGGACTGTTCAGGAAATCATTAGTTTGTTTTTAGTAACAGCACATTCATGAAATATTAGCATTTTCATTACATTTATTTATTTATTTATTTATTTATTTACATTTTATTCGTTAGTCTTACATATGGACTTTTTAAATAAGTGAAATGAAGAATGTTTACATAGCACCTTATAACAGTGTATAAATGTCAAATTTTATGTTCCTTTGAGGGACTGAAAATCAATAATTAGTTTTACAAAGGCCTCTTAAATGTGTGAAATTGTTTTTGAATAGTGCCGGTGCACAAACAGTGTACTGCAACTTATATTAAAAAATTCTCTGATTCTGTAAGAAGTGAATGGAGTTTACATTATATGCAACTTTAAAGAATAAAAAATGAAATATTACTACATCTCAAATAATAAACACAGAATGATGATTTTGATGACTTCTCTTTATGTAAATACAATGTTATAAGAAAAGCATTAACGTTAACTTTTGAAATGAGGCTTACAAACATCCTTAAATATTTAAATGTTTATCCACTCAATTAAGTAGAATAAAGTCAAAATTGTCAGGATAAGTGTCTCACAACGTTGCATTTTTTAAAAGTATCATTGTCATTTGTGCATATAAATGTACATATTGCAGTCAATATGCATTAATGTTGCTAGCATGTAATTGTTTAATATAATGACTACAAAATGGTTTCTCAATTACAGTAAAGGAAAGCTAATTAATTAGTTCATAAATTGTGTTAGGACTAGAATAATAATCTTAAAGATTCATGTATTCATATGTAATTCATATGACTTGTAATTCAATTTGAATCTATAGTTTACACAGGCTATACTGTCAATTTAACATAGCTCATACATATGATTTAGAAGCATTTTGTTCCAAGACAAGTTTATATGTATAAATATTCAGTCTTTACCTGATGCCTGGTGCTCTTGGTCTCTAAGCAAAAGCAGAAGGAATATCTCAAGGCATATTATTCTCATTCTCTTGACTAGCAACCCAAAGTAGGTATGTGTGTATTTAGTGTGTGTGCGCGAGATATTCAAATATATCCAGAGAGTTTAGGACTTAATGAGTAGAAAACACTTTACTCTTCCTCATTTTCTTCAATTTCTGCTCATCAGCATATGCTGTGTTTTGAGGGTGGATCCAGTTTCCTGCCAGCTTGCTATGCTGGTTCTACCAAAAGTCTGTCAGATGTCTAATGATCACTGAGTCACATTATGTCTGTAATCTTAACCCAGAACAATGCAAGAAATGTTGTAATACATATGAGTGGGGAAAACCTTTGCTAGTATTAAAACTGTGGTGAAATCCCCAGGGGCACATTCAACTAAAGTGCAGCATAATTAAAGATATTTTTGTTGTTTTATATTACTCCCAGAAAACAAAAATGTCACATAAGATGTTGAATCTCACATTTATAATCTATGGATAGGCCAGGTTTGTTCTATTAACAAGGTTTTATCATTTATGAAGTGTATTTATCGGTAATGTATATTTAAGAATAAACACCCTGTCATTCTGGAGATCCGGTGTATAAAACAATGGCATACAATATACATTTTGAAACCATTTATCCTCCATGATGTATGGAATACTACAAACCCGATTCCAAAAAAGTTGGGACACTGTACAAATTGTGAATAAAAACAGAATGCAATGATGTGGAAGTTTCAAATTTCAATATTTTATTCAGAATACAACATAGATGACATATCAAATGTTTAAACTGAGAAAATGTATTATTTTAAGGGAAAAATAAGTTGATTTTAAATTTCATGGCATCAACACATTTCAAAAAAGTTTAGGAATAGGAATGTTGTCCCATTCTTGTCTAATACAGGCTTCTAGTTGCTCAACTGTCTTAGGTCTTCTTTGTCGCATCTTCCTCTTTATGATGCGCCAAATGTTTTCTATGGGTGAAAGATCTGGACTGCAGGCTGGCCATTTCAGTACCCGGATCCTTCTTTTATGCAGCCATGATGTTGTAATTGATGCAGTATGTGGTCTGACATTGTCATCAAGGTCTTCCCTGAAAGAGACGACCTCTGGATGGGAGCATATGTTGTTCTAGAACTTGGATATACCTTTCAGCATTGATGGTGCCTTTCCAGATGTGTAAGCTGCCCATGCCACACGCACTCATGCAACCCCATACCATCAGAGATGCAGGCTTCTGAACTGAGCGCTGATAACAACTTGGGTTGTCCTTGTCCTCTTTAGTCCGGATGACAGTTTTCCAAAAAGAACTTCAAATTTTGATTCGTCTGACCACAGAACAGTTTTCTACTTTGCCACAGTCCATTTTAAATGAGCCTTGGCCCAGAGAAAACGCCTGCGCTTTTGGATCATGTTTAGATATGGCTTCTTTTTTGACCTATAGAGTTTTAGCCGGCAATGGCGAATGGCACGGTGGATTGTGTTCACCGACAATGTTTTCTGGAAGTATTCCTGAGCCCATGTTGTGATTTCCATTACAGTAGCATTCCTGTATGTGATGCAGTGCCGTCTAAGGGCCCGAAGATCACGAGCATCCAGTATGGTTTTCCGGCCTTGACCCTTACGCACAGAGATTGTTCCAGATTCTCTGAATCTTTGGATGATATTATGCACTGTAGATGATGATAACTTCAAACTCTTTGCAATTTTTCTCTGAGAAACTCCTTTCTGATATTGCTCCACTATTTTTTGCCGCAGCATTGGGGGAATTGGTGATCCTCTGCCCAGCTTGACTTCTGAGAGACTCTTTTTATACCCAATCATGTTGCCAATTGACCTAATAAGTTGCAAATTGGTCTTCCAGCTGTTCCTTATATGTACATTTAACTTTTCCGGCCTCTTATTGTTACCTGTCCCAACTTTTTTGGAATGTGTAGCTCTCATGAAATCCAAATTGAGCCAATATTTGGCATGACATTTCAAAATGTCTCACTTTCAACATTTGATATGTTATCTATATTCTATTGTGAATAAAATATAAGTTTATAAGATTTGTAAATTATTGCATTCCTTTTTTATTCACAATTTGTACAGTGTCCCAACTTTTTTGGAATCAGGTTTGTAATATCAATATAAATAATATTAATAAACCACACAAAAGTTTGGCTAGCATGTATAGCATGCTAAAATGTCACCTCTGGTATGCTTAATAGGGATAAAATTTATATCCTGAATTTATATAATTTTTAGAGCCACTTTGTGACTGTCCATTGTAGCACAAACAAACTTAAAATCAAACTGTTAGTAATGCAGGACTGTAAATAACTATTTATCAGGTGATTATGTATCATTACTGCTAAGATTGAAAATGTTACTGGTAAAGTCAACTTTTAAAGCACGCAATGAATGTACTATGAATCTGTGAATTTGAGTTTATTATCAGTAATGAAGTAATGAAGGTAATCATTAAAACACACACACACACACACACACACACACACACACACACACACACACACACACACACACACACACACACACACTGGAAAGTTGCCTAATCACAGGCCTCCTTTATTTCTGGCTTGCCAATTTATCAATCAGCTTCTGGTTAAAGTCAGTCATCTCAGTCACCAGTCTCTTTTCCATTGCACCAATTGTACCGGTGCACCGATTGTAACAATCGACCACCATCACTTGACTGCTGCTGAATTTGCTGAAATTTCTGAATTTTTATTTTCTTCATTCGAACACCTTGTGAAAGGGTATTTTCGTAAAGATATAACCGAATTTTCTTTCATCTCGAAATATTTTGCTTTCTTCCACATTAATCAGTACCGGTAATCACAGCGGTAATGAGATTCGTTGAGAATGGTTCAATCACACGAGGCCAAATATATGGAAAATATTGATTCGCTAACATCAAAAGTGGGCGGGTTCAGGGAGCAGAGTGCTGCGCCCCAAGGACAAGTTGATACAAACCAATCAGAGCTCAGCCTCAAGTCAATTGCTTATCAAAACTTTAGGCACCTACATACACACACACACACACACACACACACACACACACACACACACACACACACACACACACACACAAATAAATGAAATACAGTTTTGATTTTTTTATTTTAAATAAATGATAATATGACTAACAGTGGAATAGTACGACTAAATAATTTTATTTAGTTATTAAAAAAATAATTATTGTTAACATGTTAAAGTAGCATTCTTCCCTGGATAACTTTAAGGGGGCAGTGCCCCAGTATGAAGGTACTTTGAACCCACCTATGTTGTAAACAGGGAATAGGGAAATCACCAAGTTGTGCTCAACTATGGGTTTCCATGACTTTTCTTCTTGTTTTTACTTAGTTAAAAAGTGTATCATTCTCATCCTCCTGACCAGCAACCAAAACAGTTTAGGGCAGCATGAGCTGCAAACACTTTATTCTTAATGCTGACAACTTTTATAACCACAGACATTCTTTGATTTCAAGTTATTTGTTACATTTGATTACATATTAGCACATTTTGTCAGGTCTACTGAAACTTCGAACTCCCAAGGTGCACTGCAACCTACAAACATGGCTGCAACAGACACCATTTCCAAAATACTCCAAGACACTTCCTCATTCACAGTCACTGAACTTGATTACCTATTTCCAACACACTGATCATCTGTTTCCAACACACTCATAGTTTATTTAAGAGACTCTCACATTGACACTGCTACTGAAGTATACGCTCAGTGATTTATACCTGTTGATATCAAGGATTTTGTCTCTGCCATTGTTTACCCGGTTTTGAGATTCTTTCTTGTTCCTAATTCCTAATTATTAGTATTTGCCCTGTTCACGCTGTGATTGTCTGACATTTTAGAGAGAGCATACAGTGAACAAATGTAATAATTCAGTATGCTGGCACGTCATTCCTAATACATTTAAAATGTACAGCACTTCATCCTGGGTGGAACAGTGGCACAGTGGATAGCATCACATCCATTGTCCTATCATAAACACTTCTACCTTGTGCCTAGCACTGTGATCATGAAAATGCAATGAATGAGCACTTCAGGGTGATAAGGAGTGTAGTGTAATGGTGCCAGTCACAGCTTTTGGGATATGGTCTATTCATGTTTTCCATATGTACACACACACACATGTCGAATACCAAGACCTTCATGACATTGTGACACTGACACGTTGTGACACTCTAGTAAAGAACCTGTGTGTTGTACTAAAAGGCAATACAACTATTATTAATTGAACAAATAAAAATAATTTGTATAAATGAATAATCTATCATGTCAATTTATATATTGTCAATATTAGGGTTTGTCCCAAGTAATATCATCTCTTTAACTAATTAAAATCTTTGCTGAATAGAATAGAATAGAATAGAATAGAATAGACTTTTTCCAATAGCCTTGACAGGCTCTGTTTTCAAAGTCTTTCTTGTTCTAGTTGTTCAGTCTCAAAGAAAAAATGCAAAAAACTCACATGCAACTTCTTGTATATGATGGCTGTCGGAGAAATTTTAAGGTTAATTTTATGCTTAATTTTAACATAACAATACTCTGCTTAAAATAGTATATTCTTACAGTATTCAAGTATATTAATCTTACAGTATTCAACTATATCCTTACAGTATTCAATTATAACTTAAGAGCAGGCTTTGCTTGAGGCAAAAGTATGATAATCAAGCATAACTATAGAAGTATTGGCGTGCTAGTGTAATAACCACACTGAGGTTGGAAAGAGGGAAAAGAGATCTATTAGAAGCATTGGAGATTGCAGGTTGGTCAGTCGGCCTACCCAATGGGATCATTGGGTTGGTTGACCGGCCAATTGAGCTAATGGGAAATGGGATGAGCAAGGTGCATATCCTGTGACTATTTAATCTTAAAACGCAGACTGTTTAATCTTAACATGCAGGTTATGAAACGCTTAAAGGCTTAGAGCCCAAGATTTGCACCGAGAGTGAAGAAAAACAAAAATAAAAACTAGACAAAAGAGGAAATAGACTAGACAGTGTGGTTACAGGGACAGTTGAACAGATTGCAAACAAGACACAAAATAACGCTGATGTGCGAGAACATGTAACCGCAACGCTTGCTTTGCACTGAGCTAGGTAAATAAAATGCAGAAGAACATAATGCTGACTTTGCAACGTGCGGTTACCCAAACTTGCAAACGTCCAGAAAAGATCAATACTATGTCAGAAGTCACAAGGAGGTGAAGAGAACATCGTGTTCAAAGAATCAAAAAGTTCTAGGAAAGAGGTCGAGACGTTCTGAAGAGATAGCCAAAAAAAAAGGCCACCGATAAGTCTGTATGCAAATTAGGTAAGGAGGAGTTCAAATGAAGGGGATGAAATGTTAAAACTGAATTGGAAATAAATGTGTATAAATAGTAGGGAATTTTTCAACGTTCTTCGGACCAGCTGCTCTCTTCAGTAAAACATCTGACAGGTGTGTCTTGCTGAATAAAGAATTTGCTTCTTCACATCTGCTGACTGACCGCTCATCATTTTGGCTAAGTTTTGGTAGTTTACTGAGTTTCATTTTGATAAGTTTACTGAGTTAATTGATAATGGAAAATTAAGGGGAAATTGATACAACTCAACATTCATCCTGCGATATGTCCACTCGGAGGGGACTCTGAGTTCCGACATGGCTATTAATGTTGTGTCACTTTAAAGTTTAAAGTTAAAGTTTAAAGCCAACAGAATTAGATTTGCAAGTCAACTTTTAACTTTGGTAAAACAATTACAGTATGAAGAAAAGACTACAGAATGTATTAAAAACAACAATCGCTCCAAACAACACCCACACTGTGAACTGTGAACTTTAAACTTGACGGAGCAAAAGCTGTCACATTTCTCTTTAGTTGTTTTGGGTTTTGTTGAACTTTTGAAAATGATGATGCCAAGATAGAGGAAAATGTCGCTGGTAATTATAATCTTTTTCCCCTATAGATTCTGTTACTTCCGTAAACATTTGTATATCCAAATATGATACTGCATGTGCTGCTACATGTGATAGAAGTAAAATTATAATCAAAAGTAGTACTAGAGGAAGTACTAGCAAAAGTGCAAATACTGATTAAATTAAAGGTTACAGTACAGCTTTAAATTTAGACTGCTTGTTTTGATGTTAATAATCAAATACACTATAAAGTGTAATCTACAAGAAAGAATTGCAGTTGGGAAATCTCTCATTGATTCGCTCACTGATTTTTGCCCAACACCCCCAACACATACAAGGAAAAAGGAATATTAGCAAATAATATCTAAATAATATTTTATATAAGGAATTACTAAAAGCTATTACTATACTTTTATAATGAAATCTTTCAAGATTAAATTGGTCATGCCATTTGGCTTGGTAAGTGCTGTAAATAGTTAACAAGTCACATGCACTATTTTTGAAGGAGATATTGTGCATGAATTTATGCATAAAAACAGCCACAAAAATGTATCCATCATTCACCATATTCTAGAGTTCATGTTTTATTGAACTGTTAAAAATGACTGAATAGAAAGTGCAGATTTCGAAATGACTTTGAAATACAGTGAGTAAACGAAATATTATGTGCAAGAAAAAAGTAATCTAAAGTGCAGTTACTTGCAAATTAAAGTATAGTAACAAAATAATTGTACTTTATTAGATAATCTAACAACAAAACAATTATAGCTTCATTAGCATAAATTATTTCTTAGACAAGATTGTTAACTTAATCCTAAGGTCCAGATTATTAGGATAATTAGAGAGGTGGTAAAAAAGATGGTATGCTGTGATTGAAGTGGTTTATTTAAGATGTGATGTGAAGATGGAGATTTGTTTGCTGATTATAGAGATTACCGCTGGGTAATGTCAGGTGTAGGTGAACCAGCCAAAAGTTTCATTAAACCTAGATGGACAAAAACAATAATACATTCACAAATTACTTAAAATACATATTATACTATTAATTATTATGTTTATTATAATTAAGATATATAAAATAATTTTCAAAATAATAATAAAGTCAAAGTAATTTAATGATCAAAACAAACTAGTTGGCAGTTCATGTAAGTAAAGAGAAAAAAAAGAATAAATAAATAAATAAAGAAAGAAAGAAAGAAAGAAAGAAAGAAAGAAAGAAAGAAAGAAAGAAAGAAAGAAAGAAAGAAAGAATACAAAAGAAACAAATAATAAATAACTAAGAAATGAAAGGAGAAAGAATGCAAAAATATAAAAAATAAAAAATAAATAAATAAATAATTCTTTTTTACTATGAAGGTAGCAGATTTCACAGTTTATAAGAAAATACCTGCACAGGTTCCTCTGTGGAAAAAGACATCATCCACTGCCACATCTGACCTTGCATTGTGTCCTCTGCGTCCTTCAAATAAAATCTAAAACAGAACAATTTTGTAGGGTTATTGATCTGACATGATATATAACACATAATTCATTCAGATAGCTAGGTATCTTGTTATAATTAATACCATTTCTGAGCAGACTGACCCTGAATTTGCCATGGGGTGTGATGTCCACAAGAGCCTGATGCCAGACGTTCCCCTGGTCTTCTCTCTTTCTCCAGACCTCCTGGGCCTCATTCCCATGTAACAGGTAGATACTCAAACCCATAGTCCAGCTAGAGCCATACATGTGATACCAGAATTGCAGACACTGAGGTTGTACATCAGAGCATTCCTCACTGAGGAGACGTGCTGTGTCTCCATGAGCGGCACTGTCACCCTCAATGTACAGGTAGTAACCAGCTATTCAGAAGATAAATAATTTGATAATTATTGTAATTCTAATAATTTGAATTAAATATCTTCAGTAATATATATATATATATATATATATATAAGATGCTTACTTCCTGTTGTGTGGTCAGATAGGGGGCCAGTCAATGCTGTAGATGTAGGACCGCTGTGTCTCGTCCAGTCAAAAACATCCGTCGCTAACTGTCTCCATGTGCACAGGTTGTTGTCAAAATTGCAGTCAAATGCACACACAGGTGAGAATGCAGATTTTGTAGTTGGGCTGGTGACTGTAGGGATTAGTGTTGGCTTTCCAGGTGCAGGTGAAATAGTCTGATTGTTTATTAAGTCTATGAGGCAGAAAAAATATTTTATTATTAATGATATTTAAGAAATAATTGCTTAAAATGAACACAAATATCTGTTAATAGAACAAAATTATTTCAAGTTTGAAGTTAGTCAGAATATCCAGAAATATGTATATTAATCTAAATTTTGGTTTATTGTAATTATATAAAGCGCTATAGATAAATGTAACTATTTTCACAATATTTTCAATTGCTAAGATATAATTTTTGCAGTATTTTTAGCTTTATATTAACAATGAATAATTTTATGTCAGTTTTATTTAGTCATATCATAGTAATTCCATGTAATGTAATTTAAACTAGTGACAATGCATGTTGAAAATAATAATTTAACAAACACTGGTGAATAAAAACAGCAATAATAAAAAGTCTTGAAAAAAATTAAGAAAGTAAATAAATAAACATTATTTTTGTACATCTGGTTTAACTATTTTTTAGAAAGGTAGGATTATTGAAAAATTAAAGAACCTTTGGGAAACTCTTTTTATAAGAGTCCAAATATTCCAAAATTATCATTATCCTCTTCAAACTAGCATTGAAGCCTCCTGTTTATATGAAGCCTTTAATGGGACTAATCCAAATCTTGAACAATAATGTGAATTATATAAATAAACAAACACCTGCACAGGGTCCTGTGTGTATAAAGACATCATCCAAAGCCACATCTGATCTAGCATTGTCTCCTCTGCGTCCTTCGAATAAAATCTAAAAATAAGACACATTTTCAGGCTTACAGATTTTAGAGCTTGCTAAGCAGACAAATCTAATCATTTATCTGGTTGAAGTTTTAACTATATGAAATATCCCTTGTCTCTTGCAAGGTACAGCAATGACATTTATCATTACTCTCCAATCTTCTGAAATTGCTTATTTCTAATAGTTGAGACTACTACAAAAAGCTGATAAACTGACCCTGAATGTGCCATGGGGTGTGATATCCACAAGAGCCTGATGCCAGGTGTTCCCCTGGTTTTCTCTCTTTCTCCAAACCTCCTGAGCCACATTCCCATGCAACAGGTAGACACTCAGACCCATAGTCCAGCTTGAGCCATACATGTGATACCAGAACTGCAGACACTGGGGTTGTACATCATAGCATTCCTCACTGAGGAGACGTGCTGTGTCTCCATGAGCAGCACTGTCACCCTCAATGTACAGGTAATAACCAGCTGATGATGGAGAGATGGAGAAAGAGTGGAACAGATATAAATTTTAGGTTCAGCATTAGATTACTATGTTAAATACAAAATAAAATAACTATGTAAAAAATAAATTAGATGCTAACTTCCTGTTGTGTGATCAGAGGAGGGACCAGTTAGTGATGTAGGAGTGGAGCCTTGTTGTCTTGTCCAGTCAAAAACATCAGTTGCTAACTGGCTCCATGTGCACAGGTTGTTGTCAAAATTGCAGTTCATTTTGCAAACAGTTGAGAGCTTAGATTTCACTGGTGCAGGGTCATTTCTATGAACAGGTGCGACTATAGTGTTTTTTGTAAGGGGGTCTAGAGGTGTACTTGTGCTGCTGACAGTAGAGATTATAGGTGACAATTCGGGTACAGATGAACCAATCGGATCTTTCAGTAAACCTGTATAGCAAAAATATAATTAATAGAAATAATAATAATTATAACAACGCAAGATGTAGTTATTCTATATTTTGTTTTTACCTTATAATTATTAAAAATTACATGTCTGAAAATTTAATTCAAGCTGTTGAATTTCAATAAAAGCACAATAATGAAAATAATTCAACACTGTTAACATTAAAAAAATTAATATTAACAATTATGTTACAAAAAAAAAAAGTTTCCACATTGTTGACATTTGAATGATGAAAATCTTATTTTAATTAAAAGGAAACTTCAAGTCACTTGCTAATAATATGGACCTTTTATTTGTTGGATCTCTAACCCTGATATTTGAAAGAGTTAAGAATAAATAAAAAAAATGCACCTGCACAGGGTCCTCTTTGTAATGAGACATCATCCAAAGCAACATCTGACCTTTCACTGTGGCCTCTACGTCCTTCAAATAAAATCTACAAGCAAATCACATTCATTAGGTTTATTATTGGCAGAGGTTTTTCACTTGGCAGCATTTCTTAGATACATGGTTGACCTAAGTGATAAATAAAGATGTTTTAATTAATTCATTTTCTCTTTGTGGACATCCTAGACTTGTATTATTATTATTATTATTATTATTATTATTATTATTATTATTATTATTATTATTATTATTATTATTATTATTATTATTATAGTGAAATGTCAAGTTTTAATTATTCTCCATGTTACTTACATTTTAGAATTTAAACATCATTGTATAGGATTTTTCAAGACTATGAATATTAGTAGTGCTGTACTTTTTTTTCTTGAGAATCTATAATATTCTTTACTACTTCTTTTGTATAGATGTTCTGTGGTTTGTTTATATTAATAGATGACATGGTTCCTAGACAAAAAGAAATACCAGAATTGAAATTAATATCATTTCTGAGCAGACTGACCCTGAATTTGCCATGGGGTGTGATGTCCACAAGAGCCTGATGCCAGACATTCCCCTGGTTTTCTCTCTTTCTCCAAACCTCCTCAGCCACATTCCCATGCAACAGGTAGACACTCAGACCCATAGTCCAGCTTGAGCCATACATGTGATACCAGAACTGCAGACACTGGGGTTGTACATCAGAGCACTCCTCACTGAGGAGACGTGCTGTGTCTCCATGAGTGGCGCTGTCACCCTCAATGTACAGGTAATAACCAGCTAGTCATGGATAGTTGGAGGAAGTTAAGGGATTAGAAATATTTATATTGAATTTAATATGCTTGCTTTTTATGTTTTAGTCCAAATACAATAATGTTCTGCATGGAATGCAAAATAAATGTAACTTTATACCTCCCAAGAATTAAGGCAAAATGTGCACTGCAATGATTTAGGGAAACAATCCCAAAATTTCTCCACTCAATTTTTTATTTCAGTGTAGTGTAGAATCAATTAAAAGTTCTAAGTTATTAAATAAATGAGGATGCTTACTTCCTGTTGTGTGGTCAGATGACGGGCCAGTCAATGCTGTAGACGTAGGACCGCTGTGTCTCGTCCAGTCAAAAACATCTGTTGCTAACTGACTCCATGTGCACAGGTTGTTGTCAAAATTGCAGCCAAATGTGCACACAGGTGAAAATGCAGATTTTGTAGTTGGGCTGGTGACTATAGGGATTATTGTTGGCATTCCAGGTGCAGGTGAAACAGTCTGATGGTTTATTAAATCTATAGTGGACAAAAATGACAGCATGAATCAATATAATAATAAGAAAGAATATTATTACAGTGAAGTGAAAATATCTTGAATATGGTCATATTCATACAGAATTACCTATTAGATAATTACAGTAAATTAAATATAAGATTAATAAACCTAGTTGTAGACATTTTTCATCATTTCAAGGTATACATTTCTCATTCTATGGCACACAGTTTTAGTTTTGTGTACTTCTAGAAATAAATGCTGAAGATGAAGGTAATTATACGTTAATAGAACAAGACTATTTCAAGTTTGAAATTAGTCCAAATATCCAGAAATGTATTTATTAATATAAAGATTTAATTCAATCATATAATGCAAACTATATTTAGCTTTAGCTGTATTTAGCTTTATCTTCATGATGAATCATTTTGTTTCAGTGTTATTTAGTCACATCATACCAGTTCCATGTGATTTAATTTAATCTGTTGACGCAAAGCATGTCAAAAATAAAAATGAAAAAACACTGTGAAATGAAAACAGCAATGAAAAGAACTGAATAGAAAATGTGGTATTTAAAAAAACATAAATGTAAATCTAAAAACAGCATATTGGTTAGATTCTACATAGAACCATGCAAAATAGAGTTACCCACAAACATTCCACATATATTATTTTTTATAAGGAAGCTAGGATTATTGAAAAATGAAAAACGCTTGGAGTCCAATTATTCCAAAATTTTCATTATCCTCTTCAAACTAGCATAGAAGTCTCCTGTTTATATGAAGCCTTTAATGGGACTAACCCAAATCCTGAACAATGATATAGATGATATAAATAAACAAGCACCTGCACAGGGTCCTCTGTGTATAAAAACATCATCCAGGGCCACATCTGACCTAGCATTGTGTCCTCTACGTCCTTCAAATAAAATCTAAAACAGAAAACCTTTTTTAGGTTCATTGATCTCACATAACATGTAACACACATGGATTTTTCAGTTAGCTAGATATCTTGCCAGTTTTAATTAATACAGTTTCTAAGCAGACTGACCATGAATTTGCCATGAGGTGTGATGTCCACAAGAGCTTGATGCCAGACATTCCCCTGGTCTTCTCTCTTTCTCCAAACCTCCTGAGCCACATTCCCATGCAACAGATAGACACTCAGACCCATAGTCCAGCTTGAGCCATACATGTGATACCAGAACTGCAGACACTGGGGTTGGACATCAGAGCATTCCTCACTGAGGAGACGTGCTGTGTTTCCATGAGTAGCGCTGTCACCCTCAATGTACAAGTAGTAACCAGCTGGTGATGGAGAGATGGAGAAAGAGTGGAACCGATAAATTTTAGGTTCAGCATTAGATTACTATATTAAATGCAAAATAAAACAACTTTTGAATACACACAACTTGCTTCTGGCTAAGAGTTGTGTTCCACTTTGCTTATTATCAAAGTGACCTACTATGAGAACTGTATAAAAAATAAATTAGGATGCTAACTTCCTGTTGTGTGATCAGAGGAGGGACCAGTCAGTGATGTAGGAGTGGAGCCTTGTTGTCTCGTCCAATCAAAAACATCAGTCAATAACTGAGTCCATGTGCACAAATTGTAGTCAAAATTGCAGTTCATTCTGCAAACAGTTGAGAGCTTAGATTTCACTGGTGCAGGGTCATTTCTATGAACAGGCCCGACTATGGTATTTTTTGTAGGTGGGTCTGGAGGTGTACTTGTGCTGCTGACAGTAGAGATTATAGGTGACAAATCGGGTACAGATGAACCAATTGGATCTTTCAGTAAACCTGTATAGCAAAAATATCATTAATAGAAATAATAATAATTATAACAATGCAAGATGTAGTTATTCTATATTTTGCTTTTATTTCATAATTATTTTAAATTATGTGTCTGAAAATTGTATTCAATTTGTTGAATTTCAATAAAAGCACAATAATAAAAATAATTTAACACTGTTAACATGAAAAAAATGAGTATTAACAATTATGCAGAAAAAAAAAGGTTTCCACATTGTTGACATTTGAATGATGAAAATTTTATTTTAATAAAAAAGGAAACTTTAAGTCACTTGCTATTAATATGGATCTTTTATTTGTTGGATCTCTAACCCTGATATTTGAAAGAGTTAAGAATAAAAAAATCCACCTGCACAGGGTCCTCTTTGTAATGAGACATCATCCAAAGCAACATCTGACCTTTCACTGTGGCCTCTACGTCCTTCAAATAAAATCTACAATCAAATCACATTATTAGGTTTATTATTGGCAGAGATTTTTCACCTGGCAGCATTTCTTAGATACATGGTTGACCTAAGTGATAAATAAAGATGTTTTAATTCATTCATTTTCTCTTTGTGGACATCTTAGACTTGTATTATTATTATTATTATTATTATTATTATTATTATTATTATTATTATTATTATTATTATAGTGAAATGTCAAGTTTTAATTATTCTCCATGTCAATTACATTTTAGAATTTAAACATCACTGTCTAGGATTTTTCAAGACTATGAATTTTAGTAGTGCTGTACTTTATTTTCTTGAGAATCTTTAATATTCTTTACTACTTCTTTTGTATAGATGTTCTGTGGTCTGTTTTTATTAATGGATGACATGGTTCCTGGAAACAAACAAATACCAGAATTGTAATTAATATAATTTCTGAGCAGACTGACCCTGAATTTGCCATGGGGTGTGATGTCCACAAAAGCCTGATGCCAGACATTACCCTGGTTTTCTCTCTTTCTCCAGACCTCCTCAGCCACATTCCCATGCAACAGGTAGACACTCAGACCCATAGTCCAGCTTGAGCCATACATGTGATACCAGAACTGCAGACACTGGGGTTGTACATCAGAGCACTCCTCACTGAGGAGACGTGCTGTGTCTCCATCAGTGGCGCTGTCACCCTCAATGTACAGGTAATAACCAGCTAGTCATGGATAGTTGGAGGAAGTTAAGGGATTAGAAATATTTATATTGAATTTATTATGCTTGCTTTTTATGTTTTAGTCCAAATACAGTAATGTTCTGCATGGAATGCAAAATAAATGTAACCTTATATACCTCCCAAAAATTAAGGCAAAATGTGCACTGCAATGATTTAGGGAAACAGTAACAAAATTTCTCCACTCATTTTTTTCTTTCAATATAGTGTAGAATAAATAGTTCTAAGTTATTAAATAAATGAGGATGCTTACTTCCTGTTGTGTGGTCAGATGATGGGCCAGTCAATGCTGTAGACGTAGGACCGCTATGTCTCGTCCAGTCAAAAACATCTGTTGCTAACTGACTCCATGTGCACAGGTTGTTGTCAAAATTGCAGCCAAATGTGCACACAGGTGAAAATGCAGATTTTGTAGTTGGGCTGGTGACTATAGGGATTATTGTTGGCGTTCCAGGTGCAGGTGAAACAGTCTGATGATTTATTAAATCTACAGTGGACAAAAATGACAGCATGAATCTATATAATAATAAGAAAGAATATTATTACAGTGAAGTGAAAATATCTTGAATATGGTCATATTCATACAGAATTACCTATTAGATAATTACAGTAAATTAAATATAAGATTAATAAACCTAGTTGTAGACATTTTTCATCATTTCGAAGTGTACATTTCTCATTCCATGGCAGACAGTTTTGTATACTTTTAGAAATAAATGCTTAAGATGAAGGTAATTATATGTTAATAGAATAAGACTATTTCAAGTTTGAAATTAGTCCAAATATCCAGAAATGTATTTATTAATATAAATGTTTAATTTAATCATATAATGCAAGCTATATAGATAAATGTAACTATTTTCAAGATATTGCCACATGCTGAGATATCATTTTTGTAGTGTATTTAGCTTTATCTTCATGATGAATCATTTTGTTTCAGTGTTATTTAGTCACATCATACTAGTTCCATGTAATTTAATTTAAACTGTTGATGCAAAGCATGTCGAAAATAAAAATGAAAAAACACTGTCAAATGAAAACAGCAATAAAAAGAACTGAATAGAAAATGTGGTATTTAAAAAAAACATAAATGTAAATATAAAAACAGTGTATTGGTTAGATTCTACATAGAACCATGCAAAATAGAGTTACCCACAAACATTCCACATATATTATTTTTAATAAGGAAGCTAGGATTATTGAAAAATGAAAAACGCTTCGAGTCCAATTATTCCAAAATTATCATTAACCTCTTCAAACTAGCATAGAAGTCTCCTGTTTATATGAAGCCTTTAATGGGACTAACCCAAATCCTGAACAATGATATAGATGATATAAATAAACAAGCACCTGCACAGGGTCCTCTGTGTATAAAAACATCATCCAGGGCCACATCTGACCTAGCACTGTGTCCTCTGCGTCCTTCAAATAAAATCTAAAACAGAAGACTTTTTTAGGTTCATTGATCTCACATAATATGTAACACACATGGATTTTTCAGCTAGCTAGATATCTTGCCAGTTATAATTAATACCGTTTCTAAGCAGACTGACCCTGAATTTGCCATGGGGTGTGATGTCCACAAGAGCCTGATGCCAGACGTTCCCCTGGTCTTCTCTCTTTCTCCAAACCTCCTGAGCCACATTCCCATGCAACAGATAGACACTCAGACCCATAGTCCAGCTGGAGCCATACATGTGATACCAGAACTGCAGACACTGGCGTTGGACATCATAGCACTCCTCACTGAGGAGACGTGCTGTGTCTCCATGAGTGGCGCTGTCACCCTCAATGTACAGGTAGTAACCAGCTGGTGATGGAGAGATGGAGAAAGAGTGGAACAGATAAATTTTAGGTTCAGCATTATATTAATATATTAAATGCAAAATAAAATAACTTTTGAATACACACAACTTGCTTCTGGCTAAGAGTTGTGTTCCACTTTGCTTATTATCAAAGTAACCTACTATGAGAACTGTATAAAAAATAAATTAGGATGCTAACTTCCTGTTGTGTGATCAGAGGAGGGACCAGTCAGTAATGTAGGAGTGGAGCCTTGTTGTCTTGTCCAATCAAAAACATCAGTCAATAACTGAGTCCATGTGCACAAATTGTAATCAAAATTGCAGTTCATTCTGCAAACAGTTGAGAGCTTAGATTTCACTGGTGCAGGGTCATTTCTATGAACAGGCCCGACTATGGTATTTTTTGTAGGTGGGTCTGGAGGTGTACTTGTGCTGCTGACAGTAGAGATTATAGGTGACAATTCGGATACAGATGAACCAATTGGATCTTTCGGTAAACCTGTATAGCAAAAATGTTATTAATAGAAATAATAATAATTATAAGAATTCAAGATGTAGTTATTCTATATTTTGTTTGTATTTCATAATTATTTTAAATTACATGTCTGAAAATTTTATTCAAGCTGTTGAATTTCAATAAAAGCACAATAATGAAAATAATTTAACACTGTTAACATGAAAAAAATGAGTATTAACAATTATGCAAAAAAAAAAAAGTTTCCCCATTGTTGACATTTGAATGATGAAAATCTTATTTTAATAAAAAGGAAACTTCAAGTCACTTGCTATTAAAATGGACCTTTTATTTGTTGGATCTCTAACCCTGATATTTGAAAGAGCTAAGAATAAAAAAATGCACCTGCACAGGGTCCTCTTTGTAATGAGACATCATCCAAAGCAACATCTGACCTTTCACTGTGGCCTCTACGTCCTTCAAATAAAATCTACAATCAAATCACATTATTAGGTTTATTATTGGCAGAGGTTATTATTAGGTTTATTATTGGCAGAGGATTTTCACCAGGCAGCGTTTCTTAGATACATGGTTGACCTAAGTGATAAATAAACACGTTTTAATTTATTTATTTTCTCTTTCTGGACATCTAAGATTGGTATTATTATTATTATTATTATTATTATTATTATTATTATTATTATTATTATTATTGTGAAATGTCAAGTTTTAATTATTCGCCATGCCACTTCTTCTTCTTCTTCTTTTGGCTTTTGCCTTCAGGGGTCGCCACAGCGAATCATCTCTCTCCACCTATCCCTATCTTCTGCATCCTCAACACTTGCACCCACTAGCTTCATATCCTCATTAATTCCATCCATATACCTCCTCTTTGGCCTTCCTCTTTGCCTCCTGCCTGGCAGCTCCATGTCCAACATTCTCCTACCAATATACTCACTCTCCCTCCTCTGAATATGTCCAAGCCATCTTAATCTGGCCTCCTTAACTTTGTCCCCCAAACGTCCAACATGAGCTGTCCCTCTGATGTACTCGTTCCTAATCCTGTCCAATCTTGTCACTCCCAAAGAGAACCTCAACATCTTCAGCTCTGCTACCTCTAGGTCTGCCTCCTGTCTCTTCCTCAGTGACACTGTCTCTAAACCATACAGCATGGCCGGTCTCACCACTGTCTTGTACACCTTCCCCTTGATTCTTGCCGATATTTTCCTATCACACAGAACTCCCGACACCTTTCTCCACCCATTCCAACCTGCCTGCACTCGCTTTTTTTACCTCTTTCCCACACTCTCCATTACTCTGGACTGTTGACCCCAAGTACTTAAACTCCTGTACCTTCTTCACCTCTTCACCCTGTAACCTTACTGTTCCACTTCCCTCCCTTTCATTCACACACATGTACTCAGTCTTACTATGACTGACTTTCATTCCTCTTCTCTCCAGAGCAAACCTCCACCTCTCCAGGTTTTCCTCCACCTGCTCCCTGCTCTCACTACAGATCACAATATCATCTGCAAACATCATTGTCCAAGGAGACTCCTGTCTGACCTCCTCTGACAACTGGTCCATCACTATAGCAAACAGGAAGGGGCTCAGAAACGATCCCTGATGCAGTCCCACCTCCACTTTGAACTCCTGTGTGCCTACAGCACACCTCACCACTGTCCTGCTCCTCTCATACATGTCCTGCACCACTCTGACATACTTCTCTGCTACTCCTGACTTCCTCATACAGTACCACAGCTCTTCTCTTGGCACCCTGTCATACGCTTTCTCCAAGTTTACAAGCACACAGTGTCCCTTTGACCATCCCTATACTTCTCCATCAAAATTCTCAGAGCAAAAATTGCATCTGTTGTGCTCTTTCTGGGCATGAAGCCATACTGCTGCTCACAAATTTCCACTACCTTCCTTAACCTAGCTTCCACTACTCTTTCCCATAGCTTCATCGTATGGCTCATCAACTTTATCCCCCTATAGTTGCTGCAACTCTGCACATCACCCTTATTCTTAAAGATCGGCACTAATACACTTCTTCTCCATTCCTCAGGCATCCTCTCACTCTCTAAAACCCTGTTAAACAAACGAGTTAAAAATTCCACTGCTGCCTCTCCTAGACACTTCCAGACCTCCACCGGGATGTCGTCAGGACCAACTGCCTTTCCACTCATCCTCTTCAAAGCCTTTCTGACTTCATCCTTTCTAATCTTATCTACTTTCTGTTCCACAGAGTTCACCCCTTGTACTCTTTTTTCCCTCTCATTTTCCTCATTCATCAGCACCTCAAAGTATTCCTTCCATCTTCTCTGTACACTCTCCTCACTTGTGACCACCCTTCCATCTCTATCCTTAATAACTCTAACTTCCTGCACATCCTTCCCATCTCAATCCCTCTGCCTAGCTAACCTGTACAAGTCCTTCTCTCCTTCTCTAGTGTCTAACCTAGTGTACAACTCATCATATGCCTTCTGCTTGGCCTTAGACACCTCTCTCTTCACTCTGCGCTGTGACTCCTTGTATTCCTGTCTATTCTCTTCAGTCCTGTCCATGTCCCACTTCTTCTTGGCTAACCTCTTCCTCTGGATACTATCCTGAACTTCCTCATTCCACCACCAAGTCTCCTTATCTTCTTTCCTCCTTCCAAATGATACACCCAGCACCTTTCTCCCTGTCTCCCTGATCACTTCTGCTGTAGTTTCCCAGTCATCTGGCAGCACTACCTGACCACCCAGAGCCTGCCTCAACTTCTGTCTATATTCCTCACAACATTCCTCCTTTTTCAGCTTCCACCACTTGGTTTTCTTCTCTATCACTATCTTTGACCTCTTCTTCTTACAGACCATCAAAATCATCCTACACACCACTATCCTATGCTGTCTGACTGCACTCTCTCCCACTACTACTTTACAGTCACTAATCTCTTTCAGATTGCATCTTCTACATAGGATGTAGTCTACCTGTGTTCTCCTACCTCCACTCTTGTAAGTCACTCTATGCTCCTCCCTCTTCTGAAAATAAGTGTTATCCACAGCCATGTCCATCCTCTTAGCAAAGTCCACTACCATCTGTCCTTCTAGGTTCCTTTCCTTAACTCCAAACTTGCCCATCACCTCCTCATCACCTGTGTTCCCCTCACCAACATGTCCATTAAAATCCGCTCCTATCACCACTCTCTCACCCATGGGAATACTCTCCATCACCTCATCTAATTCACTCCAGAATCTCTCTTTCTCCTCTAACTCATAACCTACCTGTGGGGCATAACCACTAACAACATTCAACATCACCCCTTCAATCTCTAACTTCAGACTCATCACCCTATCTGACATTCTCTTCACTTCCAGAACATTCCTCACAAACTCCTCCTTCAGGACCACACCTACCCCATTTTTCTTACTATCCACACCATAATAAAACAGCTTGAATCCTGCTCCTATATTACGAGCCTTGCTACCCTTCCACCTGGTCTCCTGTACACAGAGTATATCCACCTTCCTTCTCTCCATCATATCAGCCAGCCCTCTACCTTTCCCTGTCATAGTACCAACATTCAGAGTTCCTATTCTCAGTCCTACACTCTTACCTTTCCTCTTCTCTCTCTGTCTGTGCACGCTCCTCCCTCCTCTACTTCTTCAAGCAACAGTAGCCCAATTTCCACTGGCGCCCTGTAGGTCAACGGCGCTGATGGCAGTCGTTGTTAACCCAGGCCTCGACTGATCCGGTATGAAAATCAGAGTACTGACGATTCGCATGGTTAAATTTGGCAATATTTTATGCCTGATGCCCTTCCTGACACAACCCTCTCTATTTATCCGGGCTTGGGACCGCAACAGAAGTCACTGGACTGTGACCCCCATGGCTAGATTATTCTCCATGCCACTTACTTTTTAGAATTTAATCATTATTGTATAGGATGTTTCAAGACTATGAATATTAGTAGTGCAGTATTTTATTGTCTTGAGAATCTTTAATATTCTTTACTACTTCTTTTGTAAAGATGTTCTGTGGTTTGTTTTTATTAATGGATGACATGGTTCCTGGACAAAAAGAAATACCAGAATTGCAATTAATATCATTTCTGAGCAGACTCACCCTGAATTTGCCATGGGGTGTGATGTCCACAAGAGCCTGATGCCAGACATTCCCCTGGTTTTCTCTCTTTCTCCAAACCTCCTGAGCCACATTCCCATGCAACAGATAGACACTCAGACCCATAGTCCAGCTTGAGCCATACATGTGATACCAGAACTGCAGACACTGGGGTTGTACATCAGAGCACTCCTCACTGAGGAGACGTGCTGTGTCTCCATGAGCAGCGTTGTCTCCCTCAATGTACAGGTAATAACCAGCTAATCATGGAGAGTTGGAGGAAGTTAAATGATTAGAAATATTGATCCTGAAATTATTATGCTCGCTTTTTATGTTTTAGTCCAAATACAATAATGTTCTGCATGGAATGCTAAAAATATGTCAGTTCATGCCTCCCAAAAATTAAGGAAAAATGTACACTGCAATGATTTAGGGAAACAGTCCCAAAATTTCTCCACTCATTCATTTTTATTTCAATATAGTGTAGAATCAATTAAGAGTTCTAAGTTATTAAATAAATGAGGATGCTTACTTCCTGTTGTGTGGTCAGATGAAGGGCCAGTCAATGCTGTAGATGTAGGACCGCTGTGTCTTGTCCAGTCAAAAACATCTGTTGCTAACTGACTCCATGTGCACAGGTTGTTGTCAAAATTGCATCCAAATGCACACACATTTGTGTGTGAAAATGCAGATTTTGTAGTTGGGCTGGTGACTGTAGGGATTAGTGTTGGCTTTCCAGGTGCAGGTGAAACAGTCTGATGGTTTATTAATTCTATAAGGCAGAAAAAGTAAAATAAATAAATAAATAAATATAAACAAATAAATAAACAAATAAATAATTTTTTACTCATTTCTAGCTTTACTTTTCTTATTCTGTTTCGCAGATATTTAAGAAATGATTGCTTAAAATGAACACAGATATCTGTTAATAGAACAAGATTATTTCAATCTCTAGTCAGAATATCCCTAAACATGTGTATTAATCCAAAATTTGGTTTATTGAATCATGTAAAACATATAGTTAAATGTAACTATTTCCACAATATTTTCACTTGCTAAGATGTACTTTTTTGTAGTTTATTTAGCTTTATATTCATAATGAATCATTTTTTGTCAGTTTTATCTAGTCATTTCATAGTTATTCCATGTAATTTAATTTAAACTGATGACAATGCATGTTAAAAATAATAATTTAGCAAACACTGGTGAATAAAAACAGCAATAATAAAGAACTAAATAGAAAATGTGGTGTCTAAAAAAAATAAGAAAGCAAATCTATAAACATTAATTTTGTTTGTACTTCTGGTTTAACTCTGTAAGCCTTTTTAGAAAGGTGGGATCATTGAAAAAACAAAGAGCCTTTGGGGAACACTTTTTGTAAGAGTCCAGATAAGGCAAATGTATCTTCTTATTCAAACTACCCTGAAAATTTCCTCTTTCTATGTAGGCTTTGATGGGATTAACCCAAATCTTTAACACTGATGTAAATTATATAAATAAAAAATCACCTGCACAGGTTCCTCTGTGTATAAAGATGTCATCTAAAGCCACATCTGATCTAGCATTGTCTCCTCTGCGTCCTTCAAATAAAATCTAAAAATAAAACAATATTCAGGTTTACTGATTTTAAAGCTTGCTAAGCAGACAAATCTAATCAGTTAACGGGTTGAAGTTATCTATATGTAAAATATCCCTTGTCTCTATTCTATATATTCGTGTAAGGTACAGCAACAACATTTACCATTACTCTCCAATCTTCTGTAATTGCTTATTTCTAATAGTTTAGACTGCTACAAAAATATATATTCAAAATATAGAACAAAGTTTAATATAAACAAGCACAAACACTGACATTAGTATGTTGATAAACTGACCCTGAATGTGCCATGGGGTGTGATGTCCACAAGAGCCTGATGCCAGGTGTTCCCCTGGTCTTCTCTCTTTCTCCAGACCTCCTGGGCCACATTCCCATGCAACAGGTAGACACTCAGACCCATAGTCCAGCTTGAGCCGTACATGTGATACCAGAACTGCAGACACTGGGGTTGTACATCATAGCATTCCTCACTGAGGAGACGTGCTGTGTCTCCATGAGCAGCACTGTCACCCTCAATGTACAGGTAGTAACCAGCTGGTGATGGAGAGATGGAGAAAGAGTGGAACAGATAAATTTTAGGTTCAGCATTATATTACTATATTAAATGCAAAATAAAATAACTTTTGAATACACACAACTTGCTTCTGGCTAAGAGCTGTGTTTCACTTTTCTTATTATCAAAGTGACCTACCATGAGCACTATGTTAAAGTAAATTTGGATGCTTACTTCCTGTTGTGTGATCAGAGGAAGGACCAGTCAGTGATGTAGGGGTGGAGCCTTGTTGTCTTGTCCAATCAAAAACATCAGTCAATAACTGAGTCCATGTGCACAAATTGTAGTCAAAATTGCAGTTCATTTTGCAAACAGTTGAGAGCTTAGATTTCACTGGTGCAGGGTCATTTCTATGAACAGGCCCGACTATGGTGTTATTTGTAGGTGGGTCTGGAGGTGTACTTGTGCTGCTGACAGTAGAGATTATAGGTGACAATTCGGGTACAGATGAACCAATCGGATCTTTCAGTAAACCTGTATAGCAAAAATATCATTAATAGAAATAATAATAATTATAATAATGCAATCTGTAGTCATTCTGTATTTCGTTTTTACTTTATAGTTATTCTAAATTACATCTCTGAAAATTTTATTCAAGCTGTTGAATTTCAATAAAAGTACAATAGGTTGCTTTCGGCTGCTTTCTGTTCGGGGTCGCCATAGAGGACCAACTGGTCTGCACAACAACTTGGCAAAAATTTTACGCCAGATGCCCTTCCTGGCACAACCCTCCCATTTTTCCAGGCTTGGGACCGGCACTGCCTCCAGTGGCTGGGGTTGGGGCATTGGCTGGGAATTGAACCTGGGCTTTCCGCATGATATACCACTAAGCCACCAATGCCCCAAAAAAAGTACAATAATGACAATAATTTAACACAGTTAACATTAAGAAATAATGTTTATTTACAATTATGCAGTTGTTCACAGAAAACTTCAAGTGACTTGCTTTTAATATGGATCTTTTATTTGTTGGATATCTACCCTTGATGTTTGAAATAGTTTAGAATAAAAAATGCACCTCCACAGGGTCCTCTTCGTATTGAGACATCGTCCAAAGCAACATCTGACTTATCACTGTGGCCTCTACGTCCTTCAAATAAAATCTACAGGCAAATCATGTTTGTTAGGTTCAGTAATGGCAGAGGTTTTTTACCAGGCAACTTTTCTTGTTCATGGCATACTTGAGTGATTTATACATTTTTTTCTTTGTGGGCATTTATGACTTGTATTATTAGTTTTTTTTGTTTTTTTTTTGTAAAAATAAAGATTAATTCTCGATGCCTCTCACATTTTAGAATTTAAACATTATTGCATAGAATGGTTTAGGACTATGAATTATAGTAGTGCACTATTTTATTTTCTTAAAAACATTTAATATTGTTTGCTACTTGTTTTGTCTTGATGTTCTGTGGTCTGTTTATATTAATGGATGATATGGTACATTGATACAAACAAATACCAGAATTGCAATTAATATCATTTCTGAGCAGACTGACCCTGAATTTGCCATGGGGTGTGATGTCCACAAGAGCCTGATGCCAGACATTCCCCTGGTTTTCTCTCTTTCTCCAAACCTCCTGAGCCACATTCCCATGCAACAAGTAGACACTCAGACCCATAGTCCAGCTTGAGCCATACATGTGATACCAGAACTGCAGACACTGGGGTTGGACATCAGAGCATTCCTCACTGAGGAGACGTGCTGTGTCTCCATGAGTGGCACTGTCACCCTCAATGTACAAGTAATAACCATCTGGTGATAGAGAAGTGAAGAAAGAGGGGAGGTACATAAAATAAAACATTTTTTGTAACATAATACTCAGTTATATTAATTTAGGAGGCTTACCTCCTGTTGTGTGATCAGACAAGGGTCCAGTTTTTGCTGTAGAGGTGGGACCGCTGTGTCTTGTCCAATCAAACACATCAGTTAACATTTGAGTCCATGTGCAAAGATTGTTCTCAAAATTGCAGTTCATTCCACATACTGTCAAAATAATTAAGTAATTATTGAAACAATTTCACATATTACACATACAACATATAATAAAAACTTTGAAAGAATAAAATCAATAAAATCATTTGTGTATTAATATACTGCCTAAGAACTAGAAACTCTGGAATAGTTACACAGTATGTAAATTTCTAATTAGTTTATTTAACTTTTAACTTTTATTTGTTTCTTTTTTTTAATCACTGAGGATAGGTTTAGTTCAAACTTCACCTGAGGTAGTAATTGACATGTTTCCACTGCTTGGTGATGGCACCTCAGGTTCTGGCATCACGCTAAATCTACATTTTCCATGTACTATGGTAACATCATCCCATGCCACATCTGACTGAGCAGTTGAACCTCTAATGCCTTCCACAATAATCTGAAACAATTTATGTAAATGCATTTTAATATGAATCTTCCCAGATGCACATATATGAAAACTAAAAACTAGATTCATTCCATATCACTTAAGTTAAAGCATTCTTTATACCTTTATATCACTAGCAAAAATCAGAATACTGTAAATGCATTTAATTTTGTATTAATTAGAAATGGTGATTGCAATGTTAGACCTAAATATCCATAGATTAAAAAGCTATTGTTTGAACTAATAAATTGTAGTTTTACAGGCCTAGAGTTTTGAATATCCAATACATACCCGGAATGGTCCTAATGGGTTAATTTCGATTTGGGCAAGGTGCCACTGGTTGCCCTGATTATTGGCTGTAGTCCATATTTTGGTGGCACGGTTCTCTTCTAACAGGTAGACACTAAGTATCATGAATTCCCCACCATACATGTGATACCAGAAAGTCATGCACTGGGTGCCCAAAGTATTGCATTCTGGACTCAACATGCGAGCTGAGTCACCATGGTACACTCCGTCACCCTCAATATACATGTAAAAGCCACCTGATAGTAGCAAGCAAAAAATAATAATAAGAATAATAAATAAATAAAATAATAAGAAGAATAAGAATAAGAATAAACACTTTTTATTTTTACTACCCATTAACTATGTTTTGAATTTACATTTATGTCAGACATAAGCATTTTAGGACTGTTCTCTCACTTCCTGTAGTGTGATCACTACTAGGGCCCGTGAAATCAGAAGGTGTTGATCCAGACAATCTTGTCCAATCCAAACTGTCCTGGACTAATTGTTCCCATCCACATTCATCCTGGTCAAAGTTGCAGCTCCATAAACAACCTGTGTAATCCAATCCATTGACCAATTAGTTTCTATGCTGTAAACTTACAGAGAAATTAATAGTGCAGACAGACCCATGCCTTACTTGCAATGGAAATTATGGTGGTGGGTTGTGAAGGTGTTGGGGTGCTCGGTTTTACTGTTGGTAGTGTGGTTGGAACATCTAAAGGATAAACAAGGATGATCAAAATCTAACACAACGACTGTAATGCCATTATTACTTTGATTCTAAACTACAATGATTCCTTTAACATTGGAATTTAATTTACCCAAGCTTTAATTTACTTTTGTCCAAAGAAAAAAATAAAAATCTATGATACTATGATCAGAATGATATAGGTACTCTGTAAGTAATTTACTGCCTAATCAAAATGAAAAAAAAAAAAAAAACACCCCAAAAACCCTTTATTTAAAAAAATGATTTATATAAGCCCATACTCACCACAGACTGTTCCCTTCCTCCAGTCTCCCAAAAACACCTCAGACACTTCACAGGCTGCCACATAATTTTCTAAAGAAGTACATAGTTGGGTCTGATCTCCCCCTGAGGTGCAAAAGTCATGCATACAGCTGTTCACAAAGATCTGAGGGGGCACGAACCAGTGGCAGGCTTTGAAGGCATCTCCAAATAGCTTACTACACTCCTGAAATCCCTTGTTCTCCAGCTCAGGTGAACATTTAGGTTTATTTTCAGACCCATTGATACAACTGTCAATAAAAAAGAATCTTGTTAGTCATACCATTTTTAGCTGTTAAATACTTTTATCACTTTGTAGTAATTATATATATCCATAAATAGATAAATAGCTGCTTACGGCCAGTCCTTGTCATGAGTATTCCAACTATTAGCAAAATCATGTGAATATGGGACTACACTGCCACCAGGTGTCAAAAAGTCATCAAATTGACTTCCAGAGTAGGTTCCACAAAGTCCGCACATTCTGCCTTTGTGTCTCTCATCTACTTGCACAAAGAGCCGGTCATTCCCATTAAACAGGAACCTCAAACCAAAGTTTGTTTCCACTTTCACATATGGACCTGTTTGGGAGACACTCACTGAGGTGCTGTGTGAAAAAGGAAGTGTGATTTGGCTTCCATTCACCTACATAAAAAAGACAGAACATATAATCAAGAATCAATAGGCTACAAAGTTGTAGCACAACCTTTTACATTGCGAGCAAATTGCTCGCATATGTGAGTAAATTTCCCACTATGCGACTAAAAAATGTCTTTAATTAGCCAATGGCAAGTAAATTTTATGAATTTATTTCCCTGTCATTAAGTTAGATGTAAACAATAAACTTAGCACAGAAATAATTTCAATCCCTGCACAGTCTGCATTAAGCACCCTCTGTCGCTTTCTCTCACACACACTCAACGCGAGAGAGAGAGATAGGCCACACATGCTGTGTAAAAAGAATTGACACATTAGTGTTCTTTCTTTACTGTGGATGCAAAAGGATGCAAAAAAGTGAAAATTACAGTCTGATCAGAAAACGCTTGATAATTTTTTGTTTTCAAGCACAAAGAAGAAAAAGAGTCCAGTTCTGCACAGACATTAGATGGTGAATGCGCCAGTGAACCCCATTCAAGCATGTGAAATGTAGCAGAATTTGTAGCAGAAAGATTGTGCATTCCGAATCAAAAAGTTTACTGGAAAAGGGAAAGTTCCAGACTTAGTGGCTGTCAGATTTTGATTGTCTTTTGTATGACGACGAGGAAAATGTTATGATATATAAATACTGTTGTAGAAAACCCAGCTTAGATGGTAACACAGACGTTGTGTCAGGGTTGTGAAGTTTCAAACACGAAAATCTTACAGCGCACTCAAACAGCAAACGACATGCATCTTGTCGTGATAGTATAATTGGCTTCAAGCAAAGACCCTGAGGAATCTGCAATCGCACAAGGGTTCCAAACTCAAAATAACAAGATCGACAGCAAAGAGAGATGTGAGCTTTCTGTAAAAATGAATACAGCATATTATATATCGCAAAGGAGGAATTGAGTTTCACACAGATGAAGCCACTAATTATGTAATTTCCCCAAAGTATGGTGATGTCCGCTGCGCTGAACTCATTTCGGATATTGCCGTAGATTTACAGGATACAGAGGCAAATAAAGTGAAAAAGTCCAACTACTTATCAATCATGATTGATGGTGCAACAGATTCTTCTGTGACAGAAAATGAAGCTATCTATGTCAAGTATTTACATAATGGGTTGCAACTAAATCATCTTGTCTCTGTCACAGAGCTGTCACAATGTCAAAATTTGGATTAGATGACTGGAAGCAAAAGCTTGTTGGATTTTGTGCTGATGGTACAAATGTGAACATGGTCCAAACAGCTGGTAGTGTTGCAAAACTGAGAGTGAACAATCCAAAACTGATAGACATTCACTGTATGGCTCACCGGCTTGAGCTGGCACTTCTTGGGGTTTTGAAAGAGGTGAGCTTAGTAAGTCATGTAAATGACACCTTGCACTTGATTTGGAAAACCTACATTTCAGCCCAAAGAGCCACAGGGAACTTAAGACAGTTTGTGAAGTACTTGAATCTAGGTTTTACAAACTAAAGCCAGTGAAAGGAACACATTGGGTGCCTCATTTAGACAGGGCACTGAAGGTCTTACTGAGAGGAAAAAACGATCTAGTGAGCCAAACCGGGCAGTATGCAGCTGGTGCTGTTCATATGGAGAATTTGGCCCAAACCAGTCACAATGCTGAAATTGCTGGTAGAGGGAAAAAGGTTTTGAATACCCTGAAGGATCTGCAGTTTGTTGCATTTTGTCATTTCTTGGCTGATGAGCTGCAGGAGATAGCAACACTAAGTCAGACTCTACAGAAGGCAGACCTCATCCTACCAAGTGCTGTTGCTGTAGTTGAGAGCTGTTTGATCAGTCTTAACTACATGAAAACCAACCCTCTCCTAGATGGTATGCTGGAAACTTTCATCACCCAGTGACTGGAAAAGCAAACTCCTGGTGCTCATACCACAACTTTTCAGGGCAGTGACATGCGAAGGGAAAGAGAGAACCTGATGGACAATCTGAGACAACAGATGAAGCATGCATGTTCAGCCTGTGAGAAACACCTTCATGCTAAATTGGATAACTTGCTTGGAGTTAACAAAAATGAAAATGCACAAGCTGTGATATCAGCATTTGCAATATTCAACCATGACAAGTGGCCTGATGACAGAAAAACAACTTTAACTAGGAGCAAGTAGCTGAAGGTCCTCAAAGAATGGTTCAGAGAGAAGCTTGTTCAATCTGATTTTAAGTTGAAGAAATACCTGGGGAATGGAGACGCTTCAAAAGGTAAGTTAATGATCTTCATGACAAGTCCTACCTGGACCTGGACCACATGCTGATGCTGAAGCAACCTTACAGAGATGAGATGCAAAATATACTTCATCTTGTTCAGATTCTTCTTGTTTGCCAAGAAGCTCTGATCAATCAGCTCTGCCAACTGCGCAAGAGCCTTCAGTGCCCAAAAGAGAATAAAATCATATGTCCACAGCAGTCTCACATCCTCACACATTTCAGACCTGATCCTCATTTCAACAGAAGGCCCAGAGCTTCAGCAGTATGATTCATCATCAGCTGTGGAGAGGTGGGTGAAGTCAAGTGGCAAGAGAAAGCCATTTGCTAAGAAATGGTAGATTAAATCCACACGCAACCATAAAGAAAAATTCAGACAGTTAAAGTATGTTTTGTTTAATTTATTATTATTATTATTATTATTATTATTATTATTATTATTATTATTATTATTATTATTATTTTGTACAAGTGGTGTTCCAATAGTGCTGATATTTTCTATAGCAGAACTGGCATACTTGTTTCACTCCACTTGTCTGTGTTCAATACATAAAGTTCAAATTTCAGCAATAGTTAGCAACATTGATAGTGTTACTACACTTACAATGGGCCATCAGTCAGTCTATGCATTTTATGGCCACACAATGCTCTTTCTAGCTGTGATTTTCTTGGGAACTATTTCATCAATGGAGAAACATTTGAACAAAATAATGGTTATATTATGTCTGAAATGTGATTTAATATTAATTTAAGATAATATATAGATCTGTTGTATAAAAATATATCACACTCAACCTTAACATTATACTGAATATAGGCATGCTGATATTCAGTAAAACAGTGCTATTTCTTGGCAATATTGCTTAACTACTACTATGTAATTATCTCTAAAGTATATCCTTTTTGTCACAGTCTGAGTCACAGTATATCCCTTTTGTCTGAGTCACAGTGTGCAGAAAAAGGATGTTCACATCCATTCCAATTTGATGTTATCATAGACATTTGATTAAGAATTCTTTAAATTCAGTGGATAGTAATATCATTTACAGGTCAACCTGTCGTACCTACAGGTGCATCTCAATAAATTAGAATGTGGTGGAAAAGTTCATTTATTTCAGTAATTCAACTCAAATTGTGAAACTCGTGTATTAAATAAATTCAATGCACACAGACTGAAGTAGTTTAGTTAAAGTTTAAGTCTTTGGTTCTTTTAATTGTGATAATTTTGGCTCACATTTAACAAAAGCCCACCAATTCACAAATCTCAACAAATTAGAATATGGTGACATGCCAATCAGCTAATCAACTCAAAACACCTTCAAAGGTTTCCTGAGCCTTCAAAATGGTCTCTCAGTTTGGTTCATTAGGCCACACAATCATGGGGAAGACTGCTGATCTGACAGTTGTCCAGAAGACAATCATTGACACAAACATTCCTTGCCAAAGAAGCTGGCTGTTCACAGAGTGCTGTATCCAAGCATGTTAACAGAAAGTTGAGTGAAAGGAAAAAGTGTGTAAGAAAAAGATGCACAACCAACCGAGAGAACCGCAGCCTTATGAGGATTATCAAGCAAAATCGATTAAAGAATTTGAGTGAACTTCACAAGGAATGGACTGAGGCTGGGGTCAAGGCATCAAGAGCCACCACACACAGACGTGTCAAGGAATTTAGCTACAGTTGTTGTATTCCTCTTGTTAAGCCACTCTTGAACCACAGACAACGTCAGAGGCATCTTACCTGGGCTAAGGAGAAGAAGAATTGGACTGTTACGCAGTTGTCCAAAGTCCTCTTTTCAGATGAGAGCAAGTTTTGTATTTCATTTGGAAACCAAGGTCCTAGAGTCTGGGATGAAGGGTGGAGAAGCTCATAGCACAAGTTGCTTGAAGTCCAGTGTTAAGTTTCCACAGTGTGTGATGATTTGGGGTGCAATGTCATCTGCTGGTGTTGGTCCATTGTGTTTTTTGAAAACCAAAGTCACTGCACCCGTTTACCGAGAAATTTTGGAGCACTTCATGTTTCCTTCTGCTGACCAGCTTTTTGAAAATGCTGATTTCATTTTTCAGCAGGATTTGGCACCTGCCCACACTGCCAAAAGCACCAAAAGTTGGTTAAATGACCATGGTGTTGGTGTGCTTGACTGGCCAGCAAACTCACCAGACCTGAACCCTATAGAGAATCTATGGGGTATTGTCAAGAGGAAAGTGAGAAACAAGAGACCAAAAAATGCAGATGAGCTGAAGGCCACTGTCAAAGAAACCTGGGCTTCCATACCACCTCAGCAGTGCCACAAACTGATCACCTCCATGCCATGCCAAATTGAGGCAGTAATTAAAGCAAAAGGAGCCCCTACCAAGTGTTGAGTACATGCACAGTAAATGAACATACTTTCCAGAAGGCCAACAATTGACTAAAAATGTTTTTTTTATTGGTCTTATGAAGTATTCTAATTTGTTGAGATAGTGAATTGGTGGGTTTTTGTTAAATGTGAGCCAAAATCATCACAATTAAAAGAACCAAAGACTTAAACTACTTCAGTCTGTGTGCATTGAATTTATTTAATACACGAGTTTCACAATTTGAGTTGAATTACTGAAATAAATGAACTTTTCCACCACATTCTAATTTATTGAGATGCACCTGTAGGTACGACAGGTTGACCTGTAAATGATATTACTATCCACTGAATTTAAAGAATTCTTAATCAAATGTCTATGATAACATCAAATTGGAATGGATGTGAACATCCTTTTTCTGCACACTGTGACTCAGACAAAAGGGATATACTGTGACTCAGTTGAGTTGAATTACTGAAATAAATGAACTTTTCCACCACATTCTAATTTATTGAGATGCACCTGTATATCTTTTGTCCTATGAAGAAAAAGGCAAAACATATTTTTAAAAATGTCATCTAATTTAGTCATTTTTAAAGATCAACAGTACAACAACATGGACTTCTGAATCTGACAGCCCAAAGGAATACACATGCCACATGCTGGTAATTTAATAACATAACAAAAGTAATACTACTCACATAAACAAGCTTGTTCTTTCTGATTGCAAGGTGAAAGCCATTCACATCCAGAGCCACAGAGTTCAGAGATGAAGATGTATAGTTTCTCAGCTCCTCATTCCGTGCTGTTAGTGTGAACTGAACTGCACCACCATCACATGCTGTAGCAATGGTGTAGTTGCAGGTTCCTTGGAATGAATAGGCCTTGCCATCAAATGTGATGTAATGGGGATCACCATAGACACTGCAGGTCACTGGGCTGGAGGGGAAGCAGCCTATGACACCATTCTCGACTTTACAGACTTCATGGGCCAGGCAGGAAATAGCAGAACACTGAATATTGCCCTGGCCTGCACACATGCATAGACTCTCACAGTTGTCATCCATAAATCTCTCTCCTTTCTGAAAGTTACAAAAATGGAAGAGTTGCTAAAAAAGCAGTCATAACAATAATTCATTCATTCATTGTTTATCCGATCTATTCTCAGTTCACGGGGAGCCTGTGCCTATCTCAGGGGTCATTGGGCATCAAGGCAGGATACACCCTGGACAAAGTGCCAACCCATTGCAGGGCACACACATGACACAAACTCCACATACATGGCAGAGGCGAGAATCAAACCCCCAACCCTGGAGGTGTGAGGCAAACATGCTAACCACCAAGCCACCGTGCCACCATGCCCCCCTCATAACAATCATATTAATTATAAATGATTTATTTGTGATTTTACATGGTTTAAATTTTGGAGTAAAAAAAAGATCAGAGCCATATGTGGTACTTGTAGGGTTATCTATTCCTGCTGTTTCTCTGTATTTACCTCATAGTGCTGTCCATCGACCCAGCACCCACAGTCTTCTATAGGTACACACCTTCCTCCACTTAGCAGCAAGCCATCATCACAGTCACATCTCTCTTGACACCTTCCACAATCCTCTGCAGCATCCAGGCCAGAACAAGTGGCAGGGCAATCACTGGAGCAAGCATTAAAGTGGCTGTTAGACCCACAGGCGAGAGCTAAAATAGAACATATTGAAACCAGTTTTATAGCCATGTTGTTATGTCATGATATTTTATGTTAGCCATGTTTATTTCATTTTTTCTAAATATCATGCTTAGAGTTCCTGTACAGTTGAGTGTCACTTGCTAAAACAAAGTGAATTTAATGTGAATTGGTGTAATTCTAGAATAATTGTTTAAACATTGGGCTCATACATGAATAATTAGGGATGTCTAAATGACATTATATTAATGCAATAATTCCTAAAAATATGTGTCTTTGTGGTGAAGAAGAAAGGAAAATATTAAGTACAACGTACAACAGTGCGTTGCATTTCTCCAGCCAGTCACAGAAATTCCAACCTCACTGCAAGACTTTTCAACTGCCTGCAGGACATTACAGAAGGCCTCATGGTCTCCTTTAGTAATACACATCTCAGATATACAGCTTCTGAAGAGGCTTGAGGTATCAAGGGAAGAAGAGCACTTGGCAAATGGGCCATTTTGGGACAGCAGAACTCCACAGTACATCTTGTCTGCATATTCCAGCTTCTCCGATTCTGAGCACATGCTTGGTACAATGGGGTCTTGGCAGTAAAAACTGGCACTCTTCCACTTCTGCCCCAATATCTGGGTGTCCTTGACCAGAGATCTGTCTGGCATGTTCTTATCATCATCCATTAAATTATTAAAGTTGCCACACATACCACAGAGTTTGTTGGAATACTGGATTGGTACACTTAATTCAAGGGCACCAGTTTTGGCAAAAGAAACAGACAGGTTGAAGTTTGTCTGAAGCACTACATCTGGTCCGTAGGCACTGATTTTTATTGTGTCTTCACTTAGACTCAGGGGTAGATTCCTCCAAATCCCATTTACCTACAAAGACAGGAACAGCAAATTATTTATATGTTTATTGATATTTACCTAGTGCCTTAAATAGTATTAATTTTGGAATACTAAACAATAAAGACTACTATTTCATTACTATTAGAACGTAAAGACAGATTACTGTAGTAAGTCATATCCATAAAAACAATGTATGACTCATATGAAATTAAATGTCTTTTATTTTTACCTTTTTTATAATAGCAGTTTAACAATACTAAACAATATTAATTATTATTTATGGGGGCATATGAATCTCATAAACATTTAATAATGTTATTTGATATGGTTTAATTGAAATCCACAATTTCAGGCATTTATTCCAACCAGAAGAGCCCAGGATACTAAAAACATTCTCTTTATTCTTGAGATAGACCTCAGTAGTCCTCATTAAATTAAGTGATGTTAGGTTGACATAGGATACAGCAAATAACTGCATTTCCCTCTGAGTACTGTAGTGGTTAGATGGCCATGTGGAAACAGGAAATCCACTCACCATAATTTTTCTTTTTTCTCTTCTTGGCAGAGTCACTCTTAGATGTTGTATGTTCAGATTCACCTGCTGGATTTGGACTTTAGATGATTTGCCTATTTGCTCATACTTAACCTCCACCACAAAGTATGGAAGCAATCCAGCCTCATCACACACCTCTGTCAGTAGGTAAATACAATGACCCATAAAACGGGATTTGACCCCATCAAATGTGGTGTATCGCAGGTCACTCTTAACTTTGCAGGTGCCAGATGCGAATGAGTCACTTGACCTTTTGGACTGAACAGCCTTACTGCAGGGTTGACCATCCCCACAAGCAATTTTGGTACAAGTCAGTTGACTTTCAATACAGGTACACTGAGTGAATTCATCTGTCCATAACTGAGTGTCTGGATGGCACTGGGAGTCTGGTGAAAACAGTGGTTTAGCATTATATACAGTTTTCAGAATATAGAGACACCTTCTCTTTGTGGTAAAATTTAGTTATTTTAAATGAGCAACAAAACTTTTACCTATTGTATAAATGTTGCATTGATCTTTATAAGAATAGTGTTTTTCTTAAATTGTGTAACACACCAGAATTCTGAGTATATTACAATATTTTGGTCCTTTTAATACATTTACAGTGAGTAGAGTGCCCTGATTAATGCCGTGATTACCTGTCTTTGCTTCCTCATTGGTTAGGATTACAGAGAACTAAATGGGGGTGGGGGTCCTATATATTAATAGCTGATTAATATAATCACAAATCCACTCACCACACTGTCCTCGCTGTATTCCAATCCTATCAAAGACAGTTTCTTCCATTCCCTGTCTTTGTGTAACTTCAAAAATAATCTGTAGGCAACAACAAACATTTTAAGAAGTACATGTAATTTGCATTTTAACAATTGGTAACACTAGCTTAAAACTTGACAAACCATGATTTTTTAAAGGAATGCTAGAATGTTTTTAACAAAAACACTGCTTTAGAATGAACTCTGTCATATTCAAAAGGCAAAAGAGAATATTAATACTAAACAAAATGAACATGTTAGACATTCCACCTATTCATAAAGCTAGCAAATAATGTAAAATGTTCTTTGCAATTGTGAGAGTATAAAATTTGAATTTATTGTACCTTAACATGAATCTCTGAGTAACTCAGTGGAATGAGCACCTGCTTCCAGGTATGGCCCTCAGTATGCAGAGAACTCCAGATTTGTGTTAGGACATAATCATTACTTAGCAGGACTCTCAGTTCTGAGCTGTCATACCCTGGCTTGTAATACCAGAATTCAAGGCAGGAGGCTCCAGAGAGATAAAAAACCTCAGTCTTTAGCCGAGATACAGGTCTCATTATATCTCTTGAGAGGTAGAATTTTTCTGAAATGCATAGGACAGTGAACAGAATAAACATATTTTGTTAGGTACTTTTAATGATTTCTGTGTTTCTATCAAATAAGACACATTGTGTCTTTTATTTGAGCATTTTCTGAAATGCCACTGTTTCCTTTTCATTTTGTATTTTACAAAATAAAACTGATGGCTAAATAATGAAATTGGTGTTCAATTATAAAGTACAGTATTTTGCAATAATTTTAAAACATTTTGTTTGGGTTTACTTTAAATCATGAATTTAACAAAAACATATATTTTGAGTAAAATATTTATAATTGTCACGTGTCCGGTATCCATGGCATGAAGAAAACAGACCCAGCGCGGAGATAGACAGCAGACAGGGGTTTATTTAACTCAAAAAACACACAAAGACAACATACATGACGCCACACTACATGAAACATAAAGACGATATAAAGACGCTACATAGAGACGACAACCAGCCCCGAACCCTGGCAAAAGGCCGCTATAAATACAAAACATAATTGGGTGCAACATTAGGAACAGGTGAACATCAATTGGGAAACAATAGGAATAGGCGGGGCTAAAACAAAGCACATGGCATGACGTAAACAATGACATAACACAACATGACACAACCCCTGCTAGAAACCCCCCCTAGTGGCCCAACACAGGGCCTACCACCCGTAACATTTCCCCCTTCTCAAAGGCGCGGCTTCCGACGCGCCAAACCATAACCCTCCCCGCCAGTCTGGGCAGTCCGTAGGTCCCGAACAGGAGCAGGGAGCATAGAGAGGCAGGTAAGGGGGAGCGAGAACCATGGCGAGGCAAATGGGGGGGGGAGCGAGGAGCAAAAGCGAGGCAAGTGGGTGGAGCGAAGATCAAGGCGAGGCAAGTGGGGGGAGCGAGAAGCAGGAGCAAGACAAGTGGGGGGAGCACGGGGCCCGACGGCAAGGCCAAAGGGCCCCACGCGATGTCCACAACCGAGCGGAGGCGCCGAGCGACAACCACAGCCGAGCAGCAGAGCCGAGTGACGTCCACCGCTGAGCCACAGGGCCGAGAAACGTCCACTGCCGAGTCGCAGCACCGAGCGACATCCACCGCCGAGCCATGACGCCGAGCGACGGCTCCTGTCCCGCCGAAGCTGAAAAAATCCCCAAGGGGCAGGCGGGTGGGAGACAGCTGCATCCATACAATCTCCCCCGCTAACCCAGAATAAAACAGAGTCCCTCACGGAAACCGGAATCAAAAAACCCAAACCCAACAAAAAACCCCAAGACAAAGTCCAAAAAAACCTGACTTGAAACCCCCTCCATTATCTATGAGTGAGGCGACGTCTCCCACGGAAATCCTCGTCATGGGACGACGTCCCTCACGGGAACATGAGCGGAGCCGGGGCCGAACCAACAAAAAAATCCCCCAAAATTCTAAAAATTTTTAGCTGGGACCCTCCTCCGTTTTCCAAGATTGGGGCAAGGTCTCCCACGGAAATCCTCGTCGTGGGACGACGTTCCCCACGGGAACATAAATGGGGCATGGGCCGGAATCAACAAAAAACCCCCAAAAATCCCAAAATCCAGGCTGGAGCATGATCCAAAACCCGGCAAAAAATTATGACTGGAAAAAATCCTCGCTTGGCATCGCGCTGGGTCTGTTCGGTGTTGGCTCGTCGTTCTGTCACGTTTCCGGTATCCAAGGCATGAAGAAACAGACCCAGCGTGGAGATAGACAGCAGACAGGGGTTTATTTAACTCAAAAAACACACAAAGACAACATACATGACGCCACACTACACGAAACATAAAGACGATATAAAGACGCTATGTAGAGACGACGACCAGCTCTGAACCCTGGCAAAAGGCCGCTATAAATACAAAACATAATTGGGTGCAACATTAGGAACAGGTGAACATCAATTGGGAAACAATAGGACTAGGCGGGGCTAAAACAAAGCACATGGCATGACGTAAACAATGACATAACACACAATATTACATCTTAGCATGATGCCATAGTATTTGTAGAATTAGTGAGTAAAACTAGCATGTATAAGGACATAGCACTCAATAAAATATAGAACTAATTATTTTACTGCATTACTATCGGGTCAGAATCAGGCTGAACAACTATCAATTGCATTATTGTGTACTGTAAGCTAACCTGTGTGTGTGGAGTTTGCATGTTCTCCCCGTGCCTCAGGGGTTTCCTCCGGGTACTCCGGTTTCCTCCCCTGGTCCAAAGAAATGCATTGTAGGTTGATTGGCATCTCTAAATTGTCCGTAGTGTGTGATTGAGTGAGTAAATGAGAGTGTGCATGTGCCCTGTGATGGGTTGGCACTCCGTCCAGGGTGTATTCTGCCTTGATGCCCAATGACGCCTGAGATAGGCACAAGCTCCCCGTGACCCGAGTATAGATCGGATAAGCGGTAGACAATGAATGAATGAATTAACACAACACTAAAAGGTGAAAAAATGTCCCACTCCAATTGGCAACATGGCACAAGCTTTATAATATTTCAACCATCACATCAATTGTGAAATCAACCAGCAATTTTCTTTCATCCTGCCACAAGCTTTCAATTGGCTTGCCCGTTCAGGCTCTTGGTTTTGAAACACATCACAACATTGCACCACATTGCATTGCAATCCGTATCTGGCCGTGGTCTAGACATTTTTGATTATGATTTATTATGATTCTGATGATTATACCTCTGAAAACCCAGAACCGCTGAAAAAGGCAAATTTTCTTTCAAAAAATATAAAACAAATTTCGGAATATTATTTAACTTCTGTATTTCTACATTTCAGTATTCAAAACCTGTGGCAGTCCCACAAAATGGCTCCATGTTGACATTTCATGGTAGGCCAGACTGAGGTGCATGGAACAACTATATGAAGTATATTTTATAAACAATTACTGACTTTCAAATTTGGAATGACTTTTCATAATTTCATAATGAGCCAATAATATAGTGTAAACACATGAGCAACAACATGTGTCAATTATAAGCACTTGTTATTATTACATTAATAATAACTAATTATATGTAATTGATAATATGCTATATTGTATATAAATGATAGCAATGTCATGAATTCATTTATAAACATTTAATTGTCAAATCCTGAAAACATAACAATTTGTTCATATCAATTAATTATGTATAACTGAGAATTATTACAATCTATTAAACATTCCATGTATTAACCAGATTATAAAGACAACTGTCTATACACATTATTCATTTATTCATTGTCTACCACTTGTTCAATCTATTCTCGGGTCACGGGGAGAATGTGCTCTCAGGCGTCATCGGGCATCAAGGCAGGATACACCCTGGAATGGCCAACCCATCGCAGGGCTCACACACACTCTCATTCATGCAATCACACACTACGGACAATTTAGAGATGCCAATCAACCTACAATGGATGTCTTTGGACCGAGAGAGGGAACCCCGGAGCACAGGGAGAACGTGCAAACTCCACTCACACATGGTGGAGTTACCCTGGAGGTGTGAGGCAAATGTCCTAACCACCAAGCCACCATGCCCCCTCTATACACATTAAATTATATGAAATAGTTTCGTAAATATTAATGTCGCGCAGTGTGTCTTGATCTGCACGATGAGAATGGGAATTTATAGCGTTTGTCAAAAAATTTTCTTCCAAGTACAGTTTACCATGTCCTGCTTGGCTTCTGATTAATCCCTCCTGACTCCAGTCACAGAATGGAGATTCATCACTGTCAAAGTCACACTTTGTAATATAATCTGAAACAAATACAAGCATTGGAGAAAAATATTAAGAAATGAATGGAAGAACAAACCAGGACCAACTTTTTTTTTTACCTGTTAAATGAATCGCCAAGTCAATGATACTTCAGTGATTTTAAGAGAAATATATCAGACAACAAACAAAAAAGTGTAAAGGTTAAATTCTTACCTGCATTCTGCCTCCAATCAGGAAGATTAACTGAAAGCCTACTGTGGAAATGTAAAAAAAAATACAATACAATAATTTCACATGAAATGATTATAAAACACACACACACACACACACACACACACACACACACACACACACACACACACACACACATATTTTATATATATATATATATATATATATATATATATATATATATATATATATATATATATATATATATATATATATATATATATATATATATATATATGTAAACTTACCTTAATGAAGCTTCAGTGATCGCCACACATATGCAGACTACTATTGGAAGGCAAAGCCACAAATGGCTTGCCATTGTGTCCCTTTTTAAAAGTTTAATGCTTCTGAATTAAGTTTCAGCAGTGGCAGTAGTTTTCTTCTGCTATTTTTCCCTTACTGTTGTGATAAGTAGTCTTTCAAATCAAAGTATCCCTCAGTCAACTGAGGGAGAACTGTTGGTGCAAGTTTTAAGAACTAAGGAGGATCTGTCAGCTGACATGATTGGCCAATGCTTACAGTAAAAAGGAGTAATCATACTGGCAATTGTTTCTCTGGACTCTTATCTGCTCACGTCTACACTGGCAAAAGGGTAGTTTATTATGCCTCTGGTTTAATTGTGCTGTTAAGTCCTTATCAGACTATGATCCATGTTTGCACACTCAGGTTGATTTATGATGACCTAATGTGCTGCTGCTATGTAATTTTTTTCTGTAGATTCATTGACGTAAATTTCCACCTGGATAATTTGTCCTATGGCATGACAGTTACAAGAGAATGTCTTTCAAATAGGCTTAAAGTTTATACATCAATGCTAAAACACAGAACATATTTTGTTCTTATTTTGGAAATAGAAAGAAAAAAGGATTTTTATTTTTTTAACTTAGAACTCAGAAGCCCATGTGCCAATATAATGCCTAGGCAAATGCAACCAAAATGCAATCAGTAGAATTTTGAAGGGAATGGGACACAGTAAATATAATCATGGTTATACTGGTTAATCATTTATAAGCCTACTTTATACTCTATGTATAATATATGCCTTATGTATGCCTTTTCCTTACCTTCTTTAGATTTGATTGCTATTTTGTTTCATGTAATAGTAAAAGATAAAGTTACCATTTTTTCTCAGAGAGGCAGTTATATATCTAGGATGTTCTCCAGTTTTCTACTGTTTAAATGAAGCAAAATGCATACAGTATCAAAAAAGATTCTATATACAGACATTTTAAACACAGTGTTTGTAATGATAAAATACAGATCTGTGATGGACTGACATCCAGGGAGTATTCATAAGTTTCTACATATATCCATTGTAGCTGGGATAGGCACAGCCATGTCTGTAACTGCTGGGCCCTTGAGCAAGACCCTTAACTGCTCAGTTGTATAAATAAGATAAATCACTCTGGATAAGGTTGTCTGCCAAATGCTATAAATGTAAAATACATTGTTGCTCAATTTCAGCTCAGGTCAAATCATGACAGATATGGTCAGTTCGGTCTCTATATGGTATCTGGCCACCTACTGATGAGCAAAAGAAACACACACATAAATAGACCATAAACCACACACAGGTGTAGATCATCATTCTTTACTTTATCCTTCTCCATGACCCCCTCTTTAGGGGTATATACCCTTAAAAAAGTCACACAAATTTCTCATGTGACATCATTTTGCACATTGTTTTACTCTTCCATATGTAGTTTTATCTTTCACATGTGATTTTATCACACAATTCTTGTATAAAATATTAAAAACAATTGATAATTTGCAATTGCTGATTAGTTGCAGTTGTTCATTTGTTTTGGAAAGTTATATGTTTCACCGAGACATTATCTTTGAGAGAGACAGAGAAAAAGATTGAGATTGAGATTGAGATTGAGAGGGTGAATGGGACTGAGAAATTGGAAGAGAAAGGCAGAGTGAGTAGGCATTAGATGGAAGCATTAGTAGGATAATTTTTTATGTTTGTAAGTTTAAGACATCTGTAAGTTTATTTTAGTAAAATATTACTAACTAAAACATTACTTTAGTAAGACCTTTTAGTTAAGGCAAATTGGCAAGTTGATTCACCAGTCATAAATATTGGTTATACTATGCAAGGTGAATTTGTATTTCATAATTTGACAAGTTGTTAGCAGTCAGATTAATTAAGGAATGAATGACTGCATATAAAGTTCTTTAGACAGGCTTAATATGAACACATGAACTGGAAATGGGACACGTATAGCAGTACCATTCACAGCAGATTATCATGTTCACCTTGTGATCCACTGTTGATAAGAGTTATAAAATAACATAGACAGTAAAGATTGTTATGCAAGAATCTCTTTTGTAGTTTTGTTTCCGCTCAGGTCACTCCTCTTTTAGTGACTTTTATATAACCGGAAACATGAATAATTATCATACAACAAAGATGAAAGTGTACTGATGTTGATTATATGGAATGTGTTTGGCAAAAGCACATCTATCAAATAAAATTATATGTTTTAAATGGGTGGCAGTGAATGGAAACCAACATGGCATCAAAATCTAGCAGAGTAAAGCTTTATGAATTTCCATTTTAATTCTATTCAATTTTCTTTCACTGTTAGAAAAAGACTAGATTTTTTGCCAGATTCTACCTTTAAAAATGGCAAGTTTATTTAAATTGATTTAATATTTCCATTCATTAATAACGTGTTTATATTTTTGTTCATAATGAGATGTACTTCATATATCATAATATTATGCATAATAATTATCCCTAGTCATCTGTACTTTTGTGCAGTTTGTACTTTGAATAGACAATGTGTACTCAGTCTGTCAACCATGTGTGCAACCATCTCCTTCTGTTACGGGGGCAAGTGCCCCCGATGGACCATTAGGGGGCCTTCAGCAGGGGTTTTGTGTATTCAGTCATGTGTTCGTTTTAGCCACGCCTTTCCCTAATGTGTTCCTGCCTGTATTCATCTGTTCCTAATGTGTCTCTGATTATGTTCCTTATTTATAGTGGATGTCTGTCTTAGTTAAGTTGCCAGTCCTCGTCTTTGTGAATCTGTGTCTCTTCTGTTTAATAAAACCCCTGTCCGCCGTCTAACTCCGCGTTGGGTCTGATTTATCTACACCGGCACAACCAGCGTGCTTCGTCAGTTCAGCGTTGTGACACCTTCCTTGCATTTGAGAATTAGTTATTAACATGCCTACATTGAATAGAAATGTCAATGAAACAAGCTGAAAGATATTAGCCCATATGGAGATTAAAACCAAGGTTTGTGTCACTCTGTGTAATAAAATGTCACTAAGTGGCTGAGTGAATCCACAGTACTGGGCTTGTTACAATTGCACAACATTGCTTTATACCATTTTATGTGTTTTTCTTACAACTGCTGGTGGTGCTGTTGCATTTGATCTCACAGAACTACTAAACAATTATCAGTTTAAAACACTTGTTAACTAGAGATAAAATGACATAGATGCCAATTTTTTTGGTATAATTCAAGTGAGATATCCATACACTGCAGGGTTTGGCCTTAGCCAAACACCTTTTTAATTTATTTCCAATTTAGTGCCACTTCAAACTCATTTGAACAACTGTTCCCAATTTAAGACCAAATAGCACAGCAATAAACACAAAATGTATGAGTATGATGTGGGAAAATTAAAGAGACAAGTGTTGTGACTTATGGCTTCTCCATTCCCATTAAACTGCCATTCTGGATGAACTTGTGACTGGATAATTTTGAATGGCTAAAGCAGCAGTAGGGAGGATTCAGATAAAAGTATTCCACTTCTCTTGATCTCTCTTTCACTTTGTGTCTCTACTTATTTCTCAGGATGGGAAGAACATTCTTGAAGCAAAGACTGGACACCCCATCACTTTCTCCCATACACATTCATACTGCACACACCTTCATGTTTTTAAACATTTTCTTTTATAATAAGACTCAATACCCATCATCTACATTTTTCAACTGATGGTGTCAGTTTAATGGGGATATAGATTTAAATTGCTCTAATCCACATTCACTTCAATCCAATCAAAGACATCAAATACAAACACACATCAAACATACAAACATACAATCATTACAGAAAAAATGCCTCTATGCTAGCTATAGCAGCTAAGCGATATGACCTCAGGGACCACGGTTGTAACATCACCACTGTCGATTTGGATTTTGTTAATAAACTCTTCTGATGGATCCTAGCTCATCCTCCTCCGGCGTATCGTTACAATGGTACTGTGTATGTTCTGATATATACATTATGTAATAATAAATGGATTTTATATATTTGAGATTACAGTGCAAATATTTGTTCTCTGCTCCCGCATTTTAAATTGCAGTTTTCACAGTGCTTATAAACTTAAAACACCCTATCAAGACTATCGACATTTCATCTACATCTGTTTAAAACTTTTTACCACACCTAAGCCTTTTATCACATCTTATATTACCAACTGTGCCTGTAAACAGATATGACAACATCAAGTAGCCAACTCAGTCTGCACCCTGCTCCCAGGCAAGATGGCAGCACATTTAATGTGTTAATTTTACAGACACTTATGTAGATAAGAGACAGTAAAATTTGAAAAAAAGGAATGAAGTTTACCATATTCAAAGTTTAGCTCATGATCATTGTGTAATAAGATTCATTTGAGCTCTTAAATTTAGTTTGTAATATTTCATAGCTAGGATAACTCATAACTACCAAATAAAGAACTCAAATTTTTTCAGATAAATAAAAAATATTCATGAGGTTCAAAAATTGGACATTTAAAAAAAAGAAATGGACATTTACAATGCAATATTTTGATATACATTTATATATAAATGATCACATATTTGCTTGCATTTATTAGCTTTTTATTATTACATATGTAAGGTAACACATTTCCTACAGATGCTGAAATAAATATACACTTATTCACACCAATTTTCATGCCAGTCCATGTCCTTATTATATATGCTTAGGGAAATTTCATGTTGTGTTTAAAGATTAAAGAACCATGTTAACCAAAGATTAAAGAATGTTTTCTCAGCTGAAATGCAGACTAAAATGTTATTCAAATTTTTTATTCATATTTGGTGAACATGCTGTATATGGGATGTTAGAAGAATAGATGTAATCCATTTTGTTTTTAAGATTATGTCTGACATGCTTTCCCAGGGTTACTAGTAAACAATCAGATGCTCTGGCAGGACTTGCATCCAAACTAGAATAATCAAGCGCATTGCAGGATATTCATGCTCAGAAATTGAAACTGAATAAATAACAGAGTTAATGGAAACTCAATGAAATAAGATTGCTGGCAGAACTAAAAACAAAAATGGGCAGTGATGCTACTAAAGCTAATTTTAAGAAAGTTAAGGTATCAGCAGTATGGCTGAGAGGCTTCAGTCGTTTTGAACAAAAGATTCAGTTTAAAAAAAGACTTTTTTATGTCCTATGACTGAATTGCAAACTTAAGTAGTTTCAAATGCTGTGTCATTCCAGCCTCAGCCACCATCTCCTTAAATAACAGAAATGCAAAAGCAGTTAGCCTAGCAAAACAATTGAAGCTTAACAAACATTAGATAGATTTCTACCCCAGAACTAAACTTTCCAGTGATATCTTAAAATTTAGACTGGAATATGTCCTTCAATTTGCTTAAAGAAAAAACAACTCCCAGATAGCAAAAATATACAGTGTCTGCAAAAGTATCTTACTGAAGACACATGCATGGCTGTGGATGGATTCTTTCACAGAAATTCAGAGGTGCAAATGTCTTTAATAGTTTTTTGAGTGTTTGTCTACAAAACGTTGTAGATTTATTTTTTATTTTATTTTATCTTTATTATGGCAAATTTATTTTTCTTGCCAGATGATTTTGTACAATGATTATACAATAATTGTATGGAAAATCAGTAATTATTATTATACTTCCAATACTGCTAATAACAGTACTACTACTACTACTCCTACTACTACTACTACTACTACTGCTAACAATAATACTATAGTACTAATGCCAGTAATATTCTGTAAAATTATGTGTTAGGGTTTACTTTTGAATTAGTATTGCTTGATAACAAATATTAAAAATGGTATAAAACTTACCTTAGATATAAACTACAATTTCCAAACAGACTTTTATTTTTATCATGCACATGATCTTTATTAGAATTGCTAGGCATGATTATTTTACAGAATGAGTAAACAAAATAGTACCTACCCAACTTTCCCCCATAAATGGCTCTTCATATATAACTCAGTTGAGTAATGATGTTTAATATTAATTATTTCCTGATGTGCTAAGGATTAGCACATACATTAATTTTTGTTATGAAAATATTAGTTAAGATTTAATATATAAAAAGTAAAACTGTAACCATTTTTTAAATGCTTAGCCTACTGCAAATGCTGTCTCTGATCTAATTTTGATCCTTAAAAAGAAATTTGTTAATGAAAATAATATTTCAAATCAGATTTAATTCACCAACATTGCTAATGATATAGATAGTCCTTTCTTGGGATAGAAGTGTTTGCCCTAAATTCCAGTAGGCTAAAGATTCACATAAGAAACAAACCTTACTCTGGGTCTTTATTTATATTTAACACATTTAGCAAACAACGCTCCCTGCCATCTATCATGTAACACAAGACATGTTCTGTTGTGAAATATAATCTGTTGGGTTTTATGTGCATTAATGTATGCACTATTATGCATGTTAATTTGGGTAACATTTGGGTTTCTTTTTGGGCTGCCTTAGGGCTGCATTGGACACACAGAAAGAAATACAGACAGAAGACTTTAGATAGACAAAGCACAAGAGAGGGTGTAGTATAGCATTAGGATTGGTAATAATATGTTGTGCACTCAAGAATTAGATATGACCTATATCTGGGAAAACCCAGTGCTAAATTATGCTTTGTTAACACAGAGCTGTTCAAGACAAGGAAAGAAATTCCCACAGGGTTTGCATGCATATGTGTGTGTGTGTGTGTGTGTGTGTGTGTGTGTGTGTGTGTGTGTGTGTGTGTGTGTGTGTGTGTGTGTGAATATATGTGGGTAGTAGTGTAGGCTGTGAATGAGTGCCAGAGGTCATGTGAGAAAGTAAGATAGAGGGAAAGATAGCCAGAGGTAGGGAAGACAGATAAAGACTGCATTTGTACACAAATTTGTGAGCATGTTCCTTCTAGAATTAAGATCAAGCCGAAGCGTTGTCTCTTTGTAAATATCATGAAAGTAATACACATATATGGGTATTAGAGAGAGAGAGGGATAGGAGCAGATCAGTAGTCAGGTGGAGTATGTGTATGTGTGTTATATTACAGTGAGGGGGCAGCGGGAGAGGAAGCTGCCATGCAGTGAAGCATTTGTTTGTGTATGGGTGTGTTTAGACTTGGATACACACATGCTGCGCAGAGCTTTGAAGTGTAAATGACTTCCATAGGAATTGTGTGCATGTGGAGTTGGAGCTCACAGTAGATTTCATTACCACTCACTGGTGACCCACAGTTTTTTTGGGGCTCAGGTGCAAGCATTAAGAGGGTTTTTATGTTTTCAAACACAGGGGGGCACTCTGCCTCTTTCCTTAAATATTCCTCATGATTCAGACCAAACGCACAAAAAACAACAGAACAGAACAAAATGGACAGAATTGAGAAACTTTGACAGCAACAAAATTTGAGTCGTTCTTCTTTGGTTTAACCTTTCAATCCAGGCTTTTAAAGGGAATTTTGAATGCACTGCTAGTCCAGACAGAGATACAAGGATGAATGCACAGAAAAATTTGCTCTGCTTATGGATGCAGCCTAAGGACTCCTCAACAGCATCCTGCATGCTTTTCAATTAACTTTAAAGTATTCTTTATTACATGGAACACTGGTCCACAAACATGCAACATTGGAGGGGTAATTTTTCCTTTAGCATTTTTTTACTTTGTAATGATAGCTCTGAAACCTCAGCTTATGACTAAAACATGATGCCTTACCTTTTAAAAAGTAAATTTTATTTGCAATTCATTTGCAGTTCAAAAGATCCAATCAAATTCATCAACATAGAAAAATATCATGCTGTCTAGATAATCAAGTCAAGTCAAGAAGCTTTCAATGTCATTTCAACCATATATAGCTGATGCAGTACACAATGAAATGAAACAATGTTTCTCCAGGATCCTGGTGCTACATAAAACAACATAGAGCTGTTTATTAAAAAAAGTTTCTCAAAATGAAGGAAAGTTCAGACTCATTTCTATACTGATGCAAACATTTATTCTATTCACATAGGAAGAAATATCAAACATCATTCCTGGACAAACTCTTAAATGATAGCTTCTCCCTGGGTGCATAGAATAAATATCTGAGTATGCGTCCACCTTGGGTTGAGATTGATCTTACAGCAGGGGAATATGCATGTCCTTCTGGCTTCTAGCCATATTGAACACGTCACCATTTTTCTCAGTAAATATATTTGTATATTTAAAAAAAATCAAACCATAGACATTCATAAACTAAGTTATGTGTGATAATGTGAAATGACACAGGAAAAAAGCATTGAACATATGAAGAAAGTGAGGTGCAAAAAGGCATGGAAAGCCAGGACACCAGCTGAAATCAATCAGTTATTAGAAAGCAATCCTGCCCCTTGTCAGTGCAAATTAATATGTGCTGGTTCAGTCCCAAATGATGGCCTGTAAAAAGGTGTCTCATTACCAAGGTGTCACACAAGAAACATCTTGTGATGGGTAAAAGCAAAGAGCTCTCTTAAGACTTTTGCAACCTTATTGCTGCAAAACAATTGTGGTTATCGAGACGTGGGTGAAGGCTGTGGCGCTGCTGGCACAGAAGTTTGTCCAAGCACATGGCGGTGGTTATGTTGTCCGAGAGGGTGTTATTGGGGTTCCTACATGCCATTTCGGCTTGGAAGATCAGGTGGAGTTGAACACAGCCAGGAGTGCGGTGTTGTTCCATCCACTTTGCACCACCAGCATGTGGGACTTCCTGCAAAATACGCCGCAGAATTGTGGCCTTGCCATAGCTTCAGGGGCTGTACTGATATATTGCACCCTCCTGCCGGATATTCGAAGGCCTCCTGAATAATCCCTGAAAAACAGACAAATTAGGTTTTCACCTGAGGGACGTGATCCCAAATGGCCGATGCCCAGTCGAGAGCCCTCCCAGTGAGCAGCAATAGCATGAAAGCACACTTAGTGATCTCCTTGCGATACACGTCCGGCTGGTGCACGAATAAATTGTTGCAGTGCCGCAGGAAGCTGCGGCAGCGATCTGCGGATCCATGGGTTTGACACGGTGCACAACATCTCAGTTCAAAAAGTTGCTGGAAATTCAAAATGAATATAACACATTACAACTAAAAACATTAAAGAAAAGATTAATGAAAACTCAATGATTGTACATACAGTGGTGTGAAAAAGTGTTGACCCCCTTCCTGATTTCTTATTTTTTTGCCTGTTTGTCACACTTTAATGTTTCAGATAATCAAACACATTTAAATATTAGTCAAAGATAACACAAGTAAACACATCATGCAGTTTTTAAATGAAGGTTTTTATTATTAAGGGAAAACAAAATCCAAAACTACATGGCCCTGTGTGAAAAAGTATTTGAGCCCCCTAAGCCTAATAACTGGTTGGGCCACCCTTAGCAGCAACAACTGCAATCAAGCGTTTTCAATAACTTGCAATGAATATATCATTGCAATAACTTGCAGATTGAAGGTTCCCTACTGTTCCATGTTTTCGCCATTTGTAGATAATGGCTCTCACTGTGGTTTGCGGCAGTCCCAAAGCTTTAGAAATGGTTTTATAACCTTTTCCCGACTGATAGATCGGTAGGTTTGTGACCTCAAGCTGACGCGAACTTGGGTTCTGCAGCAGGACAATGATCCAAAACACACCAGCAACTCCACCTCTGAATGGCTGAAGAAAAACAAAATGAAGACTTTGCAGTGGCCTAGTCAAAGTTCTGACCTCAATCTGATTGAGATGCTGTGGCATGACCTTAAAAAAGTGGTTCATGCTCGAAAACCCTCCAATGTGGCTGAATTACAACAATTCTGCAAAGATGAGTAGGCCAAAATTCCTCCACAGAGATTTCTTCAGAGATCTGTGCAAGGTCTTTGACAACACCATACCCCAGCAAGACGCCGTGCGAGTGTTAATTGAGATGATCCAGGGCAGCCACTCAGTCAGTGAGTTTGTGGTGATTTTTTGCAGCTGACAGCAGATGGAATGCCACCCCGTTAAATGAAGCTTTCTATCTTGGGCTTGCCACTGAAGTCAAGAAAGAGCTTGCCACCTGCAAGCTGCCATCAGAGCCGAGAGGACTACCCAGACGTACCTGGCACTCCAGTCAACTACACGATCTCCTAGGTTGTCATCAGGTTGACAACTCCTGTCTTACACTCAATCCTCCTCCGCCTTACACCCAGCCATAGAGATTGTCCATGGTCACCTGCCTCCTGCTGATAAATGAAAGACACCAGGCAAATGGACTATGTCTATACTGGGGAGAGGCCGGACACATCACACTCTCCTGGCCGGCAAATGGCAGGGCTCTCCATTGAAGGAGGAGCTAGTGGTGAGCCCACCAGCCACAGTCTCCTACAAACCACTGTTAAGAGTCTGCATTACTGTCTATGACCGGAGCCACGAGTTATCTGCTTTCTTGGACTTCGGTGCAGACTCTGAGTTTCTGGATGAGGAGCTGCCTTGCCAATTGGACATCGAGAACTGAACCCCTGCTGTCTGAACTCCAAGTCCAGGCTCTTGATGGCCATGTCCTGCAGTGAGCCCCAAAGCATGGCAGTCATGGAGCTTCACTAAGAATGGCTATCCTTCCTAGTTATCCCATCATCTCATGCTTCTGTCATGTTAGGTTTCCCTTGGCTCCAGAAGCACAACCCCCACATTGAACTAATAGGTGAGACCTGGACCTGGACACTCCCTGCTATGCCCAATGTCTCAGCCCCACCTCTCTGGTTCCTACTCCCACCATTGACAAGCCCCTCCAATTAACATGATTTGGGTGTGGTCTTCAGTAAGGCCAAGGCCTCCTCTCTGCCCCTGCACCGACCATATGGCTGTGCCATCAAAACTCTGCCTGGAACCATGCCCCCACAAGGCCAGCTGTACCACCTGATGACACCCAAGATGGAAGTCATGAACAAGTACATCCTTGAATCCCTCACTGTCAGAATCATCTATCCATCCTCATCTTCAGCTAATGCATTGTGTTCACCAAGCTGAATGGAATGCCACCATCTTGTCCACATCAGAGAAGGGGTGTTCAAAACCCCCACTATGAGTACCATGCCGTTTGGCCTCACCAACATGCCAGCAGTGTTCCAGGCACTCATCAATGATGTCCTCAGGGACACGCTTAACCGGTATGTTTTCATGTAGCTGGATGACATCATAATTTTTTCCTGCTCCCTTGAGGAACACATCCGTCATGTCTGTCCTGTGCACCAGCACCTGCTCCAGAACCATCTGCATGTGAAAGTCGAGAACTGTTCCACATTTTCAGAACCACCTTTCTGGGATTCATATTCTTGGCCGGTATCATACAGATGGACCCCAACCAGATAAACGCAGTGAGAGAATGGCCACACATGAGACCATAAAGCAGCTACAACAACTCCTGGACTTTGCCAACTTTTATTGTAAGTTCATCCAGGGCTATAGTTCCATCACTGCACCCTTACACCAGCTCACCTCCACTCTGCAAAACTTTTTTTCTGGACCCCTGAAGCTGAGAAAGTTTTCATTAAGATCAAGGAACAGTTTACTTCTGCCCCAATCTTGACCATACTGGACCCGACTTACCAGTGCATTGTGGAGGTGGATGCTTCTGACCTTGATATGGGGGCCATCCTATCCCAAAAAGACCCCCAGAGAGAATGAAGTCTACCCCTGTGCCCTGAACTACACAGTTGGTGAGTGTGAACTACTGGACATCAAGCTGGCTTTCAAGGAGTGGCACCAGTGTCTTGAGGGCACTGAGCAACCCTTTCTTGTCTGGAGAGACCATAAGAACCTGGACTACCTCCAGACAGACAAGAGGCTGAACAAGAAAGACCTCCGAACAGACAAGTGGCTGTTGTTCAAAAAAGACCAGAGACTTTGTGGGTGCCTGTACTATCTGCACACAGCAGAAGATGCCCAGGGCTCCAGGCATTCTTATGGACCTCCATATGCTGGGCACAACTCCATCCTCTTGGTGGTTAACAGATTTTCTAAGATGGCTCAATTTATCAACCTGCCCTACCTGCCATCAGCCAAGGAGCTTTTGGATAGAATTTTGCCAGTTCCCAGGTGTTACCATCAGCATATGTTCTGGGCTCCACCTATAGTCCAATGGGCAGCTGAACCAAGAACTAGAGACAGGATTTCGCATCTGTGCACAGAGGAACCCACGTCCTGGACATCCAACCTGGTGTCAGTTGAGTATGCCCAGCATTCCCTTGGATCTACTGCTACAGGTCTTTCACCCTTGTCAGACAGTGTCTGGAAAAATGCTCGTGCTACACTGCTCAAGTCTGTGAGAAACTATGCCTGGTAGGAGAATCACAAGCACCATCCAGCAGCTCCTCCTGGACCTGCCCCTAAAGGTCGCCTTTAAGAAGTTCAGTTTTGTTGGTCAATTCCCAATCTCAAAATGCTCAAAAGTGCTCAACCCAGTGGCGGTCCAACTCAAGTTTCCCAGAGTCCTGCATATTCATCCTACATATTCATCCTACTTTCAATGTCTCCAGACTCAAGCCTGTTTCAACTATGAACCTTCATATTATTTGAATTTGATGAAAATAGAAAAAAATAGTGGCACAAGCAAAGGTTTGTGTTGGTATGCAAATTGCAATCCATTGTGAGAGGCCATGAGAAAACAATATAATGGTTTGCCCAATTGAAAGATAGAACACTTCATAGCAGTACTGCTTCCTGTGGAGAACTCAGAAGGTTTAGGAAAGAGGAAATTGGAGGCAGACTTGAGAAATCAAAATGAGCTTTATTTTTGCTCACAACTAACAGGACTGCTGTTAACATCTTTGTGCCAGATACCACAGCACACTTTCAGAGGTCATGTGGAAGTCAAAGTTCATGGCACTAGGGGGATCAATACAATATTAGTCAGGTGGTTTCATTGTTGTAGCTGATTGCTGTAATATCACATGTTGCAATGTGGTTGTGAAATCGTGGACCATAAAAGCCTATTTGACTTGAAGGAACATCTTTACAGAACATGTATAATTTTCATTGTCCTATGAAGTACACCATTCAGACAGAATCACCACAATTATATTCTTTCTGTGTTTTCTTCACATTCTGCAACATTGTGCTGCTTCAGGTAATGAAATAGGGAGACCACATTTCCAGCACAGTCCAGAGAGCTTGTAACCTGAAAAAAGTCAGTACACTTTGAGCTTCTGTTCTATGGTGACTTCACAGCAGCACTAGTTTTTAACATCCCAAGTGCTCACTACATTTGAATAATGATTCTGCACTTGTGTGAACTTGGTAAAAACAACAACAACAACAAAAAATGTAGGCTCATTACTAAAAGTAATACCTAGGATTCATAATCTCTGGACAGGGCTGTAACTTGCTGTGCATCATCAGCTGCAACATGTCATAAAAAGGAGCATTTCCTTATGTAAATAGTTTGCAATCAATTAAATTAGAAGCATCCAACTGCAATTTAAACCATGTTAAAATGTTACAGTTCCATTGAAAACTAAAATTTCTACATTTTACTATGGTTTTTAATGATTCTTGGATGCAGAAATCTTGACTTCCTGTCTTGTTATGGGCCTTGAATTAATTAATTTAAAAAAAACCTTATATTAATGTAAACATATTTTTATGAATTACCAGAGGTGTCTCTTAGAGCATGTCTTGATTGTTTACAACCCTTCAGGGAAGATAAATGTGTTAACATATTATGGAATCTAAATGGCAAATATATTACAAAATGACAGTGTCTCAGTTCAGAAGCAACAACAAGAAAAAAGAAAACAGTTCTCATTATTGTTATAATGTGTCATATGTTCTATTACATGAATGCATCCATAGCTTAAGATCTTTCTTAATTTACATCCTGATTTATTATTTTTCTGAGCTGACAAGGTATAGCAAGCACATATTTAAAATGTAATCTGTTTATAAATAAGGTGATCAGTGACACTTTGCTGAAGAATTTATTCATAACTGAAAATAAGTAAAAACGTATTCAGTATTACATGTCTTTGTTTCATCACTTGAGGTAAATGTAACTTGCAGCAAAAAAGACAAATACAAGCATAATATATGCTTTTCTCTAGAAGAGGAAGGAGAAGAAGAGATCTAAATGATCTCTCATTATTTGGAAAATAAAAATTGATTTATTCAAGTTGCTGGTTAAAATTCACTTATTGTCAGTTGGTGCTGTCTATTATAGTTACCCCATTCAAATGCAAATTACCTGTGTTTAGTTTATGTCTGCAAGTCTGCCAGATTTTTCTAGACTTGAGGGATCTCAGCTTTCAATAGCATCTAGACCACTACTTTAAACTTAAGCTTTTGCCAGAAACAGTCAGGAATAGAAAATGTCAATTTTTGTTGCTGTCAAGATACAATGTAGCATAAAAGCAAGTTATGATTTATAACTTGTATAACTTATGAATGAGAAGGTGGCAACATTTAAGATTGATACTTAATAAGAGCCCAGCCTATTGCCAATTGTCAGGCAGCAGAGACTGAGACAGTTGTGATTCATGCTTTAATTAAAATATATCAAGTCAACATATAATTACAAAACAGAAACAACACAGAGCTAGGGACAGAAGTTTGTCCTAGATACATAAAGTGCAACCAGTGCAAATTTGTCCTAGATACATAAAGTGCAAACAGTGCAAAGACAAGACAGTGCAAAAACAAGAAGTACAAAAACACAAGACAGGAAACCTAGCACAGGAAAACATGTGCAACAAAAAAAAATGGAATGTGCAACTCGAGAAACTGTAAAAACCAGGTATCTAATAACATATATGTTTGTAAACATATAGCAGCAAACAGTATGGATTATGTAAAAATGCAGTAGCAGCAGTTAAACATTATAGTGTAAGTCAGTTCACACAGGTGTGTGTGTGTGTGTGTGTGTGTGTGTGTGTGTGTGTGTGTGTGTGTGTGTGTGTGTGTGTGTGTGTGAGAGAGAGAGAGAGAGAGAGAGAGAGAGAGAGAGAGAGAGAGAGAGAGTTGATACAGTTTCAGTTCTTGGTGTTCTGGGAGCCTGATGGCTTGAGGAAAGAAACTGTTACACAGTCTGGTTGCGAGGGCCCAAATGCTTCAGTACCTCTTTGCAGACAGCAGAAGGGTGAAGAGTGTGTGTGAGGGGTGTGTGGGGTCATCCACAAACGTGTGTGGTGTAAGCGTGTGGTGTAAATGTCCATGATAGAGGGGAGAGAGACTCCCCTCTAAAAGAGAAAATGATCTTTTCAGCTATCTGCTGCAGGGTCTTACAATCCTTGATGGCTCGGGACAGTTAGGCCCTTGCTGTTTTTAAGGCCATCTTGTCCCCTGCTCTGAAGGTGGAGTCTCTCGACTTCAGCAGAGCATGCACTTTTGCGGTCATCCACGACTTCTGGTTGCAGTGTGTGGTGATGGTCTTGGAAACGGTCACATCATCAATGAACTTGCCGATGTAGCTGATCACTGATGACGTGTACTCATCCAAGTTGATAGAGTAGTTAGTTGCAGCCTCCCTGAACGTATGTCAGTCAGTGCACTCAAAACAGTCCTGAAGAGCAGAGGTGGCTCCTACTGGCAAGATTTTAATCTGTTTCAGAACCTGTTTAGAGCATCTGACGAGTGGTCTGTATGCTGGAATTAGCATAACACAGATGTGGTCCCCCATCGGGGTGAGCATTCTGCAGATCACTAATAGCCCCATAGAGTTCACATAGAGCCTCCTTAGCATTAGTGCTGGGGGGAATGTACACTCCGAAAATGAAAGCAGTGGTGAATTCATGTGGGAAATAAAATGGCCTGCATCTAAAAGTCACAAACTCCACTAGTGATGAACAGTAACTAGAAACAAGCACAGAGTTCTTGCACCATTACTTGTTGATGTAAACACACACACTGCCACCGCGAGTCTTACCAAACAGAGCTGCATTTCTGTCAGCACAAAATAAGGTGAGCCTGGCTAGCTGAATGACGGCGTCTGGAACTCTGTCACTGAGCCACATCTCCGTGAAAACAAAGATGCAGCAGTCTCTAAACTCTCGCCGTGTGGTTCGCTGGAGTTGGATGTAGTACAGTTTATTGTCCAGTGAGCAAACATTGAAATAATCGACAGGAGAGCCAGCTGGCTAGGGTTTGTTTTTAGCCTTACATGGACACCCACCTGCTTTCCGTGCTTCCTCGAACACTGCTTACGACCACTTCTCTCCTGGCCACCGGCATCAGGCGACGCCGAGGTCACGAAGTTTCAAGTACTTCATCATGCATATTGGTAATTGCATAATTTGTGTACAGTAGAAGTGTCTGGCAGTCGTATACATGAACACCACTGTCTTTGGTGTCCATGCACTTTTATAACTCTGGCTAAAACACTCAATAGCACCATTTTGAACCTGGAGTGGCCACACTACACACAGTAGTGGCCATGCTACTGCCACACCCCCATCTTGAATCATCATATTGGCAGGTTCAAACAAATCCAACATGTAGCACAATGTTCAGAGTCAAGAAAAACAAAACAATAGAATGAAACCACAGACAGTAAATAAGAATTAAAATGCTTGAGACATCAGATGTACAACAGATCTGAACGAATATTTCACAATGAGTCTGTCAGGATGGTTGGACATTTCTTTGCTCACGTGTGAACGCCCCAACAAAACCTCCCGATTCAGTCTCAGGAGCTCTCCATATTTATACATTTATCTTATCTCCTTATAATTTTCCTCTCATCCCTGGGAAAGTCACACCCATCTTTCTCTTTTGGAATTTTAGGTACTTTTTGGACACCATTATTTCTTATATTGTAACTTTTCCAAATACCATTATAATCAAACTTTCGATAGAAATTATATTAAAAAATAATCTCCCTTATCGGTGGGACTTTTCCAGCTTTCTTTTCATCTTACGGTTCATCTGGACATAGAAGACAGCATGGGTAAGTTTTCAGGACTACTGCTCCGTCTTTTGTTGCTAAAATTTAATTATCATAGTTTTTCCCATTGCATGTTGTATCTATTGTTATTTTATGTATTCTCTTTGTACCTTTTCTTCCACCTTTATCTCCTGATACTGTTGCCGCTATTCAACGTGCTGTGCATAAGCTCAAGGCTGAGCTTTTCACATCACGAGGTACCAATACGCCTTTGGATGGGCTATGTGTCCTCTGGGCCGTGCCAGAGTTGATGTAGCAGTTCAAGTCCCTTCTACGGCTGAGAAGGCCTGTCAATTATGTCAGTTATGTTGCTAAACCCTTGAATAGAAATACTCAATAAAGCTGTGTGGCCTGATATCCAATCATGCTGTCTCTTGGTCATTTCATTCATACATAAACAAGGTTTTATCCAAATACTTTTTCAAACACTCAAAAATTGCTCCCACAGGAGTCAGTGTTTGATATTTCTTTATATGTTTATATACCTTATATGTATAGGTAAACAGTTGAACTTGAACATGAGTTGAAGTCCATTGCACAGGATGCACTGGATTTCTTTCAAATACATCAAATACAGCATTTTTGTTTTTCTATTATTTCGATAGAGGTTAATCTTATTTCCAGAACTTTTATGAACTCATGAGAAAAGTGTTTTGCATGTTGTGGTATGGCCTCAATAAGTCTCCTCCAAATGGTATATTGTAAAATCTTCATCCCTGCACTGTGGAGGTTCATGGTGATGTCACTGACTGTTGTTTTGGGGTTCTCAGAGGAACTCAGTGCTGCATTATGTTTTGGAACTATGGGGATACCCTAACATTTGCTCACTGGACAATAAACTTGACGACATTCGATTGGACAAGAAAAACTGGACTACATCGGACTCCAGACCATCACAGCACGCTCCAACCAGAAGCCCTGGATGACCGCAAAGGTGTATGCACTGCTGAAGTCTAGGGATTTCACCTTCAGAGCAGGGGACAAGATGTCCTTAAAAACAGCATGGGCCAAACTGTCCCGAGCCATCAAGGAGGTGAAGTGTACACACACACAGAGAATTCATGGCCACTTTCAGGACAGCAGAGACTCCCGGCGCATGTGGCAGAGCATCTAGGTGATAACAAACTACAAGACAACTTCACTTGCCTGTGACAGTGATGTCTCCCTCCCAGATGCACTGAATGACTTCTATGATTGGTTTGAGGTAGAGAACAATTTAGTAGCAAGGAAGACCATCCCTCCTCCCAACAATCAAGTGCTCTGCCTATCCATGGCTGATGTGAGGAGAACTCCATGCAGAGTTAACCCATGGAAGTCTGCTGGACAGGACAACATTCCTAGCAGAGTGTTCAGGGAATGTGTAGAACAGCTAGCGGATGTCTTCACTGTCTTCAACATTTCCATTGAGCAACACTGTTGTTCCTACATGCCTCAAGACAACGACCATCATCCCTGTGCCAAAAGAAGTCTACATTTACCTGCCTCAATGACTATCGTATCGTCGCACTCACATCCATCGTGATGAAATGCTTTGAGAGACTTGTCATGAGGCACATCAAGACCCAGCTAAGATGAAAAGATAATCAGTGTTATTCATATCACCTGTCAGTAGTCATAATGTTATGGCTGATCGGTGCATGTATTGTTATGTTGTTTTATGTAGCACCAGGGTCCTGGAGAAAGGTTGTCTCATTTCACTATGTACTGCATAAGCTATATATGGTTTAAATGACAAGAAAAGCTTCTTGACTTGACATGACTTGACTTGACCCTTGCAGAACCAACTTAAATTTCATTGGCTGAACTTTAGGTGATGTATAAGTATGCGTCAACAAGACCATAAAAGGGCATGTACATAACATATCCCCAGCTTCTTTCTCTTTAGGAAGCTGTTTGTCTGTGTGAATTATCTATCTATTTTGTCATCTTTCTTGTCTATTTTGTTGCATCACTTTATGACATGCAAATGATTTAAAATATCTGTGTCACAATGCACACATTTTTTATGGAGGACAACACACACCGTATGTGTTGTTTGGCAGGCTCCACTAGTCTCTAGTCCCCACACACCTTCACAAAGCACATGGATGCAGCCCTGGTTCCTATCCGACTCCAGGGCATCCATGTACTGAATTATATCAACAACTGGCTCAACTTAGCTCAGTCGAAAGGACTGGCAGTAAGGCATGGAGATGTCATGCTTGCCCACATCAGGTGCTTGGGGCTCAGGCTAAACCCATGGACAGCGTGCTTTCGGTCTAGCTCTGTCTCCACACACCTTCACAAAGTACATGGACGAAGCCCTGGTTCTTATGTGAACCCCAAGAAAATCAGGGTCAGGGTGAACCCCAAGAAATTCACTTTTCACTTTTAATTTAATTTGGGATTTAACCATGATGCTGGCACAACTGTCTCTTGCACATGTGAATTTAATCTTCACTGCTATGAACAGAAACAGGCTAGGCCAAGATTTAGCTGTCTTCTAGCTAAGAGGTTATGGGTTCTCATGGCAGCAGCAGCCAAAGTTATTCCATTGGGTCTTCTGCACGTTAGACTGTTTCAGTTCAGCAGGGGCTTTCACCCTCTCAACCACCTGTTCAGGGTTATAAGGGTTACACACTATGAGCTTTGTACCCTTCCTTTGAGAAAAAGACCCCAGTTACCTACCTTTGGTCTCACTCTCTGGGTGTGTCACCATCAGAAAACATTTTTTCATGGGCTGGGGTGTGGTTGTTGATGGCCACCCTGCTCATGGCATACTGTGTGTTGAGGCTCTTGTCTCTCATGGAACATAAACTGCCTGGAAATAAGAACTATGTTCTTAGCTTTGAAACACTTTCCCCCTCTCTGAAGGGCTACTATGTGTTGGACAACACTACATCAATATGCAGAGGTTTTCACCATCTAAATCACCCTTTCAGGGTTGTTTAGCCATCGCAGAACACTTCCAATGGTCACCTCTCTCGTGGTCTGGTGTGTGGCCCATGGTTGTGAGGACACCCCCAACTTTCATGGCACATAATCAGGCTGGAAGTGAGGGAGGTGCTTCTAGCTAGAAAAACTTTGCCTTAACCTACCTGAGGGGCAACAGCAAGCAAATATCCCAGTCCACCAAAACACTCTGTGCCTGTGAACTCTCCAGATTTTGTCCTGTACCTAAGAATAAAATATTCAAAATGCTTGACTAAACAATGTCTGAGTCTTGAACACTAATTGGAAGGCTATTACATAAATCTGTGGCTTTGTAACCTTCAATATTTGAGGTACCAACAAATAGCCTGCAACTTTTACATTAACTAGGCATTTAGGATAATTAAAAACAGCAACAGTTTACTAAGAATTATTAGCAGCATTTTATAATCAATAAGAAATTTGACTGATAGTTAGTGTAGTGTAAATAAGATAGGGACTGGAACATTAAAATAATTCTAGAGAAAATTATTTCCAAACTGATAACTGATAACGATGAGTTAAATAAGATCTGAGCCAGGAGAGGGCCATTCCCTTAATTCCAATAACATTGTCTAATCTATCAAAGGGAAGAGATGCACAATGCTGATTAGAGGCAAGTAGCAGGTCATTTACCCCTTTAACTAGTGCTGTCTATGCTATGATGATGTCTACACTGATTGATATATTTCATGCATGTTATGCCTATGTAGCTATGAGCATAACTGCTTTGATTCAATGTTTGAGAATCTTGGCGATAAAAGGTAGGTTTGATATTGCTCTAAATATGGACAGCTGACAGAGGCCGAGGTCAGGTTTTTAATTATGGATTTGATAACTGCTTGTTAAAAAGATAGGTACATAAGCAGTGCTGAATTGATTCCAGGGACGAATTGATTATTTTTCAGGAAATGTTCAACTGCTTCTGGTATTGTCTATTTGAAGAAATGCATAGTGATCTAGTGCACAAATTTATTTTGATATGAAAATTAGTCAGACTAATTCAGTCTATTAAAGTAAAGTAATATTGTTATCTACAGGGTTAGTTATCAAATTGCCTAGTTAGTGGTGCTTGAAAAGCACGCTATTACTATTCAACATTCTTATTAGTGGTGCTTGAAAAGCACACTATTAATATTCGACATACTTATTAGTGGTGCTTGAAAAGCTTGAAACTCACACATGCACTGCAACATAATCATATCACCTATCACAACACTCAGCACAATGAGGGGAAGTGAGTGACGTGTGTTCAGATGACGTCACATCACGTCACGTGACACTCCCCCCACCCGTGAATTATGGGAAATCGCAAAATTACGGCTACATACACATGTGACATATCAAAACTCTCTGTACAGTGAGGGGAAGTGAGTGATGTGTGTCTGGATGATGTAATGTGACATCACATGCCACCCCCCGGGAATTATGTGCAATCACAAAATTTCTGCAACGTACACGTGACATGTCAAAACGCTCAGCACAATGTGGGGAAATGCGTCACGAACGAGTTTTGCCACGGCAAGCACCACTAACATTTTCTTCAGTAAATGTACATGTCTTGTTCTTCTTCTTCTTCTTCTTCTTCCATACAAAATTTTGTCTGCTAACTAGTCCCACACCGGGATGATGTCACGTTACGTCATGTGACCCCAAACCCCGGGAATTATGAGAAATTGCTAAATTACAACTACATACACATGTGACATATCAAAACACTCAGTACACCGAGGGGAAGTGAGTGATGTGTGTCTGGATGACGTCACGTGACAACCCCCCCACCCACGCCCGGGAATTATGGGAAATTGCAAAATTATGGCTACATACACGTGACATATCAAAACGCTCAGTATACTCAGGGGGAAGGAGTGACATGTATCCGGGTGATGTCACATGACCCCCCCGGGAATTATGGGTAATTGCAAAATTACAATTACATACACATCTGACATATCAGAACGCTCAGTACACTGAGGCGAAGTGAGTCACGAGTATCCGTGTGATGTCACATCACGTCACGTGACCCCCCCCACTGGAAATTATGGGTAATCGCAAAATTTCTGGAACATACACATGTGACATATCAAAACTCTCAGCACAATGTGGGGAAATGCATAATGGATGAGTTTTGTCATGGCAAACACCCCTCACATTTTCTTCAGGAAATGTACGTCTAGTTTTAAATTTATTGTCTGAATCTTTGGTTTGAGAAGTGGGAGGGACACAAAATGGAGGAAAATGTTTTTGATTTGAATCTCATTTCCTGCATTTACCTATATTTTTATTTACTGTGAGTGAACTCTGCCTTTTGTTTCTACCCCTTCTTTGGATTACTGTTTATTAACTCAGCTACTCTGTACCTCTGGTTCAGGGGGTCTGTGTCAATAAAGAGTTGTGCCTGGTGGTCACATGCAGTGTGCCATCTGGGTAGAACTTAATGACCCTTTACGGCACCTTCTACTGGGGACTTGCCGCAGAGTTGAAGGACAAGCTCACCACATGTGAACTTTCATCAGGACTGGATGACTTAATTACCCTGGCTACACGAGTTGACGGCTGGACCAGAGAGCTGCATGCAGTGTCTTTCCCAGCCCCCGGGGGGCCATCCCAGGTGCCGTTGCCTCATCATGAATCCCAGTGGCACAGTCTTCAACTTTCCGGCCAATCCCTCCTCTATCCCTCCATCTGTTCAACTCAGAAAAGGTGAGGTGGCAGTCTAATGGACTCTGTTTGTACTGTGGTAACCCATGACACCTTGCGCTGTCCTGCCCAGCAAAAGGGAGGGCTTGTTCCTGAAAGGGGAGCCAGCAGTGAGCCCACCAGTCCTAGCCTCCTCAAAGCCCCTGCTTAAGGCCTGCATCACAGTTAATGCCTGGGCCCACAACCTGGCAGTTTTTTTGGATTTTGGGGTGGATTCAGAATTTATGGATTAGGAATTGGCAAGACAACTGGGGATCAAGACTGAACTACTCCCAGCTCCTCTTCAGGTTTGAGCCCTGGATAGTCATGTCCACCATAGCGCCCAATGCCAGACTACCTTACTGGTGACCATGGCTAAACACCATCAAGAGTGGCTGTCATTTTCTGTCATCCCGTCTCCCCAAGCCACCATCATGTTTGGATTCCCCTGGCTTAAGAGACACAATCTGCACATAGACTGGATCAGCCACCAGGTTCTCAGCTGGGGTACATCATGTCATACCCACTGCCTTTGTCTGGGCCTGCCTTTACCTCCCCCTGCTTCCCTCGAGCCACCTCCAGACTCCAGCACTGTACCCTCTGTTTAACGTGATTTGGGAAGCATTTTTAAGAAGTCTAAAGCCTCCTTTCTTCCTCCCCACTGACTCTACGATTGCACCATTGACCTCCTCCCAGGCACTATGCCTCCCAGGGGGTGACTTCACCACCTTTTGGGACTGATACATGAACTCATATATTCAGAATTCTCTGGTGGCTGGCATCATCCAACCCTCATCATCATCTGCCGGCGCAGTGTTTTCTTTGTTAAAAAGATGGAAAAGTCCTTATGGCCATGTATTGACTACAGGGGGATCAACAAGATTACTATCAAGAACCACTGCCCCTTGCCTCTAATGTTGTCAGCCTTCAAGCTCATCCAGGGGCCACCATCTTCTCCAAATCTGACCTCCACAATGCATATCACTGGTGTGGATTCAGGAGGGTGAGGAATGGACGACAGTGTTTAACATGCCCACCGGCCACTACAAATACTTAGTGATGCATTTTGGCCTGACCAACATCCCCACTGTCTTCCAAGTCCTGGTCAATGACACCCTCCATGACATAAACTGGTTTATCATTGTCTACCATATCATCATCTACTCCCACTCCCTGGAGGAGCATATTCATCATGTTCAAGCCATCCTCCAGCACCTGCTCCAGAAGCATCTATTTATGAAGGCTGAGATGTGTGAATTCCACATCCCTTGCACCTCCTTCCTGGCCCAAACCTGAGTCCCGTAAACAGCTTCAGCAGTTCCTTGGGTATGCCAACTTTTATCAAAAGCTTATCCTGATCTCCAGTCTTCTGACAACACTACCACTCTGACCACGGTCGATCGGTTTTGATGGCCCACTTTGTTACATTATCAAAGCTCCCTTCTGTCAAGGAAACTGCACATCTCTTGCTCTTACACGTCTTCCACCTGTAGGGCCTACCCTGCAACATCGTTGCAGACTGGGGACCTCAATTCAGTGGCAACTTCTGGAGGGAATTTTGCATACTCTTATGAATAATGGTCAGCTTTTCCTCAGGTTTCTGCCCCCAGACTAATGGCCAGATGGAATGAATCAACCAGGAGCTGGAAACGGGACTCTGCATCCTGTGTGCTGAAGACCCCTCATCCTGGTGCCCAGCTTGGTCTGGGTGAAGTACTGCCACCAGGTTACATCCATTCCTAGCCGCCTATGGCTGCCAACCTCCAGTGTTCCCTCCCCAGGAGCTGGAAGCCTTGGTCCCCTACACCCTCGCTTTGGTCAAGTGATGTAGATGTGTCTAGAAAAAGGCCTGACTAACACTTCTAAAGTCCTCCCAGGACTATGCTCGCTGGGCCAATCATAGGCGTAGTCTGGTCCCTCCCTACCACGTCGGCCAAAGGGTCTAACTGTCTACCCATGACCTACCCCTGCTTGAGTTTTTCTGGATACCCTGTCTGTTATGGTTTCTTCTTTCTGTCTGCCTATCGGATTACTTGGACTGTGTTTTTGGTTTTGCCTCTTGGATCGCCCCTTGAATTTTTATCATCCATTTTGTGGATTACCGCTTTTTGTTACTACCCATTTTGTGGATTATTGTGTTTTGTTTCCATCTGTTCTGGGGAATTACCATGAGTTAATTCTGTTTTTGGGGGGCATGGTGGCTTGGTGGCTTGGTGGTTAGCACGTTTGCCTCACACCTCCAGGGTTGGGGGTTCGATTCCCACCTCCGCCGTGTGTGTGTGGAGTTTGCATGTTCTCCCCGTGCCTTGGGGGTTTCCTCCGGGTACTCCGGTTTCCTCCCCCAGTCCAAAGACATGTATTGTAGGTTTGTTGGTGTCTCTAAATTGTCTGGAGTATGTGTGTGTGTGCCCTGTGATGGGTTGGCACTCCCATTGTCCAGGGTGTATCCTGCCTTGATGCCCAATGACGCCTGAGCACAGGATCCCCGTGACCCGAGAATAGATCGGATAAGTGGTAGACAATGAATAATTCTGTTTTTCTTTTCTACCCATTCTTTGGATTACTGTTTATTAACTCTGCTACTCTGTACCTCTGGTTTGGTGGATCTGTGTCAATAAAGAGTCATGCCTGATGACCAGCATAAACCCGAATAAATAGTAAAAGCAAAAACAAACAAACCAAATGATGTCTATGTTATGATCTGGGTATATGAATAGTAAAATGTGTGGCAAACTCAGGTTTTAGGCTAAATTAGGTTGATGCTTAAGTATGTAATCAGATACCAGCTGTTAAAAATGTTTGTGATACTCCTGCACCTTAACATAATTCTCAAAACATAGAAAAGCACATATATGTGATGCCTAGTGGCAAAACAGAGAAGCATTCACCATATTGTAGCAGGATTGCAATGCTACCCCAGTCTTGCTATCATGATGTGAGAGATAATGTTAAGAGAAAACAATTCTGAGCATCTCTGAACTCATGTATGTGAAAGAGGAAGATCCTCTAAGGATTCTTAAAATAGATTTAGGATACTTAAAATCATTTAAGTATAATCTTTTTTTCATATTTCCCATATTTATCTAAAATAAACTGTAGCATTATTTAACATGGAATGACAGGTGGATGGGCAGGACTTATTAATAGCCTCAGCTATATATTAAAGGCTGCTATAAAAATAAACATATTTTATCTTCATTATTTGTATATATTCCTCATATTACTAACTTATTACACTTGATTAAATTTTAAATTAAATGCAAATGAAAACATAATTATAGGAGTTGCTTTTACACTGTTAGTGTGTTGAATGATATTTTCTCTCTTTTCTCTTTAGAGTCCCACTATCTATAACTTTTTATTTATGAAAGCCTCAATCTGGCTTCAGACCTGTTAATGAGGCTTTTTGTATTGTTCCTTCTGTCCTCTCAAATTGTTTATCCCTCATACACTATGTTATGTTAACATGCATTACACACAGTTATGGTGCTGTGTCTTCATTTGGTTATTAATTAATTTGATCACTTGTTCATTTTTTATTGATTAAAATGTATTAAAGGTATCAATTAAATATAATGTATAAGAGTTATGACATATTATAACAACATATTATAAATAAGTAAATGAAGATGAAAACCTTTAAAAAAGTTTTATTTTTAATTAATTACATTAAAACAAGAATATAATTATTGATTTTTTAGATATTTTGTTTTAATTTTAAGATAAAAATATCTTGTTATTGGTATATAAATAAGCCTGAAATACGCTAAATTACCTGCCAAAATAACAGGACAATTTATACTTTGTTATACCTTGCTATAAAAGAAAATAATGAAACTATCAATGAGTATATTTAATATTATACATGTTTATATATTTACATATTGCTTTATATGTTTGGTTAATCTACTCCAGAACATGCAATTTCTTTGATATTTAAAGCACTGAAAAGTGTTTAAAATATTTTTATGCACCTAAAATTGTGGGTGAAACTTCTGATGGTGGTTCTTTGATATGTTTGTGAAGAGAATGTTTCTTTTTAACAATAATGCTAATGTTCTTTTAACAATATTAAACAAATGTTCAGAACATCACCTCATACCACTCTGCAGAAGTGGCATAGTTTTTCTCTCATTCTTTCTCTCTCCCACTGTTTATTTAAGCTTGCACAATATGCCTTGAAATAAATGAGTGTATGATAAAAGACGAAGGGATTAAAGAGAGATGAAAGGTGTCCTTTCATCTCTGGGATGAACATGTTTTCTGTCTGCCTTTGATGTCGTTCTGAGGGAAATGGAAGCTTCTGGAAATTGTTAATGAACAGTGTTAAAAATGGGGCAAAAGGTGACCTAGCGCTAAGGTGGGTTTGCATAGCTCGTGGGTCAGATGCTCTTAATTACAAGATGGAGTATTTTCAAGTGCTTGACGTCAGAAATAAAACAAACATGGAGGCTTATATTGTATATACTATGCTTATGTAAAGTGATGTACCATATTATGCTAACAGGTTACATTGAAGCAAATGCTGCTAGCTACCCTAGAGATAACAGGAATTAATAATAAATATCATTATGGCAAATGGCAATATTACTTCAGTTTTATATGTATTATATTCATTCATTGTCTGCCGCTTATCCGAACTACACTCGGGTCACGGGGAGCCGAGGCATCATAGGGCATCAAGGCAGGATACACCCTGGACGGAGTGCCAACCCATCACAGGGCACACACACACTCTCATTCACTCACGCAATCACACACTACGGACAATTTAGAAATGCCAATCAACCTACCATGCATGTCTTTGGACTGGGGGAGGAAACCGGAGCACCCGGAGAAAACCCCCGAGGCACGGGGAGAACATGCAAACTCCACACACACATGGCGGAGGCAGGAATCGAACCCCCAACCCTGGAGGTGTGAGGCAAACGTGCTAACCACTAAGCCACCGTGCCCCCCATATGTATTATATGTATATTCAAAAACCACTTTATTCTGGTCGAGGTGGATCAGGAGGCTATCATTTGATTTTTTGGGGGGGCAATATAGGTTGGAATTCTCAGGGGTCTCTGCTTTTGCATTAAACAACCAGACCTGCCAATGAAAAACTGTAAGTAGGAATGAATAACAGGGAGGAGAATAGGTGGTACTGGAAACCAGAGAACACTGAGCTTGGCTTAACCTGACTTGTGAAATCCTGACTTGTGTGGGCAGCCTCCCAGGCCAAGTTGCAAGCCATGCTGCCTGTCAAGGCTGATGTGGCAGCCTCCCAGACCCTTTTGAAAGCCAAACACCCTGCCAAGGCTGACATGACAGCCTCTCAGGCCATGTTCATGCTTCAATCCCTGTTCCAGTCCTGGCATGAAAGACATGAGAGTCCTGCATGAGGAGGACCCCCCCAGAGCGGGTGCAGTGAGGTAGGTGGTTGGTGTTTCATGAGCAGTGCCTTGGGGAAAGCTTTGTCATGAATCCCCACTTGTGCTTCTGTGCCGAGTGTGCGAGTTCATTTGCACATGTGTTCTGTTTATGTCCCACCTTGTTCTTTTTTTTATTTACCTTGCCCCTTTCTTGTGACTCATGTCCTCTCTCTGCTCCTGTCAAGTCATTTCCTTTTCCTTGCATGTGTCCTTATTGAACTCCATGGATTCAGTTCTGTTCTTGATTTGTGTTTATTTAAACCCTTATGTGTGTCACAGTATTTCTGAAGTGTATTTTTTAAAGTTTTTTTTAAAAAAAGACATTTTTTAAATGTCCACGACATCATCTAGGCCCCCTTGTATTGTATTTCAATGCCTGTGTCTTGTCCATTTCCTGTCTTTGTAATGCATGAAACTTCATTTTCTTTTGTATTAGCCTAGCCATAGTTTTGTGTTTAGCCAAGTTTAGTGTCAAGGGTTGTCCTGCACTTGTGTCCTCATGGTCTGCATCTGTTTTTGACCTAAAATGACAATCCCAAAATCTGTCTTCCGCTTCTTCTTTCGGCTTTTCCCTTCAGGGGTCGCCACAGCGAATCATCTCTCTCCACCTATCCCTATCTTCTGCATCCTCAACACTTGCACCCACTAGCTTCATTCATTCATTCATTGTCTACCGCTTATCCGATCTATTCTCGGGTCACGGGGAGCCTGTGCCTATCTCAGGCATCATTGGGCATCAAGGCAGGAGTGCCAACCCATTGCAGGGCACACTCACACACTACGGACAATTTAGAGACTCCACTCAGTCTAGAAGCATGTCTTTGGACTGTGGAAAGAAACCGAAGCACCTGGAGGAAACCCATCAAGCACGGGAAGAACATGCAAACTCACACACATGGCGGAGGCAGGAATCGAACCACCAGCCCTGGAGGTGTGAGGCAAACATGCTAACCACCAAGCCACCATGCCCCCCCATTCAAAACATAACACATTAATTAGATTTTTTATGTGCTTTTCTGGACACTTGACCATCACAAACATAATGTATATGGGCTTTCTCCAAACATTGCCACAATGTTGGAAAGGTTGGTGTGGAAGAACTTGAGTGGCCTTCACAGAACCCCTTGATTGCTGAAATTCTCTGAGCACCTTTGAATTGGAACATCTGGGGACTGAGGAGACAAGTTGCTCAAGTTTAGGAATAGGAATGTTGTCCCATTCTTGTCTAATACAGGCTTCTAGTTGCTCAACTGTCTTAGGTCTTCTTTGTCGCATCTTCCTCTTTATGATGCGCCAAATGTTTTCTATGGGTGAAAGATCTGGACTAGCAGGCTGGCCATTTCAGTACCTGGATCCTTCTTCTATGCAGCCATGATGTAGTAATTGATGCAGTATGTGGTCTGGCATTGTCATGTTGGAAAATGCAAGGTCTTCCCTGAAAGAGACGACATCTGGATGGGAGCATATGTTGTTCTAGAACTTGGATATACCTTTCAGCATTGATGGTGCCTTTCCAGATGTGTAAGCTGCCCATGCCACACGCACTCATGCAACCATACCATCAGAGATGCAGGCTTCTGAACTGAGCGCTGATAACAACTTGGGTTGTCCTTGTCCTCTTTAGTCCGGATGACATGGCGTCCCAGTTTTCCAAAAAGAACTTCAAATTTTGATTCGTCTGACCACAGAACAGTTTTCCACTTTGCCACAGTCCATTTTAAATGAGCCTTGGCCCAGAGAAAACGCCTGCGCTTCTGGATCATGTTTAGATATGGCTTCTTTTTTGACCTATAGAGTTTTAGCCGGCAATGGCGAATGGCACGGTGGATTGTGTTTACTGACAATGTTTTCTGGAAGTATTCCTGAGCCCATGTTGTGATTTCCATTACAGTAGCATTCCTGTATGTGATGCAGTGCCGTCTAAGGGCCCGAAGATCACGGGCATGGTTTTCCGGCCTTGACCCTTACGCACAGAGATTGTTCCAGATTCTCTGAATCTTTGGATGATATTATGCACTGTAGATGATGATAACTTCAAACTCTTTGCAATTTTTCTCTGAGAAACTCCTTTCTGATATTGCTCCACTATTTTTCGCCGCAGCATTGGGGGAATTGGTGATCCTCTGCCCATCTTGACTTCTGAGAGACACTGCCACCCTGAGAGGCTCTTTTTATACCCAATCATGTTGCCAATTGACCTAATAAGTTGCAAATTGGTCCTCCAGCTGTTCCTTATATGTACATTTAACTTTTCCGGCCTCTTATTGCTACCTGTCCCAACTTTTTTGGAATGTGTAGCTCTCATGAAATCCAAAATGAGCCAATATTTGGCATGACATTTCAAAATGTCTCACTTTCAACATTTGATATGTTATCTATATTATATTGTGAATAAAATATAAGTTCATGAGATTTGTAAATTATTGCATTCCTTTTTTATTCATACAATTTGTACAGTGTCCCAACTTTTTTGGAATCGGGTTTGTAGAAGTGCATGATGCTCATAGTGGCCTTGAGTGTCCAGTGGACGTTGTCACAGTGGATATCACACCGTATGAGGCACACTTGAGAAACAGTTTTATGAATGGATTAAAAGTAGACATTGCAAGAAAAGTCAAACAAACGTGCATTACTTGCAAGATAAGTCAAACAAATGTGCTGGACACTGGAAAGTTATCTCAGATTGAACAACATGGTGTGCACGCAGAAAAGTTGCGGAATGCTGAAGGACAAAAAGGGAAAGAAAAAAGAACAGAAATGAAACACCATCTCACTATAGTTCAGTTATCTGAGGCTCAAGGAGATTTTTCCAGGGGGAGTGGCAATGGCCACAGCAGAGGTAGAGGTTGAGGACGGGGCAAGCCTGGATTCCAGAGTGGATGTTTCCTGTGTGGAAAAACACACTGGATACAAGACTGTCCGAAGAGACATCACGGAGGAGAAGTGAACACAGAAGCATGAGGTTTGGTTGGGTCAGGGATGGGTGAGCATCCAGGGAAGGGTAAGTCTGATCTTTTTATGCAATGCAATGAAGAAAACCTTAAGCTAACCATTCCATTTTCTCCTGTCACTAATTCAATGTCTATCAAAGAATCAGAGGTTGCTATTTCATCTATGAATGAAACTTATGCCAAATATCATGAACCGGAATTGAAGAAAATGCCTGTGATTACATTACTTGAACAAATACAGTTTCCAGTTGACTCAGGAGCAGGGCATTCTGTGATACAATTGTGTGAATTTTCCACTTTACCTAGAATGAGCAATCACTCTCTGTGTACTACAGGAGCATCGGAGATGTCAGTAATTGAGACATTCTCTGTGCCCTTAAAATGTGAGATAGTAACTACGCAGAAACAATTTGAATTCTCTTTTTTAATCTCTGAGTGTTGCCCAATAAATCTGTTGGGTCGAGATTTGATGTGCAAACTAAATTTAAATCTCATTCTCATTCTTAGAATAGAATGGAGAGATGACTCCTGCTTTGTAAAATATGATCCCAGCTCTATGTGTATGAATGGACGATTCCTCTCTCACTGATGTCACACACTCTCTAGTAGAGAAAGCAAAAACTCTCACCTCCTTTTCTCACACAGATTACATGATACTGGAAGCGCTGCACTGTACTGCACACATACACAGACACGAACCACATGAGAGTTATGAGAAAGAGTGATACAGGAAGTTAAATAGGCCAGACATACTGATATTGAAGCGTGTGAAATGGAATGAACACAGATGTGCTGTAGAGGTAGATTTATCTCAGGTTTCAGTTTGAGCTGGTCATCCACACCCATTCCAAATGAATCATGGATCTCCACATCTCTCTCTAGCCAAATCCATCCATGACGAGTGGGAAACTCTGGGAGAATGGATGTTACAGGCTACTCAAAGTCATGAATGGGAATGTGGAAAAGTCCCACTGATACGGGCAGGGACACCCACTTTTTTAATATATGACCATGAAAAAGATTGATTATAATGGCAACTAAGAAAGCTAGGAAACAAAAGATAATGGTATCTGGAAAACACCTGAAATTCCATAAAATGAGTGGAACTTTCCCAGGAATGAGGATGGGTTGAACTTTCCCAGGAATGAGAGGATGGTTTGCAAATATGAGAAGATAAGACAAATGTATAAATATGGAAAGCTCCCTGAGCGATGTAGACAGGTTTTTTGAGACACTCATGCGTGAGCATCTCAATTCTTGTAACAGCGCTGATTGCAAATAAATCCTTTTATCTTTACTTCATCCCGTCTGCAAGATTCGTCTTCTTTAGTTAGAATCTCACTCAACTGTCAATGTGGAGTTGGAGTCAGATAGTGGTAAAGTATTAGTAAGCTAGAGTCAGGTAGGTTGTTTCAGTATTGGACAAAGATATTTTCCACAGGAACCAACTGAGCAGCCAGCTGTTCTTTACAGCCCAAAATTAAATGCATATAGCACAGCACTAGCACCAGCCACTCCGGATCAAAAATGGTGCTATTTCTGTGTTTTAGCCCAAATATCAAAATGCATGGACACCAAAGACAGTGGTGTTCATGCATACAACTGCCAGACTCTCTTACAGTACAGTAATCATGCAATTACCAACCTGCATGATGATGTACTTAAAAAACTTCGCGATCTCGGCTTGCTGCAAAGACCAGGCCTTCAGTCCTCGGCGTCGCCTGATGCCGGAGGCCATGAGAGAGGACATTGCAAGTGGTGCTTGAGGAAGCGGAAGCGAGGAAAACGGGCGTGTGTGCGTCTTAAACTAAAAACAAACCCTAGACGGCCGGCTCGCCCGTCCATCATTCTATCCCACGTCTGCTCCCTGGATAATAAACCAGACTACATTCGATTCCAGTGAACTACATGGCGTGAGTACAGATCATGCTGCGTTTTTGTTTTCACAGAGATGTGGCTCAGCGACAGAGTTCTGGACGCCGCCATTCAGCTAGACGGGCTAACCGCGTTTCGTGCCGACAGAAAATGCAGCTCTGTACGGTAAGACTCGTGGTGGCAGTGTGTGTGTTTACATCAACACGGAATGCTGCAAGAACTCTGTGCTTGTTTCTAGTTACTGTTCATCGCTAGTGGAGTTTGTGACTGTTAGATGCAGGCCATTTTATTTACCACGGGAATTCACCACCTCCTTCATTTTCGGAGTGTACGTTCCCCCAGAGCTAATGCTGAAGAGGTTCTGTGTGAGCTTTACGGAGCTAATAGCGAGCTGCAGAATTTCAATCATGCAAATCTCAAGTCTGTTCTCCCTAAATTCCATCAGCATGTGGACTTTGCCACAAGAGGCACGAACACGCTGGATCTTGTTTATACAAACATTACCAGCGTGTATCGTTCCTCATCCCTCAGCATCTGATTGAGAAACTGAGCCTGCTGGGCCTGAACACATCCCTCTGCAACTGGATCCTGGACTTCCTGACTGGGAGACCTCAGTCAGTCCGAATCGGGAACAGCTTCTCCAGCACCACCACACTGAACACTGGAGTCACTCAGGGCTGTGTGCTCAGCCCACTGCTGTTCACTTTGCTGACTCACGACTGTGCAGCAATGCACAGTTCGAACCACATCGTCAAGTTCGCCGATGACACGAACGTGGTGGGTCTCATCAGCAAGAAGAATGAGTCAGCGTACAGAGAGGAGGTGCAAAGACTAACAGCCTGTCTCTGAATGTTGACAAGACTAAAGAGATGGTCGTTGACTTTAGGACAGCACAGAGTGACCATTCTCCGCTGTTCATCGACGGATCCCCTGTGGAGATCGTCAAGAGCACCAAATTCCTTGGTGTACATCTAGAACTTCACCTGGTCACTCAACACCACCTCCATCACCAAGAAAGCCCAGCAATGCCTCTACTTCCTGCGGAGGCTGAGGAAAGCCCATCTACCTCCCCCCATCCTGACCATGTTCTACAGAGGGACCATAGAGAGCATCTTGAGCAGCTGCATCACTGCCTGGTTTGGGAATTGCACCGTCTCGGATCGCAAGACCCTGCAGCGGATAGTGAGGACAGCTGAGAAGATCATTGGAGTCTCTCTCCCCTCTATCTCGGACATGTACACCACACGCTGCATCCGCAAAGCAAACAGCATTGTGGATGACCCCACACACCCCTCACACACACTATTCACTCTCCTGCCATCTGGAAAGAGGTACTGAAGCATTCGGGCCCTCACAACCAGACTGTGTAACAGTTTCTTCCCACAAGCCATCAGGCTCCTCAACACCCAGAACTGAACTATACCAGCTCTCTCTCTCTCACACACACATACACACACACACACACACACACACACACACACACACACACACACACACACCTGTGTGAATGGACTCTCAATATAATGTTACTTTCTATTTGCACTACTTTAACTGCTGCTAATATATTTTTGCACACTACAAATGGTCATACTGCTATGTATATGGTTACAAACATATATGTAATGCACATCACATTCAGTCTTGCTCATTGCACATGTTTTTGTGTTTTACGTGTTAGCAGATCCGTGGACTAGCCTGTCAGAAAATATAGGATGGTCAGTATTTCTAGGAGGAGGGACTACAGTAGCCCTAAATAAAATCAATGGATTAGCTTACATGGTTCTGATCATAGTAAAGCATAGCAAATAGTAAAGCATAGCAAATAGTACTGAAACATTGACTATATTGATCACTGATGAACTTACACAGTTTTGAAGTGCAGTCATACAAAATCGCCTAGTGTTAGATATGCTCACGGCAGAGAAAGGAGGAGTGTGCAAGATGCTCGACATCTCGTGTTGCTTTAACATACCAGATGTGTCTGCTAATGTTACGGAGGTGCTTACCCACATGAGGAACATGATTATACCCTTTAGGGGAGGCTGGGGATACTGGTTGGCGCATACACTGCTGCCTATAATAGTGATTGGGCTTCTAGCTCTGATGTGTGTTCCCTGCATCTCACTTGGTGTCTACCACTCTACAATGATTAGTTGCCTCAACAGGAAAGTAGAGTCTCAACTCCTACAACGAACGGAAGACAGATTTGATGAATGGAGAGAGTAGCTTTGAGACATTGACTTTCCACCAGATCCAACACAGTCTATGACCCTGAGTTGACAAATGATAAAATTTAATCTAGCTTAGTGTTACAGACACGCCAGGCTCTGCTCTCACTCAGCCACATCGCACTCCCTCCCCGGAGTTCTAACAAGACACACCTGAACATCATGATTATCACCACCACCACTATAAATAGCACCACGTCACTTCCCACATTGTCCGTTAACGTTAACACAGACCTCACGTTGTGTTGATGCTCTGGACTGTCTCGCTAACCTGCCTTTGTATGTTCATAGAGATCTCTACCTGCCTTTCCACGCGCAGCTCCACGGCACACTCCAGATACCGGCCGGTTTCCCTGTTCACGCCACGACCACGCTTTGCTGCAAGTCTTTGTTTGTCCTGCACGCTTTCCACTCCTTCCTTACTAAATAAACACCTCTACGAGAACCGCTGCCTCAGTCCTCGTTCATAACAGAATAACGGACCAACTGTCAGCGTAAGGAAGGATGAGCTCCCGGGATCTAGTTGAAGAGCTGATCAACGCAACGCGCTGCGCTGCGCGCACGCCCGCACAACCGGATCCGCGACACCGGAAAGCGCTCCCGCCGCCCACGCGGCTTCTTCCTTGCCGCCCGTGTTCGCTAGCACCATGGCCGCTCCAGCACCCTACTCCAGCGCGGCAGAGGACTGCAAGGGGTTCCTGCTGCAGTGCTCGCTGGCTCTGGAGATGCAGTCGCATATGTACCCGGATGATCGGGCCAAAGTCGCCTTTATCATCTCACGCCTCGGCGGGAAGGCTCTTCGCCAGGCCGAACCCCTCTGGTCCCAGAACAACCCCATGATGTCCTCGTTGTCTGACTTCACCCAGCACTTCAGGGAGGTGTTCGGGAATCCAGAGTGGGACTCGTCGTTGGGTGAGAGACTGTGTCGGTTGAAACAAGGTACTATGTCCGTTCCAGAATATGCCCTGCAGTTCCGCACCCTCGCCATGGCCAGCAGCTGGAACGAGCAAGCCCTCATCACCACCTACCGTCAGGGTCTGGAGCCCCGGGTGCGCCTGCATCTCGCTGCATACGAGGACTCCATGGGTCTGGAAAAGTTCATCCAGCTCTCCATTCGCTTTGCGATGCGCATGCAGCTGTGTCTCGAAGAGCACCAGAGCCAGCCGGCAGCCACCGCTGCTGCCGCCCAGCCGGAGCTTGTCAGCTACCCAGAGCCAGCCGACGACGCCATGCAACTGGAGCTTTCATACATCTCACCGGCGGAACGACAGTGGGAGCGGCAGAGACAGCTGACCCAGAACCACTGTTTCTACTGCGAAAGCTCGGGGCACTTCGTGGCGAAGTGCCCCCTTCGCCCCGCACGAGCGCTGGTGAGTACACTTTTGCAAACACAAAACATAAGAAAACCCCTCTCGATTCCGGTCAGTCTCGCTACCCATGTCTCTTGTGTTTCAGCGGTCTCGCTCCTCGACTCTGGGTCAGCCGGAAACTTCATCTCCGGAGCCCTCTGCCGCCAGCTCCAGCTCCTGACCACCATCAAGCCAAAGATTTACCAAGTTCATGCGGTGACCGGGAAGCCCCTGAGGCAGGTCCATCGACAGGCAGGCCCCCTCCATCTCCAGATCGGGCTGCTACACATGGAGGAGATCTTCCTGTTGGTTCTGGAGACCTCAACGGCTGACGTGGTCCTTGGCCATCCCTGGCTGGAGCAGCACGACCCCATCGTTTCTTGGAGGACAGGAGAAGTCCTGAGATGGGGGAACCAGTGTTTCGAGGACTGCTTTCCCGAGCGACCAAACCCGAGACCCCCACGATCACACACCCTCCAGGTTCAGGCCACCTCCGTGGAAAGCCCCTTCGACGCCCGCTCCGTTGACATCCCGGCGTGCTACTCCCACTTCGGCGATGTCTTCTGCCCCAAGAAAGCCGCCAAGCTGCCTCCACATCGGCCATGGGATTGTGCCATCGACCTCATCCCCGGCGAGCCAGTACCCAGAGGGAGGATATATTCCCTCACACTCCCCGAGGAGAAGGCCATGGAGGAATACATAAAGGAAGCCTTAGCTCAGGGCTACATCCGCCCGTCCACGTCCCCTGCTGCCTTCAGTTTCTTCTTTGTGGCCAAGAAGGACAGCGGCCTACGGCCCTGCATTGACTACCGAGCCTTGAACAAGATCACAGTCAAGTTCAGGTACCCCCTTCCCCTCATCCCTGCGGCGCTGGAGCGCCTCCGCGGAGCCACTGTGTTCACGAAGCTAGATCTCCGCAGCGCCTACAATCTTATCCAAATACGGGAGGGGGATGAGTGGAAGACCGCATTCGTGACCCCTACAGGCCATTACGAGTATCTAGTCATGCCCTATGGACTAGCCAATGCCCCCTCCGTATTCCAGGATTTCATGCATGAGGTGCTCTGGGAGTTCCTGCACAAGTTTGTGGTGGTCTATATCGACGACATACTGATCTACTCCCGGAGTATGGCCGACCATCAGCGCCACATTGCGGAGGTCCTCCACAGGCTCCGAGACTACCACCTCTTCCTCAAAGTGGAAAAATGTCTTTTCCACCAGCCCTCAGTACAGTTCCTGGAGTACATCATTGACCGCAGTGGCGTCCGCATGGACGAGAAGAAGGTGGCCGCCATCCGCGACTGGCCCATCCCCACAACAGTAAAGGAGCTCCAGCGATTCCTAGGCTTTGCAAATTTCTACCGACGATTCATCAGAGGATACAGCTCAGTCACCAGCTCACTCACAAATCTCCTTCGTAACAAGCCCAAAGCCCTCGCCTGGACCCCGGCTGCGACACACACATTCCAGATGCTCAAGCAGGCCTTCACTACCGCTCTTCTCTTAGTTCACCCCGATCCAGAACTCCCCTTTATAGTGGAGGTCGACGCCTCGACCACCGGGGTGGGCGCAGTCCTGTCACAGCAGCAGGGGACCCCACGAAAGCTCCACCCATGCGCCTTCTTCTCACGGAAGTTGAACCCAGCTGAGGTGAATTACGACATAGGAAATCGGGAACTGCTCACCATCAAGCTCACCTTGGAGAAGTGGACACACTGGCTCGAGGGAGCCAAGCACCCCTTCACCGTCCTCACCGACCACAAGAATCTGGAGTATCTCCGGGCCGCGAAGAGGCTGAACCCAAGGCAGGCCCGTTGGGCCCTCTTCTTCACCAGATTCACGTTCACCATATCGTACCACCCAGGGTCAAAAAACGTTAAGGCGGATGCCCTGTCCCGGATCTATGGCCCAGACATCACCAACGACGCTCCTGAGCCCATCCTACCGGAGAAACTCTTCGCGAGCCCCATCTCGTGGTCGGAGGAAACGCTTCCCGAGCCAGACGCTCTGCCAGGGTGCCCACCGTGGCTGCAGTTTGTCCACGACCCCGTTGCACTTCCCTCATCCACTCCACACATACCTCCCTGGGTACTGGTCATCCAGGGATCAAGGGAACCCTCTCGCTCATTCAACAACGTTTCTGGTGGCCCCGTATGGCAGTGGATGTTAGAAGATACGTTCAGGAGTGCAGGGAGTGCGCCATGTCTAAAAGCCCCCGTCATCTTCCGTCCGGTAAGCTGCTGCCCCTGCCCGTTCCGAATCGCCCGTGGTCACACCTAGGGGTCGACTTCATCACCAACCTCCCAGCCTCTGAGGGGTGGACATGCATCCTTGTCATCATAGACAGATTTTCCAAGTCATGTCGACTAGTTCCCCTGCCGGGACAACTCACAGCCCTGGAAACAGCCGAATGCCTCTTTAACTACGTCTTCAGGTACTACGGGCTCCCTGAAGACATTGTCTCGGACCGGGGATCCCAGTTCACCTCCAGGGTCTGGAGAGCCTTCCTCAAGCGCCTAGGTGTGACCATGAGCCTCTCCTCGGGCTATCACCCTCAAACTAATGGCCAGACCAAACGGAAGATCCAAGAAATAGGCTGCTTCCTGCGCACCTTCTGCCACAGCCACTAGGAATCCTGGAGTCAGTTCCTGGGCTGGGCCGAGTATGCCCAGAACTCGCTGCGGCAGTCCACCACAGGCATCACCCCGTTCCAGTGTGTGCTCGGTTACCAGCCTCCGCTGTTCCCCTGGGATGGAGAACCATCAGACATCCCGGCGGTGGATTACTGGTTCCAGGAGAGCGAGAGGGTCTGGGGCTAGGCGCACTTACAGCTCCAACAGGCCTTGAGGAGGTGCAGAACGACAGCGGATCTTCGACGTTCCCAAGCACCAGCATATCAACCAGGACAGAAGGTCTGGCTGTCGAATTGGGACATCAAGCTGCACCTCCCCTGCAGGAAGCTGAGCCCCAGGTTCATTGGTCCCTTCACCATAGTCCGGCAGATCAACCCCATCACCTACCGCCTACAGCTTCCCCCCGAGTACAAAATACACCTGGTGTTCCACGTGTCATTGCTGAAACCTCACCACCCTTCTGTTCTTCCCTCCACAGAGCCTGGCGCAGCAGAGGACCCCCCTTCCGCTGCTCGTGGACGACGGGACCGCGTACCTGGTGAAGGAGATATTGGACTCCCGGCGCCGTGGCGGCCGTCTGGAGTATCTGGTCGACTGGGAAGGCTACGGTCCCGAGGAACGGTCATGGGTTCCCAGACACGACATCCTTGACCCAAGCCTCCTCGAGGACTTCCACACCAGCCACCCCGGCCGGCCAGCACCTCGGGGCAGAGGTCGACCGCCACGACGTTGGGGCCCAAGGTCCTCGGGAGCGGACCATGGAGGGGGGATAATGTTACAGACACGCCAGGCTCTGCTCTCACTCAGCCACATCGCACTCCCTTCCCGGAGTTCTAACGAGAACATCATGATTATCACCACCACCACTATAAATAGCACCACGTCACTTCCCACATTGTCCGTTATCGTTAACACAGACCTCACGTTGTGTTGATGCTCTGGACTGTCTCGCTAACCTGCCTTTGTATGTTCATAGAGATCTCTTCCTGCCTTTCCACGTGCAGCTCCATGGCACGCTCCGTATACCGGCCGGTTTCCCCGTTCACACCACGACCACGCTTTGCTGCAAGTCTTCGTTTGTCCTGCACGCTTTCCACTCCTTCCTTACTAAATAAACACCTCTACGAGAACCGCTGCCTCAGTCCTCGTTCATAACACTTAGGCTGTGTTTTTTATTTTTTTTATTTTTTTATCCCAATATATTTTGTGTTAAAAAACAGAGGGGTCTATCCCCTCTCAAGCAAAAGCAGTGTAACTAATTTCTAAGTTTTAGTTGATGAAGATGTCATTGGAAAGCCAAGGGAAAAGGTGATGTCTGATGTTGGTCTAAAACTGTCTGTGAAATGCTGAAAGACGTAAATATGTTAAAATTTTGTATATGTAGTTTGTCCTTAAGGACAAAAAGGAGGGAAATGTAGTGAAAATTTTAACAAGTAACATAGATGAGCAAGTAACCCTTCAGGAACTCTCTGCTGTCTGTGTGTTGGGAGGAAGATATGATCCAGGTGGCTGTCAGTACCAGGAGCGGAATCTACTCGTGGAATGCAAGAACATCATATATCTTGTCTTCTATATGTTATAGCTCCTTTTTTATGGAAGTGAAATATACCATTGGACTAGAGTTTCATGTTAGTCACGTACACATTTAGTTTAGATGAGACGCCTTTTGCCGCGGCAAAATAAAAATTCCTTTCTTTCTTTTTGCTTTGATTCGCACCCTTGTGTCCGTGTGTAGTTTGTTAATCATTTCAAGTCAGAGTACAGACTTGCCACCACAACACTCTGCAGACTTGCCACCACAACACTCTGCAGTCCCTTTCAGAATCTGCAATACGACACTCTGTAATACTACTTTCAGAGGAAACACCAAAGTTTTACTTTGACATCAGCCCTGACAAACACTGACACTCTACTATTGCTAAAATCATAATTACAGTCTTCAGACACACCATCATGCTTTATTTAAGCACACACATGAGTAAAGCCATCAGAATTCAGAAAATTGCACTCTAAATTCACTGTGGCTGTTATTAGATTGTGTCAGGTTTTATAGTAATGATTTTATTTGACTTAAAAGAATAGAAAAATATTTAGAGTGAGCGCAAGTGCTACCTGTATGGGGAAAAACACCCAAAGCACCCCCTCCTTATATGGTAATACCCCGGTCAAAATAGAAATAAGATCAAAATACCTCAATAGTGCAATCCCGGAGCTGATGAGGCTAAACATTTGAGGGCCTTGGATTTCCTTAATATCTCACTCAAATCAATATAAGGTGCAGGCATTTTTACTACGCTACATGGCAAGGGGGAGACAAATATTGCTTAAAATAGGTGACACTCTAGTTTAACAGCTCAATTACCAAAACAGAGAGAAAACCATTATACAGTTCAAATCCAGTGTTGAGATATCAGGCAAAATACTGAAAAGAGTAAAATAGAATCATGGAAGGGAAGAGTATGCTGTTTCTTGCTCATGTTGTTATCAGGCCTGAGTGGAACACATTCTCTGGGATACTGTGTGCCAGACTTGGTGTTCTCTCTCTCTCTCTCTCTCTCTCTCTCTCTCTCTCTCTCTCTCTCTCACACACACACACACACACACACACACACACAGACACACACACACACACACACACACACACACACACACACACACACAGCTAAACTCAAATTCACAATATCTAACAATTAAATGTTGATGTGCTTTGTACTTAATATTAATACTTGGTATACGCATTTTTTCTAATCACTGTTTTTATTCTCCCTATCTTTTCTCTATCACTGTTCTTATAATTTTGTTTTAGGAACACACACACACACACACACACACACACTCCTCAGCAGGATGTGCTACCTTTTCTTCAAGTAATTGCATTGCTGTCTCTCTTAATGCACACACTGATTAAGAGTATACAGGTCTGCTTCAGTGGTAAGGCTTTCAGTAACATTAAACAATCACTTTGATTAACACATCATTAATAATTATGAACTAATGAAACATAGCCCGCTTCTATTGTCGGGACACTTGCAATTTCTGCAGGAGATGTAAAGCTTACTGCAAATGTATGCTGCTCCCATTAGCACTGCATCTATCGCCATTGATCGAGGTCCCTCTCAATAGAATTCATATGGACCTTGTCAGGCCATAAGAGAGACTAAACATGAACATCAGATTGTGTTAGTCCTGGTGGACTATGTAATGCTGTACCAGGAAGCAGTGCCTCTGCATAACACTCTTCCATATGTGTTCTTCAGAATCAGTATTACAAAAGAGATCTAGACTGACCAGGGCACCACATTTACATTATGATTACAAAACAAACTGTGCTTTCCATCTGCACAGAGATGGACTGGGTGAACAATTTAAAACTTCTTCTTCTTCTTCTTCTTCTTTCGGCTTTTCCCTTCAGGGGTCATCACAGCGAATCATCTCTTTCCACCTATCCCTATCTTCTGCATCCTCAACACTTGCACCCACTAGCTTCATATCCTCATTAATTCCATCCATATACCTCCTCTTTGGCTTTCCTTTTTGCCTCCTTCCTGGCAGCTTCATGTCCAACATTCTCCTACCAATATACTCACTCTCCCTCCTCTGAACATGTCCAAACCATCTTAATCTGGCCTCCCTAACTTTGTCCCCCAAACATCCAACATGAGCTGTCCCTCTGATGTATTCGTTCCCAATCCTGTCCAATCTTGTCACTCCCAAAGAGAACCTCAACATCATCAGCTCTGCTACCTCTAGCTCTGACTCCTGTCTCTTCCTCAGTGACACTGTCTCTAAACCATACAGCATGGCCGGTCTCACTACTGTCCTGTACACCTTCCCTTGATTCTCGCTGATATTTTCCTATCACAAGGGTGAACAATTTAAAACAATCACTCAAAATTATGATTTGTAAATTTGTTTGTGATGATGCCCAGAATTATGTGGTGTTACTGTCTGGCTATATAACAGGGGTATATAGATACAGGATTTTGTACCTGCAGATAAAATGCTCATTTTGCTACTCACATAAAACTCTAAATTACTGAAAAATTGGCTTTGTGTGGCTTTGTGTGGAAATGTCAGAGTGGTCTCTAAATTTTACATGTGCCCAATGCATTGGTTTGGTGCAGTTAGCTTTAATTCAACACTGGCATTTTAAACTCTGTTTGGGACCTTTCCAAAGAAAAGCTAAAACTAAATGCTTGTATTAATCAGGCAGTGGACTGGTTCCAGATGGTGCTGTTCAAACCATGTTCGGAAGATCCTCTATTTTGGGGCATACAGTTTCCTAAGGCATGGAGCCTTAGAACTTAATATTGTCTTCATGACTTTGGTTGAGAGACCAGAATCTATGAACTGGTACCCTTCAGGAGCCAGACCCAAAGGTTCCAAATTTCTGAATGATGAATGATGGCTTCCTGCAGTTGAAACAGAAGGTCCTTCTGTATGGGAATCTCTCGAAGAGTGCTGTTGAGGAGAGACATCAGAACTGAGAACCAAACATGGGCAGACCAGCATAGAGTCACTAATAATAGGTGGTTCTGACACACCCTGGCTAAGACTTGAGAGAGCAGAGCTATTGGGGAATGGAGTACAGATGAAGTCTCGACCAAATCTGCACCAGGGCATCCAGCCCCTAAAAACCTGAAGTGTGAGGGCAAACAAGAAGGGACAATGGGTCTAATCCTTAGAAGCAAAGAAGTCCATTGCCACTCATTTATACCTATCCCATATGGCTTCCACCACAAAAGGGTGGAGCGATCACTTCCCAGGCCTCAGTCCCTGCCTCGACAGAAAGTCTGCTCTAGGGTTTGCATATCCTGGTATGTCAGGAGGATCAAATTCACACATGCAGGAGAAAGTTGTGCCTGCACCGTGGTCGAATCCTAAACTCTAGTGATTGAGTTCCTTCAATGCTGTTTGCTTCTCTCAAGTATAGATCCTCTAGTATAGTATTGACCACGGGCCAACATATGGTAGCCCTTTAAAGAAATGAAAGAATTTTGCAATGGCAGCACACCTGGTTAATGGGACCCAAGGTTTGAACTGGGGTTTCCACAAATGAAAGGTATCACATAGTCCTATGAAAGGGGTGATTCAGATAGCAAAAACCTCTGAGCCTCTCAGAGGTGGGAGAAGGGGTTTTGAACTAGAAGCACAGCCCTCACTTCTATGCAGTTTACATGTGAGCCTGGCTTAAAAATGAAGCCGGTTGGGAGCAGAGCTTCTTAAGAGAAAAAACTCTTGTAATGGACACAGCCATCTCTCTTGAAAGCTGGCCACATGTGCTCCGCTCCCAACAAACAATGCAAAGACTGTTCAAGTCATCCTCCATAAAAGAACGGAGACACAGCAGCACACGACTTCCATCCACACACATCCACAATTATTTGCTTGCCATATCGCTAAAAGATGCAACAAAATAGCCATGTCAGATAACAATATACACAAACAATTGACAGACAAACAGTTTCCTGGAAATAAAGAAGTTGGCGATTAGGTGATATATAGATTATGCTCTTTCTGACTCACATTACTATGTCACCTGACCTCATTTTTAGTTAATAATATTGGCATGTGTTCACACATGATTCAGCCACTGGTTCAACAAAAGGCATTCACATAGCATCAAGCCATGATGCAGCATTGAGTACCCTCGAAAGGGAACCTGAATTGCCATTGTTAGTTTTCTCAATTAAAAAAAACAACAAGGTCATATAATTTTAAAAAAAGGACAGGGATTTTTATGGACATGGATTTATATGGTTTATATGGTTCTGCAGACAGCATATTGGCACTTTTAGATCCTATGTGCTCCTAGTTCTCCAGACTCTTCTCAGGAAAAAGTTCTATTTATTGAGAATCATCCCTTAATTCATTCAGTATATTATATTTATACAATAATCTAGCCATGGGGGTCACAGTCCAGTGACTTCTGTGCCGGTCCCAAGCCCGGATAAATAGAGAAGGTTGTGTCAGGAAGGGCATCCGGCGTAAAACATTGCCAAATTTAACCATGCGAATCGTCAGTACAAATTTCATACCGGATCGGTCGAGGCCCGGGTTAACAACGACTGCCATCAGCGCCGTTGACCTACAGGGTGCCGGTGGAAATTGGGCTACTGTTGGTCGAAGAAATAGAGGAGGGAGGAGAGTGCACAGACAGAGAGAGAAGAGGACAGGTAAGAGTGTAGGACTGAGAATAGGAACTCTGAATGTTGGTACTATGACAGGGAAAGGTAGAGAGCTGGCTGATATGATGGAGAGAAGGAAGGTGGATATACTGTGTGTACAGGAGACCAGGTGGAAGGGTAGCAAGGCTCGTAGTATAGGAGCAGGATTCAAGCTGTTTTATTATGGTGTGGATAGTAAGAGAAATGGGGTAGGTGTGGTCCTGAAGGAGGAGTTTGTGAGGAATGTTCTGGAGGTGAAGAGAGTGTCAGACAGGGTGATGAGTCTGAAGTTAGAGATTGAAGGGGTGATGTTGAATGTTGTTAGTGGTTATGCCCCACAGGTAGGTTGTGAGTTAGAGGAGAAAGAGAGATTCTGGAGTGAATTAGATGAGGTGATGGAGAGTATTCCCATGGGTGAGAGAGTGGTGATAGGAGCGGATTTTAATGGACATGTTGGTGAGGGGAACACAGGTGATGAGGAGGTGATGGGCAAGTTTGGAGTTAGGGAAAGGAACCTTGAAGGACAGATGGTAGTGGACTTTGCTAAGAGGATGGACATGGCTGTGGTTAACACTTATTTTCAGAAGAGGGAGGAGCATAGAGTTACTTACAAGAGTGGAGGTAGGAGAACACAGGTAGACTACATCCTATGTAGAAGAGGCAATCTGAAAGAGATTAGTGACTGTAAAGTGGTAGTGGGAGAGAGTGTAGCCAGACAGCATAGGATGGTGGTGTGTAGGATGACTCTGATGGTCTGTAAGACGAAGACGTCAAAGATAGAGATAGAGAAGAAAACCAAGTGGTGGAAGCTGAAAAAGGAGGAATGTTGTGAGGAATTTAGACAGAAGTTGAGGCAGGCTCTGGGTGGTCAGGTAGTGCTGCCAGATGACTGGGAACCTACAGCAGAAGTGATCAGGGAGACAGGGAGAAAGGTGCTGGGTGTGTCATCTGGAAGGAGGAAAGAAGATAAGGAGACTTGGTGGTGGAATGAGGAAGTTCAGGATAGTATCCAGAGGAAGAGATTAGCCAAGAAGAAGTGGGACATGGACAGAACTGAAGAGAATAGACAGGAATACAAGGAGTTACAGTGCAGAGTGAAGATTGAGGTGTCTAAGGCCAAGCAGAAGGCATATGACAAGTTGTACACTAGGTTAGACACTAGAGAAGGAGAGAAGGACTTGTACAGGTTAGCTAGGCAGAGGGATCGAGATGGGAAGGATGTGCAGCAAGTTAGAGTTATTAAGGATAGAGATGGAAGGGTGCTCACAAGTGAGGAAAGTGTACAGAGGAGATAGAAGGAGTACTTTGAGGAGCTGATGAATGAGGAAAATGAGAGGGAAAAAAGAGTAGAAGGGGTGAACTCTGTGGAACAGAAAGTAGATAAGATTAGAAAGGATGAAGTCAGGAAGGCTTTGAAGAGGATGAAAAGTGGAAAGGCAGTTGGTCCTGACGACATCCCTGTGGAGGTCTGGAAGTGTCTAGGAGAGGCAGCAGTGGAATTTTTAACTAGTTTGTTCAACAGGGTTTTAGAGAGTGAGAGGATGCCTGAGGAATGGAGAAGAAGTGTGTTAGTGCCAATCTTTAAGAATAAGGGTGATGTGCAGAGTTGCAGCAACTATAGCGGGATAAAGTTGATGAGCCATACAATGAAGCTATGGGAAAGAATAGTGGAAGCTAGGTTAAGGAAGGTAGTGGAAATTTGTGAGTAGCAGTATGGCTTCATGCCCAGAAAGAGCACAACAGATGCAATTTTTGCTCTGAGAATTTTGATGGAGAAGTATAGGGATGGTCAGAGGGAGTTGCACTGTGTGTTTGTAGACTTGGAGAAAGCGTATGACAGGGTGCCAAGAGAAGAGCTGTGATATTGTATGAGGAAGTCAGGAGTAGCAGAGAAGTATGTCAGAGTGGTGCAGGACATGTATGAGAGGAGCAGGACAGTGGTGAGGTGTGCTGTAGGTCAGACAGAGGAGTTCAAAGTGGAGGTGGGACTTCATCAGGGATCGGCTCTGAGCCCCTTCCTGTTTGCTATAGTGATGGACCAGTTGTCAGAGGAGGTCAGACAGGAGTCTCCTTGGACAATGATGTTTGCAGATGACATTGTGATCTGTAGTGAGAGCAGGGAGCAGGTGGAGGAAAACCTGGAGAGGTGGAGGTTTGCGCTGGAGAGAAGAGGAATGAAAGTCAGTCGTAGTAAGACTGAGTACATGTGTGTGAATGAAAGGGAGGGAAGTGGAACAGTAAGGCTACAGGGTGAAGAGGTGAAGAAAGTACAGGAGTTTAAGTACTTGGGGTCAACAGTCCAGAGTAATGGAGAGTGTGGGAAAGAGGTAAAGAAGCGAGTGCAGGCATTTTGGAATAGGTGGAGAAAGGTGTCAGGAGTTCTGTGTGATAGGAAAATATCAGCGAGAATCAAGGGAAGGTGTACAGGACAGTGGTGAGACCGGCCATGCTGTATGGTTTAGAGACAGTGTCACTGAGGAAGAGACAGGAGTCAGAGCTAGAGGTAGCAGAGCTGAAGATGTTGAGGTTCTCTTTGGGAGTGACAAGATTGGATAGGATTAGGAACGAGTACATCAGAGGGACAGCTCATGTTGGACATTTGGGGGACAAAGTTAGGGAGGCCAGATTAAGATGGTTTGGACATGTTCAGAGGAGGGAGAGTGAGTATATTGGTAGGAGAATGTTGGACATGGAGCTGCCAGGCAGGAGGCAAAGAGGAAGGCCAAAGAGGAGGTATATGGATGGAATTAATGAGGATATGAAGCTAGTGGGTGCAAGTGTTGAGGATGCAGAAGATAGGGATAGGTGGAGAGAGATGACCCCTGAAGGGAAAAGCCGAAAGAAGAAGAAGAAGAAGAATATTATATTTATACAGTGGATTTTTACTTTGCCAAAAAGGAAATCACCCTGGGACACTTTACGGTTTCATCTAAATAGAGTCTTCCCTTTTTAATAGGTTGTCTTTTTGACATTCTCCCAAATTGTTTCCTTTTAGGAAGAGTTTAGTCTTATGCTGGAATTTATTGATATTTTGAAGGTCAAGATCTGGAGGTTGCTGATTCAGATATGCTATCAATGAGAAGCAGAATATTTGCTGACTTACATTACATGCTGAAAATGTCTCTAAGTAATTTCCCCCAGTGCTTTCTGGGGACATAATGTTGCCTCATTCCCTAGGTAAATCAAACTGAAACATCTGCATGGATTTTCCTAAATGATAAATTATGTGGCATCGCAGTCTGTTGCTTGGTGTATGCATACATGTGCTTTGGAGAGATAGCAAGAGGAGAATTAAGGCATTTCATTTTATGTCTCTCTATCTCTTTGATTGTATGGGAGTGTTCATTTATTCAAATATTTAAAAGTGTTTTGAATTTATTAAAGCTCTGTAGTGGTTAGGCAGAGGATGATTTGCTTTTCTAACACTTTATGGCTTTATTTGTATCTCTGGGCTCTTGGTAATTGCAGAGGTAACAGCATAGAACCATGAACTCAATTAATAGATTGTATGCTAACTAATTGTTACGGGTGGCAGGCCCTGTGTTGGGCCACTAGGGGGGGTTTCCAGCAGGGGTTATGTTGTGGTGTTGTTTATGTCATGTGCTTGTTTTGGCCCCGCCTTATCCCTATTGTTTCTAGATTAATGTTCACCTGTTCCCAATGTTGTACCTAATTATGTTTTGTATTTATAGCGGCCTTTTGCCATGGTTCAGGGCTGGTCTTTGTCGTTATGTTGTCTTTATGTTCCATGTTAATGTGGCGTCATGTATGTTGTCTATGTCTCCTTTTGATTTAAATAAACCCCTGTCTGCTGTCTATCTCCGTGCTGGGTCTGTTTCCTCATGCTTTGGATACCGTAAACGTGACACTAATAGAGTACAGCATACAGATACCCTCAAGCCCTGCACTAAAACAAACTAGTACTGATCCAGCCTGCTTGTTTTTATTACTATTTATTTGGTTTATTACAAAAAGCATTTTTACATATGTCAAATCAAATCAATTCAAATAAACTTAGTTAAATTAACTGTATTAAACAGTGTAGCAAGTCCACTTATCACACTTATATTTACATATACAGTGGGGCAAAGAAGTATTTAGTCAGCCACCAATTGTGCAAGTTCTCCCACTTAAAAAGATGAGAGAGGCCTGTAATTTTCATCATAGGTACACTTCAACTATGAGAGACAGAATGAGAAAAAAAGAATCCAGAAAATCACATTGTCTGATTTTTAAAGAATTTATTTGCAAGTTATGGTGGAAAATAACAAAAGTTCATCTCAATACTTTGTTATATACCCTTTGTTGGCAATGACAGAGGTCAAACGTTTTCTGTAAGTCACCACAAGATTTTTACACACTGTTGCTGGTAGTTTGGCCCATTCCTCCATGCAGATCTCCTCTAGAGCAGTGATGTTTTGGGGCTGTCGCTGGGCAACATGGATTTTCAACTCCCTCCAAAGATTTTCTATGGGGTTGAGATCTGGAGACTGGCTAGGCCACTCCAGGACCTTGAAATGCTTCTTACGAAGCCACTCCTTCGTTGCCCGGGCGGTTTGTTTGGGATCATTGTCATGCTGAAAGACCCAGCCACGTTTCATCTTCAATGCCCTTGCTGATGGAAGGAGGTTTTTATTCAAAATCTCACGATACATGGCCTCATTCATTATTTCCTTTACACGGATCAATCGTCCTGGTCCCTTTGCAGAAAAACAGCCCCAAAGCATGATGTTTCCACCCCCATGCTTCACAGTAGGTATGGTGTTCTTGGGATGCAACTCAGCATTCTTTCTCCTCCAAACACGACAAGTTGAGTTTTTACCAAAAAGTTCTATTTTGGTTTCATCTGACCATATGACATTCTCCCAATCCTCTTCTGAATCATCCAAATGCTCTCTAGCAAACTTTAGACGGGCCCGGACATGTACTGGCTTAAGCAGGGGGACACGTCTGGCATTGCAGGATTTGAGTCCCTGGCCACGTAGTATGTTACTGATGGTAGCCTTTGTTACTTTGATCCCAGCTCTCTGCAGGTCATTCACTAGGTCCCCTGTGTGGTTCTGGGATTTTTGCTCACCGTTCTTGTGATCATTTTGACCCCAAGGGGTGAGATCTTGCGTGGAGCCCCAGATCGAGGGAGATTATCAGTGGTCTTGTATGTCTTCCATTTTCTAATAATTGCTCCCACAGTTGATTTCTTCACACCAAGCTGCTTACCTATTGCAGATTCAGTCTTCCCAGCCTGGTACAGGTCTACAATTTTGTTTCTGGTGTCCTTTGACAGCTCTTTGGTCTTGGCCATAGTGGAGTTTGGAGTCTGACTGTTTGAGGTTGTGGACAGGTGTCTTTTATACTGATAACGAGTTCAAACAGGTGCCATTAATACAGGTAACAAGTGGAGGACAGAGGAGCCTCTTAAAGTTGTTACAGGTCTGTGAGAGCCAGAAATCTTGCTTTTTTGTAGGTGACCAAATACTTATTTTCCACCATAATTTGCAAATAAATTCTTTAAAAATCAGACAATGTGATTTTCTGGATTTTTTTTTCTCATTCTGTCTCTCATAGTTGAAGTGTACCTATGATGAAAATTACAGGCCTCTCTCATCTTTTTAAGTGGGAGAACTTGCACAATTGCTGGCTGACTAAATACTTTTTTGCCCCACTGTATCTCTCCCCTTCATCAACTGCATGGAGAAAGACTATGCTCCCACTGAATCCCTGTTGGTTGACGTCAACCCTTATAGGGAAGGTCTAAATGGTCAAGCCAGTGCGCCACTGCTCACAAATGCAGGTTTGCAGGTGTACCAGGCTGGCCTGCTAAAGAAGCTAATCTGCAGTGAGGGGCTCACCAATGATGTCCGAACTCTGCCGAGCCAATGATTTAGCCCTCTATGCCACAAAGCAACTGAACCATGCCAGAAAAGGAAAAAAAACCTTTCTTTTAGATGCCACAATTTCTTTTAAGGGCCTGTTCTTCCCTCACTGCAGCAAGGAGCTAGGGCTATCAATCAGTAGCCAAGGGCCCTAGCCTGGACTGCTGAGACAGGAAAAGAAGACTTGTGTTACAGCTGAGGCCCCCCATGTAAAATCTGGCCAGTGGCTAGCCAGTGCTTAGCGGTAAGCTCGCCAGGCAGTCAAGATCATTATGTTGCAGATCAGGTCCAAGAACTGGCTTGCAATGATAATCCTGAAGGATGCCTGAAGATTCTTCACATAGATACCATGTTACCAGTTAGATACCTTGCTTGCCCACATAAGGTCTCTAGGCCTCAAGCTTAACCCAGTGAAGTGTGCACTTTCTCCCTCTCAACCACCTTCCTTGGGATAGTTTCAGATTTAGCCACAATGTGGGCAAGTCTGTTTCCCACTTGGGGGATTCCTTGCTGCCATAAAGAACATCTGGCTAGGCCAATGCCTTTTTGCTGCTCAGGTGAAAAGGGTGCTCAGCTCATGGTGGTAGCAGGGATTTTTTACCCCAGAAGACACCCTTTTCAGGGTCACAAGGGTTATGCATCATGAGCTTCATGTGCTACCTATGTGGACAAACCCCGGTTTCTCTCCTTGGGTCCCACTCCTATGGCATGTCATCGGTGAAAGACTTTGGACAGATGCACCACTTTGGGTTCGGGAGCAGTCCTACACGCTGACCAGATCATGGCACAGATTGCCTGAAGACTGCAATCATGTTTCTAGTGCTGAAACACGTCCTCCCAAAACTCAGTGGCTACCTTTGGTAGTCTACTACATCAATCATTAGGACAGTCTCTGTCCATGCTCTCTGTTCAAGTTGGAATCAAATGGCCCTTGAATCAGTGGTTAATTGATCATACAGTGGTGTAAAAAAGTGTTTTCATATTTTTTTGCATGTTTGTCACACTTTAATGTTTCAGATAATCAAACACATTTAAATATACGTCAAAGATAACACAAGTAAACACATCATGCAGTTTTTAAATGAAGGTTTTTATTATTAAGGGAAAACAAATTCCAAAACTATATGGCCCTGTGTGAAAAAGTGTTTGCCCCCCCTGTTAAAACATAACTTAACTGTGGTTTATCACACCTGAGTTCAATTTCTCTAGCCACACCCAGGCCTGATTACTACCACACCTGTTCACAATCAAGAACTCACTTAAATAGGACCTGCCTGACAAAGTGAAGTAGACGAAGAAGTAGTGAAGATCCTCAAAAGCTAGACATCATGCCGAGAGCCAAAAAAATTCTAAAACAAATGAGAAAGTAATTGAGATCTATCAGTCTGGAAAAGATTATGAAGCCATTTCTAAAGCTTTGGGACTGCCGGGAACCACAATGAGAGCCATTATCTACAAATGGCAAAAACATGGAACAGTGGAGAACCTTCCCAGGAGTGGCCGGCCGACCAAAATTACCCCAAGAGCGCAGTGACAACTCATCCAGGAGATCACAAAAGACCCCACAACAACATCCAAAGAACTGCAGGCCTCACTTGCCTCAGTTAAAGTGATTGTTCATGACTCCACCATAAGAAAGAAACAGGGCAAAAATGGTTTGCGTGGCAGAATTCCAAAATGAAAACCGCTGCTGAGGAAAAAGAACATAAAGGCTCGTCTCAGTTTTGCCAGAAAACATCTGGATGATCCCCAAGACATTTGGGAAAATACTTTGTGGACCGACGAGACAAAAATGTAACTTTTTGGAAGGTCTGTGTCCCATTATGTCTGGCGTAAAAGTAACACTGCATTTCAGAAAAAGAACATCATACCAACAGTAAAATATGGTGGTGGTACTGTGATGGTCTGGGGCTGTTTTGCTGCTTCAGGACCTGGAAGACTTGCTGTGATAAATGGAACCATGAATTCTGCTGTCTACCAAAAAATCCTGAAGGAGAATGTCCGGCCATCTGTTTGTGACTTCAAGCTGAAGCAAACTTGGGTTCTGCAGCAGGACAATGATCCAAAACACACCAGCTAGTGCACCTCTGAAGGGCTGAAGAAAAACAAAATGAAGACTTTGGAGTAGCCTCGCCAAAGTCCTGACCTCAATCCGATTGAGATGCTGTGGCATGACCTTAAAAAGGTGGTTCATGCTCGAAAACCCTCCAATGTGGCTGAATTACAACAATTCTGCAAAGATGAGTGGGCCAAAATTCCTCCACAGCGCTGTAACAGACTCATTGCAAGTTATTGAAAACGCTTGATTGCAGTTGCTGCTGCTAAGCGTGGCCCAACCAGTTATTAGGCTTAGGGGGCAAACACTTTTTCACACAAGGCCATGTAGTTTTGGATTTTGTTTTCCCTTAATAATAAAAACCTTCATTTAAAAACTGCATGATGTGTTTACTTGTGTTATCTTTGACTAATATTTAAATGTGTTTGATTATCTGAAACATTAAAGTGTGACAAACATGCAAAAAAATAAGAAATCAGGAAGGGGGCCAACACCTTTTCACACCACTGTATTTCATTTTTTTTATTTTATTTATAATCTGGCATGAACTTTGCCTAAGCCAAACTGAAGTAACATAATTAAATGTAGCATAGCATAGTTTGAGTTACGTTATATAAAGTATAATAATATAAACGATATAAACATAAGAATGCACCTGGAGTACACTTGCCCCAGCGAGCATTATCAGGAAGTTACCTGGAGGAACAGAATCAAGCACTGGGCAACAGAAACAAGGGAGTTGTTTGGCACTGGCCTTATATATATATATATATATATATATATATATATATATATATATATATATATATATATATATATGGGAGAGAGAGATTTTGAATTTTAGAAAGCTTTATTCACACAAGTCATATTATACAGAGTCGGGGTGACTAAATAAGTAAATAACTACTTAATTACTAAAAAACAATTCAATAAGTTAGGTTAAGCATAGTGATGAAGAGATTAACTATAAAAGATAAAATAAATAAATATATAAATAAATAAATAAATAATTGCACAATAAAAATGAATGTCAACATAAAACATGTGCAAACTGAAGCTCATCATCACTAAGACAGCACAGTGCTCCTTGATGGCACCAGGTTTTTTCAAACATCAACAAATTTTTCGTCTTCTTATAAAATTGATAGTCAAACAGAATCCTGGACTTTATCATGGCTTTTGTTACCACTATAACATTGTGGCTGCCTTTCTGTTCTACTTTGTTTCTCCTGCTGATGTACATGGACATTTTTGCCTGGCCCACAATGAAGTTTAAAAGTTGACACTCTGCTTGCCTTCTCTGTGTGTATTTTACCCCCAAAATAAAAGTTTGAACTGAAAAACATCTATTAAAACATTTTCCAGAGACCATGTAAAAGTTCATATTCATGATTTTCTTACACTCTAAAAAGTGACCAGTACTTCCCTCTAAGTCTGGAGACAGAGTCAGTTCAGGAAAGGCCACTCATCCGGCCACTCAATGTTTCTGGGAGGTATGAAAGGACCTCCAAACATCATTTAACTCATGTTTGTTTAGTATCTGAATTAGCCGTGTGCGGGAAGGTATGTGAGGTTCTATATGGTTGCGGTCGCTGTTGTCTGTTGTGCAATTAAAATCTCCACCAACAAATAAAACTTCTTCTCTATTACAGGTCTCTATGGTTTTGCATAATTCATCTAAAAAACATAGTCTTTCTACTGGTGAGGTTGGAGCATATACACAGATAAAAACAATAAACTGATTCTCAAACTGGGCTCTGACTTTTAACAGTATGACTTTCACCAACTCCTCTATACTGAAAGAGACGGGCATAAAAGTCTTTGAAAATAAAATGGCCACTCCTCCACTAGTGGAGGTGTTGTGGCTCAGGCAGGAGAGGCCGGCCCATTCCTGTGTCCATTCAACAAGATTCTTATTGTCAGTATGGGTCTCTTGAAGATCCTAATCCTTTCTGCCTTGCTATTTCATACAGCTCTACTCTCTTTCTGCTATCTCTCGCCCCACTGACATTCAAAGATGCTATATGAATGTCCTTCATTATAAAACAGGAGAGTGTAAATAACAGTAGCAGAGTGTAAAGCCAAAGAGGACTTAAAGAATTACTCCATTTCACTGCCATCATTGTTTAACAGGTTGTTCACAATTTTCTTTAACCGGTACACTTCCTTGTCTTCGAAGCAGCCTTCACTCATTAAGTGCTTTATTGTATCAAACAGTCTTTTTGAAGTGTTTGATTTCATTTACACTGTACTCTTTACTGACAAAATTATCCACAGCAGGGATGGGAACACTGGTATCAAATAAAACATCACTTTCTGCACCACTTTCAGTTTCAACAAGTTGTTTGCAATCTTCATTGCTGCGCCCTTCTCATCTTTTTTTCTTTTCGATGGTGTTTTGAAAAAGACCTGTTCAGTTTACATCGTTACAGTGTCTGTATTTTCTTCTAGCAGTGAAAATTCACTAGAAGTACTTTCCTGTGTATTATTTACATCATCAATGTCAAGCTCTGTGTTACTCTGCTGCACGCTGTGCTCAGCCTGCACAGTAACTTTTCCGGCTCAGCCCTGTCCTGAGCCACAGCACTGCTTCCGCCCGATGTACTGCCCCCCCCCCCCACTCCCCCCCCCCCCCCCAAAACTGCATAGTAGACAGACTTGGTTATACACAGGAGGATAAAAAAAAAGAGAGCATGATGAATCTGGGAAAGAAACAGAAACTGACAACTATTTATGTATTTAAGCACTGTTTCTCTTTTTTCTTTCTAGGTACTTATCTTAACTAATTCTTTTCTTTCTAGGCAATATCTTAACTAATTCAGCTAAGTCCTTGACCTGTTTAGAACCCAGCAGTTAATCCGATCAATAGCAGTGCAGTCTATGGGCATAGGCTGTTGACCTAGGCTGTTGAACTGTGATTCAGCCTAATTAGCATCCACAAAGATCAGATCATACACAGTCTACCATCAATCACCACTCAGTGCCTTTCAAATTATCTGACAATTGGAAATGTTTATGAAGCATGGGATAAAACAGCAGTGGTATCTCAGTGACAGGTTACTATGCTTTGATATATAGCATACAGTATGTTGCTCATTGTTAAACATTTTGCCCACATTTTTTAGTTCATTTTTCCAGAAGGCTTTTAACCCTAAGAATTATGTGCATGCAATTGGAGGTGCAATTTTCCTTTATGGTGTAAACTGTTTACTACTCAAAACCTTTCTTAATGTGGAAAATGTGGAAAGTTAAATGTGAATATTAATATATGTTAAATATGTTTTTAACATATTAGAACCAATATACAATAGCTATATATATATATATATATATATATATATATATATTCGTATAGAATATATACAGTATAAAGACTGCTCTCATATTTAAGCTACTATTTAGGTGAATGATATTGAGAACTAAAGACTAGGTCATTGTTTCTTGTCATCTTCTCCAATAACAGACTCAATCCTTAATTAATTTTAAAGGTTTTTCTTTTCTTTCAAAACTCTTTGGATCACTGTAAAATTACAGGACTAGACAATCTTAGGCCATGGGAAAGGAACATATATTAAAGCATTATTCATTGAATCATCAGCAAGCACCTTGCCTTTAGTGTACAATACAAGCTCTAATGACCTTGATTCTACACAAAAAAATGCTTAAATTGGAGACTATATATAAAAGAGAAGGCTTTAAATTTATACAGTGAAAGAAAACCTGTAAACAAATTAAACAGTTATTCAGTCACTTCTGTTAGTTTATTTAAACAGATACCTTTATCTTATGGATCTCTTGAAAGTTGTCTTATCGATTAGAAGCAATTCAGATAAGGGTCAGAGCATTCGTGTGATACTAGTCGATGACTATCTTTTTATTTCAGTCGGAATTGATTTACTATCATCCAGCAGCATAGAACAGTGCCCGTTTGTGTGGTCCTGAATGTATCAGTAATCACTGCATGTCCATAACAAAATCTGTTATAGTCAATAAGCTGCTCTCTAAAAAGCACAGACTATATGAAATCAGTAACGATAAAAGAGATCAGAGAATGACTTTTCTGAAAGTCAAATCTTCAGTAATAGCTAAAGTTGTATAGCAATGTAATAAAAAATAAAAATGTAATAAAAAAAAAAGTGTACATGACATAGAGATGCAGATTTCCTTTCACTGTAGTTGTTGTGTGAGAAAAGCAGAAAATTAAACAAAATTTAAAAAAAATCTATTTAAAAATTATCCATTAAAATGACAATTTGGGATGAATGGGAGAAGATAGAAGGAGAGCTAAGTTATGAAAGGAGATGAGATGTGGATATGAGATAGAAAAAAACAAGAAAGAGCTTGAGAGGAGCAGGTGTAATGAAAAAAAGGGAAAATAAGAAAGGAGAAAACCAGGAGAAAGAAAAGAAAACATAGGTGAACAGAGAAATGAGTGAGAATAGAGGAGAGGAGGTCAGTGTAAAAACAAATAATAGTAGGCAAAAAAAGTACAGGAGCAGAAATAGAGGAAGTTTTGTATTGAGCTTAAATGTCACAAGTAGTTTTTGGTGCCCATTAAACATTTACCAGAGTGTTTGGAATATTATAGCTCTCTTGGCCTTCAGTGACCCAAAGCTTTGTGTGAGGCAGCAGTGGACTATATCAAGCCATCTTATCACCTTAAATAACTTTCATTATACACTCTCTGAACACTTTATTAGAAGATTATATCAATGCTGGGTAGTGCCTCCCTTTGATCTCAAAACAGCCTCAATTCCTGCATAACAGTTTGTTGCGTACACTCAAAAAAAATATTTAACCCCAAAAGTTAAAACTTATGTATTTCAATTACATGTCAATTTTCCATGCAATTTATTCACATAAATCCAGTGTAAAAGTTAACATTTTAATTTAAACTACAGGGCCATGTAGTTTTGGATTTTGTTTTCCCTTAATAATAAAAACCTTCATTTAAAAACTGCATGATGTGTTTACTTGTGTTATCTTTGATTAATATTTAAATATGTTTGATTACCTGAAACGGTGGCTTGGTGGTTAGCAAGTTTGCCTCACACCTCCAGGGTTGGGGGTTTGATTCCCGCCTCCGCGTGTGTGTGGGGTTTGCATGTTCTCCCCGTGCCTTGGGGGTTTACTCCGGTTTCCTCCCCCGGTCCAAAAACGTGGATTGTAGGTTGATTGGCATCTCTAAATTGTCCGTAATGTGTGATTGCGTGAGTGAATGAGAGTGTGTGTGTGTGTGTGCCCTGTGATGGGTTGGCACTCAGTCCAGGCTGTATTGTGCCTTGATGCCCAATGACGCCTGAGATAGGCACAGGCTCCCCGTGACCTGAGAATAGATCGGATAAGCGGTAGACAATGAATGAATGAATGAATGAATGATTATCTGAAACATTAAAGTGTGATAAACATGCAAAAGAAATCAGGGGGACCTGATGGGGGCCAACACTTTTTCACACTACTGTATAACAGTCTTAATGCTGCTGCAAAACAAGTCATCAGATGTTTCTGGACTTGGTCAATAGTACCAGACCTAACACCTTTTGTGTCAAGACTATAAGAGCTACAGGAAGCAGGATGGTGCATCAGGTGCAGATTAGTGTCATAAGTTCACAGAAAAAATCCTTTTCAGGGTATTCATGTCCCATCCCTGTATGTTTTCAGTGTCTTTCCAGTTGTTGGGAACATCCAGGCAAGCAGTAAATGCTCTATTAATTTTAAGTTAAGAGCTTGAATTTTTGCAGAAAGCTTGTTGCCATCCAAATTCATCAGTACCTTCTGGAAGAATTCAAACGTGAATTTAAGACTCTGGTGGTAGCTTAAGTTGAGAGCATAGATCAGTCCAAACAGCATCATTATTCCAAAGGAAATACTCAAGTTATGTAGCAGCATCACACCCTCTATCACTACTCCAATATCTGCTGCATCTGCCACTTCTTTATGGATCACATAAAGCCCTAGGGTGGTCTGTGAAATTCCTCTCTCAGCTTCTTCAGGGGTGCAGTCCTAAGACAAAAGTAAACAAACAAAATAAGAAGAAAAACAACAATAAAATTAACACATGTCCATGTGGCAATGTGTTTAGGTGCTTATAAAAATACATAATACAAACCTTGAATTCTTTGATGAGTGCTGTAATGTCCTCATTGAGGCACACTCACAGACACTTTATGGCACAGTCTCGTTTGATGTGTATGTCATCACACTAAAAAATTACAAAACAATGTCAAATACACTGATTGTAGTTTAATATTTATAATTAGTTCTGAAAAGGAATAAAATACATTTTACCACACGCTGTCTGCAGTTGCCATAATGTGTGATGTCCTCTGTCCAGGGGCATCTCCTTTGCTGCTGAAAACCTTATGCAGATTAACACTGTATCTGTTCAGCTTCTTCAAGAATGTTGTCAGAAGCAGAAGTGTCTTTATCCGCATGAACTCATCTGAGAGAAAAAGTGGGAAATTAGGATCGACATGAAATATATGATTACTGTGAAGGAATTTATTGTAATTTATTAAAAATGTGTCTATAACACTTACTTCATTTATTGTGAACAGTGCCAGCCACCTGATTTGTATAATCAGAAACCATTGGCATGTCCTCAACCAATTCTTGGCGTCTATAGGAGAAGGTAAAGTGCATTTTTTCCTTTATGACTGCCTCATTATTTTTCTTTTTCACTTCATTGTGCAATTCACTACAGAGCAATTCTTTCCTTCTCCATGCTCTCTGCTGTTTCTCCTTTTGGGAGGCAAGGAAGAAAATTTACCTCAGCTTTCCTTGGCTTTTTGATGTTTGCTGCTGCTTTACCTGGACCTTTATGCTTGTTCATAAGAGAATTCACTGTGACTTCAGGGTGTCCAATCTTGCTGAGATTTGAGCGAAAATTAGCCATCTTAATCTTTAGGTAGTGTTTCCATCCTTCACGGCCAGTGCGAGTTCCCTTTTCCCTCAAGCAAGGGTGGGCATTTATGAGAGCTTCAGCTGTCTGATCAAGCTGACTATCAGTGGGATATACAATAAACCTAAAGATCTCCTCTGCCATGGCTTCAAGAATGTCCGATCGTAGTTTTGATGGTGGAATAAGTAGTGTTCCACTTCTGTTGAACTGAGGCCAAGAACTGGATCTTGACACAGGAGATGAAACAATGACAGTCTCAGTGCTGCTGCACATCGAGTCATCAGATAAGCTGACTTCTTGGAATGAGTCCATAGTAGAGAATCTCTCATGTCAGCAATATTACAGGTACCGGTAGAGAATGCACTGGGTGAAAGAACAGAAAGGTGCATCAGGCTCAGGCACTTGCATGCTCGAATCTGAGTCTTCAGTTGATAGAAAAATAAGTTTCAGTGTATCCCTGTCTTCAATTTCACTGGTAGACATGAGATTCATGTATTCATCTCCAAAATCCTTATCTTTATACTGCAGCCTGAACTTTTGCTTCACACCAAAAACAGTCTTTATTTCATGGACAAGGTCATCGACAGACACTGGGATTCCTTTCTGAAGTTTAAGTATTCTTACATCATTCTCTCCACCAAAAACAATCCTCAGAATGACCGGACTTGATATTTGTCATTCTCTAAAGAGGGAACAAAGTTGAAAAGAAAAAAAACATGAATTAGTAATTCTGTTTTTGCATTGTTACTGTAATAAATAAACACATCATAAACACTTTACTTTATAGGAGGATGTGTCTCTTTAGGGTTACCATTCGTCTTCCTCTTACCATATAATCATACAGTGGATAAACATCAGTTAGCTGTTCAAAATCAACCAGGGCAACCTCATATATCATATTCACATAATGATGTTTTGGTAATAGTTGTGCTGGAAAAAGTTCAACAAATTTGTGTCTGTGCTCTGCAATTTTGCAGTTTAAGTATGCTATTTCTTCACTATGAATAGGGGCGACAGCAAGTTCAACTATTTCTTTCAAATCAAGAAGTACAAGCCAGGCTGGCTCAGACTCTGGTATCAAATCCCCAATAATGAATGGAAGAAATCTCAATAAATTTCAATTTTAATGTGCGTTGCCTCCAACGGTCTTCTTGGAGGCATATGTACATGGGATGATGTGAGGTCTATTGGTTCTATCACCCCACTTATAGGGAAAGTTCAAGATCAGTGTGTTGAGAGTATCAAGAGACAGAAACTTATTGGAAACAAATTCTCTTAAGCAAAGTGCAATCTCCACTGGCACAATGGCCTCAAATAAGTCATGTACAATGTCAGGAGGGTAGCCTTCAGTTACATGAAAGTGAGTTAAATTCTCTGTTAACACAGCCCCTTTTTACTCCACAAATTGTGGCAGAGTTTTCCTTTGCAGATGAAACATGAGTCATGAATTTCCTTAGTTCTAAGGGCAAAATCTCCAGTCTGAACAGACAGAGCCTGGATCTTTAACCTCTTTGCTACACAAAACCTGCAAAAGTACTCACCAGAAAAACTTTCTATGAATCCTGCTAAACTGTGGGCCCCTAGATTATCTGCAATGACAGACTGGACTGTACCTTTTACAAACGGTCTCAGTTCTGGAACATAAACGCCATGACTCTCCAAAGTAATCAATTCCTGTAAAAGAAGCTCTGAAATTGTGCCATATCCATGTGAATTTACATGTTCAGTCTTGCATAAAACTGCCAAATAAACAGATGAAAGTGTTGAGTTACATCCAGGTGTCAAGTTATTCAAAACCCGATAGACCCCACAAAGTTTGTGTTTCTTGCATGAGGATTACAGAGCTCGAAATCATCAATGTACAAAGACAAAGATATTTTCAATTCCTCTCCACAAAAAAAAATTTCCTTGAAATAAAGACTATCTCTTATAGACCTATACTGCTGTTCTTTTTGTACACCTGAATCAGTTGTCTGTCTCTTGTGGCCATCAGTTACACACTTTAAAATATTACTGCAATTAAACAGCAGCTTAAGAGAAGGCAAAATAGGTATATACTGATAGGTCTTTTTAGTCTTCTGATCAAGGATAAACTCAACAGGCTCTACAACACTTATGTGTTCCTTGTAGAACTGTTTGTGCTTAAAAGCTGTGCCAAGGTTACCACTTTTTTCTATGGCTTTAAGCAAGGGATTTGACCTGCTTACTGCTTCAGTAAACTCTTGAATGACAGACTCATCAATTTCTAAATTGTGATTTTTAAGAATGTCAGAGATTATGCTATGAGTCACTGGAATTGATACAGAGGTTAGTGAATAATGTAGTTCATAAAGTAACTCATTAACATCTGTGGCTGGGACATGCAAAATGTTTTCCAATTTTAATAAAACAAGGGTTTAGTTAGATTTTGTGCTAGATGCAATTACAACTCTTCAAAGAATGCATGTTCCACTTAATGGACATTATTTTTTTAAACAAAAAAATCCTACTAAATGTGTTTGTGGAACGTTTCTCCATTAAGTGCAAAGAATATAGCAAAGTACAATATATGTCGAACAGTTAAAAACGATTAGTCAACCGTACTTACCATCTTAAAATGATAAAAATGATTAAATATTTGTTAAGAGGTTAGTTTTAATGAGAAATCCTAAGCTTTCGTATGTATTTTACTTTAATAAACAGTATTTTAATTATTTAAAGCTTCGATTACGACAGTTGATTAAGTCTAAATCATTAAAAGATATAGAAAATACCTTACCTTGTAGAATATTCCAGATGCTGAGTCAGCAACATGATCCTACAACTTTCCGCCATATATCTGCTGCGTCAGTAAAGCGCTTCAGCTTACCGCCAAATTTCACGCGCCAACTTCCGATTTTTTTTTACTCTAAGGCGCATGCGCAGTATTTGCATTTGCGCCTTGTGGCAACGAGTCAAGTACAGTTTATGTAATTTCATCACATTGGTCTTGAATCCATTATATTCATGTTGTGTGAATGTAATGCACAACAATATGTATTGTATACTTTTAAAAATAATTTGCGCAATATCAATTACTGCCAAGAATCATTTTTTTGAGTGTATGGGGCTGCATTATCCTGCTGAAAGAGGCCACAGCCATCAGGGAATACCGTTTCCATGAAAGGGTGTACATGGTCTACAACAATGCTTAGGTAGGTGGTACATGTCAAAGTAACATCCACATGAATGGCAGAACCCAAGGATTCCCAGCTGAACATTGAGACAGGCAGAGCAAACATATGATGTCCCTCCCTCCATTTTATTCTGGAATAAAAACATTGAATTACAGTGCAAATAACCACAGAAGCGTGAGTTTAACTAAATAATATATTTGTTATATGTAATTTTATCAACCTCTCCTAAAATAAAGTATCCATTTGAAGGTGACTCACTCTTTGTTGTGGGATTTGATTCTATGCAGAGCAGAGCAGACTAGTTTTGACCAATTTGATGTACTGTATGTGAGCCACAATATGTGTGTGATCCATTTTCCATGTGAGCAGCACCTTGCACCCCACTCCAACTGTCTGGTATTCAAAGTTAGATAATAGTTGTTTTGCAAAAATCAATTAAAACATGACTGAATTCTTACTAGCAGTGAAGGACAGAAAGTGTATTAAGCTGTTTATGTCTACAGCTAAGCCTGCTGTTACTGTGAGTTGACATGTAAATCACACCTTCAAGATTACTTTTATCTCACACAGCATGCCTTACACCCACACATTTTATCATGCTAAAAGCTCACTCTTGCCTGTTCTTTCTTTCTTTCTTTACTATACTCATACAACAGCTATGCTTTCCTGTAGCTTACTGTTGTCCCACAGAAAGTTGAACCTAAAGCTGACCTTGTAGCAGCAGATCCCTCACAGCTTCCCACAGATAACCATCTAGCACTCTTCGCATGACTCCTGCTGCGTTGCTGAAGACCCATTCAGCACCACAGATAGCAAACACATACCTGGCTGTGAGGCAGAGCATGGGCACCACCAGCAGCAGACCAATTACAAGTGCCAGTGTCATCACTCATCCTTAACCAGAAGAGGAAAAAGTCTGACAAGGAGTGGTGCACCAGAAAGGTGATGTTGGCTTACAGCCAGACTACCATTGGTTATTCGTTGCCTCTTTATCTTGCTGACAGCACGTGTGGCACAAAGATGATGGTCCACTTCTCTGCTTGGGTCTAGCTTTGTCCGCTCTTCAGCTGGTCAGATGGTTGTGCAAAGCACCAGCACCTCCAGCTCAGCTTCTTCACATATTCCATCTGCTCCAACTCACATAAATTCATGCATTCTACACCACACAATTTTCTTTGGTTTTGTGTGCACAGAAGAGGATTTAAATAAAATCCTCATAGTGAGTGTGCTACACTTGTATAATCATTTGTGGGCTATTCTTGCATTGTTTCTTACAAAAATGTTCCACAAAATTAATTTCTTAGACATTCAACAAATATGATTTTTAAGGAATTCATCATGATTTTATAGAGATGGATAGCCAGTCAGATTCTGATTTGAGAACCTCTTCCCATTCCATCTCCATTAAATTACATCAACTAATGTGTGTGTCTTCAGGAGTATGACCTCTTTATGCAGTCTTTAAGTACTGTTGTCATAGAAGCAGGTATCCAGCTCTCTGGGATAAAAGGGTTAGAATTGATCTGTATGGTCATGACACAGTGAGTCACTAGGTGTGTATACAGTATATACGAAAGACACACACACACACAAAAACATCAATCAACAGCTGCAACTGTCAGATTGAATTATAGGCACAGGAACTGAAAGTTCTGAAGGTAAAAAGTAACTACAGTAAAAAAGCATTTTTTTCTGTTTTCCTGTTTCCAACTGAAGTTATTAGTAGATACAAGGGTTTACATATAATAAGCAACAGTTTTGGCTGACTACTTTCAATACATGACAGCATCTATCAACAGTCATTTAGCATGTCATAGTTAACATTAATAGTTATGGATTTGCAGAAAACTGACATTGTTTTGCACTTTTTGGACCGCAAGACTGAGAGCACACTGACACTTAGCTTACAGCTGAGCTTGAGTGAGGCTATGTTGCTGTTATATACAGACGGGGACGGAGACACGGATATGCTTTAGGTGGTGTTTTATTGAGCAATCGAGGCAGCGGGAAGTATGCAGAGTATAGGAGAGTGAAAGCGGTGGCAGAGCGTGAGAAGCGAGGATGCCGGTGGGAATCTGTGGCTTGAGTCGTGGTAGCGTGAGGATGCCGGCAGGCTTGGCGTGGTGGAAACCCCGGGGTAGACGCTGAGAGCTGGGAGGAAACAGAACGGGCAGAGATCTCTAGAGAAACGGAGGAAAAGTTTAGCGAGAGAGTCCGAGGGATTAACATAACTTGGAGGTATGTGTTAACGATACCGGACGAAGGCTGAGTGTGCTGCGGTGATATTTGTAGTGTTGTGGTGAGGGTGATAATGATCATCAGGTGCGGCTAATCAGAACTCAGGAGAGGGAGTGCGTTGTGGATGGGTGCGTGCAGAGCCTGGCGTGTCTGTGACAGTTGTCTATGTAGATCATCATCAATTTGTTTTTATAACTAAAAAAACACAAAACAAACAAACAAACAGTATCTTTCACTGCCTATAAAAGCTAACTAACACACCAGTCTGGCTAAAAATGCCCTTTTCATAGACATTTAATAGCATTGCCGGTTTTGGCATCATCACCTGAATGTACCTTAACATTAAATTTATTGCACCATCAACCCAAAGCCAACTGGGAATGCTCCCATTTCTGCTCATTAGCTTCTCCTTCATTGATGCAAACCATATTGTGTCTTCATCTGTTGTTTGAAAGGAGAAGTTTCATAAGCCTCTGAATTATATATGTATATTGTGATAAACACTTTCCATATGAAGTGACTATGCTCAATATACTAAAAAAAAGACATAAAATTATTCATTTTTCCAGGTTAGATTTGGTAAAATACCTTGCTCCAGAACAAGGCATAAAGAGCATTTGAGTGAGCCCCTATTGTTTAAAATAGTTTTTTTTTTAGATTATACCACCTCATCATTATACTTCTACACAGAATTTTATCGTTTACTTATAATTTAAATGTGTGCTGGTAGGCTGGTAATAAACATTTCTTAATATGATACATACCATTACCTTTTGGCAAGCAAGAGGAGTTAACCTAATTAAGATATAGAGGATTTAAATATGTGTGCCAATCAGCTATGTTGGTAAACAACTTTTCTTTGTTCCCAACTTGGGAAGATAACAGTGCCCTCCCCTGGAACAGAAGCCTAAATGCACAAATCACTTTTGCTTCCATTTCAGAAATATGTTGTGCAAAAGCAGTGGTGGGCAGTAATGAAGTAAATGTAATTCGTTACTGTACTTAAGTATCTTTTTCCAGTATCTGTGCTTTACTAAAGTATAAAAATTTGAGATTTTACTTTCACTCGACTACATTTTGAAGTAAAATATCGTAATTTCTACTCCACTACATGACCTCTTGTTACTTGTATTTAAAAATAAATAAATAAATAAAAAACAGTACAACAAGCAAACTGAGCTACAGAGTGCACATTATTTTTGACCTACAGATCTTTTTAGTTTCATGAAATGCAGCGAGCGCAAACGGTTCAGTAGAGCATTAAAACTGCAGTGTCACAGCCTGAAATACTATAGCCTATGATGGAAGAAAACCCTGACCCCATCCCGCCACCTGTACACACATGGCCTTACCTACAGAATTTGTTTTAAGTTGTAGAACAGAAGAAAAACTTTTTCATATACAGATACCCGTCCCGTCATAATTATAATGATGATTTTCTTTAATATGAAATCTAATGTTAGCTGGTAGCACTGAAGGATTTTATTGTGTATATGAATAAATCGGTTATCTTAATAATGTCATGCATGGCTAGTTACGCATTAGTTAGCCAAGTAAGCTAATGTAATCAGTGAGCAGCTCTTGAGCAGCAGTCTTTATGAACCTTACTGAACTTTTTTTCTTTTGAATCTGTAGAGCAGACGTTTCTGTTAAAGTGAATATTCTTAGGTCCTTGCTTGTCATTTGTTTAAAATTCCCAGGACACAGGAGTGTCCAGCACACATTAGTTATTCTGTATGAATTAACAAGTCGGATTGTCCCTCTGTAGTACTTAATATTTTCTTCTGCCACCATGTATATATTTTTTTAAGCACTTTATGTAGGAATCAATTTACAAGCTATACTTATAAATAAGGGTCCTTTTTCTTGTGTAGTGTCCATGCACAAATACCTGTGCCCTGTAAACAGTGACACACACAAAATTGTCATTTCAACAGCTAAAGTGTTTATTTCAACAGTTACATGATAAAGTGGAGTAACATTTTAACTAGGGTATCTCTACTGTCACTTAAGTACAGGAAAATGTGTACTTTGCCAACCACTGTGCAAAATTGAGAGCATGCATAACTTGTCAACTGTGACCGAAAAAACTGTATTTGTGCCTTATAGTTGCAGATTCAAACATTTAAAGAAAATAGAGATTAGGCTAACATTGCTCAAATTAAAACAATAGTGTGTCTACTTGTTCATTAATTAAACTTAGTGTACCTATTTGTTCAACTAAGTGTGTCTATTTGAAATGTGTTTATTTGTATGTATACAGTGAGATACATTTGAAAACATTTTGACATCAACATAAAATAATAAAAAAAATTAATAACACTGAACAGTGTACTTCGAATTGGGTACTTGGATAACTGTCCCCAACACAAGGCAAGGAAACACTCTATTCCATAAGCATAATTTTGAGGCTGTGAACCTTCATGAAACACTGGCCTCCATCAAGCTCCAAAAGAAGTCTCTGAAATACTTCAAAAGTATTCTTGAGCTTCTTGGGATACTCAAGGTTGAGGGCATAGATCAAAGCAATCAATACATGCATGCCTTGGGTTTGTATCCACACCCACTGATCACTTGGATGCCCTCTATCACAATAGTCACGTCTACCCTATGTCCTCAGCCATTGGTTTATGGATCACAAGCACCATCATGGTTTGTTCTGTGCGGAACTCTGGATCATTCTTTGAATGGCAGAAACAAACAACAACAAACAATGCAAGCAATAAGTTAAGAGCAAATTGAATGCTTGACTCCAATAAAATTTATCAATCTAACCACATGCTGTTAATGAGAAAATTGTTAGTTCATAAGCCTGTCTGTAAACACCTTATGTAGATCAATCATTTTGTAACTTACCTGGAAGTCTTGGAAGAGCTCTTCTTGGGGCTCCCCTAGGTACTCAATGAAGCAGCAGACCACTGCATCCATTTTTTTCGCAATACTCTGAGACTGTAAGGAGATGCATTTTAGTGTTTGCATTTTTCCTCAGTTTAGAGTTTTCAGTGTCGAGTTTGTGACAAGACGATCGGCCTTGCCATGTAGGGGAAATTGCTATGTGACCTTGGAAGACCTCAGAGCGAAAGGATCCTAGTCCCCGTCCTGGATCTTTTAGCCTCAGTATGCACTATATGTGTATGTGTTTTAGCTTACACTAAGGTGAACTATAGGAATAGGAAAGACAGGCTCCAGGCGAGTAAGTGTTTGTACGGTGGCTTCCTGAAGTGTGATCATGTGAGGTAAACCATTCGATCACCCACACTCCCACCCTCCTAAACCTAATAGTGTAAATGAGACGCCCCTACTCCAAGGTAAGTTACACAAACAATCATAGGCTGTATGGCCCGTTAACAATTAATAATTTATTCTTTTCTTAGAAAACTGGGCTTTTCTTTTAAAGGAATGGGTTCTAGTTAAACAAAAATAAATAAAGGTGAAATAAAACAAATTAACAGGTTATCTGAAATTTCTGCTAGCTTAGAGAAATCATTCAACACTCATTTAACTATTCGTACACAGATCTCTGGGAGTTAAGTTACATTAAAGCACACATTGACTCAATAACACTGGACATATCAAACAAAACTCTTAACCAAATAAATAACCCTTGCAGTTGTATTCAAACAACCCACTCCAAATAAACTAAAAAATAGCTCGTAGTGTAGTTCTAACAACTCTTAGTTCACATTTACAATTTGTCTCAACCTATGTCAGTGGAGAGTTCATGTGAGTGTGTGTGTGTGTATGGGCAAAGGATGTTGGTACCAGTCAATAGCAATCATGAAATTGATGAGATGACTCGGGATGACTTGGGATGACAATGAACGGTTGGGACGAGATAGCAAAGAGATGTCACCGGGATGTCAGGGCACCAAAAGTAACACTCGAGCGAAACTTCGCGTGGCCTAGGGAAACTCGAAACTTCTTCAAAACAATTAGCGCAGCTCCGACACGACGCGCACTGACTCGGCCTCTTAAAGAAAAGTAATCTTCCAAAAGTGAAACGGGCCGCAGGCGGTACACAGTCTTGACAAAAAAATAAGAAATCCTCAGAGAAAGCGGAGGTAAAATATTAACACTCCGTGAAAACTTGCTGTCAGTTCAGACACACCTTTTCATGTGCACTACCAAGTGCATTTAGCAAAGCGCGGGGAAAAAAACAGGCCTCCGCTCCAAACGCGGCTCGCGAACAGCTCCAATGGCTAAACAGTCAAAGGCAGGCGAATTCACCTCATGCAGATAAATGAGTCCAACTCGTACAGACAGGAAAGTCCAATTCCTACGGACAGACACATGCACACTGGTGTAAACATATAAAATTGTAACACTTCATTTAACATTTCAACAAAACTGTCAGGAACAGCTGGACAGTTCCCTGCCAGGCCTGGAGAGGGCACTGGCAGGTGATATTCCAAAGCCTGCTTCTTTGTGTGTCTTGTCTTTCCCTGCATATTGTTCTTGTTCCTGATTGTGTCACTTGTTTCCAATTAGTCCTAATGTTTTGCCCTATATTTAGGGATCCTTGTGTTCAAGCACTTGTTGGTGCTTGTTTATCTGTACAGTGGTTTTTGTGTTAAGGCCTTGCCTTGCCTTGCCTTGCCTTGCCTTGCCCTGCCCTGCCCTGCCCTGCCCTGCCCTGCCCTGCCCTGCCCAGGGTTATGTTAGTTATCCCCTGTCTAGTGTTTGTGTAATAAAAGCAGCACTTTGCTGTATCCTGCATCTGGGTCTCTCTTTTCACGGCGTGCAGGCGCATGCACGCGACACCTTGGAGGTCCGGGTTCGAGCCTTGCACAGGGTGGGGCACCTGGACGTGACAAAAACATTATACCAATTCTGTATTATAGACACATATATGGCTTTTACCTAATCATAATTCATGACTGCACTTCTTAAAGTCAGTCATATCCATGCCACAAAAGGAAAATGTTGTGTGACTGTCCTAATTTTAGGTAGTTTGAATCAATATAAATTGGTGCAAAATGAGGGAAGAGATTTAAGGACATAATTTAGAAATTAAGTGTTCTAGATTTCAACACTATGTTTAACTCCGTATCAACAGCAGAACTGTTAAACTGTATGTTTAATTTTTGCACACTTGTTGAATTTAAAATTAAACTGCAATTAAGTTAAATAACAAACACATCCATGTGTCTATCATTTTTCTTTTTTTGTTTGAGTGACAAATGGCATTTATTAAGCACAACTTTAATATCAGGCAAAATTATATTTAAAATGCTGTAGCTAAAGCTTAACACCAACCTTCTTGTCTTACCAGCAAAAAAACACAAACACTTACATTTTAATGTTAGCTTTTTGTAACTAAATGCTACACTAAAATTATTTCCATCTTTTTTGTTAACTTTTCATTTTGTTTTATTTTGATAACTTTGTTATCAGTTAAGGCAGTCACAAACAGCTAGGTATGTTTCTGTAGCTTAATAAAACTTATTACTTCACAGGAATAAGATACAAGTCAATATAATAGCACAGGTAAAACATTTGAAATCACGTTTTACCCGTACCACTAATGCTTAACTAATGTGGAAAAACACATTTTCTCCTGTACATTAATGTTAGCTAGTTTGTTTTGACAGATCTCTGCCTAAAGGAAGTTACAAAGATGAACTCCTCGTCTGACATAGAATGAAGACCACAAATATTATGATAGACAAGATTAAACAAGTTACTGTTTGCTTTCATGATATGATAGACAGCATGTTAGAAAGGTATCTTACCTTCAGCCCAGAAGCTTGACAAATGTAGTCCACTTCCACAGTCCAGCTTGCCCAACAAATGTGTGCCTTAAATAGTTCGTACTAACAACAGGGCCAATGTTTTGGGATATATATTACAATGTTTTTTTAGGTTGCAGGTATTACTATAAATAATTAGATAGTGAGTTAATTTTACTCTTGCTGACTAACATAATAGACAAATGGTAGACTGTTTGCAAGGGTAGTATTTACCACCCACCAAAATCATTATTTACAGTGTATGAGGTGTTTTTTTTTTTGTTTTTTTAATTTGTGATTAATTGAATAGGATTTGTGAAGGTGTAACTACTGTGTTGTGTTTGTGGAAGAAAAAAAATCTACAAGTTTTCAATTCCTAAAGCATTTTTCTTTGTGACATTACCAATTTTACCAATACACATATGTGACTCATTTCTACAACCACAAATTTCACTCTCACTGGTGCTCAGCTCTTTTGTAGTTCCTTCATAGTGTCTGTGTGTGAAATTCCCAGGAAATCAGCAGCTTCTGAATACTTAGCTCATCCCTCCTGGTACCAGTGACCATGCCACAAACATAGAAGTCACACTTTTACTTCATTCTGTTTGAAGTGTACATTAAATGAAGTTAGATGTTAGAAGTTAGAAGTTAGAAGGTCTGTCCCAAAAATTCTACTGTATTATAGAGTTCAGTATATGCTTCTGTATCTAGTTCATCTCAGTTTCTTCAGTTAATTCCCCTAAATTTCCTCTTTTCTACCGCTTTACTGAATATCAGCAAGAAACAAGAGAATTGCTTCATTCTTCTAGCTGTCTTATTTAAGCTGTCATAATCCTTTAAAGCATTACAGCATGTATAACATTTGCACAACTTCAAAGCCTGAGCATCTGAGAACCCAAGATTCTCTAAGAGGCACACACTCTGATATTTGGAACTGGAATCAGAGTATTAAAAAAAAATAAGCTAAACTAATTCAAACAATGAAAATGGAGGACAGAATTCTTGAAGCTTTTGCAGCAATTACTTAATATAACACAAAATGCATCCTAACACAGGTGTTTGCTGTGGGATATTGTTTAAATGTACACTGAATTTAGATGAACTAATGCCCTGGTGGGTTCTAGAGTTTTGACAGACCTGTCCATCAACTCATCAGCTACATAATAAGCACCCACTGTGGATGTTTACTTCATTTCTGAAACCAAATGTTTCCATATAAATTAACATTTCTTCCTCAATTATCAACCAACTGATTTCACTTATGTGGGCACTTTTTCCTGAACTAAAGCAATTAAAAGGCTTCAGGTGGTTTTAATGCTGCCCCCCTGCATAGAAATGATAAGGCTTAGCTGGCTAGCAACGTACTCTGTAATTACAAGGCTGGGGATACTGCTCAAATAATATTTGGACCTTTGAGGTGTTGTAATATGTGAGGTGGCATCTTTAGGTTATTTAGTGGAGATCCAATAGTTGAAAATTAGAGGAGTGTATTTAGCTTTCCTGACAGCACTGACATTATAAGTCAACGAACATGATGTAGGCTGTTTAATTTTCATTGTTTCTTCCTGTATCCTAATTTCTTTCTTGGTAATTTTATTTATATTCTCCTGACCATTTATCCTTTCTTCTTGGCCATCTTCAAAAGTTACATTTATTTTTGGTTTGCTCATTCTCTATATATTATGTTAACTACCTATTTATTGTTTATTTTATTCAGAGTCTTTGGTCTTCTCCACTTCAAAGTCTCCACAGTCTTCTGTCCACTAGATAGTTGTGCTATATTTATCTTTTACTCATTTATTCTTTCTCTCAGCTCTTTTAGTCATAACCTCTAACTCTCAGATCATCTTATTTTATATAAACTGTGACCCTACATAGAAGTGCAAAGATCCTTGCATTTAAGTCCAGCATGTTCTACTCTAACTCCTTCCCTTAAGACTTCACCAGATACATGTACATTCTTTTGATGCTTGTCTGTATCTCACTGTCTCTATTATTTGCTTCTGTCTTTTCCTGTCTCTTTCTCCCTTGCTATGATTCAAAATTTTATAAAATTTGTTCATCTTTGTCTTTTCTAATTTTCTCATTTGCACCACCTCACATGTTGTCTCAGCCAAATGATGTCTATGTTTTAAATGAGGCTGTCATGCTTCAGAGATATCCAAGCAATTAACAGCCAGTGACCATTTGATTTCAGAGACTTTTTCATAAAGGTTTTGATGGGGAATAGCTCAAGCTGAATAACAAACCTGAAAAGATCAGTAGTACCCAATGTAGCAGAAATCTAGCTTCTGATGTACACTTAGCTTTGAAGCTTGTTCTAAAGGACACTTTTACAATAGTCAGCTTTAGTGACTATTGCAGTCTATAATGTGTGTTGACCTGTCAAGATGTGAAATAAAATGAGATTATATCATGTGTTATTTGACATAAATGCAATATACAGCAGTAATCCACTATAATGGTCTCTCTAAAGGAGAATGTTATAAAATATAGGGGAAGAAGAAAGAAGAGGAAAATAAAACAATAAAACAAAGTTAAATGAAATAAAACAAAATAAAATAAAATAAAAGACATGTCACTGACTAATGATTTTAGGGTGAGCTTTCAACATTGTTCCTTTTGATCTTTACAACATTTCAGAATGTTTATATTGTGGATATATTCTTATGTAATATAATGAGCTGGGTTAAAGTGTAAACTATAATTAGGCTTAGATTTACTAAGTTGTGGGTGACCTTGTTTGGTTATATTGTCAAATGACAGCAATATAAACAGTACAAACATTGCTGAAAAAATTCCCAGTGCAAAGTTCTTTAATGTGCAGATTTGAGCAGATGTTTATGCAGTTTCTTAAACAATGCTTTAAAAATTTATTGGCAACAAAACTGTTTTAACAAAAAGTACAAAACACATTACATAACATCTCAATTCAAAAAAGATGTTGCAAAGCATCAAGCCTAAATAGATAACATGGTCAAAGTCAACTATAAATCATATTTTGTTTTTGATTCTTCTTCTTCTTCTTCTTCTTCTTCTTCTTCTTCTTCTTCTTCTTCTTCTTCTCATTGTTATTGGCAATGGACAAACTGGATGGGGAGCCAAACCATACTCACACACCCATTCACACACTATAGACAATTTAGAGATGTCAATCAGCTAACAACTCATGTATTTGGATTTGAAACCAGATAAAACCAGAGTACCTGGTAGAAACCCCCAGGAAGAATATGAAAACATGATGCACACAGGATGGAAATGGGAAACAAACCCATAACCCAGGAAGTGAAATTGCGTAGTGAGAACTCAAATGGATCAGTAAGATTAATGGGTCACATGATTGTGTTTAACTCACATGCCTCAGAACCCTGAGTCCAGATGCCCAATCTGCTAGTTTATGTCTTCTTCACACTGATGAGCTCCAAATGCATCCCACTTTAGCTCATTTAGAATTGCTTGATCCTTTCTCTGTTTATAGGCAGCTGAGGTAGGGAGTCAATTCTTGCTTCTCTCTCTTGCATTATAGAGATCTGCTACTAACTTCTTGTTTACAACACCTGGGCAGCCTGTGTTGATAAAATTGGCTGAATCCTTCGGATGTTGTAAAAACGAAACCAACATGTCAAATTAGCAATGTGTAAGTAAAAGTACAGTTGATTATCCACTGTAATTCCAAGGTTATGAAATCAGTGGCTGAACAGAAGATCAGCGAGTTGTCTAGGGAGACCGCAAGATCCTGATATGGGATGAATCACTTGGGAAGAATAGCATTTAAATTTTGCTGAGATTGAGATTCATTTTATGAGCTGTCATACATGATAATATGTCTGCCAAGCATGCTGAGATCCAAGCAGAAGCTGTGGTATCTGAGGGAGGCTAAAGCAGACTACATTAAGCTGAGCAGTTGGATTATGGGCCTTTTCCAAGGGTAAAACAGTGGCTCTAGCTATCCTGACAAACATCTAATAAGTAGCTCAAACCCTTAATCATAAATCAAAATTGAGCTGCCACTGCCCCAGTGACAAAACCCCTAAAAGACAAACTGTGCATTTATGTTCAACTGCCTCTGGCTCACATTTATTACACTGGGATTCACTGTCTAGCTGTGATAAGGGTGGATGGCATTGAGTTTAAAATCATGTGTGGTTTTTATTTCACTTGATTCATTATGCACTTGCTCATCTTGGCTGCCTGTCAGGAGAAATTATAAAGAATATTATACACTTATCCTAAGTATACAAGAAGTCATGAATAGTAAAAGAACAAAACATTCATTCTTTCATCCATTCTCGCTTATCCGATCTGTACTCGGGTCACAGGGAGCCTGTGCCTATCTCAGGCGTCATTGGGCATCAAGGCAGGATACACCCTGGACAGAGTGCCAACCCATCGCAGGGCACACACACACTCTCATTCACTCACACAATCACACACTACAGACAATTTAGACACACACGGTGGAGGCAGGAACCGAACCCCTAACCCTGGAGATGTGAGGCAGACGTGCTGAGAAGAGAAGAGAAGAGAAGAGAAGAGAAGAGAAGAGAAGAGAAGAGAAGAGAAGAGAAGAGAGAGAAGAGAAGAGAAGAGAAGAGAAGAGAAGAGAAGAGAAGAGAAGAGAAGAGAAGAGAAGTTTTGTTTAATGCTCCCATTTTAAAACATAGTATTTATATATGTTATTCTGAGGCATTGGTGGCTCAGTGATAGGTTTCTCGCCTATCATGCGAAAGGCCCGGGTTCGTACTCCAGCCAATGCCTCAACCCCAGCCACTGGATGCAGTGTCGGTCCCAAGCCTGGAAAAATGGGAGGGTTGCATCAGGAAGGGCATCCGGCATAAAACATTTGCCAAGTTGATGTGTGTTGATGTGGCGACCCTGAACAGGGAGCAGCCGAAAGCAACTTCTTCTTCATTTATATGTTATTCTCCCCTTCTTTCCTCTTGTTTGTTAATTGGACATTTTTTCTGTCATTTTCTTTTGATAATCCATTTGGGTTGGTAGACTGCCAGAAGAATAAATAAAATTTTTTTTTATCACTCTATAGTCTGCAATTTCCAATCAACAGTGTTATTACATGGCCGAGCAGGTCCTTTGTGGGAGTAAATTACAGCAGCATAATACAACCTTGTAAAATGCTCATCCCACAGAAACACATGTTAAAAAAGTGCAGAGTGAAATATTGGAGAGATTACTGCATTAGCATAAGGCATTTGGACTTAATCCTTTGCTCTTTGTAATTTAGACAGGGTTTACCTATATAAATTTTTACAAAAGCATACACATACACACATTTTCATGAAAATAAGTTGGAATCATCCCATTTTTGCTCCTTAAATATGCACTTTATGACAGCGGTGAGGAAAAAAGAGGTCAAAGTCATTTCCTTTTAAATCAAAATTTTGATTTAAGGGGATGGATTCATTCTGTGTATCACCTTGATATTCCATCTGTCATATTTCCTCCTTTGCTGTGTTTGCTTTGAAGACATTCCAGTACCTATTCAATAGAATTAAGTAACACAACTTTCAGCTCTTAGATATAATTGTTAAATGTTTCTCATTTGCAAGCACATTGCAAAGTAAACTCTCACTTTGTGCTCTCCCACGAATGATTACCAAACCTTATTATCTTTTTTCGTGTTTTTTTTGTGCTTTGTGTTGCTATGCTGGTTTTCTGACTTTGATGTTTTCACAGTTTTTGAGTTTTTCTTTAGTACTTTTCAACCTGAACTGCTTATATGTCATTACTACTCCCCTTTGTTCGGGAAGATTACCTAAGGGTATACTTTAAAGGAGAAAATACACACTGAACCAATTCCAAGATGTTGTGCCCCTGTTCTTCCATATTTTCATTGTGGCAGTGGGGGCATAGTCTTATGCCAGTTTTGGATGAATAGGAGTTGGGTTTAACCAGCAGTGAATCTCTACTTATATGTGCTATGTTTGTCTTTACAGGGAGAATGAAAGAGAGGGACAGAGCTGTCGGGACATGTATAATGCCCACATACATAGTGCATGAGCTTGGAAAGTATTGGTGAACTGGATTTAGGTGAAAGCCCTGGAAATTTGGAACAGTTTTTTATTTATTTTTTTTAGTTAAGGTGAGAGAACAATGAAAAGCACTTGAATAATAAAGTGATATTCTTAAAGTGATGATATTTTGTCAAAGTCTCCTTTAGACTAGGTTCTACAGTGGTTCTGAAACCTGGGAAGAGGAACCTGATGCTATCATGGAAATATTTCCTAGCAAGATCATTAACAACAGAAGTGATTTGAGGTTATTCTTCAGAAGCAGGCTAAGGATCAACAGGTGCTGCAGGTGCTGCTGCAACCAGCCATGCTTTTAGCTGCAGCTGTTTGAGCTAGCCTGTGCATGACACTCATGAAGATGTCCTCCAGAGACTTTCGGAGGTCATCAAGCACACAGTAGATGTATGGGGATGGCCTGTGGACAAGTGGCCCCTTGCTGTAGTAGGGAGCCCAGCTCAGAGGAAGCCCAGCTGTCATTGCATTTGCAGCTAAAGAACCACCCCTCCACTCTTCACAAAGATTACCCTCAGTGATTTCCACCCAGAACCATCGCATGATGAAGCCATAAAGAATGTTTTCCACCAAGTGCGATGGAAACTGATGGTCAACAAATCCAGGCAAATGTTACGCTATCCCACCCATATAACTATCCTATAGGAGGAAGGGTTGCCTCTATGCCTCTTGATTATCTTCTTAATGTGCCAGTGTATTTGAAAGACAACTTACACTTGCTAGTGTATCATATGCTTTGAAAACCAGAATTTTAGCTCTCTTAAATGTTAAACTGTGGTCTGATTTATGTGCAAAGCTTCATCAGGCTTTACTACTAATAAGGCTACTCTCTGCCAGATCTTAACCTTAGGGTGTTTCTACTATTACATCCAGTATGCGATCTTTATCAGGTCTCAGCTTCTTTAATAAAATTTGTGCAGATGCAATATGAAATCAATCAGGAATTTTCACAGCTGTGTTGGCTGGAGGTTCCAGCTTTAATTTTGCCAGTGCAAACTTAATGCCATTCTCTCTTCCACTGGGCTGATCAGAATACAGCTGCATCTCAATAAATTAGAATGTCATGGAAAAGTTCATTTATTTCAGTAATTCAACTCAAATTGTGAAACTCGTGTATTACATAAATTCAATGCACACAGACTGAAGTAGTTTAAGTCTTTGGTTCTTTTAATTGTGATGATTTTGGCTCACATTTAACAAAAACCCACCAATTCACTATCTCAACAAATTAGAATATGGTGACATGCCAATCAGCTAATCAACTCAAAATACCTGCAAAGATTTCCTGAATTACTGAAATAAATACGACATTCTAATTTATTGAGATGCACCTGTAGTCTTTTGCCTGTTTTGGTTCTTCTTCCAGCAAGATGCCTGAAATACTTGACCTTTTATTTACTTTCATTCATTCATTCATTGTCTACCGCTTATACGAACTACACTCGGGTCACGGGGAGCCTGTGCCTATCTCAGGCGTCATAGGGCATCAAGGCAGGATACACCCTGGACGGAGTGCCAACCCATCGCAGGGCACACACACACTCTCATTCACTCACGCAATCACACACTACGGACAATTTAGAGATCTTTTATTTACTTATTTATTTTTATTTTTATTTATTTATTTTTTTTGCACTGTTTGCATTCCCTGCTGCAGCAACACAGTGTTGAAGATAATGTATAGCAAGCAGAATGTTCATATTTTTCTTTTTCTTTAAGTGCATGTCCAAGATGCTCTGATCCCAAACAAACTGGAAATTAGAATTTCAATTGTATAAAATTTAACAAAATCCATTTACAATGTCAATATTTGCATAAACTTATATAAAATATTCCATAAGCTCATGTTCCTCACAGTATATTTTAATATGATGGAAATACTCTTTATTTAAGCTACACCAGCTTGTAAACTGATTCACATTGGAAAATCTGCTGTGTTTCAGTTCAGTTATGTTTAAATTTGATCACATCAGTTCTCCAGGGACTGGGGTAGAAGTTGTAGTCTAGAGGGGAGAGAAAGCTTTACTGCAGGATACAGAATTTATATATTCCTCCAGAGACTTTGGAAACAATATAACAGGAATGTTTTTCTAGAAACATACTGTAATAGAAATATTGATATAAGATTCTGTACTTTCATTTTAACATGCTTGTCCTTTGGGTACAACATAAGCCTTGCAAAGACCTAATATCACATTACACATATTAGAATCTAAAGGTTTTACCATTTAACTTGTGAGACTGCAAGTGCAGTTGGATAACCTATGTACAGCAGATGTGACAAAGAGACAGAGAATTAAAGAAAGTGCTGGCCAGAGTACAGACATAATATATATTTAAAACTCAAAGGCACAGTGTGCATTCATTCAGTGTACAGCATTATCCAGGGTAGAAAATGAAGAGACAATAACAGAGAGTGAAGACATGGGACTTAATTAATAGGACTGTCTGGATAAAGTGTTTAACTCATCCTAAGTAGCCAGTTATCTACATTTTGGGACAACTCACAAAGTTCTCAGCAGCAAGTATTGTTTGCATAGCTTTGTACCAAAAGTTAATTAATTAGAAGATATCAACTAACTATATCTAAGAGAAAGAGGACCCCCCTGATTAAAAAGTGATCGTTTGCACCCCAGGACTTGAAGAGTAGGTTCCTGTGCTTTTAAATGCTTTGGGACACCCTAAAAAAAGTTATAGGATGTAGGGGGATGACATCCTAGAATCAGACAATAGACTAGAATTCTAAAGCTAATTTATTTATCCTACATTTTTGTAGTATGATATGCTACTTTTGTAATTATCTGCTTATATTTTCTTAATGTCTGTTAATATTTAGTCAGACCAATGTCCAAGCCCATGTAAAGTCCAAGAAGACTTGCCAGTAAATCAGAGACAAGTCAATTCAAGTTCAAAACAAAAAAAGTCTTGAGACAGAACTTGTGTTCTATAAAATAAACCTTAAAGTTAAGTTTATTTTACTTCTCATAAAGGACTTGTGAAAGTGTTAAGTACTTAAGTTAAGCGAAGTCTTTTCTTATTACTGGACTTGTTCAAAATATAGTAAACAGACTATATCAGAAGTTTTTTTTTGTTTGTTTTGCTTGCATTTGTATGTTGTTTGTAATATATCCACCAGCTTGTATTTTCTTTCTTTCTTTCTTTCTTTCTTTCTTTCTTTCTTTCTTTCTTTCTTTTCTTTCTTTCTTTCTTTCTTTCTTTCTTTCTTTCTTTCTTTCTTTCTTTCTTTCTTTCTTTCTTTCTTTCTTTCTTTTTCAAAACATTTCACAGTTGCCATGCTTCCCACCTCATGATCCAACTGAGGGCAGAAGAAGTTAAACGAATGAAAATATTGTGAACCAGCAGCTCATTAGAATGTTTTGACAGTGTGCAAGTAACAGGTGTGCTAGCTGCTGTGTGGATTTGTATTCTATAGAGCTGCATAAAAACAGAGGAGGGCACAAATTAATTAGGTTTAGAACATAGGTTATTTTGTGGTGTGGTATGGTGTGGTTAGTTTGTGTGACACAAAAACGTCATGGCCCTTCATACTTTTCCATTAGATGTGACCACTCAAGGGTGATATATTTGACAGTTTATTTCATTTTCTTTTTTAATGACATTATCTCAAATTTATTGGCTGTAGGTCTGTCTTTCTAAAGTTAACTTGGCTGAAAATGCCATAATGGTTCAATGAATCTATGCCTAACAGACAGTCACCTTAGAGAAAGGCATTAAGGGTGACCAGGGTACATTCTATCTAGTTGTGTATCTGTCTGTCTGTTTTTCTTGCTTGAACTCAACCAGGTTAGCAGCAAATCATAAGTGATGTGATTATGTATACAGGGAAAAATTAGTACTGATGTATTAGTATATCAGAATTAGAACAATAATTAGTACAAAAGCTAAAATGGACTGGATGTGTTTATGGATTGTGTTTATGGATAGGCTGTGTTTTTACACATAGTCAGGTTGAATATTGCCTTCTTTTACTACCTTTGGTCATGAAGCTATTTTACACTGTACTTAAAGTGAGTGTGTCATGTCTGTGCTGGAATTGGCAATGAACTCCAACTCCCAGACTGCCCATATGACATAAGAGAATGGCCTTCTTCTGTCACAGTGAAGGACGTTCAGAGTTTCCATGGGTTTTCAAATTTGTATTGATTAAACATCTGAAATTTTAATCTGATCACAGCAACACTCACTGCCACTCAGCACTCACTATCACTAATTTACTATGTAAATTAATATATAATTTACTATGGAAAATAAAATAAAATAAAAGAAATGAAAAGGGACTTCAGCAACTGAACATGCCTTCACTCAATTTAAGAAGGCATCCCAAATCATTAAGCAGCCAGACCCCTCCAGACAGTTTATGGAGGGTATCACCTCCAAAACTCCATCTTCTTGTCTTCTTTTCCTGGAAATTAATGTCAGCTGAAAGAAACTATGACACTGTCATTGGTCGGTGCCACTGGCTGGAGGGGGCCAAATATCTGTTTATCAACTACACTGAAGGCAAAAATCTCTAAAATATCTAGACTGCTAAGAAACTCAATTCTCACCACCCAAGGTATTCTTTTCCCAGTTCCACTTGTCACTCTCCTAAAGGCCAGGGTCCAAAAAAAAACAAAGTAGACTCACTATCTCCTCTCTATCCAGCATTAGCAAAAACACTCAATGAACAATGCATTATCCTACTGTCATGCATTGTAGGTGTGATTTCTTTTACACCTAGCAATTGATTGCTCATAGGTCTTCCCATGGAGGCACTGTCTTAATTGTTATCACTGATGGCTGTCCAGTTACCAACTGTCAGCTGCCTAGCTCCATCATTCTGACTGAAACCATCTCAGGCACACTAGTGGCCAATATTCCACCCATCAACCCGCAGCAATGATGGAACCAGCATACATGGTCAAGGATTTCCTTGACTAGCATAATAACATTTACATTTAGAGATATGGCATTTGGCAGACAACCTTATGAAGAGCAATGTACAAAAAATAATTGAGAGTGTTATGGCCCACAGGAATAATGATTTTTACCACCCATAATATTATAGATCACCTACTTTGAAAAGAATACTCTTCATATATCTCAAGACACAATCTTCTCCCAGAATGAGCTCTTCAAGGAGGTTCTTTCAAGCCTATACTGGAATCTGCGAGGAACTACCTTGGGTAACTGCTCCCTCAAATACAAACATGGACACCATGTACTGCATCTGCTTCTGCATCATGACATTGTTAAATCTGAAAGTTTGCTTTTTAACTTACCAAACACAAGATGCGTCCACTTACACCACAAATATACAGTATATGTGAGGCATGATAATAAGATCTAAGATCATAAAATGTTTTTAATTAGCAATGTATTGGTTTGATGTATATTACTAATATAAATATAACAAAAAAAGCATTCCATTCACCAAATTTCATTATTTGTATTGTATTTGGACTCACTCATTATGACTGTGTATTTGGTTAGTTGAAAGTTATTTAAGGTCATGTATAAAATGAATAAGACAAAGTTCATATATGGGACAAGGTACTGAAATAACAATGCACCATATACTATCATTGCTGAGTTACCAAGAGGTTGTACTACAATTCAGTCATAATTTTTAACTGTTCATAAATTGAATTTCTCTGCAGGACTGTAAAAGGAAGTGAGTGTGTGTGTGTGTGTGTGTGTGTGTGTGTGTGTGTGTGTGTGTGTGTGTGTTTGGAGAGTGTACAGGGCCTGTGGCAATGTAGCATTTACCATACTGTGAATGTAATTAAATCTAAGAGCTGCCAGTGTTTGCTGGCAGAGAATGGCCCCTACATTGATCCTTAGAGCTGCCCCCATGTGTCTAATTGGATTTTCCATGCAGACACCATTGGGAGTAAGAATGGAAACACTCACACTTGCACCTTTAAATATTCTCTCTCATTCTTTGTTTTCGGTCTCTCCATGGCTATGGCTATGTTTCTGAGCCAAGTTATTATAAAAAAGTGACAAAAATAGAAGTATATTGACCTTGCTTAAAATCCTCTTTATATATATGTAGGAAAAGAAGACACATTGCATTTCCAATGAATCTAATCACTGTCAGGTTTTACTGGAAAGAGCATAGTTTGTAGTCTTCTTCTTTTTCTTTCAGCTTTTCCCTTCAGGGGTCGCCACAGCGAATCATTTCTCTCCACCTATCCCTATATTCTGCATCCTCAACACTTGCACCCACTAGCTTCATATCCTCATTTATTACATCCATATACCTCCTCTTTGGCCTTCCTCTTTTCCTCCTGCCTGGCAGCTCCATGTCCAACATTCTCCTACCAATATACTCACTCTCCCTCCTCTGAACATGTCCAAACCATCTTAATCTGGCCTCCCTAACTTTGTCCCCAAAACATTCAACATGAGCTGTCCCTCTGATGTACTCATCCTAATCCTATCCAATCTTGTCACTCCCAAAGAGAACCTCAGCATCTTCAGCAATGCTACCACTAGCTCTGACTCTTGTCTCTTCAAAAGTGACACTGTCTCTAAACCATACAGCATGGCTGGTCTCACCACTGTCTTGTACAATTTCCCCTTGATTCTTGCTGATGTTTTTCTATCACACAGAACTCCTGACACCTGAAACCTCTACCTCTCCAGGTTTTCCTCCACCTGCTCCCTGCTCTCACTACAGATCACAATGTCATCTGCAAACATCATTGTGCAAGGAGGCTCCTGTCTGACCTCCTCTGACAACTGGACCGTCACCATAGCAAACAGGAAGGGGCTCAGAGCCAATCCCTGATGCAGTCCCACCTCCACTTTGAACTCCTCTGTCTGACCTATAGCACACCTCACCAATGTCCTGCTCCTCTCATACATGTCCTGCACCACACTGACACTTCTCTGCTACTCCTGACTTCCTCATACAGTACCACAGCTCTTCTCTTGGCACACTGTCATACGCTTTCTCCAAGTCTACAAACACACAGTGCAACTCCCTCTGACCATCCCTATACTTCTCCATCAAAATTCTCAGAGCAAAAATTGCATCTGTTGTGCTCTTTCTGGGCATGAAGCCATACTGCTGCTCACAAATTTCCACTACCTTCCTTAACCTAGCTTCCACTACTCTTTCCCATAGCTTCATTGTATGGCTCATCAACTTTATCCCCCTATAGTTGCTGCAACTCTGCACGTCACCCTTATTCTTAAAGATATTAGTATACACTAGTACACTTCTTCACTAATACACATCTTCTCACTCTTTAAAATCCTGTTAAACAAACTAGTTAAAAACTCCACTGCTGCCTCTCATAGACACTTCCAGACCTCCACAGGGATGTCATCAGAACCAACTGCCTTTCCACTTTTCATCCTCTTCAAAGCCTTCCTGACTTCATCCTTTCTAATGTTATCTACTTTCTGTTCCACAGAGTTCACCCCTTCTACTCTTTTTTCCCTCTCCTTTTCCTCATTCATCAGCTCTTCAAAGTACTCCTTCCATCTCCTCTGTACACTCTCCTCACTTGTGAGCACCCTTCCATCTCTATCCTTATAGAGATAACTCTAAGTCTAAGTTATAACTCTAACTTGCTGCACATCCTTCCCATCTCGATCCCTCTGCCTAGCTAAACTGTACAAGTCCTTCTGTCCTTCTCTAGTGTCTAACCTAGTGTGCAACTCATCATATGCTTTCTGCTTGGCCTTAGACACCTCCCTCTTCACTCTGTGCTGTAACTCCTTGTATTCCTTTCTATTCTCTTCAGTCCTGTCCATGTCCCACTTCTTCTTGGCTAACCTCTTCCTCTGGATACTATCCTGAACTTCCTCATGCCACCACCAAGTCTCCTTATCTTCTTTCCTCCTTCCAGATGACAAACCCAGCACCTTTCTTCCTGTCACCCTAATCACTTCTGCTGTACCTTCCCAGTCATCTTGCAGCACTACCTGACCACCTAAAGCCTGCATCAACTTCTGTCTAAATTCCTCACAACATTCCTCCTTTTTCAGCTTCCACCACTTGGTTTTCTTCTCTATCTCTATCTTTAAGCTCTTCTTCTTACAGACCATCAAAGTCATCCTACACACCACCATCCTATCCTGTCTGGCTACACACTCTCACACTACCACTTTACAGTCACTAATCTCTTTCAGATTGCCTCTTCTACATAGGATGTATTCTACCTGTGTGCTCCTACCTCCACTCTTGTAAGTCACTGTATGCTCCTCCCTCTTCTGAAAATAAGTGTTAACCAAAGCCATGTCCATCCACTATTATATGTCCTTCAAGGTTCCTTTCCTTAACTCCAAACTTGCCTATCACCTACTCATCACCTGTGTTCCCCTCACCAACATGTCCATTAAAATCTGCTCCTATCACCACTCTCTCACCCATGGGAATACTCTCTATCCCGGGTGAATACCATTTATAAAGAGCATATTTTGTAGTAAATCCTAGAATTTTGAGGTATCAACCAAGACATTAGTTTTTCTTGTTTTGCTTTGTAAACATATTTACATTACATATATTTGCTGTGCAAATTGCATATGTTTACATACTACAGCAGATTTATGTTGTCTCCACAATATACTCTCACCTCATTCTTCATCACCCACTGTTTTACTGAATAGTTTTTAGTCATAATTGAGTCTTCATCAGAAATGTCATGGAGCAGTGTGACCAAATGTGAGTCAGTTCTGTAGCAACTCCTGGACACATGCTGTTTAGTTATCATCATGGATCATCTCTCTCCCTCCCTCCCTCCCTCCCCTCCCTCCCTCCCTCCCTCTCTCTCTCTCTCTCTCTCTCTCTCTCTCTCTCTCTCTCTCTCTCTATATATATATATATATATATATATATATATATATATATATATATATATATATATATATATATATATATATATATATAAAACAAGATAACAAGAAATCAAGGTGAGATCATTAAGCTGAAAACAGAGGTATCGGAGGGTATGTATGTTCCAAATATTTGTATCTGCATCTGTATTTGTATATAAACACAAAAAGGCAAAATGGGCTTTCCTTTTCTCTTTCTCTTTTTTCTTTCTTTCTTTCTTTCTTTCTTTCTTTCTTTCTTTCTTTCTTTCTTTCTTTCTTTCTTTCTTTCTTTCTTTCTTTGCTGGTCTTACCACTAGAGAGCACTCTTTACCCTTATTATTTTATTCTCCCTCAATCTGTCAGCTCACAACTAGAGCTTTATTTAATTCTCATTTTATTTCTTCTGCTCCCCAAGTAACTCCTGACTCTCAGACCTTATCTATGAACCACTTTTTGGACAAAATGAAAGCTCCACTACAAAGCTAGTGAAGATCAGTTGTGTACATTCAAATAAAAAGTACTATTATTAATTAAAAACATAGGGTTCACTTACTAAGCTACAACTCACAGCTAAGTCTACATTAAATGTGTTCAATATAATCTGCAAAGAGGCCAGTGTGACATTTCAGCACAACAACATAAAAGAACATCTAAACCAAATGAGTCATTTGAAGACTGACATAACTTTCTTAAACATCCAGCTGTGATTGGACACAGTAGACATTTTAGATACTGGTACTGCAGATCCCATTCACCACTCATTATTCAATTATTCTAATTGATCTGAAATAATTGGGTTAATAATGGGAATGTGTATCCAATATCCATGATTATTTATAATGCTTCCACCTGCCATGCATCAAACATTGGTCTACACATGTAATTATCAATACTTGGTCAATTGATGCTGCTTCAGCAGATCCGAACTGACTGCTGAACAATCTCAGATATAACGGTGTTTGCTCAAAGTATTTAAAAACTTTGTGTTAACTATGACTGCCAAGAATTATTAGTGCTTTCATCAGAAATGCAATAGTAGCCCTTTAACCTGAGCTGACAGTTTAGTGTACACCATTAAGTGTCATATGGGTGAAAATACTATTGTGGCAGCTGACAAGTCTGAAATGCCTGAGCTGGATGTGTTTTTTCATTGCTTTTATTTGTTGTTTGATCTGCTGGCTAGGATGACAGATTTGCATGAGCAAATCCTGCTGCTTTGATATTTTGTCGATGCCCTCTTATTATTCAGCTTGTCCTTGGAACCATGGAATTCCAGCTACACTGTCTCAGCATTGATAGTCAGAAAAGTCTGTCTGATTGTCTTTCATTGAGCTCTCTGTCTTTGCAATGTCAGTTCATTCCCTTTATAGTTAATTATAATGTGCATGGGCATGCAGCCATCTACACAATAAAACAGTCCAAACACATTAAGCTGAGACAAAAGGGAGACAATAAAGTGTTACTGATGGTAAGATATTGACTAGTTTACAAGCAGTAAATATTTATGCAGACGAAGAAGTCCATGATTGAGGAATTAGAGGACAGTACTTGTCCTAGTAATGCTTTTCCACAACATTTAGTTAATATCAGATAAGGTTATTCTCAAATTCTGCTAACTCTCCATGCAGAGAATAAATCCTACTAAATGTGTGAGGAAAAGGGGGCCAGAAACATAACAAAACCAAATAAAGACACTGCACTAATGAATTTTCAGAAAATCGTTGCAGTCCCTTCTAATTTCCTCTATATGAACAATTGCTCCACATCTTCGAAACAGATAAGCAATCTCTCTGAATGGCATGTATTTATTTTTTTCTTTTTCATATATGCATCGATGACCAGGTGAGGACTGGGAAGTTGGTCCCTTGAGTTGTCCGAAATATTATTTCTCTTGAAGTAGCTTTTGAAGTAGTGGTATACTAATACCACAATATAGTACTAAAAAAGATTGACATAAAAGATTTTTATAGTCATTTTGTATTTTCCTAGTGGTGATCTGCTGTGTGTGTGTGTGTGTGTGTGTGTGTGTGTGTGTGTGTGTGTGTGTGTGTGTGTGTGTGTGTGTGAAAAAAACTCCCCAGAAGGTGGTTCATGCTGGCTCAGAGAAAATAAAGTGGTACACAGGATAAAAATCCTGAAAATGTTATTATGGATAGGTCTGTCTGGAGGACACATGTATTTATGGGTAAGGAAGCTAAGTATGGCATTGGTTTTAAGGCAGGAACACAGGAAGAAAAAAAGTTACAATAATTGAAAACTGAATGGAGCACTGGGTAAACAAATAATTAGTTATAAACAGTGTCTCTGTGTGTGTGTGCCCTGCAATGGGTTGGCACTCCGTCCAGGGTGTATCCTGCCTTGATGCCCAATGACGCCTGAGATAGGCACAGGCTCCCCGTGACTCGAGAATAGATCGGATAAGCGGTACAGACAGACAGACAATGTCTCTCTCAAAGCTCTTGAACTCAATAATAAATAAATAAATAAATAAATAAATAAATAAACAAACAAACAAACAAACAAATAGTCAAGTCCAAAACCACAAAGCAGAAAGTTTGTTAATCTTCAGTTTCCCATGGTTACATGGTTACTCAGGACTGCTTCTTTTTATGTTAAATAAACATCTCTATTCAGAAAGCTTCACCTTATCAACAAGTTTTTTTTTTTTGTTAAAGTTGTACATAGTTGCACAAAGTTTAAATCAGTTTATTATTAGGTGCACCTGCTATACAAGTTGGTGAGCCAATGACTTCTTATTATACAAATGAAAACATATTAAATGTTTTAATATGTGATTTTAACTACAGCTACTACTTTAAGAACTAAAATTTTAGAAAATGAATACAGCTATGCTTATAAATTCAGAATAAAGCATGATCCATTTGTTTTGTTCTACTGCAGTATCTGGTTTTATGAAGCCAAAAGCTAGCCATAAATTCTTAGAGCACATAAACTGCCTTATTACTTTCTTAACTATTATGGCTTGTGATGGAGTCTGTTGTTTCATAGTACTTGAGGCTGACCTATTTTCTCTTCAGTAATTCACCTGATTTAGATTTTAATGGTTTAATAATTAACTAATGACTCATGGCTTAATTGTTTTCTTAAAAAAAAACATTGCAGCTCCTGGGCTAGTGATGTTTTTGTTGCTGCTAACTGTTATTGGTTTACTATTCCATGTCATTATTTAGGCTATTGATCGGCATGTCTATATTCATTATAAGGCATCAGGCACAAAGCTAAAATGGAACAATGCAATCTCAAAATATGTTTGCTGGTAGTCTCAAGAGATTACATCAGTTTCTCTGTGAAACTAAGGAAATTTTAATCTGACACTTTGTATACAGAAGGAACCTAGGTAAATCCTTGCAGGTCAAGATTCTCAGTTGGACCACTCAAAAAATATGCGCAACAGGTATTTGAAAGACAGTTGCTTTTACCAATTGGGAGGTGATTAAATGGCTGTGGGTCTGCTTTTGTTGTCATTTAGAAATTAAATGTGAGACTAACAGAATATCCCATCTTGCAGTTTCTGAAAGGAAGCTGAGCAATATCGCTCTCAATGTAATTATCTGATCAGCGGTGTCAGCTAAACAGTTATTGTTTTTTCCTTTACACTGTCTTCTGAATCCAAATGGACTTGGCACTGAGGCTCTGATCTAAACAGCATGACCATGTATGCACAGTCATTAGGTTATTGTTTGCTTAATGATTTCTGCTGGTTATCTCCAGATTTTAAGGTCTAGGTGACAGGCTTGCCTGTCAGATCCCGCATCCTTGACAACGCTCCTGAATGTCACTGAACATCTGCCTCGAGGCAAGTGACTGTATCATCTCCTAGGTAACCTTGTATGGTGCCGCATCCACATGAATGCACAACAATAACTGTGGCTTGTTTGTAGTCCACAAACATAGCCTCTTGCAAAATGTCATGCTCTCAACCTGCCAGCAACAACTACAAATCTCAAATACAAGTGATTATATATATATATACACACACACACACACAAGCGAATATATATATATATATATATATATATATATATATAATTGTCACTATATTTACTATGGATTTTATCACTTCATTCTTTATTTCTGTATCAGGCACTAACATTGCAAACTCATTTTAGGCAATGTGTCACATTACGCTTAATCCAATGTAAAGAGTGCAGAAAACTCAGTATGTTTAGTGTGTGTATTTGTCTATATCTGCAATGGATGTGTTTATTTATCAGCATTTATCATAAAGATCTGTAATTTTTGGCTAAAGAATGCAAGACAAAAGTGCATAAATTTGGTGTGCTGTTTATTTGGGGCTGTCTAGAAATCACAAGTTGTTGTGAAGGTCAAATCACATACAGATTTAAGCATGGATATTGTTATGGGAATGGGGAATATATATATATATATATATATATATATATATATATATATATATATATATATATATATATATATATATATATATATATATACTCTGCCGCTCAAAAGTTTGGGATCACTCAAACATTTTATTGTTTTCTAAGGAAACACACACAAAATTAGTCTGAATCAAGCTGAAATATGCAAGTGATCCCAAACCTTTGAGCATTAGTCTATATATATATATATATATATATATATGTGTGTGTATTGCTATATATTGCCGTGAAAGTAAAACAATTGTGAAAAAAAAGACATAGTTACAGCATTTTATTTTAACTTGCTATTTAAGAATGAAGTGTTTAAGGTCCCTGGGTCTTTGTTTTTCTGACAGAGGTAAAGAATCAGTGTTTTTTCTCCTAATCTTTTCTCAATTACAGTCCACATAATGATTTTTATTTGGAAATGTGTATGGTGGCCTTAATTAGAATCTTTATTGGACTGTATATCCAATATACAGTGGGCTCTTGGGTTTTAAAGTAGTTTTACATAGCATATATCACAGATGACATTCTGTCACAAAGGGTAAAGATAAGCTACTACAACTTCCCTTGAATTATAAGCACAATGTGTTTAAAATTAAAAGCACAAAATTGTGATTAGCTAAAAACATGCTTACAGAATAAAAAAAAAGAGTGCCCATATTAGATTTGCAAGAGTTTATTTTCTTCCTCCATGATAAGAAATGATGTGGCCCAGCCTGGAAGGCAATATGGCTATCAGCTCTGTAAGGTTTTTTTGTGACATATTTTACTTGCATGTATGCAGTAGCTCAAGCAGAACCTTCAGACTATTCTCCACGTAAGCTGCTTACCGCTATTTGGCCACATTCCCCTATTCTATTTAATTACTTTTTAAACCATGCTGAAAAAGCCATAAAATAATATGTTAGCATTCCACCAAAAACATTATCATATACAGTGGTGTGAAAAAGTGTTGGCCCCCTTCCTGATTTCTTATTTTTTTGCATGTTTGTCACACTTTAATGTTTCAGATAATCAAACACATTTAAATATTAGTCAAAGATAACACAAGTAAACACATCATGCAGTTTTTAAATGAATGTTTTTATTATTAAGGGAAAACAAAATCCAAAACTACATAGCCCTGTGTGAAAAAGTGTTTGCCCCCTAAGCCTAATAACTGGTTGGGCCACCCTTAGCAGGAACAACTGCAATCAAGTGTTTTCGATAACTTGCAATGAGTCTGTTACAGCGCTGTGGAGGAATTTTGGCCCACTCATCTTTGCAGAATTGTTGTTATTCAGCCACATTGGAGGGTTTTTGAGCATGAACCACCTTTTTAAGGTCATGCCACAGCATCTCAATCGGATTGGGGTCAGGACTTTGACTAGGTCACTCCAAAGTCTTCATTTTGTTTTTCTTCAGCCATTCAGAGGTGGACTTGCTGGTGTGTTTTGGATCATTGTCCTGCTGCAGAACCCAAGTTCACTTCAGCTTGAGGTCACAAACAGATGGCCGGATTGTACTTTTATTACTTTATGATTACTTGTGTTATCTTTGACTAATATTTAAATGTGTTTGATTATCTGAAACATTAAAGTGTGACAAAAAATAAGAAATAATTAATTAAAAAAATTAAATAAAAAAATAAGGGGGCCAACACTTTTTCACACCACTGTAAATAAGATTGGGTGGTTCTTTCTGAGAGGAAAGCCAGTGTGTTCACTGTTTGCTCTTGCATATTATTGTAAAGGCAAATGGAGAGTGAACACTGTTTTTTTCCACAGATCTTTACAAACTCCCTGTCTTGACCAGGGATTCACAATAATTTTGCAGTAATGAGAAAGTCATCATCAGTTTTCTGTGATATGCCTGATGCTTCATATTTTTCCCCATAATGTAACACATGCCTGTAGCATTGGTGTTTGACCCCAGTTTAGAGAGAGAGAGAGAGAGAGAGAGAGAGAGAGAGAGAGAGAAAGAAAGAAAGAAAGAGAGAGGAAGAGAGACAGAGAGAGAGAGAGAGAGAAAGAGAGAGAGCAAAAGACAATTTGAAGCTGTTACAATAGAAACGCATGCTAGTTTATATTATAAGACTATTACATGTAATAGTTTGAGCATGACTTGGAGAAGATGAGAGAATTGATCCAGTGACCAGTTGATCTTGTGAAACTGAACATCACAAGCAAAATTTTAGAAGAACTGATGGTATGAAGCCTTTATTATCTCCACATATACATTCATTCATTCATTCATTGTCTTCCGCTTATCCGGAGCCATGTCGCAGGGGGCTGCCCTAAGGGCTGTCTAAGCAGGGATGCCCAGACTTCCCTCTTCCCAGACACTCCCTCCAGCTCTTCCAGAGGGATCCCGAGGCATTCCCAGGCCAGCCGTGAGACATAGTCTCCCCAGCGTGTCCTGGGTCTTCCCAGGGGTCTCTTCCCGGTGGGGCATGCCCGGAACACCTCCCCAGGGAGATGTCCCGGAGGCATCCGAAACAGATGCCCAAGCCACCTCAACTGTCCCCTTTCGATGTGGAGGAGCAGCGGCTCTACTCCAAGCTCCTCCCGGGTGACAGAGCTCCTTACCCTATCTCTAAGGGAGTGCCCTGCCACCCTACGGAGGAAGCTCATTTCGGCCACTTGTATCCGGGATCTTATCCTTTCAGTCATGACCCAGAGCTCATGACCATAGGTGAGAGTAGGAACATAGATTGACTGGTAAATCGAGAGCTTTGCCTTCCAGCTCAGCTCCCTCTTCACCACAACAGATCGGTACATAGACCGCATTACTGCTGCCGCTGCACCGATCTGTCTGTCAATCTCACGATCCATCCTTCCCTCACTCGTAAACAGGACCCCGAGATACTTAAACTCCTCCACTTGAGGAAGGACCTCCCCTGAAGGGTGCAAGCCACCTTTTTCCGGTCGAGAACCATGGCCTCCGATTTGGAGGTGCTGACCCTCATCCCAGCTGCTTCACACTCAGCTGCAAAACACCCCAGTGCATGCTGTAAGTCCAGGCTTGAAGGAGCCAACAGGACAACATCATCTGCAAAAATCAGCAATGAAATCCTGTGGTCCCCAAACCGGACTCCCTGCGACTAGAAATTCTGTCCATAAAAACAATGAACAGAACCAGTGACAAAGGACAGCCCTGTTGGAGTCCAACATGCATTGGGAACAGATCTGACTTACAGCTGACAATGCGAACCAAGCTCCTGCTGTGGTTATATAGCGACCAAACAGCCCTTAACAGAGGGCCACGGTACTCCCAGAGCATCTCCCACAGAATGCCACAAGGGACATGGTTGAATGCCTTCTCCAAGTCCACAAAACACATGTGGACTGGTTGTGCAAACTCCCACGAACCCTCGAGCACCCTGTGGAGGGTATAGAGCTGGTCCAGTGTTCCACGACCAGGACGAAAACCGCATTGCTCCTCCAGTATGCGAGGCTTGACTAACGGTCGTTGAACCGCCACCTTATTGTGGTGGGGGGGTTTGAGTACCCGAATGAACCTAGGAGCCATGTTGTCAGGGGCCTAGTGCTCCTGGTAGGGTCTCCCAAAGCAAACGGGTTCTAGGTGACGGGTCAGACTAAGAGCAGTTCAAAACCTTTATGAAAGAAAAATCAAGGACCGTTATGTCGCCCGGACTGGCATCACCAGGGCCCCATCCTGGAGCCAGGCCTGGGGTTGGGGCATGCAGGCAAGCGCCTGGTGGCCGAGTCTTTGCCTGTGGGACTCGGCCGGGCACAGCCCGAAGGAAAGACGTAGGCCCACCACCCGCAGGAAGGAGCATAATGGTCCGGTGCAGTGTGTTTTGGGTAGCAGTCATGGGCAGGGGCCCGACGACCCACATGTACACTACGGTGGAATTCATTTCTTTGCATATCCCAGCTGAGGAAGTTGGGGTCAGAGTGCAGAGGCAGCTATGATACAGTGCCCCTGGAGCAGGGAGGGTTAAAGGCCTTGCACAATTGCCTGACAGTGGGGCTTGAACTTTGATCCTCTGAGCAACAACTCAGAGCCTTAACCATGTGAGCCACCACTGCCCCAGCAACACCACTAGCTTAACTAAATTTTTAGTAGCTTTAAATTATATACTTTTCACAAAGTACCATCTAGCAGTTTGTTGCAATACACTGCTACTTTATCCCTTTCAGTGTACAATGTTATTGTTAAATCAAATAAATCACAGTGTGGATTCATCTGTAATCAAGTTTAATATTTTGTTAGAATGCTGCATGTTCCTCTAAATCTAGTCAGGGGTTCACAGTCCAGTGACTTCTGTGCCAGTCCCAAGCCTGGATCCTTGCATCAGGAAGGCCTTCCAGTGTATAACATTGCCAAATTTAATCATGCAAATCGTCAGTACTCTGAATTTCATAATGGATCGAGTGATACCCAGGTTAACAATGACTGCCATTGGTGCAGTTGGCCTACAGGGTGCCGGTGGAAATTGGCCTACTGTTAGTCGAAGAAGTAGAGGAGAGAGGAGAGTGCATAGACAGAGAGAGAAGAGGAAAGGTAAGAGTGTAGGACTGAGAATAGGAACTCTGAATGTTGGTACTATGACAGGAAAGGGTAGAGAGCTGGCTGATATGATGGAGAGAAGGAAGATGGATATACTGTGTGTACAGGAGACCAGGTGGAAGGGTAGCAAGGCTCGTAGTATAGGAGCAGGATTCAAGCTGATTTATCATGGTGTGGATAGTAAAAGAAATGGGGTAGGTGTGGTCTTGAAGGAGGAGTTTGTGAGGAATGTTCTGGAAGAAGAGAGTGTCAGACAGGGTGATGAGTCTGAAGTTAGAGATTGAAGGGGTGATGTTGAATGTTGTTAGTGGGTATGCCCCACAGGTAGGTTGTGAGTTAGAAGAGAAATAGAGATTATGGACTGAATTAGATGAGGTCTTCCCATGGGTGAGAGAGTGGTGATAGGAGAAGATTTTAATGGACATGTTGGTGAGGGGAACACAGGTGATGAGGAGGTGATGGGCAAGTTTATGGACATGGAAGATGGACATGGCTGTGGTTAACACTTATTTTCAGAAGAGGGAGGAGCATAGAGTGACTTACAAGCGTGAAGGTAGGAGCACACAGGTAGACTACATCCTATGTAAAAGAGGCAATCTGAAAGAGATTAGTGACTGTAAAGTGGTAGTGGGAGAGAGTGTAGCCAGACAGCATAGGATGGTGGTGTGTAGGATGACTTTGATGGTCTGTAAGTCAGGAAATCTTTGAAGAGGATGAAAAGTGGAAAGGTAGTTGGTCCTGACGACATCCCGGTGGATGTTTGGAAGTGTTTAGGAGAGGCAGCAGTGGAATTTTTAACTAGTTTGTTTAACAGGGTTTTAGAGAGTGAGAAGATGCCTGAGGAATGGAGAAGAAATGTATTAGTGCCGATCTTTAAGAATAAGGGTGAGGTGCAGCGTTGCAGCAACTATAGGGGGATAAAGTTGATATGCCATACAATGAAGCTATGGGAAAGAGTAGTGGAAGCTAGGTTAAGAAAGGTAGTGGAAATTTGTGAGCAGCAGTATGGCTTCATGCTGATTCATGAGAATTTTGATGGAGAAGTATAGAGATGGTCAGAGGGAGTTGCACTGTGTGTTTGTAGACTTGGAGAAAGCATATGACAAGGTGCCAAGAGAAGAACTTTGGTACTGTATGAGGACGTCAGGAGTAGCAGAGAAGTATTTCAGAGTGGTGCATGACATGTATGAGAGGAGCAGGACAGTGGTGAGCTGTGCTGTAGGTCAGACAGAGGAGTTCAAAGTGGAGGTGGGACTGCATCAGGGACCAGCTCTGAGCCCCTTGTGCTATGGTGAGGTCAGACAGGAGTCTCCTTGCACAATGATGTTTACAGATGACATTGTGATCTGTAGTGAGAGCAGGGAGCAGGTGGAGGAAAACCTGGAGAGGTAGAGGTTTGTGCTGGACAGAAGAGGAATGAAAGTCAGTCATAGTAAGACTGGGTACATGTGTGTGAATGAAAGTGGAAGTGGAACAGTAAGATTACAGGGTGAAGAAGTGAAGAAGGTACAGGAGTTTAAATACATGGGGTCAACGGTCCAGAGTAATGGAGAATGTGGGAAAGACGTAAAGAAGCAAGTGCAGGCACATTCTAATGGGTGGAGAAAGGTGTCAGGAGTTCTGTGTGATAGAAAAATATCAGTGAGAATCAAGGGGAAGGTGTACAAGACAGTATTGAGACCAGCCATGCTGTATGGTTTAGAGACTGATGTCACTGATGAAGAGACAGTAGTCAGAGCTAGAGGTAGCAAACAGGATGTTTGGGGGACAAAGTTAGGGTATGATGTTGGACATGGAGTTGCCAGGCAGGAGGCAAAGAGGAAGGCCAAAGAGGAGGTATATGGATGTAATAAATGAGGATATGAAGCTAGTGGGTGCAAGTGTTGAGGATGCAGAATATAGGGATAGGTGGAGAGAGATGATTCGCTGTGGCGACCCCTGAAGGGAAAAGCCGGAAGAAGAAGAAGAAGAAGAAGAAGAAGAAGAAGCTGCATGTTCCTCTGAACAACTTTTGTGAAACACTTTTTCACACAGGGGCATGTAGTTTTGGATTTTGTTTTCCCTTAATAATAAAAGCCTTCATTTAAAAACTGCATGATTTGTTTACTTGTGTTATCTTTGACTAATATTTAAATGTGTTTGATTATCTGAAACATTAAAGTGTGACAAACATGCAAAAAAATAAGAAATCAGGAAGGGGGCCAACACTTTTTCACACCACTGTATATACTCTGTCAATATAATATTTTCATTATATCTGCAATAACTTGCACTCTTGCTTTGCACTCACTTCAAAGGATCTTCTGCACATCCTTGGGATACTCTATGTTAAGAGTGGGAAAGTGGCGAATGAAGGCTTTTGTGAAGTCTCCCAGATCGTCCAGAACTATGTCCTCTTCAAATACTGCTGCCTTATTTATCACCGTGGAATGTAATCCTGACTGAGTAGTGCAGTCATTTACAACTTCAAGGATTTCAATTTTCATGCCCTTTGTGTGTGGGCCCAATGCATCAGTGCCATATGAAACAGTAAATAATGGACAACAGTAAACTATTTCATAAATAAACTGAAACAACAACATATTCACAATTGGCTTACTTTGTGAATATGGAGCTGTATCAAACTCATTTGTACTATTTTCAATACAAATAGATAGCTATTCACTGGAAGTCATCCAGTGTGTGTTTTTAGTGTTTCTTGTTCTTGTGAGCTCTGAATGTGACTGCTAAAATCATAGTCTGAAAATGAACAATGAACCCTCTTGGTTTTTCAGATATCTTCCTAAATGTTGAAGAAATGTTGCATGAGAACAAATGTCTTTTAAAGTCACATAAGTTACACTGAAATGTGTTATTTTCTGTGAATTTGTCTGCTTTAGAACGTGCTCTCCATAAATGGGTTTTCAAGGCCCCTGTTGTTTTAAAAGTACAAATGCACTCTGGATGCAAACAGGAAAAAAACCTTTAACGGCTTTAAAGTGATGACATCTGTAGTGCTTCTGTAGAACGTCTTGCTGATCAGTTGAAAATGTAAAATTTCAGCAGAAAATCCATTGCATTTTGTTTTTAATTGGCCGATGGGGTCAGGTGATGTTGCAGTGTGCGTTAGCAAGACCATAAAAGGTCATCTACATCACAGATTCCTAGATTTTGATTGACTGAAGGAAGTCATCAGACATGCCCGATGTGTAGTAAGTGATGCAGCATCTTGTTCCCTTCTAAAGGAACTAGGTTACATATGTAAACTGAGATGTTCCCTTTTCAATGGAACTCAACTTTGCATCATGGCTTGATGCTATTGGAATATCAAGACCAATGCTGCCACATGAGGGAGCTATGCCTGTGGGACAGACCACCACAGCACAAATGTTCTGTGAGGGGACACTGGTCCCTGGTCAGGGCTGTTCTATGGACCCTAGTGTTACGGCCGGCGGTGTCCGGCTGGATATAACAGACCCAACGCGAAGCTTCCGTGAAACAAAAAGGGGTTTATTAACATGAAACACGAGACATGAACATAACAGTAAACCGCGACACCACACTGGCCTAAATACAAACGAGGACTAGCAACTAAAGCAGACAAAGACAGGACTATAAATAGGAAACATAATCAGGAAACATTAGGAACAGGTGAAACATCAATCAACACACAATAGGACAGGGCAGGGCTTAACTAACACACATGGCCAAAACATAAACATAAACAGACATGACAACCCCTACTGAGGGCCCCCTAGTGGTTCACCCTCAGCCCTGCTACCCGTAACACCTAGTGCTACATAAACAACCTATAACATATAATTAAAAACAGAACAACAACACAGAGCTAGGACAGAAGTTTGTCCTAGCTACATAAAGTGCAATGTGTGCAACCAGGTGCAAACAGTGCAAGACAAGACAGTGCAAAAAACAGGAAGTACAAAAAACAACACAAGATAGGACACATAGTGCCGAAAAACATGTGCAACGAAACAAAAGGGAATTTGCAAAACTTGAGAAACTGTAAAAAACAGGTATCTAATAATATACATATTTGTAAACTTTATATATATACATATAGTGCAAATAAGAAGTAAACATTATATTGTGAGTCTGTTCACACAGGTGAGTATGTGTGTGTGTGTGTGCGTGAGAGAGAGAGTAGGTACAGTTTCAGTTCTGGATGTTGGAACCTGATGACTTGAGAAAAGAAACTGTTACACAGTCTGGTTGTGAGGGCCCGAATGTTTCGGTACCTCTTTCCAGATGGCAGGAGGGTTAAGAGTGTGTGTGAGGGGTGTGTGGGATCATCCATAATGCTGTTGGCTTCATGGATGCAGCATGTGGTGTACATGTTCGTGATAGATGGGAGAGACACTGAAATGATCTTTTCAGCTGTCTTCACTGTCCGCTGCAGGATCTTGCAATCTGAGACAGTGCAATTCCTAAACCAGGCAGTGATGCAGCTGCTCAGGATGCTTTTGATGGTCCCTCTGTAGACCATGGTCAGGATGGGAAGAGGTAGATGGGCTTTCTTCAGCCTCCACAGGAAGTAGAGATGCTGCTGAGCTTTCTTGCTGATGGAGCTGATTTTGAGTGACCAGCTGAAGTTCTCCGCCAGATGTATACCAAGGAATTTGGTGCTCTTGACGATCTCCATAGAGGATCCGTCGATGAACAGTGGAGAATGGTCACTCTGTGCTCTCCTAAAGTCAACAACAATCTCTTTAGTCTTGTTGATGTTCAGAGACAGGCTGTTGGCTGTACACCAGGCTGTTAGTTGTTGCACATCCTCTCTGTATGCTGACTTGATGAGACCCACCATGGTCGTGCCATAGGCTTGATGATATGGTTCAAGCTGTGTATTGCTGCACAGTCATAAGTCAGCAGAGTGAACAACAAACCGTAGACTTCTATGGCACAGGGATGATGGTCGTTGCCTTGAGGAACGTAGAAACAATGGTGCTGCACAGGGAAATGTTGTCATTTGTCATTGAACACATCTGCTAGCTCTTCTGCACATTGGCCGTGGATTTTCTGGACGTGTCTTGTTCCCTGCTCTGGAGGTGGAGTCTCTTGACTTCAGGAGAGCATGCACTTTTGCAGACATCCACGGCTTCTTGGCGATTGTCTCGGTTGGTTGTGCATCTTTTTCTTCGACACTTTTTCCTTCCACTACTTCCACAACTTTCTGTTAACATGCTAAATGTTATGTTAACATTAGAGCAGTGGATATACATCAGGAGTATCCTAAACCAGGCACAAAAGATGCAATCTTTCCTGCTCCAGAAGCTGAAAAAAAGGCCTGTAACATGACCAGCTGGTGAGTGTACAAATGGCACCTCTCGGATATAACCTGGTCTAAGGTGCCAAATTACCGTAACCAACTCAGGTGCAAATTCTAGGCAGGAGGAGGCTACTAAAACGTCCTGCAAGTCCCCCACCCTTTTGAGGGAGGTCAAGGCTAACAGGAGAGACCTTTTTCATGGTCAGAAACCTCTCTGAGGTTGACACCAGGGTTCGTTACAACTCCTCCAGGACCACCTCCAGGTGGCTCGCTGTCTGCAGACAGACTTCAGCCTTCACCATGCAAAAAAATGAGATACCAGAGGGTGCTTCCTAAGAGTAGCATACCCCGGCATGGACTCCAAGAAAGAGGGATAGAGGTGCACAGGTGAGGCCTTGGCCATATCTGCACTAAGGTGGGTAGCCCCAAGGGGGCTGGAAGTGTGAGAAGAGCCAGATGGGTCAGAGGATTGCCTCCAAAGAGATGAATACACATTTCCCCTCATCATACAGTCTCTACAAGCTGAAGGTGGGAGTGCCAATTCCCGGGCCTCAGCCCCTGCCTTAGCAGGAAGCCTACTCCCCAATCTGTATGCCCTGAGATGTATCTCACCATCTAAGAAAGCCATATGCTGTGCTAACTAGAGCAGGGAACACACGTGCAGCCTGCTTTGGTGATGGATGTAGGCATCAAGGCAGACCCACACCTCTTAGCCCCTGGGCTGCAGTGAGAAGTGTTCCCGGGAAACCCAGCCTGGGTTACTGGTAAAGGTGAGGGCATCCCAAAAAGCCCATAAGATAGACGTCTGTCAGTGTAGGCATGATCGTCTCACAAGTGAGACCCATGGAATCCTGCTCCATATTAATTTAAGTTCTAGCTACTTTTATATGCAATAAAGAGACATGGCAACCACTGGGTAATAACAGGGATTTAAAAATGTCCTCTTGTTAAAACAAGCATGTCATTTGAGAAGAGTGTAAAAATCCTTTTCTTTCCTTAATATTTGGTTGTTTTGAATGTCCATTCACAACTTCAAAGTTTTCAAGCAATTTGAAAATTTGAAAATAACACTATAAAGAATCGACTTCCATAACAGGCCAAGCTTTCTAATTGCTTTTCTCGTCCCTGTAAAGGAACATCTGACGTTTCAGAACAATTCAAAAGATTAGTAACTATGTCTGAATGATGAATGAGTTGAAATTCACCTTGGGAATGAAGGTTATTGAAACAGAATCTTGAATTCCTATAAAATGAAGGCTATAAAAGCCCCGACCACCACTACTGCTATTATTGGCATAAACCTTCTTCCATGAGTCTCACTGTCTTAGAAGCCCTAATCCTTTCACAACAGAATTAAATCAGGTTTAGCTATTACTGCTACTTTCAAATGGCTTTGTTTAAATCTCCCAGAAGAAGGATTAATAAAATGAACATGCCTGGAAGCATTATGGACAAGAATATAAATGAATATAAGACATATGCACTGATGGCAACTTGTTTTAGTTTATTGCTCGAATTTAATGTCTATTTTGATTTATTACTTTTTGATTAATTCATTGTAAAGGGTCAATCTGCATATGAATAAATTAGTAATATAGAAACAACCTATAAATATGGTAAGTGGAAACAAGAAAAATAAAGGAATATTGGATTCATACTTAGTTTCAAACTATAAAAACTCTAAAACTTTTTAGACCAAACAAACAAGACAACATTAATATGTTGCTTAATTGTTCATTAATTATGCAATAAATCACAGCTGCACTGACAGCTATTCCCAATTATTAATGTCACGCATGGGAGAAGTGCACTCTATCTTCCAGCCATTTCTCCTTGATTCATTCTATTTGAGCTATTCACCTTACAAAAACACTTGATGGATGTAGGAGAAATTAACACTGTACCCCCTGTAAAGCTGCCAACATTAATTCAATACAAATATTTGCTATATGGGCAGTGTTAGAGTTATAAATTAGGCTCAACCAAAGACTAACTGATTGATTCATGTCGTTGATTTTAACTAATCTCATTCAGTCAGATTCTGGAAGCAATTTATTCTGGTCACAGTCATAGGGGATATATTACAGTTACAATGGGACTAGGCATGGATAGACCTCTGTTGAGACACACACACACACACACACACACACATACACGTACACACACACACACACACACACACACACACACACACACACACACACACAAATTATTTTAATATTTACATCCTTTGAAATGTGGTTGTCAAACTATCTTATGGTGAACTAAATGAATAAATGTCTGAAAGTTGAAATTATTATTAATGATATTTTTAATTTCTGCTACAGAGTACTGTCAGCATCGATTATTAGTCCTGATGAAGTGCCAAATAACTGCAAATACTACAGATGCCTCTTCTGCAGAATTGTGAACAATGCATTATATATAAAAAATTAAGGAAACTGGTAATATGGTATGATACATATACAGTTATGTTCACTTTGAATATTCCTGTAAATCCTTTGTGTGTAATTTCCTAGAAAAAATATATTTGCTGCAAAGGAATATCATATAGAAGGTTGTGAGATCAAATCCCAGCAGTAAAAAACTGCCACTTTTTGGCCCTTGAGCAAAACCCTATTTTTTCATTATTATTATTATTATTATTATTATTATTATTATTATTATTATTATTATTATTAAATAAACTATAATGCAAATACAGTTAGATAAATGTAAGTTGCTCTTGATAAGGGTGTCTGCTAAGCAAGTTAGATTTCTATTTCAATGTGTCTTTAGGACTGATCTTGCTCTCCAAACTTTACAGAGACATGCAAATGTTGCTCTTTATTTATTTATTTTTTCTTCAAATTTATAAAATACCAAATATTTTGCCATATCTGTCCTGACCATTGGCATGTTTTGTGCAATCTATCCTAAAATCATTTCACTTAGAGAACTCACTTCATTTAGAGAAAAGGAGTTCTGTGTGTAATACAACATTGGCTTTATTTGCATTACCCTTTCTGTGTCATTTTCCAGTTTTAACATCTGTTCTGCAATTTGATTCCTGGTTTTCCTTAGGAAATTCACAGTTGTACATAAGGTCAAATGTTAGGTTTAAAAAGTTATACACACTTGAACTGGTAGAGATGCAGTACTTGGATGATTATATTATATTTGTAGCAGACACTTCTTTTTATTTTGTTTTATTTCATTTAGTGAATTTAAATTTTATCTTGATATGTAAATAATGAAATCTTGATGGTTACTAACAGGAAAGTCATAGTTCCTTGCTCATCCAGGGGTAGCATCCCACACTATCACCACCATGGCCTGGGTTCGATTCATGGGCAGGGAACCAGGGGTTTGAAAAATAAACAAAAAATCCAGATCAGATGAACCATTATGGTGACCCTGAACAAAACTGTTGTCAGTTAAATGTCCACAAATAACTCCCAGGTAACTCCCCAAACCCAATAAATAGCACAGATTTTCCAAATTAAACCAGTTTATAACTGAGATAAAAATAATTAAAATATGTAAATTGTTGGGTCAGATACTTGGAGCAGGATGCAAATGCAGGTAAGCATGGAGTTTATTGTTCAAGCAAACAAATCTAGATCAACAGTCAAAAGGTTAGAGACTGAACATTGTAGCATAGGTGTATTGTGGGAAGTGCAGTCAAGCTTTGCTGTATCCAATATTTTTCTCGACTAAAGAACACCTATGCTGCCTTTATGCACAAATGCAATAAAACATCTCTTTCATTTTACCTTGAATCCTGATTCTTCAGTCATCTTACATCTGATAAAATGACCCAGGTGACTGACAACATCTTTACCTATGTGATCTGCTCTGCTCGTCCTCTTCCTGTAGTCCTTAAAAACATTTGCCAGCATGGGTGAGTGAGTTATCCTCTCAAAGAACTTGTTAGATGACAGCATAATGAGTTTAATGATAAACTAAAGGTAAAAAAATTGGTTGAGTTGACGTTTCTTGGTACTGAATGTGCTGAAGCACTACAGAAGTATTATTTTTTACAGTATGGCCAAAGACTCATCACAATTCTCATGGTTTTGGAGAGTGTTTTCTCACCAGTTTGTGAGCCATCCCTGCCTTTTGCTGGTAATATCAGTTTTGAGAGGGAGCTGAGGCAAATTTTAGGAAAGTTGTGTGGAATGAAAACAACAGAGTGGAGTAGAGAGCAATGTTTTTCTGCCTGGGATAAATGCATCAAGTGTAAATAACTTAATGCAGTGGTGCAAGTGAGGTGAACTCTTAGTTGCAGCAGGAATGTGTTAACCATAAACAGGCCACAATCACAGTTAAAAAAGGCCTGTAAACAGTCTGATTTGACAATGTGTGTGCTACAAGAAGAAAGCTGAATTAGCAAAGCAGACAGGAAGAATCCAGAGACTATAGAACACCCAGATTGTCTCAATGTATGCACACTGGTCTACAAGTACTATAGACGTAATAAAATTCATAGTGGTGCAGCAAACAAACAAACTAACAAACAAACAAATAAATAATATCCACACTGCTTCCAGAGTTATCTTAATGAAATTATAAAGCTTTTGAGAATACCAGTCATAAAGTTCTCAGCATTTTATGACTGTAGAAAGGACATTGTTTATAATCACACTCTCCGATGTTTATAATAATTTACAAACACACTCTCCAATGTTACCCAATTGAGGACAGGCTCCCTTTTGAGTCTGGTTCCTCTCAAGGTTTCTTCCTCTTGCCAAGTAACGGAGTTTTTCCTTGCCACAGTTGCCTCAGGCTTGACAACTAGGGATGATTTTGTCTAACATTAATCTTGGACTTTTATTTTTGCTTATGTTCTGTAAAGCTGCTTTGAGACAATGTCCATTGTTAAAAGCGCAATACAAATAGAATAGAATAGAATTGAATTTTAAATATAACTAGGTACAGTTTAAAAAAATCCAAGAAAGACTTCCAGTGAGGTTAAAAACTTTTATTACTACTGTGACTTGAAACAATGAAACTTAATGATAGATAAACAAAAATGATAGCTGTGCCAAAGCTGCTATTAAACATTATAAATCTCACACCGTTTAAAATCTAGTTCTTTTCCCCAAAGATACACTACAGTAATTATTTAGACAGACAGACAGATAGATAGCTAGATAGATAAATCTATAGATAGATAGTTCAATGAATAGGAAAGCTTATTTTTATATCAAAATAAAACAAAATGCACTAGTATTTGTGTGCTGAAGACATTATGAAGAAATTTAGCATTCATGAAAATTCAGTTTTTCTGAATTTCAATAAATGAACTGAAAAAAGGAAATCAAAAGAAATTTTCTCAGGTTACATATGTAAGCATATGTAACAAGATGCTGTGTCATGGCTTGGGTGCACCCTCACAGAACAGGTGTCTGAAGCATGTTTAAATACACCAATCCATTGGCTAAACGGGTCAGGTGACATAGCAGCACGTGTCAGCAAGACCATAAAAGGGCATTTACGTTACATATCCCATGACTCTAAATGGACTTACTGGTTGCATAACAGATTATGAAAAATTCTGCATGAACAATATAATTCCCACTGATCCAATACACTTCTTTCCAAATAACAAACCCTGGGTGACCAAAGACATCAAAGCATCACTTAAGAGGAAGAAGGCTGCCTTTAGGAAAAGTGACAAGGAGGAGAAGAGTTCAGACTGAACTGAGGGGAAAAATCAAAGAAGGGAAGGAGTGTTATGGAGGAAGCTTGCTCAAAAAAACATGAGAGAGGTATGGAAGTGTATGAGAACCATCATTGGCCATGGAAGAAGAACTCACTAGGTGATGGAAGGAGACCTAAATGAGACCAATGATTTAAATCTGTTTTTTTACAGGTTTGATAATGTGGCTTCTGACCAACCAATCCCCAGCTCCTCCCATGACTCACCCCCTCCCAGTACAACAACCCTTCATCCAACTTCACCCTCCTCACCCCCTCTTGTAACACTTCCACTCTCCCCCCATCATTATACCACCATATACTTCAAAACCCTTAGCCAGCCCTCCCTCCCCCTCAACGACTCATGTCCTTCCACAGCAGACCTCTCCCCTGCCTGCTCCATCAGTGCCATCTTCTGAGTCTCTAGTCAACATCACCACAGAGAATGTTAGGAGAGAGTTCAGTCACCTTTGCCCATTAAGGCTGCAGGCTAAGAGTGGATGCTCCTCTGTTGACCTGGATTATTAGTACTAGAACTACCTCACTGGTTGACCACAATATGTAAGGCTACAGAACACTGCCTCAGACGTCATAGCTAGCAGCACATGTGCCCGTCAGGGGACAGTCCTGTCTCCCTTTCTGTTCACACTCCTCTGACACTGCTCTCAGTCTTACCATCTGCAGACATTCTCTGATGACTCTGCCATTGTAGGCTGTATTAGGAGAGATCAGGAGGCTGAGTACAGGAGTGTGTATTATCTTACCTTATCTTATCTTATCCCATTTTATTCTAATTGTATGAAGCATGCCTGAGCAAGCAGCAAGCAATGCAGCGTTTCATTCCAGATCAATCCCGCAGCACCTGAGAGCCCAGGGTCGTGTCCAAGTCTAAACTGAAGAACCTGATGAATGTGTGCAGAGGACCAGCCTGCTACAGTGCAAATATCATGGAGGAGGACGCGCCCTAGTGGGGTGGGCCCTGATACTTGCACCTGAGACAAAAGGTCCCTCTGGACAGGAATTGCCAAAGGAAAGCCATCAAGGAGAGAGATTAGGTCCAAGAGCTAAACTCAGCTGAGCCAGCACAAAGCCACCAATAATAGGTGGACATGATTTTGGTACACCCTGGGTAGGACTCCGGGAGCAGATCTGTCAAGGGAAAGACATACAGACAAAGTCTCGGCCATGTCTGCAGCATGTTATTCAGCCGCAGAGGAGCAGGCTCCTGGCTTGAAAATTATACATTAAGACGAGCAGACAAGCTATTTGCTAAGGACAAAAGAATAGAGTTTGGTGAAGGGGGGCACGGTGGCTTGCTGGTTAGCGCGTTTGCCTCACACCTCCAGGGTTAGGGGTTTGATTCCTGCCTCCGCCGTGTGTGTGTGTGTGTGTGTGTGTGTGTGTGTGTGTGTGTGTGTGGAGTTTGCATGTTCTCCCCATGCCTCGGGAGTTTCCTCCCCCGGTCCAAAGACATGCATTGTAGGTTGATTGGCATCTTTAAATTGTCCGGATTGTGTGATTGAATGAATGAGTGTGTGTGCCCTGCGATGAGTTGGCACTCTGTCCAGGGTGTATCCTGCCTTGATGCCCGATGAAGCCTGAGATAGGCACAGGCTCCCCGTGACCCAAGAATAGATCGGATAAGCGGTAGACAATGAATGAATGTTTGGTGAAATTTGAAAAATCTTTTTGGTAGCTGTCTACAGAACCGATACCTGTTCTGAATTGCTTTTGGGTGCAGACTCATATTCAGAATGATTGTGAAGAGTAGAGTGTGCAAAAGGTAGGTGATGCACTGTATGGCTGAGCAGTATTACTGAAGGAGTTAGCGCACTCTTAACTTAGAAGGTGCTATTTTGCCATTTAGTTGCAAAATGAGTATTGCAAAGTCACCATTACAAACTCTGGTGCCAATGCTGACTACAGTTTGGCCTGTTTCTCTATAGCTGTTACGGGTAGTAGGCCCTGTGTTGGGCCACTAGGGGGGGTTTCCAGCAGGGGTTATGTTGTTATGTCATTGTTTACATCATTTCATGTGTTTGGTTTAGCCCCGCCTTTTCCTATTGTTTCCTAATTGATGTTCACCTGTTCCCAATGTTGTGTGCAATTATGTTTTGTATTTATAGCGGCCTTTTGCCAGGGTTCGGGGCTGGTCGTCATCATTACTACGTCTTTATATCGTCTTTATGTTCCATGTTAGTGTGGCGTCATGTCTGTTGTCTCCATGTGATTTTGCTTTAATAAACCCCTGTCTGCTGTCTATCTCTGCGCTGGGTCTGTTTCTTCAAGCTTTGGATACCTGAAACGTGACAATAGCTTAGCTATTGTGGAAATATGAATAGGGGGATACGTGATAGAAATACAAGAGGGGACTAGACTAAAATTACACTAAACTATAATAAACCTAACTAAACTATCTGCAGAGCAAATAAGTTTAACCTCTTAGACAATAAAACCAAGTAAGTGAATAAACAAGGATAAATGAATAAATGAATAAATAAGAATTGGGGAAAAGTCTTAGTGCTCTAAGTAAATGCCAGGTAAACCCACAAAGCAAGCACTCAAGTATACCGATGTATGGAATAATAAGTGTAATCAGTAATACCCCATTTCTGCAAATACTATAACATGTTAAATTAAAATCAAACTATGGTAGACAGTAGTTGGTATCCTCAAGGCCAGCAAGGGTATCCTCAAGGCCAGCAGTTATAGACAAATGAAGGAGGGGTTGATTTTATGGGGCATATTCAGCAGTCAAAACAATCACAGACAAGCAAGTATTAGGATGGGTAAAGATGCCTGTATATATAGGGGAAGTTTTGCATGGGGGGGCGCACTTGACCACATCGGGCCTGAAGCTGTGTATTTTGAGTGCCAATAAAGCTGGTTGCTTCTTCTCATCCAAGCCTGGAGAAGTTTCATTATTTTGTTTCTTATAAATTAGCAAAGTTTTTGGTAAATATAAGTAATTGGAGGAGACTTCAGAACCACCCAGAACAGTGTCCACTCAGAGGGGACTCTGAGTTCCAACACTATAATATGGAAGTCAGTTCTGATCCAAATTTCTGTCTTATAGTGTAGGTGTAGTGTAGAGTGCATCCTCGTCTATCTCGCCAAACGCATGCTGTATTGCTTGCTGGTCCAAATGAGGTCAGGCAATGTTGACCAGTGCAGCAGTCTGGACCCAAGAAATAGAAATTTGGATAAACCAAGTAGGCTTTGATTTATTGAACAAATAAGTGTAAGATTCTATAAGAATGATGGTCATTAGTAGTTACACAAAGTATGACACAAACCTAATAAATGGCTTTATGTTACTTTTATAATAGCTGGAACATTGTTTATGCTTTACTTAAATGTAATGTTTATAGGGCTGTATGACTCTTTTAAAAGCTCTTCATGGCATCTGATATAAATATTAATAGTTTTTTTCAATATGTGGTAGCTATTACCACCAAACTATAGGTATGTAGTGTCATAGCTCTGCAAACAGTTACTTAAATGAAAACACTTTATTTTATGGTAAAATAATAAATGATTTTGCTCTGTCAAATGAAGAGATATGAAGGTAAAACATTAAAATGTAGCTATAATGCATTGTAATTCATCATATGGTATGTTCAGGAGATGTCTCACAGACTCCTACCACTCCAAAATGCAGATGTATTTATTAATTAACCCATATGATCAACGCTCTGACTGCTGTGTGCCTTGTATCCTTACATGCCCTATTGCTCTTTAATCTTTTTATCATTTATTTACCTTTGGCCTCTTCAAGCCAATCTTCATACTTCATCCATCTCTCTCTCTCTCTCTCACACTCTCACACTCACACACACACACACACACCCCTGCCCCCCCCCTTTCCTTTGGGGCACCTTTATTTCCATGCACACAGATGCCTCCCAGTGCTAAATTAGCTCATTTCAGAGGAGTTCGCCTCTTGGACAATTCTGCCCAATTTTCCCTGACCAAAGTTGACATTTAATTCCTGAGATGTAGTGGGGGCCTTTCTCCCAGCTTCCAGATTCATTATTCTAAATGGCCTTTACGAAGGAACTTCACACTTGCTGTAAGCTTGTTTTTTTGCAAGGTTGAATTGGTGTAATGGTCTGACTGTGCTCACCCCCAGATAGTTTAGAGGAAGAAAGCTGGCAACAGTAGCTTTGGGGATGTCACCTGACTAGATAAGGTCACAGCTCAGAATCCTTCAAAAAGACTCAATTATCACCAACATAACCAACTTGGAAAAATACAGAAAGGAGAGCTCACTGGTGTATGCTCTCACATTTGTAATGATGTACTGTAAATAGTATGTTACCTGGAGGATTTGAGAGGAATGGAGGCATTGGCTGAAGGGGGCAGAAAACCCTTTCATGATATTCACAGACCACAAAAACTTTTTGTACTTGAGAGTAACTAAACACCTGAACCCCAGATAGGCCCATTGGTCCCTATTCTTTGCAGGCAGATTCTACACTATAGGTCTCCTTTGAAATCTAGATAGAATCATAGACAAAGTTTTAAGTATTAGATCTCTTGGGAGTTTCAAAATTATTTTCTGCAAGACCACCCGGCTGAATAAAACAAGGTTGGTCTAAAGTTTGACATGTACATCTTTCTGAAATTAGCTTGCATGTGTTACAACCTAATTCACATAAATTCACAATATACATGGCATTACATACTCTATAGATCACTATACAATGATGCACCACACATTTCTTATTAAACAAAGAAAGGTAAAATTCAATAACTTTTTCATCACTCTTGTTTAAATCAAGAACTGGACCTATAACAGTGTTTTTGTAACATCTGGGCCCCTCGCACCCCATGGGGCTTGAACCCGGATCTCCATGGAAGATCCATTCGCAGGATTAGACAAGCACTACTTTATTCACAGGGGTAAAACTGTACAAACATAAAACGTAACGCAAACTAAGCATGATTAACAGGACATGACATAAGCATAGACAACCAGGAAATGACATTAAACAGACTGGCAAAACAACAAACGAACAAACATTCTGACGGACAAACAATAACTGACACCAACCAGTACACAAGGACTCATATATATATAGGTCAAGACATCAAGGTAAATAGGGAACAGGGGACAAGGTGGAAAGGCAGATCAATAGGAGGGGCATGGCACAAAGTACATGGGAAATACAAACAACAAAGCAGGCTATGACTTCACCTGCCAGCACCCCTTCTGGTGGTCAGGCAGGGAATTGTCCCAGTGGTTCCTGACAGTTTTAAAAGAAAAGCTCCAAACAGAGTCGCTGAAAAAAAAGCAAGAAAATCATGCAATTTCCATTGGGAAATTGATTATATTACCAGCCCCATCACACCATGGTAAGTGACTATTTGATTGATGGGTGGAACATTGTCAGTATTGACTGACTGGTCTATCATTGTCTGTAAATCATATTAGTAAGCATCCAGGGATGACTGAATATTGAAAGCCGGACCGTGCCCAATCTCACGAGCCTGCTATCACTGTCGAGATGGGTGAAACACACTCTGCCTCCAGAAAAGCAATGACATGCCTGCCAGTCCACATCACACTCACATTCCTATCCTGACTGAAACCCTATCAAAGTTGACCACTGAGAACGGCGCTCTCCAATAAAGGAGTGTTCAACTAGTTTACTCTTGCTATTGGAAAAAAGCAGGAGGGGGTAGATAGATAGAGGGACATCACCATGGTGGAGCAGAGATTGAATGTGTGAGTAAAGTGTGTGTGAGTAAAACTACACTGAGTTTTACTCTTTGAACTTGATTTTGATTGAAAATAACAAGTAATGTTGCTAACAGAATGGAGCTAGGTTAGAAATCATACATGCAGTTAATTTTTATGCAGTTGGAATAATTCTTTTAAAAAATTGCATTAATCACACCAGAGAATGTAGTAACAGAGCTACAGAAAATGGTGAATAAAAACTATTGTTTTAATGAAGCATGAGACAGGTGAGAGATTCTCTGGACATGACTTGGATAGAAGTAGCTGATTGCTATTTCTGTGATGGAAACTTGTCCTCCAAACACAAGCAGATGGAAGAGCGCATATCCCACAAATTACACCACCTGAATTTATATTTTAAAAGTACATATCTTCTCTCTATGTGTGCATTTCTCTCTCTATCTCTGTCTTTCACACAAAATTTGTCTGCCTCATTTTGGACCAAATTTTATTAGAGGCGTTATTGAGGTAATTCAGGTTAAAATATGGAAGCTAAATTGCTTGCCGTGACCTGCCTTTCAATGTTCTGATTTTAGTTTAGAATCCAAGGAGCTCCTGGCTGTGCTAATGATGCATTAAAAGCATGAGAGTGAGATGGCTCCCATATCAGTGCTAATACCTTTCACATATTGATTTATCTTACTTGTTATTTGATTTTGTCTCACTGTTATATGACAGTCACATTCATTCATTGCCAGAAAAAACAGTGTTTATCTTTCAATTTCTGTTCTTGTGAAGCAATATGGCCTCCTGGGAAACATAACATGGAGTATAATAACATAATTTTCCAGCACCTAACATGTTTGAAAATACTTCATATACACACAAAGCAAAGGGAAATTATTTATAGAAAAAAGTACAGAATAGTGAAAAAATGTAGACGTCAGAGTGGTAGAATATGCAAGAAAGAAGCAGACTCCCCCAATGTCATGAAAAGGTCACACTTTTCTTTGTGTTCAGTGGAGAAATTAGTCTTGCGACAATAACAAATGTAATCTAGGAAACGTGTCTGGCAGCCATTTGCAAGGATGCGATGAGGCAAAATGCCGATGACATCTTCATATAATCAGCTTGGAGGTATGCAGCTGGCTGCCGTTTAACATTCAGCCTACTGAGAAAGGACAAGAGCTCCAGATATTGAGAGTAAATTGCTTTCTCTCACCCACACACACACACTTTTTTTAAAAAAGCTTTATTTGGGTCCTCATAGAAGGCAATTTGTTTGAAACAGAGTCAAAGGAAGCAAAATGCAAAAATATTCTCCAAATTCTCAATCTGAGTTTGTATGCATGTTCAATTAATACAGAATTATATATATATATATATATATATATATATATATATATATATATATATATATATATATATATATATATATATATATATGAGAGAGAGAGAGAGATGAGCCATGTAGTTTTGGATTTTGTTTTCCCTTAATAATAAAAACCTTCATTTAAAAACTGTATGATGTGTTTACTTGTGTTATCTTTGACTAAAATTTAAATGTGTTTGATTATCTGAAACATTAAAGTGTGACAAACATGCAAAAAAATAAGAAATCACACCACTGTGTATATATATATATATATATATATATATATATATATATATATATATATATATATATATATATATATATATGAGAGAGAGAGAGAGATGAGCCATGTAGTTTTGGATTTTGTTTTCCCTTAATAATAAAAACCTTCATTTAAAAACTGTATGATGTGTTTACTTGTGTTATCTTTGACTAAAATTTAAATGTGTTTGATTATCTGAAACATTAAAGTGTGACAAACATGCAAAAAAATAAGAAATCACACCACCGTATATATATATATATATATATATATATATATATATATATATATATATATATATATATATATATATATATATATATATATATATATATATATATATATATACAGTGGGGCAAAAAAGTATTTAGTCAGCCACCAATTGTGCAAGTTCTCCCACTTAAAAAGATGAGAGAGGCCTGTAATTTTCATCATAGGTACACTTCAACTATGAGAGACAGAATGAGAAAAGAAAATCCAGAAAATCACATTGTCTGATTTTTAAAGAATTTATTTGCAAGTTATGGTGGAAAATAAGTATTTGGTCAATAACAAAAAAGCAAGATTTCTGGCTCTCACAGACCTGTAACTTCTTCTTTAAGAGGCTCCTCTGTTCTCCACTCGTTACCTGTATTAATGGCACCTGTTTGAACTCGTTATCAGTATAAAAGACACCTGTCCACAACCTCAAACAGTCAGACTCCAAACTCTACTATGGCCAAGACCAAAGAGCTGTCAAAGGACACCAGAAACAAAATTGTATACCTGCACCAGGCTGGGAAGACTGAATCTGCAATAGGTAAGCAGCTTGGTGTGAAGAAATCAACTGTGGGAGCAATTATTAGAAAATGGAAGACATACAAGACCACTGATAATCTCCCTCGATCTGGGGCTCCACGCAAGATCTCACCCTGTGGGGTCAAAATGATCACAAGAACGGTGAGCAAAAATCCCAGAACCACACGGGGGGACCTAGTAAATGACCTGCAGAGAGCTGGGACCAAAGTAACAAAGGCTACCATCAGTAACACACTACGCCGCCAGGGACTCAAATCCTGCAGTGCCAAACGTGTCCCCCTGCTTAAGCCAGTGCATGTCCGGGCCCGTCTGAAGTTTGCTAGAGAGCATTTGGATGATCCAGAAGAGGATTGGGAGAATGTCATATGGTCAGATGAAACCAAAATAGAACTTTTTGGTAAAAACTCAACTTGTCGTGTTTGGAGGAGAAAGAATGCTGAGTTGCATGCAAAGAACACCATACCTACTGTGAAGCATGGGGGTGGAAACATCATGCATTGGGGCTGTTTTTCTGCAAAGGGACCAGGACGACTGATCCGTGTAAAGGAAAGAATGAATGGGGCCATGTATCGTGAGATTTTGAGTAAAAACCTCCTTCCATCAGCAAGGGCATTGAAGATGAAACGTGGCTGGGTCTTTCAGCATGACAATGATCCCAAACACACCGCCCGGGCAACGAAGGAGTGGCTTCGTAAGAAGCATTTCAAGGTCCTGGAGTGGCCTAGCCAGTCTCCAGATCTCAACCCCATAGAAAATCTTTGGAGGGAGTTGAAAATCCGTGTTGCCCAGCGACAGCCCCAAAACATCACTGCTCTAGAGGAGATCTGCATGGAGGAATGGGCCAAACTACCAGCAACAGTGTGTAAAAACCTTGTGGCGACTTACAGAAAACGTTTGACCTCTGTCATTGCCAACAAAGGATATATAATAAAGTATTGAGATGAACTTTTGTTATTGACCAAATACTTGTTTTCCACCATAACTTGCAAATAAATTCTTTAAAAATCAGACAATGTGATTTTCTGGATTTTTTTTTCTCATTCTGTCTCTCATAGTTGAAGTGTACCTATGATGAAAATTACAGGCCTCTCTCATCTTTTTAAGTAGGAGAACTTGCACAATTGGTGGCTGACTAAATACTTTTTTGCCCCACTGTATATATATATATATATATATATATATATATAGAGAGAGAGAGAGAGAGAGAGAGAGAGAGAGAGAGAGAGAGAGAGAATAATTCTGTATTAATTGAGCATACAACTGAGATTGAGAGTTTGGAAAATATATATATATTTATATGGTGATATTGGTCTGATGAACCATCATTTACATTATTCCCAACAGCGGGTCAAGTTTATGTATGATCACCCAAAGAAGCGTACAACTTGGATTGTCTGGTTCCAACTGTAAAAAATAACGGTAGATCTGTGAAGGTTCAGGTGTCCATATCTTGGTATTCTGCTGGCCTCATCATTAACCTACATGGTCATGTTACTGCCAGCAAGTACTTGGAAATTCTAAGTGATCAGGTGCATCCTATGGTGCATCCTATAATGCCATTTAACAAGATGATAATGCACCAAAACAGTTCAGTCTTGGTTCGAGGAGCAACCGTATGAACTTCAACATCTGTTCTGGCCAGCTCAATCACCTGACTTAAATATCATTGAGCCAGTGTAGGAAATTTTGGAGAGAAAACTGAAAAGCAGGTTCCCTGCTACAATCTCTCTGAAGCAACTAGAGGATATTCAATAGCTGTATGAATCTATCCAAAGAAAGTTGGAAGCTGTATTAAATGCAAATAGTGGTCCAACATTAGTATTAATAAAAAGTATTAATTATTAAACTTTCAGTTTTAGTAGAGTCTAATGAACTCTATGTGATTTCGCTTGTGGTTAGATGAAAGAACAGGCTTTATTCTGGCATAACTTTTAAATAATTTGTTGGCTTAGAGGTGGTGTTTAATTGTATATTTGTTGACCCCCAGAAGTTGGGGTGGGATGTGGTAGCTTAGTGGTTAAGGCATTGGACTACTGATCGGAAGGTTGTGTGATCGAATCCCAGGTCTGCCAAGCTGCAACTACTGGGCCCCTGAGCAAGGCCCTTAACCCCAAAAATGCTCAGTTGTATAAAAAAAAAAAAAATGAGATGAAAATGTAAGTCGCTCTGGATAAGGGCGTCTGCTAAATGCCGTAAATGTAAGTTACCATTTTCTCCAATTCTACAGTTGTGTTCATTGAAGAAATGTCTACACTTTCTCCTCAATGGGCAAGGGGGCAAAATACATCTGCCTCCTGCATTCAGACAAATTATAATTGTTTATTGGCATTGCCACTTGACATGCTTCTGTATCATTACATTTGTGTGTTGTTCTTTTTCACCCATGTTGATGAATGACTGATGATGAATTGCCCCCTGTGTCAGTTCATATTTGTATCCCATTTAAAACATGAATAAATGGATTAAATAAAATATCTTTGTTAATTTGTTAGCTGTACCTAGTAAACTATACATTTATTTCTTAATTAAAAATGGATTTCATTAGGTAGTATTATTTTTGGCCTACATGGTCAGGACTACAATACACATCAGCCCTGTACCTCACGAAATCACACAACACTGACCATGTGAGAGCTCTCCTGAGGCAATGAATCATCCATGGAAACACATTGTTGTTCATTACATACTGAAAAATAGAGCTCACTGTCCTCACTTGCTCAATATTCTGCTCAACAATGTCCAGTCTCTTGAGAACAAGATGGATGATATCAGAGCCAGGAAAAGATTCCAGCGGGACATCAAGCAATATAACATACTCTATCTGACTGAAACATGGCTGACACCCTAGGTTCAAGACCTAGCAGGATTGCTGCCCAAAGACTTCTTCATTCACTGGATGGACAGAACAGTAAAGGCTGGTAAATCCAGTGCTGGAGGGGTTTGTTTCATAGTCAACAACAAATGATGTGAACATTGCCACCCCAACATTCTTCCTTGCCTCATCTGGAAAATCAGATTATTTTTATTGACTGGTAAATGCAACACTTGTGTTACAAACCATAACAACTTGAATAAATAACACAGTTATGACCAAATAAATAGGTTTTCTGATTTAAAGTCACCTGAATAATTATTTTTAAAAATTCATTTTTTAAACCACATGCTGTAGACACTTGGCTGGAAGATACAGTGAGAGCGAAGCTTGCGGAGGGAAAATCCCTCACAATGCACCCAAATGGCTCCCTCAATAGCTGCACATGCCTGTTGCTCGCTCAAACAAACAATTAAAAGAGAGTGTGTGTCATTCGCTGTGTTATAGTGGGGGTACAGATGCACACATCTCTTGAATTGTTTGCTTATCATATATATTTTCGTCTTTCATATATACCTTCTTTTCCCCTACACTAGACAAAGCATTTCCTGAAGACAAAGAAGCTGGAGTGATGTGACAGATGTTCTATTATGGTCTTGCTGGCATGTTCCACTTCATCACCTGACCTCCTTAAGCCAGTAGATTGGCATGTTTTCACATAGAGCTTCAGACATTGCTTCCATTAAGATGCATTCCCATAGCTTCAAGCCATAATGCACCGTGAAGTTCCCTTAATAGGGAACTATGTTATACATACAGTTGGATAGTTTCAGTACAGTTTCCCTTAAAAGAACCCTTTATTCTGTTCAGAACTTAATCCAATCCACTAATTTTAATAGAGCCAACAAAAAACAATTACCGCAGCAATAATATTACTATTACTATTACATTTACGGCATTTGGCAGACGCTCTTATCCAGAGCGACATACAAAAGTGCTTTAGTTCTCAGTCAATGAATACATTAACACTGGTTCAATAGGACACAACCTTGGGATACCATTAGCCTAACACTGAGTTTTTTTTATTTTTTTTTATTTTTATTTTAAAAACATAATACATAAACAGGGAAAAATAAGAGCTAGTTTAAGTACTTCAGGAAGAGGTAAGTCTTCAGTTGCCATTTGAAGATGGTCAGAGACTCGGCCGTACAGACACCTAGGGGAAGTTCGTTCCACCACCTTGGTGCCAGAACAGAGAAGAGTCTAGATGTATACCTACCTTTTTCCCTGAGAGATGGTGGGACCAGTCAAGCAGTGCTAGCGGATCTGAGGGAGCGAGGTGCAGTGCGAGTAGTGATGAGAGCTTTGAGGTAAGATGGTGCTGGTCCATTCTTGGCTTTGTAGGCAAGCATTAGTGTTTTGAATCTGATGCGTGCAGCTACCGGAAGCCAGTGGAGGGAACGCAGCAGTGGAGTGGTGTGGGAGAACTTAGGCAGGTTGAAAACAAGTCGTGCAGCTGCATTTTGGATCATTTGCAGTGGGCAAATTGCGTTCAGAGGTAGACCTGCCAGAAGAGAGTTGCAGTAGTCCAATCTCGAAATGACCAGAGACTGAACAAGCACCTGAGTAGCCTGTGTGGAAAGAAATGGCAGAATCCTTCTGATGTTGTACAGAAGAAACCAACATGAGCGTGTCACATTAGTGACATGGGAGGAAAAGGACGGTTGATTGTCCATGGTTACCCCAAGGTTGCGAGCAGTGGCTGAAGGGGAAATCATGGAGTTGTTCAGAGATATTGCAAGGTCTTGGGCTGGGAATGGATCACCTGGGATGACCAGCAGCTCAGTTTAGCTGGGATTGAGTTTCAGCTGATGAGCCATCATCCAAGATGAAATGTCCACCAGACACGCTGAGATCCGAGCAGAAGCCATGGTATCTGAGGGAGAAAAGGAGAAGATAAGTTGGGTGTCATCGGCATAGCAGTGGTATGAAAATCCATGTGAGGATATAACTTTGCCAAGAGAGTGAGTATAGAGGCAGAAAAGGAGAGGACCAAGTACTGAGCCTTGTGGGACACCAGTAGAGAGTCTGCGTGGAGCAAATGTCAATCCCTTCCATGTTACCTGATATGAGCGACCATCCAGGTAGGAAGCAAACCATTCCCATGCTGTTCCACAAATTCCAAGACTCCTGAGGGTGGACAAGAGAGTCTTGTGGTTTACTGTGTCAAATGCTGCAGACAGGTCGAGGAGGATGAGGACCGATGACAGTTTGGCTGATCTAGCAGCATGTAGTTTCTCAGTGACTGCCAAAAGAGCAGTCTCTGTGGAATGTGCTGCTTTGAAGCCAGACTGGTTGGGGTCATGGAGGTTATTCTGCATGAGATAGTCAGACAGCTGATTACAAACAACATGTTCGAGAATTTTTGAAAGAAATGAGAGAAGTGATACCGGTCTGTAGTTGCTGATGTCTGAGGGATCCAGAGCAGGTTTCTTCAGGATGGGGATGACCCTGGCTTTCTTAAAGACAGTTGGAACATGACCAGATGTTAAGGATCCATTGATGACTGTGGTGATGAAGGGTAGGAGGTCAGGTGAGATGGTCTGGAGCAGGTGGTAGGATTGCAGAACCAAATAATTTTGCAAAACCTCTTCTGCTGCTACAGTTGAGAGCTGCGTCAGTGAAGGAGTAGCGGAGTGCTGACTGTGTGATGTAGATGAAGTTGGGGGAGAAGTGAAGGTCTGGCAGATCCTCTCAATCTTCTCTGTGTAAAAAGTGGTGAAATCTTCGGCGGTCAGGGAGGATGGAGCAGGTGGAGCCAGAGGGTTGAGTAGTGACAAGATGTTGTGGAGCTTTCGGGGATCTTGTGCAGAAGTTTCAAGCTTTTCCTTGTAGAAGGAGGTCTTGGCAGAAGTCATGTCCAAAGAGAATTTGGATAGGAGCGTACGATAAGAGATGAGGTCTATGTCGAGTTTAGATTTTTTCCACTTCCTGTCTGCTGATTGTAGTTCTCTCCGCTTGTTGTGAAGCACATCTGACAGCCAAGGCGCAGTAGAAGAATTCTTCCTGCGTATAATGGACAAAGGGCAGAGAAGGTCCATGGTTGAGGAAAGAGAGGAGAGCAAAGTGTCAGTAGCTGAGTCCAGGGGAAGGGAGGAAATGGAGTCATGGTCAGGAAGAGATGAAAGAGTGCAGGAAGCTACAGAGGAAGGGGAGATAGAGTGGAGGGTTCGGCGGGTGAGAGAGAGGTGCTGGGAGTTATGTTTAGGCAGGATAGGGAGAGTGATAGTGAAGGATACCAGGTGATGATCAGAGATATGAAGTGGGGTAGCAGTCATGTCTGTAGCTGGGGAAGGATGAGTGAAGACTAGATCCAGGACATTTCCTCTCTTGTGTGTGGGAGGGCAGCTGTTGAAAGACAAGGAGAATGAATTCAAAAGAGCCAGAAGGCCAGAAGAGTGAAGCTTGTCAGATGGGAGGTTGAAATCTCCAAGAACCATCAGAGGAGTTTTGTTAGAAGGGAAGAAACTGAGGAGTGTGTCCATTTCTTTCAAGAAGTCTCCTAGGGGACCAGGGGGGCGGTAGATGACAATGATGAAGAGGTTGATTGGAGAGGTAACTGAAACCGCATGGAATTCAAAAGAAGAGATGGTTAGATGAGACTAGGGGAGAGGTGAGGAACACCATCTCCGTGACAACAGCAGACCTGTACCACCACCCCTGCCTGATTCTCGTGGTGAGTGAGAGAAAGTATAGGCAGAGGATAGAGCAGCCAGTGTAGCAGGGTTCTGTGGTGATATTCAGGTTTCAGTTAGTGCCAGAAAATCAAAGGGATAGTGGGAGGCTAAAGCTGAGATGAAATCAGCCTTCGTTACAGCAGACTGGAAGTTCCAGAGCCCATCTACCACCACTGTTTGAGACTGAGACAACAGGGGAGGGTAGATGAGGTTGCTGGAAACATGACCTCTGCTTCATGGATGAGAATGCCTGCATCTGTAAGAGGCAACAACAGAAATAGGTTTGAGGCACATATCTGTGGTCTTGTCAAAGTGAGGTTAAGTATGAAAAGTGAGGTTAAGGATATAAGAGAACAAGAAAGAGATGTGACAATATACTTACTATTTAAGTAATTAACAGGTCTTGACAAGGCAATCTGCAAACCGCTAGGAGAACCTTCAGTATAAATTAGTTAGCCCTGCCCACAATTCACACCTTAAGGGAGACCGAAACTATTCTTGATTAATCACCCGAGACAGCTAAGAAGCAAGGATCAACACTAAAGGATCAAGAAGCTATACAATAACAACTCTAGAACCAACCAAGTTAAACAAATAGTACACAAAAGTCAGAATCCTACCTTACCAGATGGGAACAGATTCAAATGAAGAGTTAAAGCACACTATTACTACTACTACTACTACTACTACTACTACTACTACTACTAATAATAATAATAATAATAATGATAATAATAGCTGACAAGACACACCTTGTTAGGAATAGAACGAGGACTGAGACAGAGATGCAGGTAAAGGTGGTTTATTAAGGAAGGAGGGGAAGCGTGAATCGTGCTGAGGGCGAAGCGTGGAGAAGGCTGGAAGCTGAGCGTGGTCGTGGCGTGAACAGGAGAACCGGCCGGTACCCATGACGTGACTATAAGCTGCGCGAGGAAGGGAAGGTAGAGATCTCTGGAAAACATATAGAAAATACTATGATAAAGTCCAGCGTAGCCAACACAACGCAGAGGTAAGTGTTAACGATAACGGACAAGTGAGGTTAGTGTCGTGGTGCTATTTATAGAGGAGGTGATTATGGTGTTCAGGTGTGTCTCGTTAAAACTCTGGTGAGGGAGTGCGCTGTGACTGAGTGTGAGCAGAGCCTGACCTTGGGCCCTGACGCCGTGGCGGTTGGCCTCTGCCCCGAGGCGCTGGTCGGCCGGGGTGGCTGGTGTGGAAGTCCTCGAGGAGGCTCGGATCAAGGATGTCATTTCGGGGAACCCAGGACCGTTCCTCGGGACCGTAGCCTTCCCAGTCGACCAGGTACTCCAGGCGGCCGCCACGGCGCCGGGAGTCCAATATCTCCTTCACCAGATACGCCGTTCCGTCGTCCACGAGCAGTGGAAGGGGGGCTCCTCTGCTACGCCAGGCTCTGTGGAAAGAAGAACAGAAGGGTGATGAGGTTTTAGTAGTGACACATGGAACACTGGATGTATCCTGTACTCTGGAGGAAGCTGTAGGTGGTAGGTGACTGAGTTGACTTGGCGGACTATGGTAAAGGGGCCAATGAACCGGGGACTCAGCTTCTTACAGGGGAGACGCAGCTTGATGTCGCGAGTCGACAGCCAGACCTTTTGTCCCGGTTGGTATGCTGGGGCTTGGGACCCTCGAAGGTCTGCTGTCATCCTGCGCCTACGTAAGGCCCGTTGGAGCTGTCGGTGTGCATCGCCCCAGACTCTCTCGCTTTCCCGGAACTAGTAATCCACTGCCGGGACGTCCGATGGTTCTCCGTCCCAGGGGAACAGTGGAGGCAGCTTAGAGGCTTTCTTGGGACAGAAGACATCCCAGAAGTGAGAGTAGCATGCCGGGATGTTGAAAGAGCAGGCTTCGAGGGGGCTCTCCACGGAGGTGGCATGGACCTGAAGGGTGTGCGGTCGTGAAGGTCTTGGGCTCGGTCGCTCGGGAAAGCAGCCCTCGAAGCACTTGTGCCCCCACCTCAGGATTTCTCCTGTCCTCCAAGAAAGGATGGGATCATGCTGCTCCAGCCAGGGACGGCCAAGAACCACGTCCGCCGTTGAGTCCTCCAGCACCATCAGAACTATCTCCTCCATGTGCATCACCCCGGTATGGAGACGGAGGGGCCCCGCCTGATGACGCACCTGCCTCAGGGGCTTCCCAGTTACCGCGTGGACCTGGTATATCCTTGGCGTGGCTGCAGTCGGGAACTGGAGCTGGCGGCAGAGGGCCCCGGAGATGAAGTTCCCGGCCGACCCAGAGTCGAGGAGCGCGGTCGCTGAAACACAAAAATCATGGGTAGTAAGACTGACCAAAATTGAGAGAGGTTTTCTGATGTTTTGTGTCGGGAAAAGTGAACTCACCAGTGCTCGTGCGGGTCGAAGGGGGCACTTCGCCATGAAATGCCCCGAGCCCCCGCAGTAGAAACAGCAGATCTGGGCCAGCCGCCTCTGCCGCTCCCACTGTCTGTCAGCCGATGACACGTCAGAAAGCTCCAGCTGCATGGCGTCGTCAGCGGGCTCTGGGTGGCCAACAGGTCCCGACTGGGCGGTAGCAGTGCTAGCTGCCGGCTGACTCTGGTGCTCCTCGAAGCACAGCTGCATCCGAGTAGCGAAACGAATGGAGAGCTGGATAAATTTTTCCAGCCCCATCGAATCCTCATACGCAGCGAGGTGCAGGCGAACCCGTGGATCCAGACCCTGACGATAGGTGGTAATGAGTGCCTGCTCATTCCAGCCGCTGGCTGCGGCGAGGGTGCGGAACTGTAGCGCTTATTCAGCAACGGACAGATTACCTTGCTTAAGACGACACAATCTCTCGCCCAACGATGAGTCCCACTCTGGTTTCCTGAACACCTCCCTGAAATGCTTGGTGAAGGCGGACAGCGAAGACATCATGGGATTGTTCTGGGACCAGAGAGGCTCAGCCCAGCAAAGCGCCTTCCCGTCGAGACGAGAGATGATGAAGGCGATCTTCGCCCGATCGTCAGGGTATAGGTGCGACTGCATCTCCAGAGTCAGCAAGCACTGCAGCAGAAACCCGTTGCAATCCTCCGCCGCGCCGGAGTATGGTGCTGGGGTGGCCATGGGGCTCGCATACACGGGCGGCGAAGAAACGGCGGCGGCGGCGGCGGAAGCGCCTGCCGGAGTTGCGGATCCGGCTGCGCTAGCGAGAGCGCGGCGCAGCACTTCGGCCAGCTCTTCCACCGGATCCCGTGAGCTCATCCTCCTTGCTCAGACGGTGTTGGTCCGTTATTCTGTTAGGAACAGAATGAGGACTGAGACAGAGATGCAGGTAAAGGTGGTTTATTGAGGAAGGAGGGGAAGCGTGAATCGTGCTGAGGGCGAAGCGTGGAGAAGGCTGGAAGCTGAGCGTGGTCGTGGCGTGAACAGGAGAACCGGCCGGTACCCGTGACGTGACTGGAAGCTGCGCGAGGAAGGGAAGGTAGAGATCTCTGGAAAACATATAGAAAATACTATGATAGAGTCCAGCGTAGCCAACACAACGCAGAGGTAAGTGTTAACGATAACGGACAAGTGAGGTTAGTGTCGTGGTGCTATTTATAGAAGAGGTGATTATGGTGTTCAGGTGTGTCTCGTTAAAACTCTGGTGAGGGAGTGCGCTGTGACTGAGTGTGAGCAGAGCCTGGCGTGTCTGTAACACACCTACTCTAAATGCACTTTTATAACCAATATGTGCATTGCTGTAAACAGTGTAAACAGCATTGCCATTAATTTATATTTGTGTTTAATATGCAGAATCTCTGTTAAAATGTTGAAGCATAAGCAATGGCATTTTCAGAACTTTTAGAAATTTGACGATGGCAGCAAACAATGGCAGCAGGTGCAGATAGTTCAATCTATCATATAAGGTGAATCTCATATTCCATTGATATCCTGATGTTCCTCTAAGGACCCCATGATGTCCTGCATTTAGCCCTATTTTGAATGACATGTATGGTCATTTTTATGAGATCTTATATTTTATAATAAGAGACAGGTTACATAATGATAGACAGCTTAAATAAAATAAAAATAAAATTAAAATAAATAAATAAATAAAAAACCTTGAACCTTGAAACTAAAGCCTTGCTGTTTTTGAAGTAAAGTATAGTATTGACAGTGGGAAATTAGAGGAGAAGACAGGAAATGCTTGCTGTCTTATTCACAGTGATTTAATAAATTCACATTCATTTTTTCTGTTTTCAATTTTATTATGCTGGGCCACAGTGTCCATTATATGCACAGCTGATGTATTTTTTAAATGTATTCAGTGGTATGAAAAAACACTGAATCCACAGATGATTTAAACATTTCAGTTCACTGCATGGTAACTGTCAAACAAGCAACCCAATATCTGTCTATGTAATGAGAGTGGAGAAAGGAGGATGTGATGTCAAACAATCTATCTTCACATCCTCCATCACAGTCTGGTTTGCTGTAGCTACAGCCAGGGACAAAGCCAAACTGCAGAGTGTCATCCACTCAGCTGAGAAGGTGATTGGCTGCAGTCTCCCATCTCTCCAAGAGCTGTACGTCTCCATCACTTGGAGATGTGCAGCCAAGATCGCAGCCAACCACTCTCATCCCGGAAATGAGAGGGGTCGGCCCTCCCCTCTGGAAAGAGACTCCGGTCCATCAGGACCAGGACCTCACGCCACAAGAACAGTTTCTTCCCCACTGCAATCAGCCTGCTGAACAGTGCCCCACTTACCCCCAGATGACCCCCCCCCCCCCAAGAACTTACAGACAACCATGACATTTTCACATTCTAAATTACACTACATCTTCTTCAAACTCAAACGTCTGTATACAATATTTATTTCATTCTTGATTGTACATACTGGATATACATATTTGGACAGTCACTTTCACTCAACTTTACATTCTAAATTGCTCTTCTTTTCATGCACATTCAAACTTATGTGCACATATTTATTATCATTCTCGATTGTATTAACAGCTTTATTTAATTTATTATAGTTTATTTTATTATTGTAAAATTTTATCTGTGTATATGTTTGCACCTGACACCAAGACAAATTCCTAGTACTGTAAAGTGCTCTTTGCGAAACCTTTGCTGTACCTGGCAATAAAAACTTTTCTGATTCTGATTCTGAAATGATTAGAGCTAGAGAGACTGGAGAGGATGGTCCATTATCATAACAGCAATCTAACACCTTCCATAAAGTAAATGGTGGACCAGATGATGGTTTGAGAACATTGTGAGCTCCAGAGGATAAAAGACATATATGTAGATAAATGGCAAGAGAAAGAGGGAGGGAGACAAAGATAATGTTAAAACTTCACAATAAGAGAAAAAGAGAAACAGACTGAGAAAGTGAATTGAAGAAACCATAAGGGCTTAAGAAAGGGAGAGAAAGACAAAGGATTTTATATAATAGAATGTGAGAAAGTGCAGAAAAGGATCAAAATAACACCTTTGAGGTGAGAAGAGCTTACTTTGTTTCATCTAACAGGCATGCTAAAACCTATTACAAGAGAAACCCCATTATCCTTCCACTGAAGGGGTTAGTTAAGCTCTCTTTCAGAAATGTTTATTATCAGTAATTATTTTTTCAAGAAGGAGCTACCAAATTCAAGCTGAATGCCATTTCAATTTATTTTTATGACTTGCTTATTGTATTTTTTTTACAGTGTATTATTGAGTATTTATGATCACAAACGGGAGCATCTCTCACCTATATTAATTTTTCTTTTTGTGACTTGAGTACAAGCATGTGACAAGTTTGGATTTACTTTTCTTATTCTTCAGACCTGGAATGTTCTACCAATCAATAATTATCTCATTTCTATTCCATAGTAAAACTACTGAAATCTAAATTGATTTAAACTCCTTGAAAAAAAAATGGTTTATGTTCTGAGGAATGTTGTTCATTTTACCACATTATGAAATACAGCAGCAACACTAGACTTTGTGAATAACCAGGGACATGGAAACAACGTGTTATATATGGACTTTCCTACTACAGTAAATGAGGCTGGATTGAGATGTTACCTTTATGTGCTTTATGTAAGCTTACATCTTAGAAAAGTGTGTACTTTTGTTGATTCATGAGGACTGTAATGGAGTGCATGATAAGTTTCAGATTTAGTACTTTTTATTTGTTTTTGCATTAAATGGCTTCCATGGCCTTTTGAGAAAGGCTAATCTTAGATGTCAACATTTAGTGCCTGTTGGGCATGAGGATTAAAAGATCACAGTGAGGGTTTGACAGATAGAAAAAACAATAAAGAAGAGTGGAATGACATTCCTCCTATGTGGAAAAAAATGATTAAAAATCACGGTAAAAAAAAAAAAATCAGAGGAATTTCAATCAGCATAACTACCAAAGTTATATTTATTATTGAGGTCACATAGTTATTATCAGATTAAGTTACTTAAATTGAATGGATTTAATCTGTTTCAACAAGTCATGGCTCAGTGGATAAAGTTGCTGGAAAGTTGTGATCAAATCCTATCACCATGCAGCTGCTGCTAGAGAGCAGCACAGAGCTTGTAAACAGGAGGTCCCTGTTTGCAAGCATTTTGTTAGCATTCACTTAATTGAGTTGCATTGAACTTGGAGCCCTCTGTGTGTCAGAATTGCCCATACAAATCACACTACCATCTTAACCAAGAATGCCACTTTGTCCAGTAAACAATCCAGGTCAGTATGAAAGAGGCTGGGGAGAGTTTAAATAATCACACATTATGCTAAGTTTAGTGAGGTAAGTAGTGGCAAAAAGGTAAATTGTGGTTAAGATTATTGTGGCTTAAACTAAATCATAGTGAAATAAACCACCTGCCTCTTATTCCTTCAGCTCTAGAATATGTTTGATGCTACCCAAAGTTATTTGATTCAACATGATTAAACACACTACACACTGTTTACCTTTAACTGATCTTTTATTTTGTGGACTTAGGTACAGAGCAAAGCCACCTGCACTGCATTTAGCATAATTTAATTTGGTTTATTCGGTTTAGATACTTGAAGAAATTTTCGGATATTTACGATATTTTTGTTTATATTTTCCCTGGGGAAAACACACATTTCAAAATAACTAGCAGTCAGTCAGTTTTGGATTGTTACAGATTAACTATGCCTGTCATAAAACAGTTATATTATGAGAAACAGCAGCAGCACTTCCGCAAGTGGGATAGATTCCAGCTCACAATCCCACTATAAAATGTCACACTTGAACTCCAATGCAGTACTAAGATATAATAAAGATCACATTCATCAGTATCTACATATGTAGCAGTTCAGTAAGAATTACCTACTGTAAGTTATATCTGCATATCTGGGATGAATTTAGAACAAAATACAAATAGAAAGTTTGCTATTTTACACATGAATAACTTTCAAAAATGACTAAGTTTAAGATCACCTAAAAAGTTTGGCTCACTGGGGCCTGGTACACAGCTATAACTATAACTCTACTATAGGCACTGGTGTTTTTCAAAAGATAAAAAAAAAATGGTGAGTGGAAAAAACCCTACAGCCGGTAATAAAGAATAGTATGAAAAAGGACAATCTCTTTTAATATTATAGGAGTCTATCTAATGGTCATGTCTCATGTGCTATATTAACTGTAATGTTCATTTGTCTGTACACAAGTGGAGATAGAAGATAGATGGAATATGTTTCTTTTCATTAGAGAGTTTTATATTTTGGGGAAAATGCTGTAATAGAAAGGTCAATATAGAAATGGGACAGTATTTCTACAGAACAGTGCTACATTTACTGCACCACATCTTTCTGTCTTATACTGGTATTAGCTGTCTAAATTACATGCAAAAAAGACATTTGCATGTAATCCAAATGCTCCACATACTTTATACTCTATCTCTCCAGGACCCATTAAATTAGGATTGTCTGGCTCTTTATGTAAAAACTCCTGTCATTATAGTCTCTCTCTTTTTCTTTTCTTCACTTTTTCTTTCTCTCTCTCTCTCTCTCTCTCTCTCTTTTCCTGTACTCTCATATGCTTGTAGTGATTACCCTCTGCCGCATTTATTTATAGCTGTGGTAATTTTAATTATTGGGAACTGACACTCGCTAAATGAAATAAGTCTCTCCAGTAGTATTTTCTCACTTTCTGTGACACACACACTAACCCTAAAAGGCTGTGCTTTCTAATGCACTAAATGGAATGGCATCCAGGGTAGGCACCTTTGGCTTGCAGTAATTAGCATTGTGTAAGACATGTTGGAGAGGTGAAAGTGTGTGGTTTACCACCTTTTGAGCACTGCTGGTTGGAAGATAATCATGTGGAGGTTCAGGCTGTGATTAATGAGTTTTCTTAGGTGATAAATGACCTGTGTCAAGAGGTGGAGCTTAGCTATTGCTGCCATGTAAGCAGAAGCATTTAAAAGTCAGACCTGGACTAGTCTAGAAATCAATCTAAAAATAAAAAGAGTACCCCCACTTGCTGTATTTTAATTATTGAATTATTTTAAATCTATTTTCATCTAGAGCTAAAGTTGCTCCACCTTCTGATTCTGTGGAGGACACCTTTCCCTCCCACTCCACCCGATTGTGGATGTCATTCTTATCCTTTTCATTATCACATGCTTTTGTTTGTGTGTTTTCTCTAACATGTTCCTTGCCTCACCTGACCTGTTACTCTCTTCCCGCCTTTTCCCTTCACTGTTTTCCTGTTCCCCCTGTTTAGTTCCCCTATATTTACTTTTTGTTTAGTGTCTTTAATGTTTGTCTTTTGTCTACTCCCATCCTAATCTTTGTCAGAGATTTTTCCTGTCTCCATTAAGTTATTTTGATTCCAGGTTGATTCTTTATGTGTTTAGATTATTTGGTGTTGTTTCTGTGTTAGTTTTTGTGGTGTGTTTTTAATTTTTGCATTTTCCCTTTTTCCTTTTGTAAGGACTCTTAACGATGTACCTTGTGTGTTACCAATTTTTACACTACTGCTGTATTGTATTTGGGGATTGTTCATTTCTGTGTACTGTGCATGCATGCTGTTTCTTTATTATTTAAGCTGTTCTTGCATACAAAGAGATGTTTGATTGGACTGAAGTATATTAGTGTTGACCAATAAGCAGTGAGTTTTGTGTGTACGTCATGGTGCGTGAGCAAGCAGAAAGAGGAGGAGCCGTTTTTTAAATTTTTCACGCATGGTGGAAGCGTGTGTGTGAGAAACACGTCTCTCGTTCCGAGGATGAAAAGCGAACTTTGTTGCTCGTGTTTTGTTTGTTCAAAGAGTACGTCATCTTTCTCTCGTTATACCTAACGCTAACATCACATGATCACAATCATACTTAATATCTTTCTCTCTCTCTCTCTCTCTCTCTCTCTGTCTTTCTCTGTCGAGCTATACGTCCCACTCCCGAGCTCCCAGTGTTCAGAGCTTCTAGTGTGACCACTCGCTCTACCCCTGGTCGGAGTCTCGTCGCTTGGTGGTGCTCACTGATGCTGTGGATGGATCTGTGTGGAAAGCCTGTGACCAGGAGACAGCTGTGGACAGAGCCATTTTGGGACTATAACACCATCACAGATCTGCTGTTACATCTGTCAGCTTTGACAGCAAGGAATTACTGTCTATAATGAACTCAGAAACTACACTGACCTAATAGTTCCTCAATGGCCTTTGGTTGCTGTTGTAGAAAGGACACTATTTACATTTACATTACTGTCTAGTGTCACCCAAATGAGGATGGGTTCCCTTCTGAGTCTGGTTCCTCTCAAGGTTTCTTCCTCATATCATCACAGGGAGTTTGTCCCTGCCACCGTCGCCGCAGGCTTGCTCATTAGGGATAAATAGGGATGAAATAGTTTAATAATTTAATGACTCTTTTTTTCCTCTACTTTCTGTTTCTCTATTTTTGTTAAGCTGCTTTGAGACAATGTCCATTGTAAAAGGCGCTATACAAATAAATTGAATTGAATTGAATTGAATTGAATAACGACATTCCTGTGGTGGATGGCATCATTTGCAGATATTAGCAACTTTGCTGTTGAAGTGCTCAATGGAGAGGCATTCATCGAGACCACAACGAGTATGAGTTTTGCTATCGAAGAAGGAGGACAACGGAAAAGGAACCGAAGTCAATTATCATCTTGTTTCTGCGAGGCTTCACAGTTGTGTGTTGTAAGTGAATTCGATGTCCTCACCTTGCATTTGCTTTGGAGACAATGTAAGTAAACTCGGTCTACAGTATTTCGTACATACTGAGTTGCTTTATTTATTTCTTTTCTTCTTCGAAAAGTGCACCAACGATTGGGCCCCAACGATTGACTAAAAAAGTGTGTGTGTATCTCAATGAAACTGTGAATAAGGGACTGAAACATGCATATGTATTTTGTTGTTATTGTATTGATGCATTGAAGTTTACGAGGAGTGATATATCTGTCATATTGTTGACTAAATAACTCATCCCTGTTTATTTTATTCTATTTCTTTTCTTTTGGAAGTGGTTTCATGTTAGCGATAAAATAATAAACCTTTGTGATTCTTTTCTTAAGTGGTTAATCTGTCCCAAATTAAGTAATTGCGGGAGTACAATTTAACTTGGACTGGTTTGGGGAAGTGTTTAACAGTTAACTAGTTTAATTAGCCATTGTGAGGGTGTAGTGTGCTTAATAACAAGAACTAGAGTGTGTTACATAAAGAAAGACTACTACCATTCAACAGCCGGGAACCCAGGTTCTCTTGTGGTCAAAGAGGTAAGTTTGCATTAACCCCTAGGGTTAAGGAAAGGGTTACACTTTTTTCCAGAATGAATCATCCGTCTGCTTTAATCCTGCATTTGGGTCTGGACTCTGGGACTCCTGCTGGAAACGTGGGTTCAATCTCCACCTCGGAACCATTTTCTGATAGTTTAGGTCTGATAACCTTGAGAGTAATGAAATATTCCTGGCATGATGGCCATGTTTACTCATGGGCTGCATCTATAAAATTAAAACTATAATCAAACCATATTTGAAATAATAAAGAAAGCTAAAGAGAAAGTTGATTACAACACACCATATACACCAATCAGCCATAAAATTATGACCAGCTGCTTAATATTGTGTTGTTCCCCCTTTTGCTGCCAAAACAGTCCTGACCTGTTGAGGCATGGACTCCACTAGATCCCTGAAGGTGTGCTGTGGTATCTGGCACCAAGATGTTAGCAGCAGATCCTTCAAGTCCTGTAAGTTGCAACATGGGGCCTCCATGGATCGGACTTCTTTGTCCAGCACATCCTACAAAAGCTTGATTGGATTGAGATCTGGTGAACCTACCCACATGATGTAAAAGAAAATGTGATTCATCAGACCACGCCACCTTCTTCCATTGCTCCATGGTCCAGTTCTGATGATCACATGCCCATTGTTTTGGTGGTGCACAGGAGGTCAGAATGAGCACTCTGACTGGTCTCTGCAGCCTCATACACAGCAATGTATATTCTGACAAACAGGTCAGCCTTCGTTCCCCATCGGACCAACTTTGATGGATACTGACCACTACAGCCCAGGAACACCCCACTGCAGTTTTGTAGATGATCTGGCCATCTAGCCATCACAATTTGGCCCTTGTCAAACTCGCTCAAATCCTTATGCTTTCCCATTTTTCCAACACATCAACTCTGAGGACAAAATGTTCACTTGCTGCCTAATAAATCCCACCCACTAACAGGTGCCATGATGAGGAGATAATCAGTGTTATTCACTTCACCTGTCAGTGGTCATAATGTTATGGCTGATCGGTCTATTAGCAAATTAAAGTTTATTTGCCATGAATGCCAGTGTATTCATTGAGCCTACTTCTGTGTCATATTTAGTGGAAGGACCACCAATTTATGTACAGACATTTTGATAAGGTTTACAGAAGCTGTTTTCAATAAACCAGTTGCCTTACATGCTGAAAATAAAAACACCAACAGTGTCATCAGCTGGTTTAAACTAGCATCAGACTGGGGAGGTAAAGAGTATAAAGATCATTTACTTTCATCATGCTCATGATGGATCAGTTAAAAACCACAACAGTGATGAATAGTGGGAGCAGTTTGCACCTAAATGCTGCCCTGAATGTATAATTTCACATTATGAACTCTTACTTGTAAGTGTTGCCTGTTTAAAAAATGCATAGTGCAAATTTTTTGTGGCAACAACAATCATAATTTTGTTTAATAAATCATAGTTTCTAAACATTTAATTTATCAGTTTAAATGGAAGCACATAGAATTGGTCCTCTGCCACAGTTGGGCCAGACATGAAAAAAAATGTGCACCTGTACCACCTTGTCCATGGCCCTAATAGCCTGTTTATTCAATCAATTACAAACAATGGCTATTTTTTGTGCAAAACATTCAGGGCCACAGTTAACATTGGTTTTTTTTTTTGGGTTTTTTTTTTATCTAGCTTTGGCAGCTGTCTCTAAAATGTCACTATGCCAGTGGCTAGACCTCCAGGTCGACCAAGAAGAAGAACACCGAGAGGTGTTCTTAGGAGGGGGAATTCTGTTACAATATTAACCGCTGTTTCCCCCAATATCCAGCAGAGTGACCCCTCACCCGAGTTCTGACACTTCTGGGTTCTACACTTCCGGTTGTATAGACATTTAAACACGCGGACACCACCTCTCTAGCGCGAAGTATCGTTTGTGTGTTATCACCGCGTACAGAGGCTTGGGTTTATCTGTTGTTTGCCTTTTGTTCTTGACTTGTTTCTGTTTGTGGATTTATGCTGTTTTTTGGATTTGCCCTCTTGGATTGTTTGCCTTGCTGACTCTTTTACTGGTTTTTGACTATCTGCTTGTGTTTCACATTTTGCTTAATTTTGCATAATGGAATCAAATGCATTCAGTCAGATTTAGTAATATGACTGGGATGTCAATTAGAAACTCACTTTATTTTATGCCCCTTTACCTGTTAACCATCCTGAAACACTCTCAAGGTGAATTTTGAAATCTGATCTACTTGGAACCTGCTTAAAGAGACGTAGTTATTTAGTAGTCTTTATGAACTGCAAATAAAAACTGTTCCTCAGACTCAGTTTGTGTGTGACTTTAAGCTTTGAAAGCACCTACTAGGCATTAGCTTGATGAAAAGATTGTGAGCTGGATGAGGGCAATCTGAGAGTCAGCATGTCTGGTAAATGTCCTCTAATTATCTGTGTTCAGTGCCTATAATTTGATCAGCTGCATTTCCCAATCTCTGCAGTGTACTGTGCAACTGTTAAATTCATCATTAATGTACTCAGGATGCTCTCCTTAGGAAGTGTGCCGAGAGAAGAGCTGTGGTACTGTATGAAGAAGTCAGGAATAGCATTATTATGTCAGAGTGGTGAATTATGTCAGAGTGGTGCAGGACATGTATGAGAGGAGCAGGACAGTGGGGAGGTGTGCTGTAGGTCAGACGGAGGAGTTCAAAGTGGAGGTGGGACTGCATCAGGGATCGGCTCTGAGCCCCTTTCGTTTGCTATGGTGATGGAACAGTTGTCAGAAGAGGTCAGACAGGAGTCTCCTTGGACAATGATGTTTGCAGATGACTGCATTAAGCAACCAAGCAATACCAAGCAACAGCATTCCATTGCTGCTGTGTAACATCTAGCCTGGCTTCAGATCACCAGAGGGAGCCCTCACCCGAATTCAGAATCACCCAAGAAAAACACTTCCTACAGCTTGACAGCTTAAACACGGATCTATTAAGTAGCACACACGCTACATTCAATTCGTTCTCTATAGACATACCAAGCCTTGGATTACCGTTTGTTTGGATTACTGTGTATGATTATTTGACTGTTCCCATTTTGATTACGAGTTTGCTTCTGTCCTTGCTAGAGTTGAGTGCTTTCCGGTTTTTGACCCTTTGCCTCATCTTCTGATTTACGTCTTTGGTTATCATCTTTAATAAACTGCATATGGATCCTGCACATTGTGCCTCCAGCGATTCATTACAGAATACTTCGCCTCTGATGGATCCAGCAGGTCTCCAAGTAGTGATAATGCGCCAGGGGCTATAATCCATGCTGATCAGGAGGAAGTTGCAGCACTACAAAGAGCTCCAACAGCCACCACAGACCCACGCTGTTCCTTCCCCTCCCGTCATGCCTGCACCACGTGGTGAGTTAACACACTCCGCAGATCGCTGTCATAGATTTCTCAGGCTGTGTGACAATTTCTTTGCCCATCAGCCTGAGGTATATAGGGAGGAGATTACTAAATGTGCCTTCATGCTATCGCTTCTTAAGGGGAGAGCTTTGGACTGGGCGTCAGCAGTGAGGGATGACGACCCTCAGATAAGGTCACCATTTACTTATTTTTCTGGGCTCATCCGCGAGGTGTTTGAGTATCTGGTGGGGGGCTGGGACATCTCAGTTTAACTTCTTGAGCTATGCCAAGGCACCAATTCCACTACAGACTATGCGGTGAAATTTCGCACCCTGGCTGCCCAGTGATCTCCTCCCCTTCAAACTCCATCATCCTGGGGTTCCCCTGGCTACAACACAATGATCCCAAGACATCGTGGATAAATGGAGAACTAACAAGCTGGTCACCCCACTGCATTAAAACTTGCTTTCAGAACACTGTCCCCCGTCCCTGTTTCGCCATGTCAGTTGAAAGCCCAGGAAACCCGACCTCCTGTATCCTCCCGCAGGAGTGCCATGACTTCCAAGAGGTGTTCAGTAAGGAGAAAGCAACCTGCCCCCCCCCCCCCACTGCCCCTGGGACTGTGCTATAAACCTTCTGCCCAATGCCATGCTGCCCAAGACCTGTATTTACTCGCTTTCTCTCCCAGAGAATAAAGCCATGGAGGAGTACATTGAGGGAGCCCTCGCTGCCGGCTACATTCAACCCTCAACCTCAACTGCAGCTGCTGGCTTCTTTTTTGTGGAGAAGAAGGATGTAGACCTTCGATCTTGTATCGATTATTGGGGCTTGAACTCAGTCACCATACGCTATCCCTATCCTCTACCTCTTGTGCCCGCTTCCCTAGAACAACTTAGAGGGGCCCAAATCTTCACAAAGTTGGACCTGCGGAGCAAGTACAATCTGTTGCGAATCCGGAAGGGAGATGAGTGGAAAACAGCCTTTCATACCACTAGAGGACACTATGGGTACCTTGTCATGCCTTATAGCCTCACCAATGCCCCTGCTGTCTTCCAGTCTTTTATCAATGAACTGTTCAACGATGTAATGGACAAATACATGATCGCCTACATTGACGACATCCTTATATATTCTACTTCCTACGAGGATCACATACATCATGTTCGCAGGGAAACCATCACGTTCCTGGGCTTCGTTATTTCTCTCAAGGGAGTAGAAATGGACAAAAGCAAGGTACAATCCACCACGAAGTGGCCTGAACCCACTACTGTTAAGGAACTACAGCGCTTTCTGGGATTTAAAAATTTCTACAAACGTTTCATCCGCAACTACAGTAGCATCGCTGACCCACTGACATCCATGTTACGGGGAAACCCAAGAGACAAAGCTTTACTATGGCCCAGATCTGTCACCCAGATCCCAACCTCCCCTTCATTGTGGAATTAGACGCTTGTGGCACGGTGGCTTGGTGGTTAGCACTTTTGCCTCACAGCTCCAGGGTTGTTTTGTAACTATTTTTCTCATGTCTGCATTTGTTTTATGTTAGCTTGGAGCATTAAAAAGTTATAGTCCAAAATCTTCCAAACTTGACTCAAACAACAGGATCAAGATGAAGGTTCAGTACCTGAGTAACAGACATTAAACTATGATCCTGTGCATAAGAAGTGTGAAGTGTTTAAAACCTTGTTTACCAGCTGTTTTGCCAGCTGTGGTCTGAATGCCATGATTGTATTAAATACAATTTATTTGTCCCAGAAGAACATTTGGCTCAGTAAAAATTGATAGCTGTTTAAATTAAATACATGCCATATTTTGGTGGTATTAGTTTCTCAGGGTGACATGTGACCAGTCATTAAATGGTTCATGTGAATATTTTAAGAAAGTTTGTACTGACTGTAGCTAAAATTATAGCCATTTGTATCAGTCTTTCTTTTTTATTCTTAATTTGCACAATAAGGAGAAGTGACATGAGCCATCTTTTTTAATCTTTTACACCACTTCCATCTTTTCTTTATTGCCTTGAAAATGTTGAGTGGATAGTAGAAAAGTATTAAAAAAAATCTGGTCTGACAGAATTATTCATGTAAAATTTACTGGGGTAATTTCCCCTATTAATAGTGTTTCTTAGTACAAACCCGATTCCAAAAAAGTTGTGAGTAAAAAAGGAATGCAATAATTTACAAATCTCATAAACTTATATTTTATTCACAATAGAATATAGATAACATATCAAATGTTGAAAGTCAGACATTTTGAAATGTCATGCCAAATATTGGCTCATTTTGGATTTCATGAGAGCTACACATTCCAAAAAAGTTGGGACAGGTAGCAATAAGAGGCCGGAAAAGTTAAATGTACATATAAGGAACAGTTGGAGGACCAATTTGCAACTTATTAGGTCAATTGGCAACATGATTGGGTATAAAAAGAGCCTCTCGGAGTGGCAGTGTCTCTCAGAAGTCAAGATGGGCAGAGGATCACCAATTCCCCCAATGCTGCGGCGAAAAATAGTGGAGCAATATCAGAAAGGAGTTTCTCGGAGAAAAATTGCAAAGAGTTTGAAGTTATCATCATCTACAGTGCATAATATCATCCAAAGATTCAGAGAATCTGGAACAATCTCTGTGCGTAAGGGTCAAGGCTGGAAAACCATACTGGATGCCCGTGATCTTCGGGCCCTTAGACGGCACTGCATCACATACAGGAATGCTACTGTAATGGAAATCACAACATGGGCTCAGGAATACTTCCAGAAAACATTGTTGGTGAACACAATCCACTGTGCCATTCGCCATTGCCGGCTAAAACTCTATAGGTCAAAAAAGAAGCCATATCTAAACATGATACAGAAGCGCAGACGTTTTCTCTGGGCCAAGGCTCATTTAAAATGGACTGTGGCAAAGTGGAAAACTGTTCTGTAGTCAGACGAATCAAAATTTGAAGTTCTTTTTGAAAAACTGGGACGCCATGTCATCCGGACTAAAGAGGACAAGGACAACCCAAGTTGTTATCAGCACTCAGTTCAGAAGACTGCATCTCTGATGGTATGGAGTTGCATGGGTGCGTGTGGCATGGGCAGCTTACACATCTGGAAAGGCACCATCAATGCTGAAAGGTATATCCAAATTCTAGAACAACATATGCTCCCATCCAGACGTCGTCTCTTTCAGGGAAGACCTTGCATTTTCCAACATGACAATGCCAGACCACATACTGCATCAATTACAACATCATGGCTGCGTAGAAGAAGGATCCGGGTACTAAAATGGCAAGCCTGCAGTCCAGATCTTTCACCCATAGAAAACATTTGGCGCATCATAAAGAGGAAGATGCAACAAAGAAGACCTAAGACAGTTGAGCAACTAGAAGCCTGTATTAGACAAGAATGGGACAACATTCCTATTCCTAAACTTGAGCAACTTGTCTCCTCAGTCCCCAGACGTTTGCAGACTGTTATAAAAAGAAGAGGGGATGCCACACAGTGGTAAACATGGCCTTGTCCCAACTTTTTTGAGATGCGTTGATGCCATGAAATTTAAAATCAACTTATTTTTCCTTTAAAATGATACATTTTCTCAGTTTAAACATTTGATATGTCATCTATGTTGTATTCTGAATAAAATATTGAAATTTGAAACTTCCACATCATTGCATTCTGTTTTTATTCACAATTTGTACAGTGTCCCAACTTTTTTGGAATCGGGTTTGTATTTTATTTACATCTAGAACACATATCTGAGTTCAAACAAAAAAGAAACTATCCAGGAGTAGAGAAAATATTTTCTTGCAGACATCATTCTGAAAATCTAATCCAGTGGAGTTATCTGGTATTGGCAATAGAACTACTCTAGCGCCCATGTTAAACAAATCCTATCTGAATATATCTAATAGAGCTGAAACAGTAATCTAATAATGCATAATTGAAGCATAGTTGATGTGAAGCAAAATTTAAATTCTTGTCTTTCTCCCCTTCTCTCTTCTCTCTCACTCACTCTCTCTCTCGGCTCTTCCATTTCTGATATATTTTCTGCTGCTCTTACAGCTTATATATTATGTGCTGCTCTTACAGCTTTTAGAATCTATTTAAGCTTTTTAAGTTGTTACACAATTTCTGGTTCAGTCATTCCTATCCTTAACAAAACTGGCTTGTCTTAGTATAACTGAGAGAAATCACTCTCACATGAACAGTTGGAGGCTCCCCTCATTAACCTCTATTTGGATGTTTCTCTCTATTTGAATACATCACTCCTTCAATCACTCTCCCTCTCAGCTTTTAGCCATCTGGCCTTAGGCTAAAGAACCTTTGAGGGCTCATCTACAGATTAATTATATCCTTATTCTATCCTCACTCTCTCTCATACACATCACATTTTTGTATGGGTCTGTGTGTGCTATTTAGCGTTTGCCCTGACAGCTCTATTACAGAGACAGAGTACTGAACGTGTTGTGCACTGTTGCTGGAACACGCATAACTAAACAGGCCCTGGCATTTCCCTGCAGACACTGCAATCTCTTTCTGTTGTTTGCCTATGCTTTGGCTTAGACCTTTCGTGTACACCCAACAGATGTCACTTGTCACAGCTTAACAAGACAAACAGAAAAAAGGGGGATTAAAAGAATGAGGGGCATGAATACCAGTATACATGTAGCCGCGTTTAAGATGTCTTAATAAGAACAAAACAATGACTTCACATTAACTGGGGTTCTTTTATTCCCGACTGCACCCAATAAAGGATGTAGCATTAAAGATTAGTTGGGTTAACAGAAGCAATGCTCGTGTATGGACACACGAGCTTGAATGAATCCAGCAATTCCAACTGGTATGTGAACAGGTATTAAACCAAAAAAAACAAAACAAAAACTCTATACTCGTCTCTGGGTCTATACAGATACTCCAGGGCTTAATCTTTAATCTTAAAATGCCCTTTTTACCACCCAATAAAATAACGGTAGTGGCCCTCTGAAAATAAGAGTAAAAACAAAGAAATTCACAACATGGCCAATCACACGTCACTTACAACACACATCAACATATTCATATTAACACATTTATACATTTTTAGAACTTTAAACTGTATTCTTGTAGTTTAACATGCATCTCAGGTCAACAGTAATTATAAACTTACATTGCTCAGTCATGTTCAATGACACAATGACAGATATAAAAATATTATTTTTATATTATATTACAAAAATAGCCTTCTTCCACCTCAGAAATATCGCCAAGCTTAGGAACATTTTATCTGTATCTGATGCAGAAAAGCTAGTTCATGCATTCATGACCTCCAGACTGGACTATTGTAATGCATTATTTGGTGGTTGTCCTGCATCTTCAATAAACAAGCTACAGTTAGTCCAGAATGCAGCTGCCAGAGTCCTTACCAGGTCAAGAAAGTATGACCATATAACCCCAATATTATCATCCCTGCACTGGCTACTTGTTAAACTTAGAATTGATTACAAACTAGCACTACTTACATACAAGACCCTAAATGGTTCAGCTCCCACATATCTAGCCAGTCTTCTAACACATTACAATCCATCACGCTCCTTAAGATCTCGAAACTCCGGACTTCTGGTAGTTCCCAGAATATTAAGGTCTACAAAAGGGGGTAGAGATTTTTCGTATTTAGCTCCTAAAATTTGGAACAGTCTTCCTAACAGTGTTCGGGGCTCAGACACAGTCTCCCAGTTCAAACGTAGACTAAAGACATATCTCTTTAGCCAGGCATACACCTAATAAATCCCATAACCTTGTACTCCAATACATCCGATTAAATGCACATTATCATCTAGTGCCTGCTAATATTATGAATAGCAGCTACGCTAATCCCTTTCCATTTGTTTCCCTTCTTCTACCCATCCCCGAGTCACACAGAGATTGTGCCAGCTCCAATGGCATCCAGAGATGGACCAGCTCCAGCCGGGTTCTGCTTTCTGAGGACTGGAGTAATCAAAGCAGCACTGCCAACCCTATGTGGACATTTTACACATAACATTCTACACATGCTGTATCTGCATCACACAACTAATGCAGAACGGACATTGTTCATATCACACTCTCCGTGTGTCACCCAGATGAGGATGGGTTCCCTTTTGAGTCTGGTTCCTCTCAAGGTTTCTTCTTAATACCATCTAAGGGAGTTTTTCCTTGCCACAGTCGCCTGAGTCACCTCAGGCTCGCTCACTAGGGAAAATTTTGTCTAACATCTAGGACTGTTTGTTTGTATGTTTATTGTTTCTTATGTTCTGTAAAGCTGCTTTGAGACAATGCTCTTTGTTAAAAGCGCTATACAAATAAAATTGAATTGAATTGAATATAAAAAGGAAAAGCAAATAATCAAAACTCACTTTGCAGCAGTTTACTAAATCCAAACGCCCATGTGACCTGTAGCTCACATGTGAGTTCACGTGCTTCACGTCTCCCCTCTATTATAATACAAAAGTGTACATTACATTCGTACAGATTACACATTGATTGTACTTTAGTATGGGTTACTGCATTAAACTAGAAATGAACACTTACGCACTCAACTTCACACTCAACTGAAGAGCACACGCAATGTGAAGACACCTCACACGAACGGATTACAAACTCCACAGATTTGCAAGATATGCAACCATCCGTCAACTAAGCCCTTAAGGATGCAATGAGTGATCACTTATAAGTTGATATTTATCACTATTTTAGTGTTTTATATACTTTTTGTCTTAAAAATCAACTTATTTCCTCACCATATCGAGGCCCATGCGCTACCCAAAATCACACACTTAGCATCGGCGCTCACTCTCTCCGCGCACGCGCACAAACCCGTAACCTCTTAAAGGGGCCGCAACACATTATTATAGTGCGTGTTACTGATCATTTCTTTTCCCTCTGCGCGAATGTATAGGGCTCACATGGTACATAAATATACACAGGGGATTAAAAAGGGTTGTATAGTTTCTTTGGTTGTTTTGATTTGACCCGGTTACATACACATACCTCTTGTTTATGGCCAATATAGCCAATATCACTCAGTGACTTGGTAATATAGGGGAATTTACAATAATTTAAGTAACAAAAGACAAATTGAAAAGTAAATAATTATCTAAATGATTATCCTGATTCATGCCTTTTCATGAAGCCTTTAAATCGTTGGAAAGAATATCAGTGTATAAGAAAAGTAAGTTTCAGAAATAGCAGTATCTAACTACCCAAATTACCAAGTCATTAAACTAACCAGCTCTGAAGCAATTGCCAGCCATTGATATTAGATGAGGAAGAAACTTTTAAGTATAGTTCAGTGTCGTTGTCTTTGTTTTTACTGCTTTTAATAATAGACATGGTCACAGAGCAACTTTAAAGAAAGCCAAAATTAGATTAACAGATATAGATCTTTTAGATCTACTTAATCTAAGCCATAGGTGACAGTGGCAAAGAAAAACTGCCTGAGACATGAGGAAGTGAGTGTAGTGAAAATGTATGCTAAACTTGGTATTCATTTGCATTTTGCAATTCAGTAATTCACAAATGAAATTAGTAGTTACATCTGTATTCAGAAATCAGATGTTACTACAGATGTTACTCAGTAACACTTCAAACCCATTTGTCTTTCTCTGGAGTCTGGAGCAGTGCACTGATCTGACCACAATATTTCATCCTGGATACTATATACTGTATTATCAATATTTAATTCACTTTTTCATCTTCTTTAAAGATGTTTCCTAAGGATTGCAGTTGATCCAAAGCCTATCCAGGGAACACTGGGTCTAAGTCAGTAAGCCTATCCAATGCATAATATATACAGAGGAGTCCAAAAGTTTCACACAGTACAAAATTTTTAACTAAAAATTATATTATCATATGATGAGTAAAATGTAAAAAGTTTTAGAATATTCACATATATTTCTTTGTATTTGGTATGCCTCCCTTTTGCTTTCAATGACAGTTTGCACTCAATCTGGCATGGGCTGATGATTCATGTTAGAAGGTTATCGCTGAAGTGGTTTTTGAAGCTGTGTGTGAAAACACACCAATCTATTGGCTTAATGAGGTCATGTGATGAAGCAGAACGAGCAAGCAAGACCAGACAAGGCATCTACCTCACACCAATCCAGCTTCTATTTGTCTGAATGAAGCGCAAGTGGATGTTTGTTGTTTGGCAAGTGACCCAGCATCTCAGGTAAGCTGCCACAAAAGTTAACCCTTGCAGTACCTGGTCCATGGAAACTGGCGGGTGCCCCAAGTAACCCAAAGGGAAGAACCCGAAAATGGAATAACCCCCAAGGGGTCTTAAATGCTGTTAGTTCCTGGGACTGACGAGTCAAAGGGATCTGCCAATAACCTTTTGAGAGGTCAAGAGTTGTCAGAAACTTGGAGTTACCCAAGTGATCAGTGGAGTTTATAAGCATAAAACTTTGTGACAGAGTTGAGGTAGCGAAAGTCTATACAAAATCTGATTGTGCCATCCCTTTTAGGGATGAGGACTACAAAGTGGCGCTATTCACTTTTGGATGGCTCAATGATACCTTGCTGCAACATCTAGCCGATTTCTTCCTTTAGTAACTCTTGGAGCCTCTCAGGGACCTGGTAAATCATTCTCCATACAACAGCATCAGACTTCAACAAAACATTGTGTTCTATTAAAGTAGTGAACACAGAATATTCTGAAAAAACTTCAGGCAAGCAAAGAGCCCTCACCCTAAGCTGACGCTGTAATGGTAGATGATTCAGGCTGAGATCTCCCAAAGCAAGCTGAGGCAATTATTGGTCATCCACTTCCTCTTCTTCATCCACCTTCCTAGTCATCAAGCTCTTTGCTGTCTTATTCGGCTGAGAAACCGATCGCTTAAGGTGGTTGATATGCAGAGTTCACGTAGAACAACTGGCCCGCCGTTGCAACTTCATAGGTAGTAGGCCCAAGTTTCCTTTTAAAATGGCCCTGCCATTTTGCCAGCAGTTTGCTTTCATGACTTGGCAACATCACCAACACCTTTTGACCAGGTTCAAAACTTCATGGGCAGATTTATCATACCAGGTTTTCTGGTGGGTTTGGGCTTGTGCCATGTGAGATTGGGCCAGTGTGGTCATCCTGTCCAAGCGCTCTCTGCATCTGTATCACATAAGACACAACAGTCAAAGGCTCATCCTTTCTCTGGTCCCCCTCCCCATATTTCTCGAAGTAGAGCAAAAGGACCTCTTACCTCAAGTCCATATAACATATCTTACAGGGTGAAAAGCCAGTAGATGATTGTGGCATCTCTTTATATGCAAAAAAAAGTAGGGGAGCCATTGGTCCCAATCATTATCTGAGTCACAGATGAATTCACGAAATATTTGTTTGAGGGTCTGGTTAAATCTTTCAGTCAGTCGACATAAAGTTAGTTCCTTGATCAGTCAGAATCTCACAAGGAAAGTATGTTGCAGAAAGTATCTCTCCTTTGTGTTACCACCGTCAACCTCATTCCATTCACCTACCAGCTTTGCCCTGTCCAGGAGAGGGGTGAGACTGGCATCTTCCTGTTGTAACTTAGCAATGTTAGTGGGCACCTGAAACTTTGGGGAAAAGTCAGGTACAGATTCAGCTAGCATTTTAGAAGCATTGGATACTCCTACCTTTTCTGTCAAAGAGATTTCCTGGGTTTTGCAGAATCAGAGGTCTCTATGTCTGAGAAAGGTAGGACACTCAATAACAATTACTTTTCCTCTGGCTTTAACTCTGGTGACTACAAAATTAAATGTAGGCATCACCTGCAGCAAGTCCAAAAGCACTGGCAGGTCATGACCCAAAAACCACAGGAAAGGTTGTCTGCTACACCCACATTTAAGCAGTAAGTTTGTCCCTTAATGTACACCACTGAAACAGGGAGCAGCCTTTCATCACCATGAACACAACGTATGGACTTCTGATCACTGAATCGGAGAAAAGTATGGAATATACTTCTGATGAACCAATGTCTGATCTCTACCAGTATCAAGAAGGGCTTTCAACTTCCTTCCATTTACCTCCACTGTTATGACCTGTGGCAACCACTCAGACTTCACTGGTGGGTTCCTGCAACTGCTGGGCACATAACACAGGTGAATAGTTTTGGCAGCACTTTTATGGCACATTAGTTTGGTATGTCCCTCCTGACCACATAAATAACAAATTGACACTTTTCTTGAACCCTTAAGAGAACTCAGAGATTCAGGACCCCCTCCATGAGGCTTACTGTCACTGGAGAAGTTCCTAGGGGTTTGCATGGGAAGGTTTAGATTGCCAGTGACTCTGGTGGCTTTCCGACTCCATGGCTGGCCCTTCTTCCATGCAGCCATGAACACATCAGCTACCACTGCAGCTTGTTAGGCAGATTTGGAATCATGTTCCCGGATACAAACTTGGAGCTCAGGAAAAAGCATTCTTAAATATTGTTCAAGTATTATCATTTTACCAATTTCATCAACTGATTTATTTTTAGGTTGAATCCATTTTCCATACAATTCTTTTAGCTGCACATACCACTCTTTGGGGCTCTCCAGGGGTTCAACCTCCAGAGAACGAAACCTTTGTCTGTATGTTTCTCAGTTGATGTCATATTTTCTTAAGATGAAAGATTTAAGTTCCTCATACTCAATAAAATCATCCACATCCATGTGAACATAAGCAGATCTGGCCTTATCAGTCAAAAGAGAGATGAGACGAAATGCCCAATCTTCCTTTGGCCACCGGCAGGCTACTGCATTTCTCTCTCAGGTAATTAAAAAATGCTCAATGTCATCAGTTTCAGACAACTTCTCAAGTAAATTGACACTGACCTGCAAATCTGGTTTTGGAGGGATTCTTTCGATAGTAGTGAACTGAGATTGTGGGCAGCTGGCAGCAGCCTCCTCCTCCTCATCCTCTGGACTTTCTGAGGGGTCTCCTGCATTCAGCAATGGATCATGTGTTAGGGTTGTGCGAGCCTGCACTTCCAGCTGCAACAGACTAAACTGGTGCTGTAAAGCCTTAAAGTGACCCACCTGTTGGGCATATTCTTGAATCCTCTGGGCTTCCTTGGCATCCATTTGTGCCATATGAGCTCAGAACAGCCTAGTCAAGTCAGCAAGTGTCGGCTCCCTACTTTCATCCTCCAACTCACCAACCACTCTGACTTCCTGTGTTCCATCTTCAGCCAGCTTTCGGAAAACTCCCTCAGGTTGCTCTCCTGGAGTTTTTACTACTGTCTTCCTTCCCCAACTCATGGCTCATGGAGTAGGATGGACAAAAAAAACTAAATTATAGGTTGAAAAATCTACGCCCCATCCTGGCCATCCCACTTCTGATGCCACTTGTGAGGGATCATGCAGTCCAGAAATGAAGGGGCGTAGAAAAAAAGTTTCCCAAAAATATAATTTAATAAATCCAAGATGTGTTCACCAAGTTAAAGAAAACAAAGTTTCAAACAAACAAAAAATTCAAATCAAGAAGAAAACTTCTAAAGGAAGCCAACAGAATCAAAACTAAACTCACACTGATAAACTCTTAACAACTTAACTTAACAAAACTGACCCTCCAAATGAAACAATAGGGAGACTTTTATAAAAGTCCATTTACAAACACAAGTGGAAGACACAACATCACCAAACACCAAAATACAACACAACTACTAACAAGGTCAGTTAAATAATATAATAAAAATTGAGCATATATTAAAATAAAGAAAAACAATTAGAGAAAGTACAATTAGAGAGAGTGCGAACATCATACTCACCCCAGTTAGTGTACACGTTGGTACAGATAGCGGAACCAAAGTTGCAGCCGACGCAACATGCCAGACCTTTATAATTGCCGGCCCTCATCGAGAACTCTGCAACACAGCGCAGCAGCTCCAGCCATTCACCCCTTGGCAGCTCACCGGTAACTTAAAACTCAAAAGAAAATAATATTAACTCAAAATATATACAGTACAACATAAACTAGAATGTGCACTCCAACTAGCTATGATGTACTGTTAAATAAATAAATATCTAAAGAAATTAACTGCATTTGTGTCTTATTATTAAATTAATATAAATAAATACAAAAGCAATCAAATGAACAAAAGACTAGATAAAGGATGAAAAATGAGGACTGAATGTGTATGTGCACATGTGTTTATCTAGACGTATGTGTGTATATGCATTACCGCTCAATGTGTGGCCGATGGTGGGCCATGACACTGCCACATACACATTTAAAGTGTAGGGCATTAGACCCTCAGCAGTCGCATCTGCAGGAATTCCAGCATTGTACCAACCACCATTTCAGAGAATGTAAATTTCTCATGGAAGGAGCCCTAGCATTCAATAGAGTCTTCACAACCTCAGTTGAGAGACCAGAGACTCCCTCCTTCCCCTCAGGGGCCAGACCCAGAGTTTCCATATCTCGGGGCAGGTGTGGAAAATCGCACCTGTGCCAGAGATAGGAGGTCCCTTCTTACAGGAATCTTTAAGGGATTTTAGTCCAGGACAGAAATCAGGTCCAAAAACCAGATCCAATCCCAAGTCACCCCCAGGAAGGCAGTTCTCTGAGAGCTAGAAAGCACACTCTTCTCTGGGCTGAGTCTGAAGGACCTCATGTGGGCAAGCACAACTTCTTGATGTCTGGCTGCCATATCTTCAGACTAAGCTAAAATAAGTCAGTCCTCTATATAGTTGAGTACACAGATGCCCTGGAGATGCAGAGAAGCCAGGGAAGCATCCATTCATTTTGTGAAAGGGCATGTAGACAAAGCTAGACCAAAAGAGAGAATTTGACACTGGTACACTTCACCCCCAAAAGCGAACTTGAGAAATCTCCTGTGCTCTGGCCAGGTGCTTATGTGAAAATACGCGTCCTTCAAATCTATTGTCATAAACCAGTCCTTAGATTTAATTTGAGACATAAAATTTTGAGACTGACTGTAAAAACCCAAGTCATTCTCTGGAAGGGGAATATATTCTGAGCCCCTTTTGTCCGGGAGGGACTGCAGTTCCTGCTGGAGGAACAAGGCTTGCTCTATGCCGACATAGTAGTGCAACAGGCCTGTGAGGGCAAATTGGATTCTGTCCATTCTATCCATTGAGATACATTTGGATGAAGTTTTCATGCTGCCAGATGGTCTGACCAAGGCGTAAACCTCATCGTGTCACTGCCATGACCGGGTGTCCTGAAACAGCATGCTGGAAGGAGCCATCCCATGGGGCAGAGCCATGGATTGGTCGAAGGCACAGGCCATATGCTTTGTGGCAAAGATGACCAGGTCTGTGGCTTGGTGGAGTTCTGACCCTCACCTCCAGGTCTTTAAGCAGCTCAGCCTGGTACGCCTGCAAAACCATCATGGTGTTCAGAGCTCCATCTGATCTGTTCTGATCTGCTGCCATGTAGGCTTTATTTATGAGAGCCTAAGTGGCTTTACACAGCTTTGATGGCATCATGGGCTTTCTCCACACTGCCGTAAAAGGAGAGAGATAGCTAAAGAGCATCACTTCAAACCTAGCAAGCATACCTGTGCTAACTGAGGCCTATGACCTCAGAGTAATTCGAGGATACTGGGGTAAACAGATAAGCTGAGTACAGTCTTTTCCACGGCCTAGACCCCTCAGTGTGGAGGTCAGGAAAAAAGGGGAGCTTTCAGTGTGGATGTACTATAAGGCCTGATGTCAGGTAGCAGTCATCAAGTATGGAGCAACTGATGTTAGCCTGCTCAGCTGGCCAATCCAAACTGAGCTTAGCGACAGCACGTGTAACTACATCCAGCAGCTCATGAAACACCACTGATTGCTCTTCTTTAGAAAGCAACTCAATGGCAGCCCGCTCATCATCATCCACATCAACCTCCTCAGAACTTCATGCAGACAATAATAATTCCTCATTCATAATTCCAAATTCAGTGGAGAGGACAAGAGAAAGGGATTTAACCATCTCTTGTTTCATTTCTGCTAACTCAACATGCAACACCATGACTGAAACCAACACACTGCCTCTGCACACACGAGACCTGAGCCACATATCGCAGAGGCTTGGCTGGAAAATTCAGCCAAGTAAGAGCAGAGCTTTTTTAATTTGATATACAATATTATATTTAATATTAAGATGAATTCATTTGTCATTGTTATAATAGATAGGAAGTCATAAGAAGAGTATACTATATGCTGACATAATGAAGTCTATGTTCTGAAATCTGAGCTTGATTTAGCTGTGTATAATACTTCATTAAGTAAAATAGATCACATATCTATTTACATTTTCTTACAGGATAGCCTTTATTGATATTAAGAACTATCAAGCTATATCCAGAAATATGTCATTTTTTAAATTTATGTCCAAACCTAGAATGAAAATGCAACATTTCCTTGTAATTTATTTTTAATTAAAGGCTCAGTGCACCAAGGGCATCAATGGGAAATGGAGTGTAAAGCAAATACATTCACCGCCTGCATGATCTACTGATCTAAAATAAATGACAGAGTCAGCAGCTGCGTCCCCCAAATACATTGCAGTCAAAAAGCAGTGTCATAAATTATTGGCATTTACGGAGCTTGTCCATAGCCCAGGTTCAAATAATCTGCTTAGTTAAATCTAAATTGAAAACAGAACTTGTGACTAATTCAGATAAAAAGGACTGAAAATATCATTTCCAAGACAAGGGTGTGTTCTTTCTGAAAGAAATCATATCAGACAGGTGTTTGTTTTAATAATCCTTCTTATTGTTCACTTTATGAACATTAATAATCCATACACAACAGATAGAGTCCTCTATTCTCTTTTTTTTATTTTTATACTTTTGAATTCTTCTTTTTTTAAAACTATTTTATCATTCAGCATGCATGCATTAATTCATTAATTTATTTATACTGGGAATACTGTATAGAGACCAGTATAAATTTATTATGGATATACGGCATTATCAAGCAGTTTAAACACGCTTATACCTGAAGAACACTAGAATATTCCTGAATATTTAAGTTATTGAAACTCCTTCCCAGCCATCAATCATTGGATAAGTATCCATTTTTTAGCAAAACAGTACATCCCTGTATTAGAATAGCAAGAACAATTCGTTTCAATTTGCATTTGCTACACACTAAATATATTTGAGTTTGAGATCAAGAGGTGAAAATTAGATAGATTATACTTTCAACTTTCAATTCCTGATATGTACATCTAGATGTGTTAAACAGCTTAGAACTTGCCACACATTTTATGTAAACAAAAGTATAGAAGTTTGTCCTACTCTAATCTATGAAGATTGTCCTACTCTAATAACTAAATAATGTAAATAACAACTAATATTTGGTTGCATATCTTTTGTTTGCAATAACTGCAGCTTAATTTAATAACATATCCAGTAACCTACTGACATCACCAATGTGCTGTGATTCAATAAATGTAATCTTCACAGGTAAAACCCAGGGCTTAAAGAAACGTTGAGAGGATACATTCTTCTACCATAATAATTAACAATAACCAATAAGAAATATCATTGAACATTACAGACATTTAATCCATTCTGGTCACAAAAAGTTAAAACAATGTACATACATGCACATATAAAGTGACAAAGTCTATTCCCATTACCCAGTGTCTCTGAAAGGAATGGAGGCCACTAAAAAGTGATACCTTTTGACATAGGATGTCACACAGAGAGCGCCCTCAATCAGACAGTCATTCTTTCCATTCTCTTTATTAAGGTCCAGCTTTCCAAGGCCACATATTAGAATAAATTCATTTCAGGCTCTTGTCTTGCAGGCAATTAGTCATCCTTTGACCACTCATCACCATACAGTAGGCAGACACTATGTGGTCTTCACTTTTTTGCTTTCTTCCTCATTGTTTGAACATATGCACATTTATCTTCCTCAGATACAGAGAGTGACATTCTGTCTGGTAGCTTTGGCCTCAGTTGAGGGTTCAGAAGACTCAATTGCTTCATCTCTGTCTCTATATACACCCACAAAAGCCATATGGACACATCATGAAGAAAGTAGTCCATTGTGCATACAATTTCTAATCCCTCAATATCCTCTATTCTTTCTTTACTCTTTGTGAACCAGTAGTCTTTCAGCTGATGCTCTGGCTATATAGCAAGTATAGCAAGCTCCCCCAAAAGTTGTAGGAATTGTAAACGAGTGCTATATCATAGGCTTTTATCAAAATGTTGTCACTGAGGACAGATAAATTGTTCCACATATTCAGCTCTGTTTGGTTCCATATAACAGAAACTCATGATGACACATAAATAAGCCTGCCAGTGCTTGTTCTTCATATGTATCATTGTAATGTTGTCTGATATTTTATAGCTGCATTGAATAAATTAGCAAATGCTTTTGAATGGACAGATATTGTATGTAAAAGAATAACACTCTGCTTAAAAGTAGGGTTCCCAGAGTATAAACCTTTCCTGACAGCTGAAGTGTTATTTCGAATTCATGGTAATTTATGAAGATTTATTAAGGTATAGGTCAGAAGGTATTAATTTTTTATAACAGCATTGCTTTAGGTTTCCATGTTTCATTCATATACACAGATCAGCCATAACATTATGAGCACTGACAGGTGAAGTGAATAACACTGATTATCTCCTCATCATGGCACCTGTTAGTGGGTGGGATATATTAGGCAGAAAGTGAACACTGTTGATGTGTTAGAAGCAGGGAAAATGGGCAAGTGTAAGGATTTGAGCGAGTTTGACAATGGCCAAATTGTGATGGCTAGACGACTGGATTAGAGCATCTTGAAAACTGCAGCTCTTGTGGGGTGTTCTTGGTCTGCAGTGGTCAGTATCTATCAAAACTGTAATAAGGAAGGAACAGTGGTGAACTGGCGACAGGGTCATGGGGGCCAAGGCTCATTGATGCACGTGGGGAGCGAAGGCTGGCCCGTGCGGTCCGATCCAACAGATGAGCTACTGTTGCTCAAATTGCTGAAGAAGTTAATGCTGGTTCTGATAGAAACATGTCAGAATACACAGTGCATCATAGTTTGTTGCGTATGGGGCTGCATAGCCGCAGACCAGTCAGAGTGCTCATGCTGACCCCTGTGCAGCACCGAAAGTGAGCATCAGAGCTGGATCACAAAGGAATGGAAGAAGGTGGCCTGGTCTGATGAATCACGTTTTCTTTTAATTCACGTGGATGGCCGAGTGTGTGTGAGTTGCTTACCTGAGGAACACAGGGCACCGGGATACACTATGGGAAGAAGGAAAGCCGGCGGAGGTAGTGTCATGCTTTGGGCAATGTTCTGCTGGAAAACCTTGAGTCCTGCCATCCATGTGGATGTTACTTTGACACGTTTCACCTACCTAAGCAGACCATGTACACTCTTTCGTGGAAATGGTATTACCTGATGGCTGTGGCCTCTTTCAGCAGGATAATGTGCCATGCCACAAGCCAAAATGGTTCAGGAATAATTTGATGAACACAACAATGAGTTTGAGGTGTTGACTTGGCCTCCAAATTCCCCAGATCTCAATCCGATCGAGCATCTGTGGGATGTGCTGAACAAACAAGTCTGATCCACGGAGGCCCCATCTTGCAACTTGGGCAGCAAAACACAATATTAGGCAGGTGGTCATAATTTTATGCCTGATCGATATATATCCTAAATAAAATTCAGGATCTCAGTGTGTCAGCAGAATATTTTAACAGAAAAAATGTACATTCTGTAAGCACACAGCGTGCATAGGATACATTCACACACTCATTCACACTCCCATTGTTTCCAAAAACAATTAGATTTTGTGTAATTTTTTTACCCAGAAAGGGCCATATCATGTGTCGTTAAATGATTTGTAAAATCTCCCATTTCAAGTCTGCTCCAAAGTCATCAGCTCTCTGTGAGGAGTCCTTGAGGTTTTATTGTCAGCTCTCATCCGCCTGGCTGACGCTTAAGAGAAGAGTAATGAAGAAAATGCTAATCGTATTTTCCCCAAGTGGTCATCCCATTAAAATCAATAATGCCTCATTTCCATGGTAAAGTCTCAGCCTTGGCAACGCTTCTGTCGCCTGAGCAGAATAAAACACAAGAATAAAGGTTTTGGCTTGTTGAACATAAAGAGAGGGTTTTTTTTTTTTTTGTTTTTTTTTAAAAATCATGATTAGACAAACAATCCCACCTGCAAGTTGCTTGCTGAAATTGAAGCCATCACTTTTTACAAAATTTATTTTCAGCTAATGTCTGGCTTTTAACCCTAGTCCTTTTATATTATAATTTTGAGTATTATAGGCTCTTGGAGCTTTCTTATATTACAGTCCAGTTAAATCCTCCAATCTGTTTGGTCAGAGGGTGTAAATTATTTTGTATAATCAGACAGTAGTTCCAGATATAATGTAAAATGTAGTTTATATCAATGCTAATTTTACTTTCACTGTTTCTGTGTATCAGCTCATACATAGGGATTTGTATTGCATACTTTCCACATAATCATAATATGGGAAGTGGTAGCTCAGTGGTTAAAGTTTTATACTACTAATTGGAAGGTTTTGAGTTAGTGTTTTGTCAGAGTCATGTTGCTTTTCAAAATTTCCCAAAATGGGTCATTCTTTAGATTTGAGGAGTTTATGCTTTCCTTTTTCACAGTTAAATGAGAGAGAGAGAGAGAGAGAGAGAGAGAGAGAGAGAGAGAGAGAGAGAGAGAGAGAAAGATTGAACTGTCTTTCTCATGGACATTCCATGACTTTAAAAAATGTGTTGTCATTCATTATTAAATTAAATATAAACTAAACATCAAAAGTAGATTAACTCTGGCCATTGTTGTTCTACAAGATCACGCCATCCTATGTTTTCCTTTTATTGCAAGGCCTACTGTGTTTTATTCCTTATATATTAGACTCTTTATCTATCTCTATAATGAGAACTGTCAACTCAAGTGTTGTATTTAGAATATTTTGCCTTAACCAACAGAAAATATGCCAACAAAACTTAAAACATCAATTATTCGAAATTTTTTATATTACTTGCAAATGTCCATGCCCTCTCATTATCAAAATGTTCTTCACCAACAAACTTTCCACATCAAGCTAACACCCCTAATCTTCCATACACGCTTTGGCCTTTGACATATTTCTGTCCTTTACATTAATCTCTTTCCTTCTATTTCCCACCATCTTTTTCTCTCTGTTTATTTTCACTGATCTGCAGTTCGGCTAACATATACTTTACTCTGTTTGCTTTCTATTAGCGGATTAAAAATCAATTATGCAGGAGGCCATGTGTGGGTGTGATTACAGCCAGGTGGAAAGGAACCATTGATCAAAGAGAAACTCATTTTCACTGACTGCTCAGTTGGCTTCTTAACTCCACTCTTAGTCACATTTACTAAACATTCTAAATATTAACCCCTTACTTGTACACCTTTACTGAAGGTCATGGCAGGTGTTTTATAATTCGTTTAATTTTTATGTGAAAAAAATTTGTTTAATACTGAAGCCCTAAATGGCCATGCATTGTTATTCATGTAACACCAGTCCCATTCACAAAGTGTGACATTTTCAAACAAACTTTTTGTTGTGGCAAGGTCACAAGAAAACAACATAAAAAATTTCACATGAAAGTAATACACACACACACAGATCATGCATAACATTATGACCACCTGCCTAATATTGTGTTGGTCCCCTTTTGCTGCCAAAACAGCCCTGACCCCTCGAGGCACGGACTCCACTAGGTCCCTGAAGGTTTGCTGTGGTATCTGGCACCAAGATGTTAGCAACAGATCCTTTAAGTTTTGTAAGTTGCGAGGTGGGGCCTCCATGGATCGGACTTGTTTGTTCAGCACATAACACAGATGCTCGACTGGATTGAGATCTGGGGAGTTTGGAGGCCAAGTCGATACCTCAAACTCATTGTTGTGTTCATCAATCCATTCCTGAACCAGAGGTCACAGCCATCAGGGAATACTGGTTCCATGAAAGGGTGTGCATGATCTGCAACATTGCTAAGTAGGTGGTATGTTAGAATAAAATGATAGCCAGTTATTTCAGAGGTTGTCAAACAGTAGATCCCGGCACCCAGCAGCTGAAGATCCGCAAAAGACAGGCCTGGAGAGATATCCCAATAAAAAGACTAGAGTCTCAGTTTACCAAGATAGCTCCGGTTTATTATGAGAAGGACAGAAGTATTTATACTGTGATACACACACACACATGTGGGAGGGTCATTCTTGCAGAACAAGCACACATTTCAGGAGGAGGTGTGCACACAGGGCATGTTCATAAGTATTCGGGCAGTTGTAGTAAATAATGAGTATAATGATAGTTCTTTACAGAAAAGGCTTCAGAGGATAATTATTAATCATAATAACACAGTTGTCAGGTGTATTCCCAAAGGTATAAGTGAGGTTACATACTTGAAAGTTAAGTCACACAGTGAGTACATAATACATGAAACATAACTTACCAAAGGAAAGATACAAAAGAGAGGATTTCATTCTAACAGTTGCCCCCTTTTATTCATAAGATAATATATCGTTGAATAAAAAATAAGAATAAAAAATAACCACAGAAATAAACATGCCCCCTTTTAATCCCTTCTTATCTCCGTAAAGGGAGGCTGATAATATGGGACAGGACCAGGAATTTCAGGGTAATATTGAGGATTATGGACCTGGCCCTGTACATCACGTGGGGCAAGAGAAGACATAAAACGGTTAATGGAATTGGTAATACAGGTTTGTATAATAGAGCGACAACAAGATATTTTAAAAGTTTCTCTGTGGCCTCAGCATTAAGACCAAAGAAATTAGAGGAATGAGAGCTTCAAGCTCGCCCTACAGGGAACAGAGAGACCAGTATAAATAGAGAGCGAAAATATGTGGTAAAGAATGTGGTCAGAACACCAAAGAGGGGAGAAGTCTGTGGATGTAAGCAAGGAGAACTAGAATTCCTAGTAACTATCCAGAAAGAGGAAGTTTTAATACGTTCAATGTGATATTGGTGAAGTTTGTTAATATATGTACACCATCACTAATTATAAACCCTACAATGCTGTGCAGAAGGGTTTATTGAAACACAATAATCTTTGCAACAATATAGTCCTGTATTATTATCTAGATAGTGAACAAGTAATGAAGATTGTATAATATGAATGTTGGTATGATGAGGATGGGTGCGCCGGGGGCGCCGTACGTACCACTGGAAACAACACTCCAATACAGCGATAGCCTCGGAGTTACCTGCCCGTGACTTTAAAAGGTTAATGATAGCCTGAAGACATTGTGGGCTGATGCGGGAACGTGCAGGGATTCCTTGAGATCCAGATGGAGTAAGCCAAACCCCTCGTTTATCGGGCAGTTGACTTATGATTTGATGAATGAGGTGGTAACAGCCCCGCTGTCCCGTGTATGGAAAGACGTAGAATGCGTGGTGTGTGTGTGGTGTGAATTTAGAAGTCGACAGAAGAGCTCTAGGAGTCGAATACATATGTTGTTGCAGCAATGGACAGCAGAGATAGAAGACAAGCCGGTTAGCTCGCGTCTGTCTCGGCAGCGCAGCTGGGAGAGTTCAGCTGTGTGGGCTCAGGCTGGTTTCCGGCCCCCACCGTCGGTGCTCACCACCAGCGCGCTTCAGCTCCTCTTCCGCGCTCTCTTGTGCTCGCCAGGCGTGTTCTGCACAGAGAATGAGTTATACAGACAAAACATTTACATAACAGATTTCAATCTCATTGCGTGGATCCACTGTGGAAAAAGATCAGTTAATACAGCAGTGCGGGTGACTGCCACCACCTCGCACGGCCCTTCATAACGCGGTTCTCCTAATTTTGCTGGTTTCAGTGATTTAACCAACACCTGGTCCCCAGGCTGATAGCTATGGGTAGGAGAAGGGTTAGGTACACATTGTTTATTCACAACTTGTTGCTGTAAGCGAGAGAGCGTATCAACAAGAGCAGAAGCATATTCATCCATGTGAACATCTAATTCTGTGCCAGCTATGACGCTCTGATTCTTGCGCCATGGATTGGGAAAAGGTCTACCAAAAATTAGTTTGTGTGGTGAATAGCCCGTGCTATTTGGAGTCATTTGAATGCTGGCCAGTACTGAAGGCAAAAGATCAGCCCAATTGATTGAGCCACGCGTCTGCATGGCCTTAGTTAATCAGTCTTTAATGGTACGGTTCATCCTTTCCATGATCCCAGAAGATTGGGGGTGGTAAGGAATGTGAAAGTGTCAAGATATTTGTAGATACTTACATAAATCCTGTGTAAGCTTAGATGTGAATGGCGTCCCTTTGTCTGAGTCTATTGAGAGAGGTATGCCATAGCGTGGAATGATTTCTTTAGCGAGTATTCTGAAAACTACTTTTGCATTTTCCCTAGTGCAGGGAAATGCCTCAACCCACCTACTAAATTTATCAACCAAAACTAGAACACATTTGAATGGTCCGTGTGCTGGCATATGAGTGAAATCTATCTGCCATTCCTCAAATGGACCCGTGGGAAGAGGAAGTGTGTCGTGCTTACTCTTACTTTTTGTCACATTGTTTTGTGCGCAGACGAGACACCTGCGCAGGATTGAGTCAACTCGAGCAGCCAGATTAGAAATGCAGAAGGTTTGAGACATGTCGGTAATCACCCCCCTTCGTGCGCGATGTGAAACACCGTGAAACTCGGGAAACACGAGAAACGGAATGGAGGATTCAGGTAGACAAAGACGGCCATCAGGGAGAACCCAAAGACCACGCGAGTCAACATCAGCATCACATTTCTGACAATACTCTGTGTCAGAAGGAGTAGCAAAGGATTGGAGCTCAGTGAAATCAATTGAGGGGATCACAGAGCTAACCGGGGAACATGTAGAGATTGTATGAGAGGTGTCAGAAATAAAAGGCGCCATGTGTCCTGCTGCAGCGGCTAACTTCGCAGCCCTATCAGCATGAGCGTTACCCAGGGCTTCAAATGAGCGGTCCTTCGTGTGAGCCTTAACTTTACAGATAGCCAAGGATGAGGGAAGGAGACAGGCTTGCATGAGGTCTGTGATAAGTGAGGCGTGCGAGATAGGCTTACCTTCCGCGGAAACAAAGCCTCAGGTTTGCCATATTCGGCCGAAATCATCGAGTCAGTGTAAATGGTGACGTCCTTTTCAGCAGAAAGAATGCAGGCTCTAGTGAGCGCTACAAGTTCCTCAGCCTGAGCAGAATTAAAAGGAAGAGCATAGGATTCTAAAACAACACCTTCCTCATCACAGACCGCATAGCCACACAAAAAGAGAGAATCAGACGGTTTAGAACAGGAACCATCTACAAAGAGAGAAGTGCCTCCCTGAAGTGGGGTCGACTTAAGGTCAGGCCTAATGCTATTGTGAAGATTGATCTCATCTAGACAGTCATAATTGGAGAGGAGTGGATCAGACAGGAGTGCGTTATCAGAAGGAGTCTGTGAAAAAAGAAAACGAAGTAGAGCATGAGCGTGGGAGGATGTGGGTCAAGGGAGGATGTGGGTTTAATCTCAAGGTTAGCAGTGGAACAAAGAACAGTTTCATAACCAGATCTGCGCTGTGCTGTCATGTGTTGTGTTTCCAGGTTTTTCAGAATGTGTTTGACCTGATGGGGAGTGTGTAAAACCAGAGGGTGAGAAAGGACGATTTTTTCAGCATCCAGAACAGCCAGTGCACAAGCAGCCACAGCCTGCAAACAGGGAGGGAGGCCAGCAGCCACAGAGTCCAGTGTCCTAGATAGATATGCGCAAGGACGCAAACCAGAACCGTGCTCCTGAGCCAATACAGCACAAAAAGTCCCGCCATGTTCTGCAACAAACAGATGAAAAGGTTGAGTGTAATTCGGGAGCCCCAAGGTGGGGGCACGCATGAGGGAATGTCTCAGAAAGTCAAAGGCCTCCTTCATTTCAGCAGTCCAAATCAGGGGCTGCGACATAGGAGCCTTATGATCAATTGCAGCACGTAAAATCTTGTCATGAAAGGAACAATCAGGAATCCATTGTCTGCAGTAATTAATAAGGCCCAAAAAGGCCATCATAGCATGTTTAGTCATTGGTTTGTGGGAGCGGTAGATAAGCTCCACACGCTCAGGAGAGAGACGCCGGGTACCTTGAGTGAGAATGAAACCCAGATATTTGACCTCCGTTTTGCAAAACTGGAGCTTGCTGAGAGACACCTTGAAACCTTGTTGGGCCAGTTGGTTGAGGAGGGACCAGGTGGCCTCTTTACAGATGTCAGCAGTTTCAGCAGAAATGAGAAGATCGTCAGCATATTGGAGAACCACAGCCCCTTCCGGGAGAACCAGGTCCTGTAATGAGGAATGAACAACTGCAGAGAAAACGGCAGGCGAGTCGATAAAGCCTTGTGGTAATCTTGTCCAGGTATACTGAGCCCCCCTGTGTGTGAAAGCAAACAGTGGCTGCGTGCACGGGGAGACAGGAACACTGAAAAATGCAGAACAAAGGTCTACAACAGAAAAATGAGAGTGAGAATGTGGAATAGAAGACATGATGCCCAAAACATCAGGCACAACAGGTGCCACGGGAATGATTAGGTCATTAATCTTTCTCAAGTCCTGGGTAAAGCACCACTCACCATTAGGTTTAGAAACTGGATTAACAAGGGTGTTGTAAGAACTGTGAAGAGGAACAACAACACCTTGATCTAGAAGGGCGGACAGGATCTTGTCAATACCACGGGCCTTGTCTTCGGACAGAGGATACTGTTTAACAAAAACAGGACGCAGGTGTTTTGATTTTGCAACATAAAGTTCGCACTGCACAAAGCCCACATCGTCCTTGTGCATGGCTCACAAAGAGATAGGCAATGTTTTTCGTAGGAGTGAAAGGTCCTGTGTATCAGTTGTTTGTGTGTCTGCGGTTTGGGTAACTGCCAGAGCAGCGCAGTTCACAGAAAAGGGAGAATGGTGTATGTGAGAGTTATGTGTCTGTGTGGATGTAGAAATCACAAGCTTAGAGCCTGAGAAGGTCAATGTCATGTGTAGACGAGACATAAGATCTCTTCCGAGAAGGTTAAAAGGGCAATCTTTCATGTACACAAAAGCATGATGGAAAAAGATAGAGGTATCAGAAGGGCAGCGAACAGTGAGTGGAGGTGTAAAATGATTTACCTGAGGCACCCCTTCTCTTCCCACAGAGTCGATAGTCTTATTGGATAAGGGACCCGCGAATTTCCCCCCTACTGATGATTTAGTGGCCCCAGTGTCTATGAGAAAAGGAAGAATTTGTTCATTAATTTCCAACTCAATTAAAGGTAAATCACATAAGGCTGGAGAAGAAAATGAACATGATAGCATAGAGGGGTGCAGACTCTGTGGGCAGCCCTAGCGCTGACACTGAAAAGGGTTGTTCTGATTAGCCTGGTAAGGCTGCTGCGAGGATTGAGGTGGAGGAGGAGGAGGCAGGGAAAATTGGGACTGAGAAGACTGCTACTGTGGAGCATCTGCGCGGGCTTGGCGCTGCTTAGTGCGACAATCACGAGCCCAATGTCCCCTTTTCTTACAAAGGTAGCAATAATCATTTCCCCGCTGTCCCCGTCCCCCCTGTTGATAATTAGGCGTTTGATTACGCTGCCAGCTATTTGAACCATTTCTATTATTCTGCTGATGTTGAGGGCGTTGTCGGGGTTGCTGGGAATAATCTGCAGCACAGAACTCTATGGGAAAAGCAAATTGCTTAGAGTCAAATAAACCATCAGATTCCATGGTCCTAATCTGTTTACCAAGGTCTTCAGGGGTAATGTTGTGCCGATCATTTATTTTGAAACGCATCATTTTTTGTACATCAGGACGACAGTTAGAAATGTAAGTGGATGTAAACAAAGGATTTGATGCAGCTGCAATTAGGGACATTCCTCCCAAGAGACGCCAGACTTCAGAGAAGCGGTCCAGGAACTTAGCGGGGGATTCTCCCCGTTCCTGTTTACAATTAGTAACCTGAGTAAGGTCCCTGCTACCTTCCTGCTTTCCCAAGAGGTAGGTGGTAAGGGAGTCTTTAAGGGTGATAAGGGTGGCTGCGCGATCAGCACCTCCCCAAATGAAGCGGACCTTTGTGATTTTAGTGCCCTTCTTCTTTCGGGCAGGAGATTGACCTCCCTCGGCTTCTTGTTTAGGTGAAATATCAACATCAGTAAGTTGCGCTACTTCAGGAGTGTCATGTTTAGGGTATAAGATAGCGACTTTAGCAACCAATTCATCTTCATCATACATGGGACCCATTTTGGTCATTAAGATGAACTTGTAATCAGCCCCACACAACTGGGCATTCCTAGTAGTCTGGATAAGGGTTTTCACAAAATGTATGGGGTTATCTTTAGGATTGGGTAAGAGATCTAGGATGTCTTTAAGATCTGAAGCAGATGGGGAATAAATGGTTGGCTTACCCCCACCTTGTACAGTAAAAATCCATGCAGCATTCGTGGATTTAAGAGAGGGAGGATCAATCGCCGACCCGGTATCAGGGCCATCAGTCCTCAGCCCCTCGTCTTCCTCAGATGAGGGTTTTGAGTCATCATCCCTAGAGTATGGAATTCCAGGAGCAGAGGCTCCAACAGTCTTCCCTTTGGAAGACATCACTGATGGAGCAGCCACATTGGGCGTGCTTTTACCCCCGGGGTGCTTACGAGGCAGCACATCAATGTACACCTCATAATCTCCCTAATTATAAGGTGGAGGGCGGACAGGGACAGGTTGTTTAGGTTTGCTACCTGCCTTGATGGGTGGCATTTTGGCCAGGAGAGCCTTATGTTCTTTAATGTTTAAGAATTTGTCCCAAATAGTTTTCATGTCATACCATTTCTGCAAACTCCCCTGCATATAAGGATAGTTCCACCCTGGATCTCCCTGTCCTTCATATATCATACGAAATGCCATACCAAGATATTCAGGCTTAAAGCTACCACGACTAGGGAAATTCCCCATTTGAGGAATGCTTTCAGACCATCCCGCCAAATTATCAACAAATGGAGTGCAATAATAGCCAAAACCACAATGCTCCATCCAGTCCCTTGGGGTTTCTTCTGGATGGGGCTTAGGGTAGTCACTACTACCTTGACCCATGATTAAACTTAAGAATTTGGTACACAGGCACAGAAGGTAAATGTTCACAGAATATCACAGAAACCACCACCGAAAGGGAAAAACACCAGATGCTTCTCTTACAGCTGCAGGGTAACCAACACTGTGCACAGTTACTCGAACAAAATTTTTTATGAAAGTCTTCCGCTCGACCTCGTCAGAAGCGGGAATACAGTCGACAATACAACCTTTCTAGAAAATCTTCCGCTCGACCACGTCAGAAGCCGGGAATACAGTCTACAATATAAACTTTCTATGAAAGTCTTCCGCTCGACCTCGTCAGAAGCGGGAATACAGACAACCTCAGCTGGTTTCAGATACTACACACAAGGGGTGAGACCTTTCTCAAAATATGAGAAAAGGAGTTTTGTACTCACCCTTGTCTGCAGTATCCTGGGACGAGCCCCCAAATTGTTAGAACAAAGTAATAAATCAGTTCTTTCAGAGGTTGTCAAACAGTAGACCCCGGCACCCAGCAGCTGAAGATCCGCAAAAGACAGGCCTGGAGAGATATCCCAATAAAAAGACTAGAGTCTCAGTTTACCAAGATAGCTCCGGTTTATTATGAGAAGGACAGAAGTATTTATACTGTGATACACACACACACATGTGGGAGGGTCATTCTTGCAGAACAAGCACACATTTCACAGAGGAGGTATGCACACAGGGCATGTTCATAAGTATTCGGACAGTTGTAGTAAATAATGAGTATAATGATAGTTCTTTACAGAAAATCTTCAGAGGATAATTATTAATCATAATAACACAGTTGTCAGGTGTATTCCCAAAGGTATAAGTGAGGTTACATACTTGAAAGTTAAGTCACACAGTGAGTACATAATACATGAGACATAACTTACCAAAGGAAAGATACAAAAGAGAGGATTTCATTCTAACATGCTACATGTCACATCATAAGTAATGTAAGTAACAAGTATATATAGTAGTAGTAATAAGTATATATATATGTATATATATATCAGTGGCGAACCGTCAGGGCCTGCAAGGCCTTCTCTGCTGGCCTAAAAAAATATCTGAATCACAAACTGATGTTAATTATATTTTGTCCATGAATACTTATTAAATAATTCCAAATGGTCTGTCAGCTTCCTTTCATAGCTTTTCCGATGGTTGCGCTGCTTCCAGACATGTATTTTCGTATTAAAGCATTTAACCAATCACATTTCAGCCATCATTTGTTGCCAGGCAGGGTCAAAGTCAAAGAAGTCCGCCCAGAGGCCTTCACAATCCATTCTGCAGGCCCTCTAACACAAAATAAATGTCAATGAAACTTTTGCTTCAACCAATCAGATTTTGAGTTGGTTTCACTAGGGCTCTCTAGCAGGCGTACGGCAACATCACCGTATTCAGACCCGTTGATTGGATAGGATCGCGATGGAACTGAAGCGCACGGATAATCTGTACAACAGAGTAATTGAACTGTTTTTGAGGAAAGAGAGGAGGATGGATTTTGTTTACAAATAATACGAATTTTTGGTGAGTAAAACGTTGCGATTTTCCTAAATAATATTGCAAGTTTATGAGGTTATTATTGATGTTTTTTATGTGTGTCGTGGCTGTAGTTGCAGTAAGAGAAGACTTGTTCACCCCTGGTTTGTCTATTCAATAAAGGCATTTATTGTGGCTACAGGAGTTATATATCTGCGATGCAACGGCTCTTTAGACTGTATTTCTGCATATTAAGATGGTTTTTATGACCATAAATTGGTTTTTGAGGGGCGGGTTGATTCAGACGGAGCACTACTGAAGGCCCAGGTGTGAAATGCATGGTCCGCCACTGATGTATATATATATATATATATATATATATATATATATATATATATAGAGAGAGAGAGAGAGAGAGAGAGAGAGAGAGAGAGTTCACAGAGATAATACCATGTAAAATCCTCCATTGGAGGTCAGCAGCTCTTTTGGTTAACTGTGGTTTATACAGTGCCCTCCACTCTGGTTTAATATCAGCAAAAAAACCCAGTACACTTCTCCATGGTGTGTCTACCCTCCCACTCAGCTTCTTCTTATTTAAAACCTTAACACAGGCTCTGTAGAGCAGCTTCCCTGACACTGACCGAAAGTCCATCTCCCCTTCACTCCGGCATTCCAGGAGGGGGCCTGCACACCCGTCGAGGTCAAGAGCAATGTTCAGCCGGGGAGAGGGTTCGTCCTCTGCAGGACTAGTCTCTGTACATTGATAGTCCATCAGCTGAACACGCTCCTCTGATGTAAGTGCAGATCTCCAGCGGTGTAGGAGCTGATTGACAACACGCAGGGACCGCAGTCCCATGCGCACTGCCAGGTCCTCTGCCCTTGACAAATCTGACCCCGTGACGTTCACAAGTTCCTGGAGCATCACAATGCCTGAGGAGATGAGTGTTCTGGACAGTGCAGGGATGGTCACACCGGAGATGTCCAGTCGCCCGCCGTATACCAGAGGCTCCTCCAGCAGCTAGTGTACTGTTCGATAGCCTTTGTTTTGTTTTTTAAAAACATTCCAGATCTTAAAAAGTCCACGGTAAAACACTGGTAATCCAGAAATGTCCAGCATTTTGGTGTCCATTAAAAACAAAGCTCTGTCCAGCCCCAGTCTTTTAACTGTGCGTAATAATCCACTGATCGCTGCTCTCCATACTAAGTCTCTAGGTCCAGTGAGGAGTCTCTGGATGAACTGGAGTCAAAACGCTGCAGCTCTGCTAGATAGCTGGACCAGCCCCTGCCCTCCTTCCTCTTTTGGCAGGTGGAGAACACTCTGTGGAATCCAGTGTAGACCGTCCCAGAAGAAGTCCACCAACTGGGCCTGGATGTTCGCTAGCAGGTTCAGCGGCGGATCTACGCATGCCAGAGGGACGACGCGGCGAGGTTGTTGATGACCAGCGTTCACCCCCTGTAAGACATTTTCGGGACCAGCCGCTTCCACCTGCTCAGTCTGCCCTTCACGTGCTCTACAGAACCTTCCCAGTGTTTGTTTAAAAACTCCTTGGTCCCCAGGTAGACACCCAAGTATTTAAAACCACCTCTTTTCCACGCTAAGCCCCCTGGTAGTGAAGGTTGCCCACCTCCCCACTCCCCAACCAAAATGGCTTCACTCTTTGTCCAATTAACCTTGGCAGAGGATAAAGTCTGAAAGTCATTTAAAATAGCAGTTAAAACATTCATGTCTTCTTGTGTGTTTATCATGACTACCAGATCATCTGCATAAGCTGATAAACACACTGATGCATTAGTGTGTGTAATATTAAAACCAGACAGATGACTCCTTAACTTGTTTAAAAGAGGTTCAATCGCCAGAGAGTACAACATGCCTGAGAGGGAACAGCCCTGCCTGATCCCTCTGTACACTCTAAAAGGGGCACATAAACCACCGTTAACCTTCAGTACACTCTCAATTTCACTGTACAACACCCTGATCATGGCTACAAAACCTGGGTTGAACCCAAAGGCTTCCAGCACCTTCCACAAATATTCATGCTCAACCCGGTCAAAAGCCTTTTCCTGATCTAGGAAAATCAGACCAGTCTTTAAGCCCAATAGCCTGGAGACATCCAAAATGTCACGAATCAAATACATGTTATTGAATATGGACCAATCAGGCACACAGTACGTCTGGTCCTGATAAATGAGCCGCTCCATTACCTTAGTCAGTCTCGAGGCTAATGCTTTTGAGAGCAGCTTGCAGTCAGTGCACAGTAGTGAGACGGGGCGCCAGTTCTTCAGGTGTGTCAGGTCTCCCTTTTTTGGCAGCAGGGTCAGGACGGCCCTCCTGCAGCTCAATGGGAGCTCATTTTTCCGTATACTGTCCCGTAGGACATCCAGCATATGACAGCCCAGAAAGCCTTGTAAAACTCTGCCGGGAGACCATCTGTACCTGACGCCTGTCCATTCTGCATCCTCTGGAGAGCCTCATGAAGCTCCTTCAGTGACAGCTCCCTGTCCAACTCTCTGGCCGCTCGCTCAGAGAGCTTTGGAAGGCCCACAAGGAAGCTGTCCCCCACCACTTGTGCCCCTGACCACTCACTGCTGTACAGCTTTGAGTAAAAGCTTACTGTCTGCTTGCGAATTTCAGTGGGCTCAGATAAGAGATCCCCTGATTCTGTTCGCACAGCATGTATGAATCTTTTCTGTCCATTCTTTTGCTCTAACTGAAAAAGAACTTAGAAGGAGCATCCATCTTGGCTGCGCTTTTAAAGCGTGAGCGGACCAGTGCCCCCTGTGCTGTAATGTCTAACAGGTCGTTCATTTTGGCTTTTTTACTTTTGAGGGCTTCAATATGCCCTTGATCTCCGGTGGCTTCTAAACGCTGGAGTTCCACTATTTCTATCTCCAGAGCTTTCAGAGATCTAACAATGTCTCTTGTGATGTTGAGAGTATACTGTTGACAAAAATCTTTGATTTGTGTTTTAGTCACATCCCACCACAGCTGAAGTGAGCTAAAAGCTGCCTTCTCTGATTTAAAACAATTCCATAAATAAGTAAAAGACTCTCTAAAATTAGCGTCTTCTAAAAGTGCAGTGTTAAAATGCCAGTAGGCACTCCTAGGTTTAACGTTCTCTTTAGTGATAGTACACTGTACCATGCTATGGTCAGAGATACCTACTGGAACAATAAAACACTTAGTAAAAAGCGTTAGCTGGTGTTTAAAACCATAAAAGCGATCTAGTCTTGCCAGGAAGAGTGAGTTGTCTACAGCATGGGCCCACGTGTACTGTCTCTTGTTCTTATTAAAAGTTCTCCATATGTCACTTAACTTGTGGGCCTCTGTCACCCCCCACAGACACTTACGGGAAGCCAAGTGAGGTTCTGCGTGGTTCTGATCCAAATCATCCGTAGTACAGTTAAAATCTCCACCAAGAATTAAAATATCTGCAGTGTCGCAGTCAGCAATAACCTTGCTCAATGTGTTTAAAAAAACCATCCTCTCCACTGCACTGGTGGGAGTGTACACACAGATAAAAACTAAAACCTCATTCTCATAAAAAGCTTTTACTTTTAAAAGCCTCCCAGTTAAAATCTCTTCAACTGAATAAGAACAAGGGATAAAATTGCGAGCAAAGTGCAAGGCAACTCCACCACTGAGTGATGTGTTATGGCTTAAAATCACCAACCCATCCCACTCCTTCACCCAATCAGCAGCATTGCTGATATCACTGTGGGTTTCCTGCAGCATGACAACATCAATGTGCTTCTGCTTTAAAAGTCCATAGAGTTTAGCTCTCTTATTCTGCTCTCTTGCTCCATTAATATTTAAACTTGCAATATTAATTCCAATCATTAAAATAAATAAAACCAAACAGAGGGTAATAACCACTCTAACATAAAAAACACCATACATTACTCATCGTCAGAGTTTTCCCCATTCACTCTAGTTATCAGTTTCTTCAGACGGAAAATTTCTACATTGACAAAAGCTCCTTCTCTTCTGAAGAACTTAACATCATGAATGAACTGTTTGCGGTCAGGGAAAAACTCTTCTAATGCGACATTCTTCTGCCAATTGGTGTTCCTTAAAAACTCTTTAATGTCCTCTGCACTATAAACGACATTAATCTGTTCCTCCTGAGAAACGAAAGTTAAAACCAAGTCTGAGATGCAGTCATCACTCTCCGATTCTCGTTCCTCCACCTTCATCTCTTTTTTAACCTGCTTTTTCCCTTGTCCCTTACCTTGTATTTTCCTTTTATTCGGTACTTTACGAACGGGCTCATCCACCATTTCCACATCTCCTCCGTCCCCCTGCACTGGTGTAGTGTCCGGTGTTTCCATGCGGTTGCCCTACACCTCCATGCCTGCCTCTGTCAGCGCAGGTGACTCCAGCACTGCTCCAGAACCCACTTAGCTTTTCTCAGTAGAGCACGGCTTCTTCCGGCCTGGTTCGAGCCGAGCGTGGCTCTGCCGCGGCCGGTTCGGCCATGCGTGGCTTTTCTGGGGCTGGCATAGCTCCAGTGGGCTTCTGGGCTGCAGGCTGGGCTTGGGGCTCACCCTCTGTCAGGTCTGGTGCAGTGGCAGCTCCGGGGCCCTCGGCAGCTGGCTGGACCGCGGCTGCAGGGGAAACGACTCCAGCCGGCTCGGCCATGTTCTTCCCCGGTCGTTCAGAAACACCGGGTTCACTCTGCCTCTCAGGGCAGGCCCGAGCAAGATTTCCAGTTTGACCACATTTAAAACATTTAATGTCTGTATCAGAAGAGACAAAGATGTAATCGAAGCCATCTACAGTGAACTTAAAAACAACATTTAGCTTGTTAAGGGGGATTTTCTTAATACGGGAGACCATTCGCCCGTACCGAGACATCTCTTTACTGATAGCCTCATCAGAAATAAAAGGAGGTACATTAGACAGCATAACTTTCTTAGCTGGGGAACTGAGGAGAGAAACCAATGTCGTCTCATCATTAAAGACTATTCCATTCTGGGTCAGTTTTCTCACTTTTTCCACATCATTCAGGAACACCACAATAGCACTGTTCATTCTTGAGACACAGACAATGTTCTCATGCCCCATCACGTTACCGACTGCAAGACAACAATCTTCTACACTCGCCGCACACACTATACGCACACCGTGCTGGCGAGTCAACCTCTCACACAGCATTGCGCTCGGATCCGCCATGACTATGCTTCACCGACACGCTGCTCACACACAGACACACACACACACAGACACAGACACACACACACACACACACACACACACACACAGTTATTTTTCGCACACAATAAATAAATAATCTGAGATATTACACGGAAAAATTGCACTTTAGTGCCGAAAAAATTGGCAACACGCCAACTGCTCTCACACGCTCTACACGTCACACTCGCTTCTCCGCCGTGCATGCGCAGAGAGAGAGAGAAAGAGAGAGAGAGAAAAAGAGAGAGAGCGAGCATGTGTATTATTTTCATGTGAAATTTTTGTTGTTTTCTTGTGACCATGACACAACAAAAAGTTTATATACACACACACACATAGATCAGGCATAACGTTAAGACCACTGAAAAGTGAAGTGAATAACACTGATTATCTCCTCATAATGGTACCTGTTAGTGGGTGGGCTATATTAGGCTGAAAGTGAACATTTTTTCCTCAGTGTTTATGTGTTAGAAGCAGGAAAAATGGGCAAACATAAGGATTTAAGCAAGTTTGAAAAGGGCCAAATTGTGATGGCTAGATGACTGGATCAGAGCATCTCCAAAACTGCAGCTCTTGTGGGGTGTTCCCAGTCTGGTCCCAGTTCCCAGTATCTATCAAAATCAGTCCAAGGAAGGAACAGTGGTGAACCAGTGACAGGGTCATGGGTGGCCAAGTCTCACTGATGCACATGGGGAGCAAAGGCTGGCCTGAGTGATCCGAACCAACAAAGAGCTACTGTTGCCCAAATTGCTGAAGACATCAATGCTGGTTCTGATAGAAAGGTGTCAGAATATGCAGTGCATTGCAATTTGCTGTGTATGGGGCTGCATAGACGCAGACCACTCAGGGTGCCCATGCTGACACCTGTGCACCACCGAACGCACCAACAATGGGCACATGAGCATCAGAACTGAACCATGTCAATGGAAGAAGGTGGCCTGTTCTAATGAATCATGTTTTCTTTTACTTCACTTGGATGGTCGGGTGCATGTGTGCGTCGATTACCTGGGGAACACATGACACCAGGATGCACTATGGGAAGAAGGCAAGCTGGCAGAGGCAGTGTCATGCTTTGGGCAATGTTCTTCTGGGAAATGTTCTTCTTGGTCCTGCCAGCCATGTGGATGTTACATCCACACGTACCACCTACCTAAGCATTGTTGCAGACCATTTAAACCCTTTCATGGAAACGGTATTCCCTGATGGTTGTGGCCTCTTTCAGCAGAGTAATGTGCCATGCCACAAAGGAAAAATGGTTCAAGAATGGTTTGATAAGTGAAGCAACAAGTTTGAGGTGTTGACTTGGCCTCCAAATTCCTCAGCTCTCAATCCAATAAAGCATCTGTGCGATGTGCTGGACAAACAAGTCCGATCCATGGAGGCCCCACCTCACAACTTACAAGACTTAAAGGATCTGCTGCTAACATCTTGGTGCCAGATACCACATCTCACATTCAGGTGGTCATAATGTTATGGCTGATATAGCATGGAGGGTCTCTTTGAGCTTGTGCAAAGCATGTATATACCACGTATATAGTATGTATGGTCTCTTTGGGCTTCCAAAGCTTACGCTTTAATGGATGAAACCTAAGCTAACATATACTGGTATATTTATTAGTCTTATTTAGTCCCTTTGTGGTATGTCAGTACAACAGTAATATGATTTTTTTGAGTTTCTGATGCTATGGATTTGCATATGGTGTGGCAGCTGTGTCCATAAGGCTCTTCAGCTTTATTTTACCTTTTTTTCCTTTAAAACAGAAAATATTATTGGGCCAAGAAACCAGCACAATGTCATCTTGAGAATTTGTGTATCCATAAAGTATTTTTATTTAAGTGCTGGGTTTGAGGTCATCATACAGTTGGGAACCTTTTAAAAGGGTATGTGTTGGCACAGCCATTCTTGCATTTGATAACCGGGATAAAACGGAGGCAAAATAGCGTGCAGATCATTAGGGAGTTGTTGAACTGGAGCCGTAAGTTTTTATTATGCATACCTCTAATTATAATAACATAAGTCACATGACATGAGCAGTATGAGGGCACAACTCTTACAAATCTTAATACCCCCACTTGCTCTCATACTATATACCACTATACAGGTGCATCTCAATAAATTAGAATGTCGTGGAAAAGTTCATTTATTTCAATAATTCAACTCAAATTGTGAAACTCGTGAATTATATAAATTCAATGCACAAAGAGTGAAGTAGTTTAATTCTTTGGTTCTTTTAATTGTGATGATTTTGGCTCACATTTAACAAAAACCCACTGATTCACTATCTCAACAAATTAGAATACTTCATAAGACCAATTATTCATTCATTGTCTACCGCTTATCCGAACTACACTCGGGTCACGGGGAGCCTGTGCCTATCTCAGGCATCATTGGGCATCAAGGCAGGATACACCCTGGACTGGGAGGAAACCGGAGTACCCGCAGGAAACCCCCGAGGCACAGGGAGAACATGCAAACTCCACACACACACACGGCGGAGGCGGGAATCGAACCCCCAACGCTGGAGGTGTGAGGCAAACGTGCTAACCACTAAGCCACCGTGCCCCCCTTAAGACCAATTAAAAAAAACATTTTTAGTGAATTGTTGTCCTTCTGGAAAGTATGTTCATTTACTGTTCCTGTACTCAATACTTGGTAGGGGCTCCTTTTGCTTTAATTACTGTTTCAATTCGGCGTGGCATGGAGGTGATCAGTTTGTGGCACTGCTGAGGTGGTATGGAAGCCCAGGTTTCTTTGGCAGTGGTCTTCAGCTCATCTGTATTTTTTGGTCTCTTGTTTCTCATTTTCCTCTTGACAATATCCCATAGATTCTCTATGGGGTTCAGGTCTGGTGAGTTTGCTGGCCAGTCAAGCACACCAACACCATGGTCATTTAACCATTCATTTTGGTGCTTTTGGCAGTGTGGGCAGGTGCCAAATCCTGCTGGAAAATGAAATCAGCATCTAGACTCCTACTGATCATCCTACTACTGATCGGCTGATGATCACGATGGCGCCGCAGATGGCCGCCTCAGTGTGCAGCTCTCCAGTGTTTGTTTTGTTTTTGTTAGTTTTTCCTGTTTTTTATTTCTCAAACTTAATCAGTTTTACCAGGGATGAACTGCTGGACTTTCGGCAGAACACACCACACAATATTCTACCAGTTTTCAATTATTCAGACGTTTTGCTGGACATTGTAGTTGGCGGAGCAGTGGCGCTGTTCAAACGCTTTAAGAAACGCAAGCGGGGGAAGCGAGCTGGCGCGCTCGTCAAGCTCAGACAGCGCGGCTTTAGAATGGTGCTGCCTAGCATCCATCTGGCGAATCTCCGCTCTCTACCCAAGAAAATGGACGAACTTCTTCTGCTCTCCCGGACAAATAAGGATTTTTCAAACTCTGCTGCTCTGTGTTTTACCGAATCCTGGCTGAACGACGCCATTCCGGACAACGCGCTTAATGTGCCGGGCTTCCAGCTGTTCAGAGCAGATCGGGTCGCAGAATCAGCGGGGAAATCGCGTGGCGGTGGGACATGCTTCTACATCAATGAAAGGTGGTGTACAGATGTAACAGCATTGAAGAAGCTGTGCTGTCCTGATTTGGAAGCGTTCTTCATCAACTGTAAACCGTTCTACTCGCCGCGGGAGTTTTCCTCATTCATTCTTGTGAGCGTTTACATTCCACCGCAAGCACACGTGAGCTCGGCTCTACAACACCTGGCTGATCAGATCACACACACAGAGCAACAACACCCGGACTCTGTTATTATCATTCTCGGGGACTTTAATAAAGTAAATCTCTCACATGAACTGCCAAAATTCAAACAACACATTTCGTGTCCCACCAGAGACAAAAATATTTTGGACCACTGCTACACCACAATAAAGGATGCATATCGCTCTGTCCCCAGAGCAGCTTTAGGACTCTCTGACCACTGCCTGGTTCATCTTCTCCCAACATACAGGCCAAAACTTAAATCTGCTAAACCTGTAGTAAGGACTGTAAAGAGATGGACCAGCGAAACAGAGCAGGACTTACAAGCCTGTTTTGAATGCACTGATTGGAGTATTTTTGAAGCTGGTGCCACTGATCTGGATGAGCTCACAGAAACTGTAACATCATATATCAGTTTCTGTGAAGACATGTGCATCCCTACCAGGACTTATTTAACATTCAACAATGATAAGCCATGGTTCACAGCAAAACTCAGATATCTTCGTCAGGCCAAAGAGGATGCCTTCAGGAATGGGGACAGAGTCTTGAACAATCAGGCCAGAAACACACTGAATAAGGAGATTAGGGTGGCTAAGAGGAGCTACGCTAAAAAGCTGGAAAACCAGTTCTCTTCCAACGACCCTGCTTCAGTGTGGAAAGGCCTGAAAGACATCACAAACTACAAGACACCATCCCCCAGCACTGAGGCCAATCAACAACTCGCTGAAGACCTGAATGAGTTTTACTGCAGATTTGAAACTGCCGGTCTAACACCCCACACCCCATCTGAAAATCTCTCTACACAACCATTAACACCCCTAGCAACCCCCCTCTCTCCCCCTCCTGCACTTCGGATCAGTGAAGATGATGTGCGTCAGATCTTCCTGAAGCAGAAGAGAAGAAAAGCACCAGGCCCAGATGGTGTCACACCAGCCTGTCTGAAAACCTGTGCTGACCAGCTGGCCTTCATCTTTTCACAGATCTTCAATAGATCACTGGAGCTGTGTGAAGTCCCTGCCTGCTTCAAACATTCCACCATCATCCCCATCCCAAAGAAACCCAAGACAACAGGACTTAATGACTACAGACCTGTTGCTTTAACGTCTGTGGTCATGAAGTCATTTGAAAGACTGGTATTGGCTTATCTGAAGAACATCACTGGACCCTTACTGGACCCCCTGCAGTTTGCTTACCAAGCAAACAGGTCCGTGGATGATGCAGTCAACATGGGACTGCACTTCATCCTACAGCATCTGGACAAATCAGGGACTTATGTGAGGCTCCTGTTTGTGGACTTTAGTTCGGCCTTTAACACCATCATCCCAACACTCCTCCAGACCAAACTAACCCAGCTCTCTGTCCCTAGCTCTATCTGTCAGTGGATCACCAGCTTTCTGACAGATAGGCATCAGCTAGTGAAACTGGGGAAATTCATGTCAAACAGCCGTACCACCAGCACTGGCGCCCCCCAGGGTTGCATCCTCTCCCCACTGCTCTTCTCCCTTTACACCAATGACTGCACCTCTACTGATCCATCTGTCAAGCTCCTGAAGTTCGCGGACGACACTACAGTCATCGGCCTCATCCAGGATGGTGATGAGTCTGCTTACAGACAAGAGATTGAGCAGCTGGCTGCCTGGTGTAGTCTTAACAATCTGGAGCTCAACACACTCAAAACAGTGGAGATGATAGTGGACTTCAGGAGGAACACCCCTGCACTCCCCCCACTCACCATCATGAACAGCACTGTACCAACAGTGGAGTCATTCAGGTTCCTGGGCACCACCATCTCTCAGGACCTGAAGTGGGACACTCATATAGACGCCACTATCAAAAAGGCCCAACAAAGATTGTACTTCCTTCGGCAGCTGAGGAAGTTCAACCTGCCACAGGAGCTGCTAACACAGTTCTACTCAGCCGTCATTGAGTCTGTTCTGTGCACGTCTATAACTGTTTGATTTGGCTCAGCTACAAAATCAGACATCAGAAGACTACAGAGAACGGTTCAGACTGCTGAAACGATTATTGGTGCTCCCCTGCCCACCCTTCAAGAACTGTATACATCCAGAGTGAGGAAAAGGGCTCTGAAAATCACTCTGGACCCCTCACATCCAGGCCATCTCCTTTTTGATCTTTTGCCATCTGGCCGACGCTACAGAGCAGCAACTACCAGGACAACCAGGCACAAGAACAGTTTCTTCCCCCAAGTAAACTATCTTTTGAACAGTTGAATGTTCCCAACATTGGACAATAATAAAAAATAAAAATAAAAAGTGCAATAACCTCATATTTATTTGTTAACACCCCCACATCCCTACATCTCAACTCATTCTATTCTATTCTGTACATACAAATTACTTTATTTTCTTATTTAAATATGTGTATTTTTATTTCTCATTCTATTTTTTGTTGTTGTTATTTGTATTGTTGTTGTTATCTCTGTGCACTGGAGCTTGTAACACTAAAACAAATTCCTTGTATGTGCAAACATACTTGGCAATAAAGCTCTTTCTGATTCTGATTCTGATTCTGATTCAAAAAGCTGGTCAGCAGAAGGAAGCATGAAGTGCTCCAAAATTTCTTGGTAAACGGGTGCAGTGACTTTGGTTTTCAAAAAACACAATGGATCAACACCAGCACATGACATTGCACCCCAAATCATCATAGACTGTGGAAACCTAACACTGGACTTCAAGCAACTTGGGCTATGAGCTCAGCCACCCTTCCTCCAGACTCTAGGACCTTGGTTTCCAAATGAAATACAAAACTTGCTCTCATCTGAAAAGAGGACTTTGGGGCACAGGTAAGACACCTCTGACGTTGTCTGTGGTTCAGGAGTGGCTTAACAAGAGGAATACGACAACTGTAGCCAAATTCCTTGACACGCATATACAAACCCGATTCCAAAAAAGTTGGGACACTACAAATTGTGAATAAAAACAGAATGCAATGATGTGGAAGTTTCAAATTTCAATATTTTATTCAGAATACAACATAGATGACATATCAAATGTTTAAACTGAGAAAATGTATCATTTTAAGGGAAAAATAAGTTGATTTTAAATTTCATGGCATCAACACATCTCAAAAAAGTTGGGACAAGGCCATGTTTACCACTGTGTGGCATCCCCTCTTCTTTTTATAACAGTCTGCAAACGTCTGGGGACTGAGGAGACAAGTTGCTCAAGTTTAGGAATAGGAATGTTGTCCCATTCTTGTCTAATACAGGCTTCTAGTTGCTCAACTGTCTTAGGTCTTCTTTGTCACATCTTCCTCTTTATGATGCACCAAATGTTTTCTATGGGTGAAAGATCTGGACTGCAGGCTGGCCATTTCAGTACCCGGATCCTTCTTCTACGCAGCCATGATGTTGTAATTGATGCAGTATGTGGTCTGGCATTGTCATGTTGGAAAATGCAAGGTCTTCCCTGAAAGAGACGATGTCTGGATGGGAGCATATGTTGTTCTAGAACTTGGATATACCTTTCAGCACTGATGGTGCCTTTCCAGATGTGTAATCTGCCCATGCCACATGCACTCATGCAACCCCATACCATCAGAGATGCAGGCTTCTGAACTGAGCGCTGATAACAACTTGGGTTGTCCTTGTCCTCTTTAGTCCGGATGACATGGCGTCCCAGTTTTCCAAAAAGAACTTCAAATTTTGATTCGTCTGACCACAGAACAGTTTTCCACTTTGCCACAGTCCATTTTAAATGAGCCTTGGCCCAGAGAAAACGCCTGCGCTTCTGGATCATGTTTAGATATGGCTTCTTTTTTGACCTATAGAGTTTTAGCCGGCAACGGCGAATGGCACGGTGGATTTTGTTTACTGACAATGTTTTCTGGAAGTATTCCTGAGCCCATGTTGTGATTTCCATTACAGTAGCATTCCTGTATGTGATGCAGTGCCGTCTAAGGGCCCGAAGATCACGGGCATCCAGTATGGTTTTCCGGCCTTGACCCTTACGCACAGAGATTGTTCCAGATTCTCTGAATCTTTGGATGATATTATGCACTGTAGATGATGATAACTTCAAACTCTTTGCAATTTTTCTCTGAGAAACTCCTTTCTGATATTGCTCCACTGATATTGCCGCAGCATTGGGGGAATTGGTGATCCTCTGCCCATCTTGACTTCTGAGAGACACTGCCACTCCGAGAGGCTCTTTTTATACCCAATCATGTTGCCAATTGACCTAATAAGTTGCAAATTGGTCCTCCAGCTGTTCCTTATATGTACATTTAATTTTTCTGGCCTCTTATTGCTACCTGTCCCAACTTTTTTGGAATGTGTAGCTCTCATGAAATCCAAAATGAGCCAATATTCGGCATGACATTTCAAAATGTCTCACTTTCAACATTTGATATGTTATATATATTCTATTGTGAATAAAATATAAGTTTATGAGATTTGTAAATTATTGCATTCCTTTTTTATTCACAATTTGTACAGTGTCCCAACTTTTTTGGAATCAGGTTTGTATGTGGTGGCTTTTGATGCCTTGACCCCAGCCTCAGTCCATTCCTTGTGATGTTCACTCAAATTCTTTGATTTTGTTTGACAAACCTCATAAAGCTGCGGTTCTCTTGCTTGGTTGTGCATCTTTTTCTTCCACTCAACTTTCTGTTAACATGCTTGGATACATTACTCATACAACTTCTTTGGCAATGAATGTTTGTGGCTTACCCTCCTTGTGAAGGGTGTCAATGAATGTCTTCTGGACAACTGTCAGATCAGCAGTCTTCCCCATGATTGAAGACTGTGTAGCCTAGTGAACCAAACTGAGAGACCATTTTGAAGGCTCAGGAAACCTTTGCGGGTGTTTTGATTTGATTAGCTGATTGGCATGTCACCATATTCAAATTTTTTAAGATTTTTTGTTAAATGTGAGCCAAAATCATCACAATTAAATTACTTCAGTCTGTGTGCACTGAATTTAATACACGAATTTCACAATTTGAGTTGAATTACTGAAATAAATGAACTTTTCCATGACATTCTAATTTATTGAGATGCACCTGTACAAAAAAAACATTACAAACTGATACATTTCTGTATTATTCTTGTTCCTGTTTTTACATACCAAACATGAATCTCTGAAACTTTTCCAGTTTGAACTTTGTCACTGGTTTACATCAACATCAACATCTTTGTCGACACACTGGGTTTTTTGATAGAGCAATAGCACCTTGGTTATCTTCAAAGATTTGTACTTGTGTGTATTGACAGTCATTTTCCATACTGTTCAACAACTGTACAAGGTGCATGCTTTCCTGTGTGGTTGCTGCCAGTGCCATATACTCTGCTTCACATGTAGATAAAGCAACTGTCTGTTGTTTCTTTGACTTCCAGGAAATCAGAGGATCATTTCTAGTAAGACTTAAACAGTATCCTGTTATACTCCGTCTGTTATTTGGATCGGAAGCCCAATCAGCATCACTATATGCTACAAGTTTAAGTTTTTATTTATTTTTCCTGTAACATAGTTCATGATCAATTGTCCCTTTCAAATATCTCAATACATTTTTAACTGTAAGCCAGTGTTGTTCATGTGGTCCAGACAAATACTGAGATAGCTTACTAACAATCCAATTTAGATCAGGTCTAGTACATGTCGTCAGATAGATCAAACTACCTACTGCTTCATGATACCTTACAGGATCAACAGGGTCACAATCTGCCTTGGGATCCAGCTTTTGCTCACATGGTGTTGACCTTGGTTTACACCCTGACATACTGAATCTTTCTAGAACCTTTGAAATGTACATCTTTTGATTCATTTTCACCACACCCTTATTCCGATGGAAATCAATCCCTAGAAAACATGCCAGTTTCCCCAGATCTTTCATTTTAAACTTTCCTGTCAAGACTGTTTTTGTGTCATTTAGTAAATCATTGTTACTGGCAGCAATAATCAGATCGTCAAGCCAGATTATTACTATCTGTGACGGTGTTTTTTTATTACTATCCGCCGGTGGCGGTAGCAGCCGGATCCATGTAAGTGGAAATCCAAACGAGAAAGCAAACAAAACCAAAGGGCGAAACAAAGACAAAGTCCAGAAAACAGTCCAGGGTCAAAACACAGTCGCACAATAATCCAAAGGGCAAAAGCAGAAATCAATATCCAAAAACCAGTCCAGTAAGAGAGTAATACACAAAATAACAATCCAAAACGCACGAGGCAAACGCTTAGTAGTCACGAGGGACGATACTTCGCACAGAGCCGGAAGTGCGCTCCGTATTTATGCTCATGCGGCAACACGGAAGCGCATCAAAAGTCGGGCGAGGGCTCCCTCTCGTGACCAGATCTTGGACGGAGCGTGACAGAGCACCCCCTCTAGGAACACCTCCTGGTGTTCTACGCCGAGGTCTCCCCCTCGGCCACAGTGCGGCCTTGTCCTGGTGATCGCGATGAAAATCCTCTGACAGGGATGGGTCCAGGATATCGGCCGCGTCCCTCCAAGAGCATTCCTCGGGCCCATACCCCTCCCAGTCCACCAGATACTGGAGCCGTGACCTCACCCGTCTGGAGTCAAGAAGAGCATGTACTCGATAAGCCGGGGATCCATCAATGTCCAGGGGAGGGGGAGGCTCAACGTAGTCCATATCCCCAATGTCTGGGGAGTGCGCCGGCTTGAGGATAGACACATGAAACGTGGGGCAGATACGGTACGATGCCGGGAGCCGGAGCCGGTAGCACACTGGATTGACCTGACGGATGATCTCAAAAGGACCTACAAACTTGGGACTGAGCTTGCAGCAGGGCAGCTTGAGTTTCAGGTTCCGGGTGGACAGCTAGACCCTCTGTCCCACCCGATGGGGGGGTGCGGGCGGCGAAGCCGGTTAGCCTGGATCCTCTGTCTCCTGATAGCTCTTTGAAGACGTAGATGAGCGCATTCCCATACCTCCTGACTCAAACAAGACCACTTCTCCACTGCTGGTACATTGGAGGGCTCTCCAGACAAGGGGAATGGGGGGGGGCTGGTATCCCAGCACACACTGGAAGGGCATCAGGCCAGTGGAGGAATGGATAAGGGAGTTTTGAGCATATTCCACCTAGGGAAGAAACTCACTCCAGCGCTGCTGTTCCCTGCTGCAGTAGGACCTGAGGAATCTCCCAATCTCTTGATTCAGATGCTCTACCTGGCCATTGGACTGGGGATGGTATCCGGAATTCAAATTGACGCTGATGCCGAGCTGTTCACACAAAGACCTCCACACCCTGGAGGTGAACTGAGACCCCTGGTCTGATACTATGTCCTCAGGCAGGCCGAAGTTCCGGAACACGTGCTGGAACATGGCCTCCACTGTCTGCATGACTGTGGGCGACCCCTTAAGAGGGATAAACTTACACCCCTTAGAGAACCGGTCCACCACGGCCATCACCGTGGTGAATCCTCCCGAGTCGGGTAAGTCAGTGAGAAAGTCCACGGACAAGTGGGACCAGGGGCATTGGGGAGTCAGTAGGGGCTCCAGCAAACCCTCCGGGAGCTGGCGGCTGACCCGAGACTGAGTGCAAATAGGGCATGCCTGAACAAACCTCTCCACATCTGTCCTAAGCGATGGCCACCAAAACCTGCGTCGAGTGAGTTGAGTCGACTGGAGGATCCCCGGGTGGCCGGATCTGGGGGCCTTGTGCACCCATTGTAACACCTGCTGGTGGAACTGAAGCGGCACATGGACCTTGGTTGTGGGGCAGTTCGCCGGGAGCGGCTCATCGGCGTGGGCTCGCCGAATCTCCTCTATGAGACTCCACCGGACCGGGGCTAGAATGGCGGCAGCAGGAAGAATGAGATCGGGTTGAGTGGGCTCGCTTTGGGCCTCGAACTGCCTGGATAGAGCATCCGCCTTGCTGTTCTTGGACCTGGGGCGATAGGTCACCGAGAATTGAAAACGGGTGAAGAACAGCGCCCACCGGGCCTGATGAGGATTCAACTGTTTTGCGCTGCGGAGGTACTCCAGGTTGTGATGGTCGGTGAGGACCAAGAACGGATGACGCGCCCCCTCCAGCCAGTGCCGCCATTCCTCCAGCATCGCCTTGATTGACAGCAGCTCCCGGTTCCCTATGTCATAATTCACCTCCGCTGCCGTCAGCTTCCTGGAAACGAAAGCACAAGGGTCAAGCTTGCCTGGAATGCCGTGTCACTGGGACAGCATGGCCCTGATGACACTGATGAAAGCATCTACCTCCACCACAAAGGGGAGGTCCGGGTCAGGATGGCGCAGAATGGGGGCCGTGGTGAAGCTATCTTTGAGATGAAGGAAAGCTGCCTGGGCCTGATCAGTCCAGGCCAATCTCCTGGGTTTGCCTCACAATAAAGAGGTCAATGGGCTGGCCACGGAGCTATAGTTCCGGATAAAACGGCGGTAGAAGTTGGCGAACCCCAGGAACCGCTGCAACTCCTTCACTGTGGCAGGATTGGGCCACTTGGTGACCGCCTGTACCTTGGTGAGGTCTATCTCGACCCCCTGCCGTGAGATCACATATCCCAGGAACGTAATCGTGGTCCGGTGGAACTCACACTTCTCCGGCTTGACATAGAGGTGATTCTGCTGTAGTCTGGAGAGGACGGCCCGTGTTCCTCCAAGGAAGTCAAGTACACCAAGATGTCATCGATATATGCAATCACCCACTTCCCCAGGATGTCCTGGAACACCTCGTTGATGAGAGACTGGAACACCGCTGGGGCATTGGTAAGACCGAAGGGCATGATGAGGTACTCATAATGACCATGGGTGGTGTGAAAAGCGGTCTTCCACTCGTCCCCCTCCTGAATCTGGACCAGATTATAGGCGCTATGCAAGTCCAACTTAGTGAAAAACTTAGCCCCCCTTAACTGCTCCAGGGCTGCAGGTACCAAGGGTAATGGATAGGGATAATGAACTGTGATCGCGTTGAGTCCCCGGTAATCAATGCACGGGCAAAGACCCCCGTCCTTCTTCCCTACAAAGAAAAACCCCGCCGCTGCTGGAGACATGGATGGCCGTATGTGACCGACAGCCAGGGCCTCCTCGATATACTCCTCCATGGCTCTCACCTCCGGCAAAGAGAGAGGATAAACCCGGCCCCTGGGGGGTGAGGTGTTAGGCAGTAGGTCGATGGCACAGTCCCAGGCTCGATGCGACGGCAGGTGAGCGGCACTCTCCTTACTGAACACCTCTAGAATGTCCCCATAGACGCGCGAAACGTGTCCGGATGCTAAGGGGGCCAAATCCTCCACCACAGAAGCCAAGCATGGCCATGACACCGGCTCGTGAAGGCACTTACTCAGACACGTAGCAGACCAGCGGACCAGCTCCCCTGTGTGCCAGGAGATTTGGGGATCATGCTGCCACAACCACGGAAAGCCCAGGATAACTGGGTTGGCGGGCAAGGAGGTGACATAGAATGCCAGATGTTCCCGATGAAACAGGCCTACTTGGAACTACAGCAGCTCAGTCTAATGGGCCCCCTCTGATGGGTTGACTGTCAATGGCCGTTATCCTCAAGGATGGCATACAGAGAATGGTAGGGATCCGGAGCTCCTCCACCACTGTCGATCAGGTTAACGGCGGCTCTGGAGTCTATCAAGGCTGAGACAGGAACACACTGATCAGAAAAGCACAATGACACCAGCACCATAAGGCTAAAGAACAAAGAGTTCTCACCCACCTGAGCTGATGAGGGCCTCTCAGGGCACTGGTGGATCAGGTGTCCCGAGCACCCAGAGTAATAGCAAAGCCTCATCTGGGCCCATCGCTGGTGCTCCCGTTCCGTCAACCGGGATCTCCCCAGCTACATGGGCTCGGGGACCTCCTCACGAGGTCTAGGGTAGTCCAGGCGCAGACGAGGATGAGACAAGACTGGTGGGCGTGCCCCAGCACGATGCTGATGCATGAGGTTGTCCAGGCAAATGGCAGTGGCTACATACTGGGTCAGAGAGGTATCATCCTCCCGACATGCCAGTTCCCTGATGTAACTCCATTAACTGAAGCGAGATGTCCTTGCCCCCCATGGGATACTGGAATACCTCCCGTATCATTCCCACGAAGTATGTGAACGACGTACGGATCTGAGGGTCCGCGTTTCACACTGCGGAGGCCCAGTCCAAGGCTCTACTCGTCAGCAATGACAAAAGGAACGCACACCTCATCCCCTCATTGCGATAAACCCCCGGTTGATGTGCAAAGAAAACCTCACACTGCCGTAAAAAACCGCGACAGCAATCAGCAGAGCCATCATACTTCTCAGGCATAGCCAGTTTAGGTGACTTACCGTGCACTGCTGGCGGGTCCCGTGGGGGCGGGGGTGCGGCAGCGCTCATGCTGTGGAGTTGGCTCTGTAGCGCCTCCACCTGATCTTGATAAGAGCAGATCAGCGCTCCTTGCCGAACGATAATCGCCCATAGCTCCGCTGGATCCGTAGGAGGCGAAGTATCCTGTGACGGTTGGTGATGGGGGCTGGAGTGGGGGAAGGGCAGAGAGAGAGAGATGTCGTCGGGCAGGCGAAGAGGTTGTAAGTGGAAATCCAAACGAGGAAGCAAACAAAACCAAAGGGCAAAACAAAGACAAAGTCCAGAAAACAGTCCAGGGTCAAAACACAGTCACACAATAATCCAAAGAGCAAAAGCAGAAATCAATATCCAAAAACCAGTCCAGAAAGAGAGTAATGCACAAAATAGCAATCTAAAACGCACAAGGCAAACGCTTAGTAGTCACGAGGGACGATACTTCGCACAGAGCCGGAAGTGCGCTCCGTATTTATGCTTGTGCGGCAACATGGAAGCGCATCAAAAGTCGGGCAAGGGCTCCCTCTCATGACCAGATCTCGGACGGAGCGTGAAATTATCACTCTCCCTTTTTCAGTTTGTTAACTGTACACACAATGGTCAGCTAAATTCTGTACAAAACCATTGTCGCTGAGCCAATCATGTAGCATTTTGTTCCAATTTCTACCCGACTGTTTTAAACCATACAATGATTTGTTTAGTTTACAGACTAGTGTTTCACCCATATCTGACTCCACTACAAAACCCTCTGGCTGTTCAATGTAAATCCCGCAGTAAATTGGAGCATGTAGATAAACTGTTTTTACATCCATCTGGTGGAGATCAAGATCATATTGAGCTTCCATTTGCATCAATTGAAGTGATATTTGCTGTTGTTGAGAAAGTTTTTTTGTAGTCTGCACCAATCACTTGACTATAACCTTTAGCAACATATTTGGCCTTGTATGTCTCAGTTTCATCTGCATTATTTTTGATTGCATAGACCCATTTACCCCCCACTACATGTTTACCTTCTGGTGAGGTAGTTAGAGTAAATGTGTCATTCTCCTTAGGGGAGTCCATTTCCTCTTCCATGGCTCTAGTCCACCTATGTGACTCATTTGAACTCATTGCTTCCTTACACACTCTGTAACAGTTCCATTACACACTCTGTAACAGTAGTCAATATTAGTTAGAACATGATCATCACAGGGGGGCACAGTGGCTTAGTGGTTAGCACGTTTGCCTCACACCTGCAGGGTTGGAAGTTCGATTCCCGCCTCCGCCGTGTGTGTGGAGTTTGCATGTTCTCCCCGTGCCTCGGGGGTTTCCTCCGGGTGCTCCGGTTTCCTCCCCCAGTCCAAAGACATGCATGGTAGGTTGATTGGCATCTCTAAATTGTCCGGTGTGTGTGTGTGTGTGTGTGTGTGTGTGTGTGTGTGTGTGTGTGTGTGTGTGTGCCCTGCGATGGGTTGGCACTCCGTCCAGGGTGTAGTTCGGATAAGCGGCAGACAATGAATGAATGAATGATCATCAGAGACATAATCTGTTAAGTACTGGGGAGCTCTCCTATTTCTTTTAGGGTAACAGTTACTCTGATTGCTTTCCTCTGTCTGAGGACTACCCTCATTTGTAGTCTTGGTTTAAGGTTCATGAGTTTCTTCTAAAGTCTGGTCAGAGTCATTGCCTTTTGGCTGTGAGGGTGCGTACCTTTCTCCATGAACATCATCACTTGACAATGAAATGTCAGTCTGTGTTTGGTGTTCAGTAGTACACTTTGTTACAAACTTCAGAAGTCTGTGCTTAAGGACTTTCTCTCTGTCTGGATAGCAGACTAGGTTTGCAGGGTTGTTTTTATCATACCCTACAAAGTTTCCTTTTTCACATCGTGTATGCAATTTCTTTTTGTCATGCTTGTACACATAACATTCTGAACCGAATACCCTCAATTTACAAAGATCAGTTCTTCTTCCCGTCCGTGCATGGAATGGTGTTTGATTTATTTGGCTATTGTAACACCTGTTGCAAATTACTGCAGCAGTCATTATAGCATAAGTCCATAATTTCTTGGGTAGATTGCTCTCTAAGAGCATACATCTTGCCATTTCAAACAGGGTTCTCCAATTTCTCTCAACAGTCCCATTTTGATGAGGTGAATACGGTGCTGAGGTCTCATGCCTAATATGATTTTTGCTCAGCAGTGACTGGAACTCTTTTGCCATGAATTCGGTACTGATATCTGATCTAACACACCTTATGGTCCCATAAGGAGCAGTGTTAGCAATAAACTTTTCAGTAGCTTTCACAGTGTCACTCTTTGCTTTCACAAAGTACACAAACACTGAACTTGAGTAATCATCAGTAAATGCTAGAACATACTTGAAACCATCTTTGGCCTCTGTGTCAACAGGTCCAGCTAGATCTGTATGGACTAGTTCAAGTGCGGCCCTAGCTCATCTGTCAGGTTCTCTGTTACTACTCTGAACAAACTTTCCTTGTGCACAAACTTCACAATTTAGGTTAGACTTATTAATCTTACCATTAATTTTCATTCCCTCAACTACATTTTGCAATTTGAGAATATCACCATAATTGCAGTGACCAAGGATTTCATGCCAGGTTTGAAAATCATAACAACTGTTACAACTATCACTGTCATTGTTTACTGTGTTCAGATAGTATAGTGCTATACTATACACTATTGTGCTCTTTGTATGCGAAACATGGTACCGTTCTTGTGAACAAGTTCGTCATGTCCTTGTTTAAAGTTGATCGAAGCTCCATTTGTTTTTGCTGCTTTTACAGAGATGTTCTGTGGGTATGATGGGATGTACAGTGCACTCCTCAGTGTTGCCTTCACCTGATGTCCCTCGCTGTCAATCAGGCACACCTCCGCCTCACCCCTTCTCCGTGCTACTCCGCTCGCTCTGGTCCCGTCTGCTAACTCCCCCTCCGCTCAGGAGCCGAGGCACTCACTCTCATCACGGTGTCATCATTCTTACTTCTGTGAAAATTTTCTGTACTTTCAAAACTTCTCAACTTGGTTTTGAATTCCGCAAATGTTATGTTTACATCACTTTGTGTGATATGGACAGCAAACAGTTTAAATGAGTCTGGCAAGCCCTTCAAAATCATTGCAATTAAAAGTCCATCACCGAGAGTCTCTCCGGCATTTCTTAGCGCGGTGATTGTGGTTTCTGCTTGAATAATATAATCTGTGACACTTTCATTTGCCATTTTCTGCAAAGATGTTAACTCGGTGTACAGGCTAATTATTCGCGGTTTTCCTTTACCAGCATAATAGCTCCTCAAAATCTGCAAAGCTTTCCTACCGTCATCGGTTGCATCTCTCATTACAAGAGACAAACTTTTGTCATCCAGGTACTGAATCAGCTCTGCATAGGCTTCTTCATTTTTATCGTCTCTTGCAGGAAGCTCCGACAATATAGCATCCTTTAGCCCTAGCAAGCGCATGTGTCCTAAAAACTTTGTCTCCTGGAGTTCATAATTCTTTTCATCTCCGTCAAAACACAATCTGTTCCATCGGTTACCTCCTTCTCTCCTGGGCCCATAACCTGTTGGCGCATCCATTCTTGCGTTTGATAACCGGGATAAAACGGAGGCAAAATAGCGTGCACACCATTAGGGAATTGTTGAACCGGAAACTGAAGTTTTTATTATGCATACTTCCAATTATAATAACATAAATCACATGACATGAGCAGTATGAGGGCACAACTCTTACAAATCTTAACAGTATGTCTATAGTCACACAAATTTTGTTGTGAACATTTTACTGTTACTGAACTATCTAACACATAATGCTTGTGATTGTACTCATGAGAACATGACATTTTGGGTCACATGGTCAAATATAGACCTGATACCTTTGGTCGTCATATTACCTGCCATGCCTGTGAATGAATGCTAGCACATCTAATGCTAATGGGTACCATTAGATTTGAAACAAACCCTTAAATTTTACATTGAGTGTCTAATGTACCAATGATCAACAGAATAAATACGATATATGCAGTATTAACCCCTTACTTGTACGCCTTTTCTGAAGGCCATGAAAGCTTTAGCTCTAAGCTGGTGTTTTATAATTTGTTAAATTTTTATTTCAAAGCCATGTGACCATGCATTATCTTTCTTGTTTTTTCTTTTTCTTTTTTTGGTGGTCTTCATTTCATTTTCTTGTGATTTCCAGTAATTTTATCATTAGAAACTCTCACACTTTGTGAATGGGATTGGTGTTAGATGCATGGTAGAGTCTTCAATATCAACATCACCATCATAAATGTAATTTTTACCCACTGTAGAGATAGACTTAAGAGAGGGGTCACCCAGAGTAGAACTTCACAAAAATAAGAGGATACTGTATGTTATGTCACTTGTGTCATGGATGCACTGACCACAGCCACAGTACCAACCACTCAACCATGCCCCCAATCACCAGAGTACTGAGCACCTGTACCTGCACCCAATCACCAGAGCACTATAATAGCACACTCACTACACTGAGTCATCGGCTGGTATTATGGCTACACACTTTGTGACTGCTCTTCCTGCCAGTGGATTTAACTTTGTTCCTCCTAACTTGCTCATCTCACTTTGAACTTTGGACTTTGTACTTGCCCCAGGAATTCAAGATAAGATTGTTTTGATTTATTTCTCTTTCTTCAATTAGTTGCCGTTTCATATATTCACCATCTTACTATTACTTGTGCTATACATTAAAGAACACTTTATCTTACCTGCTTCTTCTGGGTCTTCATCCTTGGTACACTGCTTCAGAATACCAGCCCATCAAAAAAGGATGGAAGCCGGAGATCCCACCACGCCGGACCCGTTCATCAAACTCATCACGTCCCTTCGTGCTGAGTTTCCACCTTCAGTCACTTCATCTGCCTCTGCCTGTCCAGTGGTCACACTGGCAACCACCACCCAAGTCAACCTTCCAGTGGAGTATCAGGCATTCCAGGACATTTTCAGCAAAACCACAGCCACGAAACTTCCACCACACTGACCATGGGACTGTGTGATAGACCTCCTGCCTGGGGCCAAGCTACCTAAAGGGATAATCTACCCACTCTCAATCCCAGAATGCAAGGCCATGGAGGAGTACATCCAAGAGGCAATACAACAGGGGTTCATTCGAACATCTACCTCTCCGGTGGCTTCCAGCTTCTTCTTTGTGGCCAAGAAGGATGGAGGGCTTCAACCTTGTATCAACTATTGCATTCTCAACTCCGAGACGGTTAAGTTTGCTTAACCCCTACAACTAGTACCGGCCGCCCTTGAGTTGCTACGAGGAGCTCAGAGCTCACATTTTCTCCAAGCTAGACGTTCGCAGTGCTTATAACCTCATCCACATCCGTCAGATAGACAAGTGGAAGACTGCATTCATTACTCTATCAGGGCACTATGAATATTGGGTCATGCCATATGGGCTCTCTAACGCATCATCAGTATTTCAGAATTTAATGAATTAAATTTTCCGGGACATGCTACACAGGTTCATTATAGTCTACATTGATGACCTCCTCATTTACTCCCCAAACTTTCCGACCACATAGCTCATGTACGACAGGTACCCAACCGGCTCCGTCAATATCATCTGTGTCTAAAGCTTGAGAAATGTGAGTTTCACCAACCCACTATCTGGTTCCTTGGTTACATCATCTCACCGGAGGGTATCCAGATGGACCTCACCAAAGTGGAAGCTGTGAAGAACTGGCCACAGCCTCATACCATCAAGGATCTTCAACACTTCCTGGGGTTTGCAAATTTCATTTCATTGATTCATCTCATGTTACAGTGAACTCACTGCTCCACTCAACTCCCTTCTACGTAAGAAACCCAAAACCCTCAGTTGGACAATGGACATGGTCAAAGCCTTCTGGAAGCTGAAATCTGCCTCCTGCATGGCCCCCACTCTCCTCCATCCAGACCCAACCAGGCCATTCATTGTGGAAGTAGATGCTTCCACCCTAGGAGTTGGGGCAGTATTGTCCCAGCGGAGAGGTGAACCCCCAGTACTCCATCCATGTGCCCTCTTCTCCAAGAAATTATCCCCAGCAGAGAAGAATTATGATACTGGGAATCGAGAACTGCTAGCCATCAAATTGGCCCTCGAAGAGTGGTGGCACTGGCTGGAGGGAGCTAATCACCTGTTCGAAGTTATCACTGATCATAAATACTTGCAGTACCTTAGAGAAATGAAACGCTTAAACCCCAGACAAGCTCAGTGGCTGTTGTTCTTTACCCATTTCAACTTTACAGTTACCTACCCTCCCGGACATCATCATAATAATAATAATAATAATAATAATAATAATAATAATAATAATAATAATAATACATTTTAATTGTGGGCACCTTTCAAGCTCTCAAGGTCACTGTACAAAACTACATTTAAAAAACACAGCATAATATAAAACATACAGATAGAAAACAAATAATAAAATATTTAAAAATAAATTAACAAAGGAAAAAAATAATGGACAAGTTTCAAATATAAAATGCAGTTCTAAACATGTAAGTTTTAAGTCTGGATTTAAAGGTTGTCAGAGAATCTGTACTTCTGATGTCAGAAGGGAGACTGTTCCGATTAATATTGCGGAGGTGAAAGTATGCAGACCGAGTAACATTATTAACATGAGCCTCAAAGGATAGAGTGCTATCAAGGATGACACCCAAACTCTTTACCTGAGGGGAAGGAAAAACAGTGGAATTATCAATATTTAATGAAAAACTAGCAACCTTGGCTAAGGTGGACTTAGAGCCAACGAGAAGGACTTCTGTTTTATTGGTATTCATTTGGAGAAAGTTGCAAGAAAACCAGGATATGATTTCATTTAGACAGACTGAAAGAACAGCAGGAGGAAGCATGGAAGTAGGCTTTGTGGACAGGTAGAGCTGAGTATCATCCGCATAAGAATGAAAATTAATATTATGTTTACGAAAGATATTGCCAAGAGGAAGGAGATAGATGATAAATAAAAGAGGGCCTAGCACAGAACATTGAGGAACACCTCTAATAACAGAAGATGATTGCGATCTAAATTTTTTAAGCTGAACAAACTCTGAGCGGTGGGAAAGATATGATTTAAACCAGTCATGACATGTGTCAGAGATGCCAAGAGAGGCAAGCCGTTCAAGGAGAATGTTATGAGAGATAGTGTCAAAAGCTGCACTCAGATCCAGAAAAATAAGAATTGTTAAAAGACCAGAATCTGCTGCCATTAGAAGATTGTTTGTGATTTTTATGAGTGCCGTCTCAGTGCTATGAGATGGACGAAAACCAGACTGAAATTCTTCAAACAGGTTGTTGGTAGTTAAGTGATCATGAATCTAACCTGCAACTATTTTTTCAAGTATTTTGGATAAAAATGGTAAATTTGAGATAGGACAAAAATTATTAAGGTTATTAGGATCCGCACCAGGTTTTTTAAGTATAGGTGTTATTGCAGCAATTTTAAGGGATGATGGAACATGATCAGAATTCAAAAAAGAATGTATAATGTTAGTTATTAAAGCGGATAAAGAAGGCAAGCAGGTTTTTACTAAATAGGTTGGGAGAGGATCTAACTGACTAGTTGAAGGTTTGGATTCATGAATAATCTGTGAAACTTCAGCAATAGTTGGCAGTTTAAAACTAGATAATGAAGAAGCAGAGGGTGTAAGAAGAGAAATGGAAAATGAGGTGTTCAGAGAGGTTAGCTGATGATGAATATTGTCAATATTTGATCTAAAAAATGTCATAAAATGATCACATTGAGCAGTTGAATAAAGGTGAGGTGGGAGAGTATCCGGCGGCCGTAATAACCTGTTAAAAGTTGAGAAAAGAACTCTTGTATTACCTGCACCTGACTTAATCAAGTTAGAATAGTAGATAGATTTTGCAGTAGAAATAGTATCCTTATATTGAAGCAAATGGTTATGATACATTTGTTTATGAACAGTAAGTCCAGTTTTTAAGTGAAGACATTCTAATTGACGACCTCTAGCTTTAAGCTGACGGAGCTCAGGTGTGTACCATGGTGCAGAATGAGTAAAAGAGACAGTCTGGGTTTTCAGAGGAGCAAGAGCATTGAGAAGGCTATGAAGACTATTGTTGTAGTGGAAGACGAGGTCGTCAGTGGTGAGTAAATCCTCAGTTCCAGGCAGGCTGATGATCCCATTAGAAAGAAGAGGTAAGTCATTGTGTTTAATATTGCGGAAAGAAACTGAACGTGACTGTTTTAGTTGGGATAAGGTAGAACTGATATTGAAATATATCAGCAAGTGATCAGAGAACGGAAGATCAATTGAAGAACAGTCACGAGGCACAAGGCCAGAACAGCAATCCAAGTCCAGAATATGTCCTTTCAAATGAGTCGGGAAATTTATGAACTGCTGAAGACCAAAACTGTCCAGACAGGATAAAAAGTCCCTGGTGAGAAGATTGGTGGTACTGTCCATATGTATATTAAAATCTCCCAACAATAATATATTTGGAGAAAGTGCACTTAAATGAGTAAGAAACGTGGCAAATTTAATCAGAAAATCGGTGTTTGGATTAGGTGGGCGATATATAGCAGCAAGAATGATAGGGTGACAAGTAGGTCCCATCAGTCTAGATACTATGGCTTCAAACGAGGGAAACATCGGTACTGACACAGACGAGACTTTCCACCTCACGCGATGGATTATCGCAAGACCTCCCCCTCTTCCAGAGGCACGGGGTTGACAGATGTAAACATACCCAGGAGGAGTAGATTCATTCAACTGTGAAAAGTCATTAGGCTGTTGCCAAGTTTCAGTCAAACACAAAAAGTCAAGTTTACAGTCCATCAGGAGATCTTGCACAAGATGACCCTTGTTCGTAAGAGAGCGGATGTTAAATAGGCCAAAGTTGATATTGGCGTTGTCGTGTTTGACAGTGTCATTAGCTGACCTAGCTAGGCTAGCTAGAACACAGTGGTTAACTTTCCGACTAGTGTTTCCTGAAGGGTGACGAGTTGAAGACCAGAAAGATTTTATATCCTTGGAGTCATCATAGTGAAAACTCCTACGGGACCCACGGTGAATGTATTTCCGACGAGGGTAACGAACGATGTCCAAGTGAGCTTGTAAAGCCAGTGGCAGCTCCGACTGGGGAAATCGTAGTTGCAGGAGCTCAGCCGCAGAATATTGAATTACTGCTGTCAGTGGATGAAATATGAGAGACAATGCAGTCCAAATGAGCACGGTCCACACAAACAGCTTATTAATCCACATTGTTTCAGGAAATAAACATGAACCGGCGTATGCTTTCTGGTAGTGGCAACGGTGAATATAGCAGGAACCAACAAACAGTAATCCAATCCAGGTAATGATCCAAACACAGGCACAAAAGGAAGATCATCAACTCCGGAGAGTAGCGGGAGCTAACAGCGCCAGCGTTCACTCAACCGGAACCGGAAGCAACCAGACATAAAAATACTAAAGCTAAATACTTTCCCAAATGCACTCACCAGACCCTATATCGGAAGAACCTGAACCCGTACTTCCTCCAGACCTTTTTGTATGTCCTATTACTTGGTCTCTTGATGACAACATTCATGCAGCCACCAAAGAGGAACCCACTCTGCCGGGAGGTCCGGAACGTAGGACATATGTGCCCACATGCTTACGTATTTCCCTTCTGGACTCTGTACATGTGTCTCCAGGATACGACCACCCAGGCAGGCAATGACCCCTCTTGCTCCACAAGGGAAGGTGTTGGTGGCACAAAATTGCCCAGGATGTTGCCCGATTTGTGAGGGGATGCTCAGTCTGTAATATGATCTCCACACCACATCATCTGCCTGAAGGTAAACTGGGCCCTCTTCAAGTCTTCAGACACGTTGGCATTCCTGAGGACTCATGTCTTATAGAGGGCCTTAATTTATTTCCAGGGTGTGGCACAGATTCTTCAGACTGCTGGCAGTATCGGTGAGTCTATCTTCCAGATACCACCCGCAGACAAATGGCCAGACCGAGCGGAAGATCCAAGAGATCAGGCACTATCTTAGGGCCTACTGCCACAACCACCAGCACAACTGGGGCCAATACCTTCCTTGGGTCAAGTATGCACCAAGAATCTGCATCAAGAATCTACCGGACTCACCCCCTTTCAGTGTATACTCCATATATTCCCTCCATATATTCCCAGCCCCCACTGTTCCTGTGGACTGGAGAGCCATCTGAAGTACCATCCATAGATCATTGGTTCCAGGAGGTTGAGAGGGTATGGGGCTCAGCTCATGTCCATCTGCAGCGGCAGTCCGACGTCAGAAGATCCAGGCGGATATCCATCATCGCATTACCCCTCTACCATCCAGGCAACCGAGTTTGGCTTTCCACTCTAGACAGCCACCTGCGACTACCCTGCAGAAAGCTCCCCGCTACATATATCCCTTCACTGTCTTGAGGCAGATTAATGAAGTGACTTATGAACTTCAACTTCCCAGCCAATACTACCTTTCACCAACCTGCCATGTCCCTTTTCTCAAGCCATTCACTAACCCTGTTCTTCTTCCTGCCACAGAACCAAAGACACCTCCTCCGCCTGAGGTTGACACCGACAACACCATCTACCAGGTCCGGGAAATCATAAACTCCAGGCGATGAGGCCGCCGTCTTCAATACCTCATTGACTGGGAAGGGTACGGCCCCGAAGAAAGATCTTGGGTGGACCGTGATGACATTCTCGACCCTTCGTTACTCGAGGAATACCACCAGCTCCACCCAGACCGTCCCGCTCCCAGAGTCCGCAGTTGTCCTTGTTGTCGTTCCTGGACAACGACCACAGCCACAGTACCAACCACTCAACTATGCCCCCAATCACCAGTGTACTGAACACTTGCAACTGCACCCAATCACCACTATAATAGCAAATACACTGAGTCCACTGGTTACATACTCTGTGACTGCTCTTCCTGCCCGTGAATTATAATGGATTTACCTTTGTTCCTCCTACCTTGCTCATCTCCCTTTGAACTTTGGACCGTGTACTTGCCTCGGGAATTCAAGATAACAGTGTTTATTTCTCTTTCTTCATTTACTTGCCATTTCATATATTCACCATCTTACTATTAATGGTGCTATCCATTAAAGAGCACTTTATTTTACCTGCTTCTTCCAGGTCTTTGTCCTTTGTTGGTACACTTGCTAGATGATCATGAAGACTATCCATCCATCCATCCATCCATCCATCCATCCATCCATCCATCCATCCATTTTCTGTACCTGCTTATCCTCCTACTACTGGGTCACAGGGAATCTGGAGCCTATCCCAGGAGACTATGGGCAAAAGGCAGGGTACACCCTGGACAGGATGCCAGTCTATCACTGAACCAAATCACACACACACGCACACACTATGGACAATTTAGAGATGCCAATCAACGTACTATGCATGTCTTTGGACTGGGGGAGGAAACTGGAGTACCCAGAGGAAACCGCCGAGGTACGGGCAGACCTTGCAAATCCACACATACATAGCGGAGGCGGGAATTGAACCCCAAACCCTGGAGGTGTGAGGCAAACGTGCTAGCCACCGTGCCCCCCACATGAAGACTATTGACATGTAATTAAAATATTACATTAATTAAATATTAAACTGATTGTCTGCTCATAAATTTATATAAACAGTAAAAACATCCGATGTGCAAACAATCAGCAGAATAAATACAGTATGTGCATTGTTAATAAAATTAACTACTATTATTACAGCACATTCATCTTGTTTAGAGAAAAGATGTTGATGTTGCTCATTTAATACAAAAATCTAGATCAATATATTTTTTCTGGCATCAGTCTATGTCAAGATTGGTGTATTGAACTTGCTAACATAGTGTATATTTGTCAACATGTTATTGTAGGGCTCTTCAAACTGATCATTTGCACTGACCTTCATTACTTAAATGAAAACAATGCTTTATTTTGACATTTTGACAAATTGTGCTTCAGAGTGTATACAGCATTTTTGCAGGTTAGAGTTATTTGTAATAAATTCAGCAGCAGACTGTCATGTCAAAAGAACACCAGCCTTCTCATGCCCAACTATCTATAAACGCTTGTAGAAAAGAGACTTCATTGATTTTAAACCCTCCTTTTAAACAGGGGGTTTGAGGTTTGAACTAAGGGTAATTGAAATTCATTTTCTGTAGAGTCTGGCTGTTTGCATTACACCATAACCAATGCATGCTCATCACTATACCATTCTTAGGTACAGTAGAGTAAGTGAAAATGGAAAATGTCTAATTGTATAAATTATTGTATAATTGGGAATAAATGTAAGGCACTCTTAATGAGGAGGTATCACAGCTTGCACTGGGCAACTCAAATTAAATCTTAAGAAAAATTAAGTTTAAAATTGATGCTTTGGTGTGAGAATGGGTTTGACATGTTTGCGTTTTGCGCTGATGTCAGATAAAGGACATATAATGGTGGTTAATATTTAGCTTTGTCTAAGGGCTAGTACTTCATTGACAGACAGTCTCCATCTGTACTGTTACACTGGCAGGGTTACACAATTCAGGAGATCCATTAGGATTCTCACCACTCAACACCTATGGAACTTTATGATCATTTTTAGGTCTGGGTGATGAGAGGGGTTATTGGTTACAGTATTTCTGGTGGTTGTTGTTTTAGTCATTTCTACAAAGTTGCATGATATTTTAACAACTTATTGTGGCCTGATTGCTGACCTGATGGCTTCTAGAGAAAAAGGAAATCAGCCAGCCACTTTTGTTACTGTGATAATTCTAGTAGAGTTGATGTGCGAACTTTTTGGAAACAGAACAACCAGTGAGCTGTTATTGAAAATGCAAGGTTTATTTTAGTGATATAACTTTTGTGATAGCCTGAAAGAAGGCAGAAATTTTATGATTTGTTGGATGACCTTCATGTATGAGAGTTTTATTCTTAAACAAAGTGGATCTGACGTGGTGAAAGGGCTTGTTAATGGTACTACTTTTTGTGATTTCCCATGGATGCTGTGTCTTGAGCTTTGACTTTAGATGACATGTGACAGTCATGACCTAATTATTATACCTTTTATGAAAATAACTTGCTTTTTATGGGGACTTTTCTATGGTGTTTTATTTACTATAGAAAATGAAGATGATCATAATTAATTAAATGAAATGTCTAATGCTTCATCAGTTTCTACCCTGCCTACATGAAATCAAAGCCATTTTGTACTGTAACCAATAATAGAAAAAAGGTCTATGTATATGTTTGAAAAACTTTATAAATTTGATTAAAGTTAATTAATTCATTATAATTTTAAACTATATTTCTATATGTACATGTAATTATATATGTTAGGTACAGGCTTTAAAGAAGTAGCATATCAGATTTGAACTCATGCCATTAATGATGAGTTTTTCCCCCACTCATCCTCTTAAGCCTGGCCTGCAGTATCTCAGCCTCTAGCAACGTGTTGGTTATTAAACTGTCAGTTGAAATGAATTGGCAGAATGAAAGCATGTTTTAATTGTCTAAATGCAAAAGGTAATAAAAAGAAAATCAGGAAGGAATTAAGCTAGTTAATAATGTAACTGTGGTTTCTTGAACCCTAAATATTTGCCAGGGGTGATGAGAAGCACCTTGATACCCTATTAACCTTGTAGATTATGGAGAAGGTGGATGACAACATGCAGCACAAACATACTGGTGCAGTACACCACTAGTTAATGCTCATGAGGAGGGCACACACTTTAAAGAACCTAGTCTGATGTTTGGTCCACGTAATGCTTGAGGTTGTATGCTGGGCAAATAAAGAACACTGTGTTGGTTTGCTGCAAAATTAATTGATTTGTGCATGCCATATTTGTTATGCAACATTGTTAACTAGAACATCAGCTACATTCTGTGCTTTGACAATGCAGCTCTGTATTTTGTGCTGGTGAGACCTCCAGCAACACATCGGATGTAACAATAGACATGTGACCTTGGCTACATCATACAAGCTAACACATGCTCCAATATATGCAAAGGAACTCACTGGCTGCAAGAGATTGCACATTACTATCAAACTATACTCAGGAAGGAGCACCCAATCAATAATGTTAGTACCTTTGTATATGCAGGGCCACTAAATACTTAGATGGTGTCAATGCCTGGAGGAATTCTAACACAGTAAATCCTAATGCTAAATGCTAATGAAGGAAATCAACTGAATGATAGCATGTTCCATGGAGTGTTCCTCAGTGTTCTCCATAAAGGGTGTTAGAATGTAATTAAAATGAACTCAACCCAAAAAATTGGAGTCTATCAGCAGCTTTGCTAAACAGAATACCTGTAACTACAGTCACAAGCTGTTACACAAATAGCTCCGTATGGTGTCCACATGGCCCTGCAAGTGTATGAGGTAAGAAGAAGAAAAGAAAAAGAGATATATGGCTATACGGCAGAATTATTAATTGCAAATTCTGAATCATATCATGACTTTGTATTGGGATTCACATGCACATGTGGGAAATGGAAGGGTTAAAATGAAACTGTAAATTCAAAAGTAGGTGTGTTGTAAATTAAAGATTTGAACAGGTGTAATTCTGCACATAATTATGATCTACTCTAAAAATATTGTCATTTTCATTTCTGTATTTATGGAACAAATACATGGGAAGTTATTCCTGTTGAATAGCTTGTAGCTTGTAGCCGTAAATGCTAAAATGAACAATAGCATGTTTGTAAAGTCCTATGATCATCAATTGCCAGAATTCTTGCCAAAATATCACTTTGTTCCAACTGTCCACTGTGTAACTGTAAACTGGCTCATTCACTTTATGTTTCCTTACTTAATTGCTCCCATACAAACAACTAGCAATGCAAACAGAGATGGCATTAAAGGAGAAAGCCTTCATTATGATGATCTGAAGGTGCTCAACAAAATGATCAGCAAGTCTTTTCTTTGTTTTCTCAATCTGTGGCTGATAGTTCCCTCCAGACAAGCATGTCATCCTTTTATCTACACTAGCAGAGATGAATCAACATTCCATGAATAGGAAAGAAGCTTCTGGAGTATCCTTCAGAATTTCCATTTCCATTTTTTCCATTGTCTGTACTGCTTATCCGATCTATCCTCGGGTCACGGGGAGCCTGTGCCTATCTCAGGCATCATCAGGCATCAAGGCAGGATACACCCTGGACGGAGTGCCAACCCATCGCAGGGCACACACACACACACACACACATGGGGCAATTTAGATTCTTTGGACTGTGGGAGGAAACCAGAGCACTCAGAGGAAACCCACCAAGCACAGGGAGAACATGCAAACTCCACACACACAGTGAGTGGGAGCGAGAGCGAGACGCGAACCCAGGACACGTGAGGCAAACATGCTAACCACTAAGACACCATGCTGTCTCCTTCAGAATTTAAAAGTTAAAAATTAAATTTAAAAATTTTAGGCACTGTTTTATTAGTGGGATAATAAGTAAGCACCAAAAGAATTTGTTTTGTCTTAGCTGTAGACTATGTAGAGGTCAGTGCACTCATTCTCTCAGTAGTGGTAATATGGTCTCCTGCTTTAATTTATGAAATATATTATTAAAAAAAATTCAATATATCTTTTATTTCTTTTGCCATTGTGTATCTTGATTTTCCTGATTGTGTCTCATCCATGTGACATAATATCCATATAGCATGTGATTTTGATTATGTGCTACAAGTACTAAAACTTGATAATAGCAGTGTTGACCTGCAATAAATGAACACTTTAGTGTTTGATTGTTCCACAAAGTTCATGCTGTAGCCTTTTCAGAACCCAAGGATACTTTGCAAATAATAATCATAAGAATTATGACAGTAAGCATGTTTGGTTTGGATGACTATAGGAAGATGAAATAATCCTTGCAGTTGCATCCACACTGAGGATTGTGTCATCTGTTAATCACAATAAGAATTCACTGAATAGTAAGACTGAGAAGGCAAACAATACTGTTGTAAAACTAATTTACTGAAAAGTGGCAAAGCTGTTAAATGTATTAAAATTTTTAATCTAAAACCAGATGAAGAATATGCTACTACTTATTATTATTGTTTGATTAGAAGTATGAAAATATATTGTGCAGCAGGGATAAAACATTTGCATTGTCATATGATACCCAGAGTGTGGATACATTTAAGTACTTGACAGCATCTCAGGCAATTTTTTTGAAAGTATGTGTGCTGGGAACCTGAGCAATATTTTCTGTTGTTTAATATGTGTTTGAAACACCAGAAAGTTCCACAGCACTGGAAGGTATCTATCATAATGCCAGAAGCAAAAAATTAAGTTCCTTAGAGAACTACAGCATTTTAGGCCAGTCACATTAGTCATAGTTTATTAAGACAACAGCTGACTAGCAAAGTAAACTGCTGAATCCATAGCAGTTTGTTTGTTGAAACAGAGGTTTGGATGATGCAATTGTTTAGTTACAGAGTTATATTTAAGTATCTAAAAGGGACTGGAACTCATGCAAAGCTTTTATCTAGTCTTATCGGTTTTATTTCACCTATTAATATGAATTACTTTACCCTCACTTCAGTAATTTTTTGTAGTATTTTTTTGTTTTTTTGTAAATTTTTAAAATGTAATTAATCTTTAATTCTTTTTAATTAATTTTTATATAGTATATATAAAATTATGTATTTGTATGTATATGTATTTATATGTATATGTATAAAATTATGTATATAATTATGTAATTATGTATTATATATATATATATATATATATATATATATATATATATATATATATATATATATATATATATATATATATATAAAAAAACTAATTATATTTATAATTATAATTATATATATAATTATAATTACACTACCGTATGCTGCGCTGCCAGTAGAGGGGGCAGTTGCCATGGTCTGAATCATTAGGTTTATCAGAATTCATGTGTGCTTTAGAAAAAGAGAGAGAGAGAGATAGAGAGAGAGAGAGAGAGAGAGAGAGAGCGAGAGAGATCTAAAATCCAACATGTATAAAGGTTATATAGTTTTTACAAGGTATATAGTACATTACATATACACACATATGCACACCACAGAGGCCTGTGACAAAACATTTAAAAAGGTCTCCCAAGGAAAAATACACCCTGTGAGATAAAACTGGTTAAATATCAAATCAAAATGTGACCCATTTCAATGCTATAGTAAATTTTGATTAAACAACTTTTTTTAACACAATCCTTTGTGTTAACCAGTCCGTCTTTCCTTTTACTGCTTCACTTTTTCTTTTTTGTGTGACTGACTATATGGCAACAAAGTAAACAATCATGAATTAAACTAACTAATGTCCTGAGACCATTTACAAATACAAAAAAAAGTTTCACTGTGCATAGAGAAAATATTAACAAATTTGATGAATTGCAAGCAATACACAGGCCTACATTTTTACTGGCATATTTTGAACAATTGGATATATTTCAGATGTTTTATTCTTCATGCCAACCATGCTATTGTGTGTGTGTGTTCACACACACCTACACCTACATGGTCCTTACTCTGAACTTCACTTTATAATGAAATTCATGTATTTTTGACATTGTTGACCATTTGGCTGTACAGAGCAAGGACAAGAATGCCAAATTCTGTGTGTGTGAGAGTGTGAGACTGTCTAACCAAAAAGCAACCTAAAAGAACAGGTTTGCATATTAGAGTCATACGTGATCAAATGAGTTTGTTAATTTGATTAATCAGCAAATAATACAAAAATGATTATGTTGTAACCACATTTATGAATTTATGCTTTTAAGTGAAATCAAAACCAAAAGTGTAGCTGGGATGAGTGGGATAATCTTACAACATCTCATGTTGTGATGTGATGTTAAGTTTATTCCAAAACACAATATGTAAAACACAATATGTGTGTTATAAATAATGTGTTTACCTTCAGCGTTTGAATAAAGCTTTAGATTATCCTTAATCTCATTTGTATCTGTTAATCTCATTTGTGATTGTGCGCTAAAATGGAATTCAAGCTCAGTCAAAGGTCAGCCTGGAAAATTCAATGTCCAATATTAATCCATTTAAGGGAAACAAAAGTTCATCATAACAAAACTCTTAAATTATACAAGAGCTTCAGAACGTGGCTCAGACTAGCTTCCATAGTGAAACTGCTTTATAAACCCTTCATGTATTATTGAAACACTGCTGAGTATACTCACTAATTGTGCTAAAAATGACAGTGCTGTCATGAATCTTTGACAGCTGTGGCACTTTTACCATAACGCACTGTATTCTGGAGCCTAAATTTCTGTAACACACACACACACACACACACACACACACACACACACACACACACACACACACACACACACACACACACAGCTATTACATACGTCCCAGCATAAATGTTAACTAGTTAGTGACCCGGCCACTTACTTTCTCTGAGATAATTTATACAAATATAACCAATGTATCTCTTTAAATCTGGAATGTGTTTTAAGTTAACTGCAATGATTAGAGCATCATAAAAACTGAAATGAAAGCTCTGGCTTGGTTCAGTAGATCCTTAAATTAAAGATATGTTTGTTATGGCTAAAAGTTGGTGCCATTTTAATGGTACATAAGCTGTTAAGAAAGGATAAATAAAATGCATGTTTTCCAGTAAGAGTAATCAGGTTTGGTTGTATATTCCTACCCCCTAACCCTAATCCTAACCCTGGTTATATATTCCTACCCCTGTATATTTCTACCCCTGAGGGGTTACCCCTAAAACCCCTGAACTATTGTACAAGGTGCATAAATTGCCACCATCTTTCAAATTAGCATTGCATTGAAGCCGGGTCATCTGATAAAATGATCGTTCTGTTCAATTTACTTATCAAGCCTATTCCCTAATCACACCTTTTTCTGTAATTTAGAAACATTACGTGATCGAAAATGAGAAAGGCATAAAGAAACATCAGGAGAAAGTGTACAGGAAACATGTAAAAGCTCTGCAGAATATTACTAAAATTCCAGACCCCACAACTACAATATTTATCATTTGCTGTTTTTATGCTTTAGTAAATAAACTATGCACTAATTGAATTGAGTGCTAAGCTAAAATGAAAGAACATGGTTAATAGAATTTGTAATGTTGCACACTGAAAGAATACCAGTGTGAATTAGGTGATTGGCTATTAAACCACCAGCTCTTTTCATTCATGTATTGTTTTATTTTTTATCCAATTCAGATGACATATTATATATGAATTAGGTCAACATGCAACAATATGCACAATTCAACAATAATTTAAGTTTAATAATGCTTGGTTAGTGTTTGGTTGGTTAGACTACAGCAGCATTTAGAATCTTAGCAGCATTAAGCAATCAAAAAACACTGATGTGCAGGGTTGTCAAGTCTCAGCAAAAGTTCTATTCAAATACAATGTATCTTAAATACTATACAAAGGGTGCACCATGAGTATGCGTTTCTGACTTTCAGTATGCATGAATTTCTTATTTGTTTGAAATCCAGCCTAATTGTGCTATTTTGAATTCTGCCACTTGGTGTCGAGGATTCCAGCAGTAAATTTACAAATTTAAATTTAAAATTTAAAATGATCAATTTACAGTCTCTCCCTCTTGTGTCTTTCACATTCCACAGTGGTGAGCTTCTCTTGACCTATTTGCATTCCACTGTTGACTGGCTTCCAGTTTCTGTCAAGTCATATAGTCAAGAAATATAATAAAATTATAAAAACATATAATAAAATTATAATAAAACAAACCAAATAAATGGAGAATCTAGGAGTACCTGATGATCATGATCTGCAATCTCTGTGAGGAAGTCAGGGCTCAATCTTTGTCAATAAACCATTTTGCTTGTTTGCTTGTTGCCAGTCCAGCACTGCTGATGCTTTCATGTTGGAGGGTGCTGTATACTGCTCTCAGGAAGTGCTTTCATTTCATGCTTCATTTGATTTCCAAAAGGCAAACAAATCCAAAATTGAGAGAATAGCATGGTCAGAAACAGGCTAATGGTCAAGTGATCAAGAAATGGACTAACCATGCCTTGCTATAGAGTACAGTAGAAGCTTGGTATGTTAATATTGGCTGTGCATCTTTCCACACACTGTTCCCTTTTTCAGCCATGCTTTGGTTGAATAGAAAGGGTAAAGCTTTTTATTTTGAAGTGGGTGCAATTTTTAAATAGGCAATATTTAAAAAAAGTTTACCATCTTGGGTCTGGTCAGTGGCACACTGTGGCCTCAGCCACCTGGCACTGCACAGAGGGTGGGAGACCAGAGAATAGGCACATGACTCACAGCAATGGCTACCACATATACCTCAATGTAGAGGGTGATAGGCCCTAATAGAGGTGTGTCTGCTGGAACTTTAGCACTATACTAACAGGGCAGTGAACTAGATCCTGACAATGCTAATTACACCAGAGGTGAAAGTTCAACATTGTTTCTACAACCTTGGTTGGGAGACCAGAGTCTAGGAGTTGGTCCCCCTCAGGGACCAGACCAAGATGTTCCAAATCTCAATGCAGTTGTGGAGAATCACCCCCTGCATCTGAGAGAGGAGGCTCTTATGGACAGGAATCTTCCAAGGAGCATCAAACAGAAGGGAAATTAGGTCCACAAGCCAGACCCAGGTGGGCCAATGAGGAGCCAGCAGTAACAGGTGAACTTGGTCAGGGCATACCCTGACTAGGATCCCTATGAGCAGAGCTATTGGGGAAAGTGAACAGACGGAGATGTCATTCCCCAGGCCTCAGCAGGAAGCCTGCTTCCCAATCATGTGCTCTAGACTGTAAATTGCTTTGCCATTCAGTTAAATTGACCAGAGAGAACTCTGGTGCACCAACCTGAACATAGGGTGCAAACAAAGACCACCCTAATGATTGATGAAGGGGACCACCGAAGCCCCTGAGTTTTGAGTGGAAATGTTTCAGCACTAGAAACACATCCCCCATTTTCAGGCAATCTGGAGCCCTCCCAAAAGCCAATAGTGGGGCGGTCATCTAGGACCGTTGCCCAACCCGAGAAGGGGGCATCTTTTGAAAGACTCTTGCCTCTGATGCATGTGACACATGCCCTGAGTGGGACCCAAGGTGAGAGACCAGGGGTAAGAAGGGTAAGAAGCTCAGGACGCATAACCTTTGTGACCCTGAAAAGGGTTTCTGCAGGGGTGAAAACCCCTGCACCTGAGCCAGAGTTGAAATGGTCTGATGTGTTGCAGACCCAAAGGAATAGCTTAGGCCGCTACCATCATGAGCCAAGCAACCTCTGCCCCTGGGTGGCAGAGAGGCATTGGCCTAGCCAGATGTCCTTTATGCCAGAAAGGATGGAATCCACCTGAGCAGGAGACAGATGTGCCCATATCATGCCTGAATACCAAACTATCCCCAAAGAGGTGGTTCTCAGAGAAGAAGAAAGCACACACTTCCCTAGGTTGAGCCTAAGGCCTAGGGACCTCATATGGGCAAGCACGGTATCTCAATTACCGGTTGCCATGTCCTTCAACTGAGCTAGTCAATTGGATAATTGAGTACATGGATGCCCTGGGGTGCAATGATGCCAGAGCAGCCTCCATGCACTTTGTAAAAGTGAGCAATAAGACAAGGCCAATAGGGAGAACCCTGCACCGGTATATTTCGCCTCTGAACCAGGGGAGTCTCCTGTGCTCTGGCAAGTTGCCAGTGTGAATATAGGCATCCTTCAGGATTATCATCACAAGGCAGTCCTCAGACATGATCTGCGACACAATAACCTTGAGCATTAACATGTTGATGATCTCGAATGGTAGATTTTGTTTAACAATTTGTATTCAGGTCCACAATTGGGCATAACCCCTGTCCTTCATGGGATTTAAGAAATGCTGGCTGTAAAGCCGGAGGCTTGATCTGGGAGGGGAATATGGTCTAATGGGAATAATGCTATATGGCCCCTTTTCTCAGATGTGAGAGAAGTTCCTCCTGGAGGAATGAAGTTTGGTCTGTGCCAAAAACAATTGGCAGCAAATCTTGAAAGAAGGAGGATGTGAGCTTCGCAGAAGCTTCCACACTGCCAGGTGGTCTGAGAGAAGTGTTTACCTCTTGCTGTTCTCACCTTGTCTGGTGCCCTGAAACAGTGAGCTGGCAGGGGCTAACCCAGCAGGCAATGACACATAAGAAGCAGAAGCATCGGTGGGCATGGCTAAACCCTGAAGCACCAGAGGTAGCTTTTATAGGAGCACAGATTTTCTCAGATTTTTTCCATGTGGCCAAAGAGGGGGAGTATATATAGGGGTATTATATATTGATTATCTCCTCAACTTGGCACTTATATATTATATATAATATACAAATATATATATTTTATGCACATGGGTGGGATATATTATGCAGGAAGTGAACATTTTGTCCTCAAATTTGATGTGTTAGAAGCAAGAAAAATGGGCAAGCATAAGGATTTGAGCGAGTTGTAATGGCTAAATGACTGGATCAGAACATCTCCAAAACTACAGCTCTTCTGGGGTGTTACGAGCTACTGTTGCTCAAATTGCTAAAAAAGTTAATGCTGGTTCTGATAGAAAGGTGTCAGAATACACAATGCATCACAGTTTGTTGCGTATGGCTGCATAGCCGCAGACCAGTCAGGGTGCTTATGCTGACTCTTGTGCACTGCTGACCAAGTGGCAACAATGGGCACGTGAGCATCATAACTGGACCACGGAGCAATTGAAAAAGGTGGTCTGATGACTCGCATTTTCTTTTAAATCAAGTGGATAGCCAGGTGCGTGTGCATAGCTTACCAGGGGAACGCATGGCACCAGGATGCACTATGGGAAGAAGTCAAGCCTTCAAAGACAGTGTCATGCTTTCGGCAATGTCCTGCTGGGAAACCTATATTATATACTAATATATATATATTACATTACCCAGTCTATATTATATACTAATATAGACTGGTTAATGTGTTAGGAAAGAATGCCACAATGTTTGATGGAACTGAAAATTATCAACCTACAGAGGCTGAATTCAAAGACACCCCGAAAATCAAAGTGAAAATATGATGCAGCAGGCTAGTCCATTTTGCTGAAATTTCATTGCAGCAACTCAAAATTTTCATTGCAGTACTCAGTAGTTTGTATGGCCCCCACTTGCCTGTGTGCATGCCTGACAACATCGGGGCATGCTCGTAATGAGATGACGGATGGCGTCCTGGGGTATTTCCTTCCAGCTCTGGAGCAGGGCATCACTGAGCTCCTGGACAGCCTTAGATGCAACCTGGCGACATCGAATGGACCGAAGCATAATGTCCCAGAGGTGTTCTATTGGATTACACTCAGGTGTGTGAGGGCCATTCCATGGTATCAATTCCTTCATCCTCGAATGAATGAATCGCCAGCATACTCTCACCACATGAGGTCAGGCATTGTCATGCACCAGGAGGAACCCAGGACCCACTGCACTAGCATAGGGTCTGACAATGGGTCCAAGGATTTCATCCCAATACCTAATGGCAGTCAGGGTGCCATTGTCTAGCCTGTAGAAGTCTGTCCCTCCCTCCATGGATATACCTCCCCAGACCATCACTGACCCACCACCAAAACAGTCTTGCTGAATGATGTTACAGGCAGCATAACATTCTCCATGGCTTCTACAGACCCTTTTATGTCTGGTATATGTGCTCAAGATGAACCTGCTCTCATCTCTGAAAAGCACAGGGCACCAGTGGCAGGCCTGACAATTTTGGTGTACAATGGCAAATGACAATCGAGCTCCACGGTGCCGGGCAGTAAGCACAGGGGCCCTCTGACCACCCACATGAAGTCTGTTTCTGATTGTTTGGCCAAAGACATTTATACCAGTGTCCTGCTTGAGGTCATTTTGTAGGGCTCTGACAGTGCTCATCCTCTTCTCTCTTGCACAAAGGAGCAGATACCGGTCCTGCTGATGGGTTAAGGACCTTATACGGCCCTGTCCATCTCTCCTAAAGTAACTGCCTGTCTCCTGGAATCTCCTCCATGCTACCAGTAGTGACACTGACCCTAGTCAAATGCAAAACTAGTCAAAAAACAGTCATAAAAGATGAGTAGGGAAAACAATGTGGGTGATTTTATATATATATATATATATATATAATCTCTCTCATATATATATATATATATATATATATATATATATATATATATATATATATATATATATATATATATATGAGAGAGAGAGAGAGAGAGAGAGAGAGATAGAGGTAACTGATATGCACAAACATGCACAAAGCTGTTCTAATCTTCAGTAAGATAACGCTCACAACCTTGTCATAGGCCTGCAAATAGTGTGTGTGCGAGAGAGGGAAAGAGGGAGATAGTGGTGATAATGTATGTGTGCCAAAATATTACCAAGCAAACTGAAGTTATAAAATGAAAACAGCTGGTGTAGTGTGATAGGACTATGTATGTGTGTGTTTTTGCTTCCGGAAACGTGAAGAGTTGACATTTGAGTATAGTGGCATTTTGTCAATTTATTATCTAGACACACACACACACACACACACACACACACACACACACACACACACACACACAATATTATATTCGTGTCAAGAGCAAACCTAACAGCTAAAATAAAGCATGCCACCCAGATCTGATGAAATCTAAATGAATGCAGTTAAGATGGCAAACTCTGATGCCCAGAGCTACAACACTCAACAAATCTCAGAAATTACACACTAATACATTACATCTCTCAGTTCCTATCTGCTTGATGCCTTTGTCATGCCAGGAAGAAATCTAATTTTATCTATATTTATATTTGTGCTTCAGAATGCTGCTCATGTGAATGACCTTTAGTATATCTTAGTGTGCATTCTGGTGTAATCTTGCATCACTTTGTCCTTGTTTGATGTCATATTATAATGTCCACTTTGTACAATGTTGAAATAGTTTGTATTTAAATAATGAGATGGGAGGCATCTTGTCTTTGCAGGAACTTTACTAAACAAGGTTTGATGAAAGACAAAAAACTGTATTGCTTAGCAAGCTAAAAACATAGAGGGTGAGCCGCAGACCTTCCCAGCATTCCCTCCTGATCATCTCTCGCGTTGCTGCTCATGGGAAATGTAGTTCGTTTGAAAGAAATCATTGTGAAGGTAAACTGCAAAACGATCATAAACATTAAAGCAATGATGATCCTTTTAAATTTATATTTGCATTGTTCAATATCAATAAACTGCAAATAATAAATTGCAACATCCTCCCCCCGATGAACTATAGTTCATCACTCTCTACTCATCACTAAGTATCACTAATTTCCAAAGGATACAGTAACTGTACTGGTCTTCTCAACACTGTTCCAAGGGAAGTGCGCACAGAACACGCGCGTATTAATCCATCTCTCCCGAGGAAAACATCTTCAATCTTTCCTGTTTTCCATGTCTGTCATGGCATCTTGTCCTCTGCCACGAGAACGACATCTCCCACCTTCAGCACCTCTGCAGTGGTGTTTACACAATGGTGAGCAGACCTTAAATTCATCAAGTAGTCCCTGCATCAACGAGTCCAAAATTCATTCAACAGCCTCTGACTGTATTTCCATCTCTTTGTCAAGGTTTCTCGATTCTGAGCAGCTGGCTGAGGGTTTGATGCAATGGTCTTGGGTGGTAGAGACGTAACTTGGTTACCGACAAGAAAATGAGCAGGAGTCAATGGCTGAGGTTCATCCAATTTGTTGTGAATGTAAGTGAGGGGTCTTGAATTTAGCACAGCCTCTACTTCAGTTAAGATGGTGGTTAGCTCTTCAAAATTTAATGAGGCTTTACCCAAGATTCTCTTCAGGCATGACTTTGTCGACCTCACCAGACGTTCCCAGAAACCTCCCCACCAGGCTGCTCGCACGATTATGTACTTCCAGGTTATTCCCCTTTCCGCGAAGAAGATTCTGAGATCAGGCTCTTTGATTGACTTCCAAAGCTCCTTTAGATACTGATCTGCTCGTTTGAAGGTCTTCGCATTATCTGAGTATAAGTCCCCTCCTTGCTATAAATCTCTTTAATTCCAAAAGGAAGTTCTCCGTACTTTGACTTGAGACTAGTTCCAGATGTATGGCCCTAGTGACAGCACAGGTGAAAAGTGCTATGTACGCCTTACTCGTACCATTACTGGTCTTCACCATGAGCGGTCCAGCAAAATCCACACCAGCTGTTTCAAATGGAGGAGATTCAATTACTCTGTCCCTCGGTAAGGGTGCGGTGGCCTGCTGGGCTGGCTTAGTCTTAAACCTCTTGCAGACGGGACACCTTCCGACTATCTGCTTAACGAGCTGTCTACCCTTCAGAATCCAAAATCTGTCTCTGACTTGCATGAGTGTATCTCTTATACCTGAGTGCAAAACCTTCTCATGACAGTTTTGAATTAACAGTTCACAATACCTGTGTTTAGCAGGTAGTATCCATGGGTGCTGCTCTCTAAAGGTGAGATCAGATTGCTGCAGCCTTCCTTCCACCCTAATCAGGCCTTGCTCATCAAGGAATGGTTTAAGTTCTTTGATTTTTGAGTCTTTATGTACATTCTGTCCTTCCCTGAGCAAATTCATCTCTCTTTCAAATGTCTCCTCTTGAGTCATTCTGACCCAATACAATTCAGCTGTCATTAACTCTTCATCAGAAAGCTCTCCATGCTCCTTCATGCTTGAGCATGTATTGGTGCGAAATCTCTTTACCTAAGCGGTTATTCTGAGAACAGTTTACTGTATTTGCATAGGTCAAGCAGCGTCTCTCTTTTGTCTGTGCTGCTAAACTGCACTGCAACTTGGAATTTAGATCTGAGTTCTGCATTTACCTCTTCTTCTTGAAGCTCTACATCTGCTGATACTGCGGAGTTCACTGACTGGAGAAAATCAGGTCCATTCCACCACAAGTGATTATCAATCAAATTTTCTACAGATTGTCCTCTTGTTGGCAGATCTGCTGGATTGTGTTTTCCATTGCAGTGTGACCATGACTCTGGTTTAGTGAGGCTCTGAACCTCAGTCACTCGATTTGCCACAAAGGGCTTCCATTTTTGCGCCGAACTGCGGATCCAGCTTAAGACTATCATTGAGTCTGTCCACATATGGAGCTGGCTTTCTCCGATTTTAAGAGCCTTTGACAGGTTATGAACTAGCCTTAGCTGCAGCTCCAGTTAAGTAGGATTTCAAGTAGGTGAACTTTTCTCTCTTGCACAGTGCATCATTTAAGTGAATGGCAGTCTCATATTGGTTCCAAAATTCTTGCCAAGCACTTATTTCTCCATCAAATTTGTCGATTATCAACTTTGGCAATTTAACTGACTGCCTATTATGCGATCTGTCTGCACTTACGTCAGTTGAATCTCTGCTGCATTGAATCAGTCGGGTGGCATGTCTTTTCCATAACACAATACGGTCTTGATATTCCTGCGCGCTATCAACCTCGTCCTCGAGTTTATCTGTCGGCATTGCCTCCTCTATTCCCTTGTCCAGTTCTGATATGCTTTCCTCTCTTGTACTCAACAATGACAACAGTTCACGCAATTTCTCACAATCCGCGTCGTCCTTGTTGATCTCCTCTTCTATACGAGTCAAAAGCCTTGTAGTGGAAGCTCTAATTGTTCCGCACTTCCGTCTCATTCTCTCGTAGCGTTCAGCCATTGCCACTCACTCACTCGCAGCTGCGAACTAACACCAAACTTCTTGTGAAAGTTCGTTAATAAAGTCCAAATTCCCGGGTTTCAGCACTATGAAATAGTTTGGATTTAAATAATGAGACAGGAGGCATCTCGTCTTTGCGGGAACTTTACTAAACAAGGTTTGATAAAAGACAAAAAACTGTATTGCTTAGCAAGCTAAAAACATAGAGGTCGCGCTGCAGACCCTACCCAGCATTCCCTCCTGATCATCTCTCGCGCTGCTACTCATGGGAAATGTAGTTCGTTTGAAAGAAAACATTGTGAAAGTAAACTACAAAACAATCATAAACATTAAAGCAATGATGATCCTTTTAAATTTATATTTGCATTGTTCAATATCAATAAACTGCAAATAATAAATTGCAACAAATGTTCCAAGTGGTTGCTGAAGACGAATGAATAAATAAATGAACAAATACCCAGAACAAACCAAGGCATGTTTTTGATCCTCCACAAATACTGCGAATGCATTGGTTAATTACTTGCTGATGATATTTCAGAGTTTGTTATTTGAAATAAAATTTGTATGCAAACTTGAATTTAACATTAAATGAGACAACGGGCAATGTTTGGTTATTTGACACAAACATCACACACAGTAATACAAACACTTCAGTTAAAGTAAGGGTTATTCATTTATCTTCTGTAACAGCTCTATTCTGGTCAGTGTCAAGGCAGATCATGCACATATGCATTCACACATGCACATCTTAAATAATTTAGTATAGCCAGTCCAACTACCAGCACTACAACACAAACAAAAATGCTTGAAAATTACTTCTGCCCACAATAAGTATAGCTGGACCTATACTATAACTATAACTATAAACTAGTTAAACCTGACGAAAAGTACAAATGCATAGGATTGTAGCTTTAAATAGGTTTCTTAAAACTGCCAAGGGTTAGTTACATGTGGTGTATAAAAAGCATCTTCCATGTATCATTGCCTTACAAGATCATGTCCAGAGACAGGTTCCTCAAAGGATGCAGGATTAAAGGCACATAAAATATAGCTTTAAGTCATAAGGCCGTTTTAACACTCAAATGGCTACATGGTAGACTTCTCTATATACAAAAATAATGCAAATACAGTCAGTAGGAGACAAAAACCACCAATGAATTTATTCCTACTTTGCTCGCAAAAATGTATCAAAACCAAAATATGTTCATAGTTCAGATACAAAGTGTTGAGAAACATTTATTATTGTTACAAAATATTCAAGAAGGCAGATGCAAGTGTAGAGCAAAAACAAAGTTGTGGGGGAGTAAATAGAGTGACTAAATGACAAAATACAAAACAGGTAAGCATAGTGAGATTAAGGCAACTATCAATGACAGGACACATGAGGGGGGCAGAGCACATGGCCACATAACAAAAGCATAACAGAAGAATATTTTGACTTATCCAATCTATTCTCGGGGAGCCTGTGCCTATCTCAGGCATCATTGGGCATCAAGGCAGGATACACCCTGGATGGAGTGCCAACCCATTGCAGGGCACACACACACACACACTACGGACAATTTAGTGATGCCAATTAACCTACAATGCATGTCTTTGGACCGGGGGAGGAAACCAGAGTACCCGAAGGAAACCCCCGAGGCACAGGGAGAACATGCAAACTCTACACACACACACACACACACACACAGCACAGGCGGGAATCGAACCCCCAACCCTGGAGGTGTGAGGCAAATGTGCTAACCACCAATCCACCCTATAATTTTAACAGTTATTATGTATTATCAATTTACACACATCTTTTAGCTTGAATTTAGTGATATGAAGCATTTGACAATGCTTACAAAAGTAAAATAGCAATGCACGCTCTGGAAGACTATTTCTGTTACAGATTATAAAAAGATGGAAATTATTTTAAACTTGTAATACAACTCATAGTTATAGTTATGTAAATATGAAAGAAAATTGCATATGCTGTAAGTGATCAGGGTTGTGTCTACTTGCTGGTGTTTCTTGTTCTTAGTGACTCTTTTGACACCTGTGACCATACTTTTCTATTTGATAGGCTAGAAAATGTTGTTTGTGTTAAGGGGACAGCCGTTTCCTGGCTCAGGTATTATTTGACTGATCGTTATCAGTTTGTAGCTCTAAATGGTGACTTCTCTAAGCATACCAAGGTTATACTTGGTGTTGCACAAATTCTGTTTTTAGGAATAGTGTTTCAATCCTAGAAACAAGCACCTCATCTTTAGGCAATTTATTTTCCATTAGAGATAAGGGACCTCCCAGACTCCCTGGGCAGGGTGGCTGACAAAATATCATCTGTAAAAGCCTCGATCTGGGAGGGGAACATGTTCTATGGCCCCTTTCCCATAGTCATACCCATTTACCCATAGTCTTCGAGCCCCACAATGGCCGCATAATTAGAGGTGGCAGGGGGAAGCAAATGGGAATAGGGATTCCCCCAGGACCACTAACGTCCTCTTCAAGCCAATTTAAATTTAGTTTAGCAATGGCATGTGTTACCACCTCAAGGAGCACCTTAAACACCACAGATTGCGATGGCTGATCAAGAGACAAATGTCCATCCTTGCTCACACCAAGCACCTCAGAGCCAGACATGGACAAAAATATATCCTCTTCCTGATCGGGAGAAATCACCAAGCAAGCTTCCAAATCCAAAACAGGAATATTGGAGTCAGACAAGAGAAAGGGAAGGACCCGTCTCTTGTTTCACTTCTGCCAACTCGACCTGCGAACCCCATGATCGAAGCCATCATGCCGCCTCGGTGGACGGGGGACCACAACGCACAGAAGCTTAACTGGAAAATACAACCAAGTATGATTGATGCTTGTGAAGAGTAAACCTCTAGCAATGCATGCAGCCAGCTCCCTTGAGAGCCAACCAGGTGTGCCCCTCTCCCAAACAGACAACACAAAGAGAGAGCATGTCATTCTCTGAGATATATCGAGGGCACAGATGCACACACCTCTTAAACTGCTTGCTCGCCATAATCTCTTTTTTTCTCCTAGTCTTTTAAATACATCCTTTTCCGTGTGATGTTGATGCCCTTATATGGACTTGCTGATGCATATTCCCTTAATCAGGTGTCCTATTCGAGCCAATAAATTGGCACACATAGCATCAGACAAAACACAGTGTCAAATTTCCTCAAAAGGGAACCGGAAAACAGTAAATGTGGTCAATAACACAGAGAAACAAACGCAATGAAATACAAAAGGCTCAGTAATGCAGTACTTCCCATGGAAGCTAGTGTTAGTGGGGTTTAAATGTCAATGTAAACAGGAATTAACAGGGGCCCAGTGACCCAGAAGTGGTTCCCAGGGCTCCCTCTGGTGGGGAGAAGGGTGAATTCCTGGGGGACCCTGGTAAACACACATATTCAGTGTCCATTGACATAATTATTAACATTAATGACATCAATTTATACCAAAATCTAAACTTAATCTTCGTAGCCAAAAGGAAACTTTTTTTAATAAATGCTGCATCCAAATGTCACCACAATACAGATATTCCAGCACTTCTTGGACATACAGTATGATGCAGTATAGTTCTGCATCAATTTTATTGACCAGATTAAATCACATGTTAGTACAGCTTTGTTATTCCCTTGTTAAAATGACCCACAGTCCATCTGACCACTGTCATTTTCTTTCTTAAGCACACGTGCACACACACACACACACACACACACACACACACACACACACACACACACACACACACACACACACACACACAGATTCAGGCCTGAATCTGGCCTCAATGATTTAAGCTAGATGTAAGAAATGGTGCAGAGTTAGAGAGAACATGAAAGAAAAACTGATTAAAATCACACAGTGGCCTGCAAAATTCAGTTAATAGAGCTATTTGCTTTTTAATTAATTGTGTAGTGCTTCTCTGAACTTAGTTTCTTGGTTTCTTAGATATTTTGTTAGCATCATTTGCTCGCTCCCTTATTGAATACCATTTTTTTCTTCTTTTTTGTTTGTTTCTTGTTTCTTCTGCAGTGCACAAATGCAAGTGAAGCAAGAGGGGAGGATAAGAATAAAAGCTGAAGCTAGCCAGCAACCACTACCCAGCCCCTTGTTAGCTAATGTGTGTTCTCTGGAAAACAAACTGGACGAGCAAGAGCAAGGATGTCCCAGAATTCTTTGTTCAGCTACAGACTCACTCCGAGGAGACCGAACTGCACAATCCAGTAAGACTAAAGGGGGAGGTGAGAGTGGTGCTGGCCCACATTCAGAGCAGCATACCGGACACATTGGACCCCATGCAGTATGCATACTGGCCCAACAGGTCCACCTTAGATGCCATTGCTGCTGCCCTCCATATTTCCCCTTCTCATCTGGAACACCTGCATCAGAATGTTTTTTTATCAACTACAGTTCTGAGTTAACATGGTCATCCCCCATAA
>JAUCMX010000022.1:9458758-9633758 GCA_033459395.1 Hemibagrus guttatus | reverse complement strand
CCCTGTCCTAGGATGTGGTAGACTATATAGAGTCTTGCACCACTTGTGCCCAGTCCCAGACCAGCCTCCAGCTCCTGATGGGACTCATGGAATCCCTGCCTGTTCCCTGTCAACCCTGGTCACACATGGTGGTTGATTTTGTCATTGACCTTCCGGATTACACCGGTTTCACCATGATCCTAGTGGCCATCATCATCCAATGATCTTTTCAGCTGTCCTCACAATCCGCTGCAGGGTCTTGCAATCCAAGACAGTTCCCAAACCAGGCAGTGATGCAGCTGCTCAGGATGCTCTTGATGGTCCCTGTGTAGAACCATCGAGGGAGGGGGGAGGGAGATGGGCTTTCCTCATACTCCACAGGAAGTAGAGATGATACTGGGCTTTCTTTCTGATGGATCTGGTGTTGAGTGACCAGGTGAAGTTCTTCACCAGAGAGGAAAGGAATTTGGTGCTCTTGATGATCTCCACAGAAAATCCGTCGGTGAACAGTGGAGAATGGCCACTCTGTGCTCTTCTAAAGTCAACAACCATCTCCTTAGTCTTGTCTACATTCAGAGACAGGTTGTTGTCTTTACATGAGGCTGTTAGCTGTTGCATCTCCTCTCTGTATGCTGACTTGTTCTTGCTGATGAGACCCACCAGGGTTATGTCATCGGCGAACTTGATGATGTGTTTCAAACTGTGCAGTGCTGCACAGTCGTGAGTCAGCAGAGTGAACAGCAGTGGGCTGAGCACACAGCCCTGAGGGGCCCCAGCGCTCAGTGTAGTGGTCCTACCACCTCGGGCTACCATCCGCAGTCAAATGGGCAGATTGAATGGCTGAATCAAGAGATTGGCCGATATCTGCAGTCCTACTGTAGCCGGGAGCAACAAAGATGGAGTGAGTTCCTCCCATGGGCAGAGTACGCACAGAATTTCCTCACGCACTCATCTACTGGACTCACTCCATTCCAAAGTGTCACAACTGTGGACCATGGACAACTGTGCCCGTTGCAACTGAGAATTCTGGGAAAGCGCCCATGTCCAGCTACAGAGGGCAATATGGTGATAGCGGATCAAGGCAAACTGCCACAGGTGCCCACACCCCAGGTTCCAGGTGGGTCAGCAGGTCTGGCTATCTACCCAAAATCTTGTTGCAAGCTCAGCCCACAATTTATCGGTCCCTTCCACTTCCGTCAAGTTAACCCAGTGACATACCACTCAAGCCAGCTCAAGGTGTCCCTGCTCAAGCCAGCATGCCCTCACCAAGACAACACTGGACAATGAGCCACCTCCACCTATAGATGTCGATGTGTCCCCAGCCTACCGTATCCTCCTTAACTCCCGGTGCCACCGTAATTGGCTACAGTACCTGGTGGATTGGGAGGGTTACGGCCCAGAGGAGCACTCGTGGGTCGACGTCGACCATGACATCCTAGACCCCTCACTGGTGGAGGAGTTCCATCTGTGTCACCCCAACTGACCAGCCCCTCGAACCCGGGGTCATCCTCGACATAGAACACCCAAAGGTGTTTCTAGAAGGGGTGGGGCTCTGTAACATCACCACTGGTGTCAGGCCACCAGAGGGAGCCCTCGCACGAGTTCTAGCACCACCCACTAAGGAACCCTTTCAGATTCTGGGACATAAAGGCAGCGTGCTAACCACTCTTAATTGCAAAGTATCGTTTCCTAGAGACATACCAAGCCATTTGCTTTGCGCTGTATATTTGTATCTCTCGTGTTTTGACCTCTTGCCTGTTTTCCCGTTTGCCAAGTTTTGATTTTGTGATTCTGCTTCATTGCACGTTGTTTCTTTTTATTACCCAGTTTTATTGCATTGTTTTTTTTATTACCCAGTTATCGACCCTTGCTAGCTTTTTCTCGGTTTTCGTCTCTTTGCCTGTCAATTTGGATTTGTTAATAAATCTCTGCTCATGGATCCTAACACCCCAGTCTCTGGAGATTCGTTACACCTATTAGGGTTCACTGACACTCCAGTTACACACATTGGGCAATAGACCACACATGATTCAGACATCGGTCTCAAACATTTCCTTAACATGACAACATAACAAGCCATGACATAGCATCTCAGGCCCTCTCTCAGTGAGCTGAGTTGCATATGTAACCTGAGACATTTGTCCCTGTATCCTGTCTGGCCTTCCCATTACCATTATTACTCTCATTATTACTTTTTGTACAAAAAATCTTCTAATGTTCTGCTGGTAAACTTTTAGCATTGACTTTTCAGTTAACTCTTTTGATTTAAATAAATATGTAGCACTCATCGTGGTTAATTGTTAAACTGTTGTTGGGGATGGTACAAGTGTTTCTCTTAGAGTCTAATTTTTGTACCATATTAAAGATGACTGTAGATTTTGACTGGATGCAGCCATTTCTCTAACTGATCATTTAGAATCTTGTACCAGATACACCATGTTTTCAATATTAGACCAAAACTCTGAAGCTCAACAATAAGCTGAACTCTTAAAACAAAATGTGAAACAGAACAGATAGAACCTTATCAGGTCAAGATATCCTCTTCTTAGGCTAAACAAAAATTCATTGTTTTCATCATCATTCATCATTCCCTTCTGCAGAGGGAATAATCGCTGCTGCCTTTTCATATGTATGACCAGCTCTATAGCTGGTCAGCTCTGTAGCTCAGTCCACAGAGCCTTGAGTTGACCAAACCTCTGCTGCCACTGAATAATGCACTCAACAGACACGCAGAAGTGTGTGTTTGTATTATTGTTAATAATAAGTGGATGAGAAACGCACACACACAACCTTGTGCTTTTCCCGTTGACTTCTTACATGAGCAAGCAGGATATTTTGCATTTCAGTCAGAAATTCCTGAATCCTCTCTCCCTTATTCTTTCTCTGTCCGAGCACAAGGACACTGCCATGTCAAGTCTGTGGCTAATTAGATTGACCTTTCTTTTATGCAGCCAAACAAGCTCATGAAATAAATAACTAGTATGCCATTTGCTAGACTCATTAATTAAGAGGAAACTTCCATTCAATCTCTTTTTTTTGTTCTCTGTACTACCTCTATCCCCATTCTTTTTTAAAAAAAAAGAAGCTGCTGGGAATACATACAGCTGTAATCGAAAGGAAAGTGGTGTAGATGTTCGACTCATTTTTCAAGCCAGGGTTAAAATGGTTGAAGCATTTCCCCATTATCTCTGCCAAACAATAGCTGTTTTTGGTTCATTAGCTTCTGGGAGCTCATTGGCCATATGGCTGCCAGGCCTGCTTCCATTTAGATAGAGCAGACACATTTATCTCTATTTCATGAATGCTGGGTTGAAGTGTGCGGTTAGTGAGCAAAACCACACCATTCTGAATGCCTCTCTCATCCTCTCTACATATCTGTCACTCTATCTTTCTGCATCTCCTTATCCATTACTGACTTTGTGACCATCAGGAGTTAATCTCTAGACATAGGCTTTCCACAATGTTCATTCAAGCTTATTCAGACTTTCAATCTGGACTTTGTGATATTGTGACAATTTCTGCAGTCAATACACCAAGAGACATATACAACCCGAATTCCGGAAATGTTGGGACGTTTTTTGAATAAAATGAAAACTAAAAGAATTTCAAATCACATGAGCCAATATTTTATTCAAAATAGAACATAGATAACATAACAAATGTTTAAACTGACAAATGTTACAATATTATGCACAAAATGAGCTCATTTCAAATTTGATGCCTGCTACAGGTCTCAAAATAGTTGGGGTGGGGGCATGTTTACCATGGTGTAGCATCTCTTCTTCTTTTCAAAACAGTTTGAAGACATCTGGGCATTGAGGTTATGAGTTTCTGGAGTTTTGGTGTTGGAATTTGGTTCCATTCTTGCCTGATATAGGTTTCCAGCTGCTGAAGAGTTTGTGGTCGTCTTTGACGTATTTTTTGTTTAATGATGCGCCAAATGTTCTCTATAGGTGAAAGATCTGGACTGCAGGCATGCCAATTCAGCACCCGGACTCTTCTACTACGAAGCCATTCTGTTGTAATAGCTGCAGTATGTGGTTTTGAATTGACCTGCTGAAATACACAAGGCCTTCCCTGAAATAGACATCGTCTGGAGGAGAGCATATGTTGCAAGCTGCCCATACCGTATGCACTTATGCACCCCCATACCATCAGAGATGCTGGCTTTTGAACTGAACGTTGATAACACGCTGGAAGGTCTCCCTCCTCTTTAGTCTGGAGGACACAGCATCCATGATTTCCAACAAGAATGTCAAATTTGGTCTAGTCTGACCATAGAACACTTTTCCACTTTGAAACAGTCCATTTTAAATGAGCCTTGGCCCACAGGACACGCCGGTGCTTTTGGATCATGTTCACATATGGCTTTCTTTTTGCTTGATAGAGCTTTAGATTGTGTTTACTGACAGTGGTTTCTGGAAGTATTCCTGGGCCCATTTAGTAATGCAAATGACAGAATCATGCCGATGAGTGATGCAGTGTCGTCTGAGGGCCCAAAGACCATGGGCATCCAACAAAGGTCTTCGACCTTGTCCCTTATGCACAGAGATTTCTCCAGTTTCTCTGAATCTTTTGATTATGTTATGCACTGTAGATGATGAGATTTGGTAAGCCTTTGCAATTTGACATTGAGGAACATTGTTTTTAATGTATTCCACAATTTTTATGCACTCTTTCACAGATTTGAGAGCCTTTGCCCATCTTTAGTTCTATGAGACTCTGCCTCTCTAAGACATCCCTTTTATAGCTAATCATGTTACAGACCTGATGTCAATTAATTTAGTTGCTGGATATTCTCCCAGCTGAATCCTTTCAAAATTTCTTGCTTTTTCAGCCCTTTGTAGCCCACCTGCTAACTTTTTTGAGACCTGTAGCCGGCATGAGCTCATTTGGTGGATAAAAGTGTAAAATTTCTCAGTTTAAACATTTGTTATGTTCTATATGTTCTATTGCGAATAAAATATTGGCTAATGTGATTTGAAAGTCTTTCAGTTTTCATTTTATTCAAATTTAAAAAACATCCCAACATTTCCTGAATTTGGGTTGTATAAAATATCCACTGTTTTGAGAAATACTTTTCAGCTTAATACAACCTATAATATTATGAGAGCCTGAGTGCAGATTGAAACTCATAATACTGAGGTCACAATAACCAAATTTTCAAGTAAATGGCAATTTAAAATACTATAAGCACTAGCGTCCAACTTTTCTTTTTTTTTCTCTGCATTTCAAACAATGTAGCTGAGATCATATTGTCACATTGTGAGACCTCTCTAAGCCATAATAGAGGCGTATGAAATATTTTAATAGAAATAGCAAAGGTAGCATGTTCTAATCTGTCATGTATTATTTTTTAAGAGAAGTCTCTCGGAGAAAACAAACTTAGTCGTGTCAAATTCAAGTTTTACATTCATTTTCTACATTACACAGAAAAACCACTTAGTGCATGTTGTTGCCAGTAATTTCTGCTCATTTACCACTGCTGAACATTCTCAACTCTGGCAGAATTGATTGTGCTTCTATGAGATATTAATCTGAGATATGGCATCATAAGGAATCAAATTAATCACTGGATGTGGACTGGTCATTAAAATGTGGAAATGGGTGAAAAATCACATTGTCACTATTTGGCCATCGTGAAAAATGGAACACTTGTTCAGCATGGCCATAAAGAAGATGTATGTATTTGTCACGTCACACCGGGAGGTTGAACACCAGAGGGAGCCCTCTCCCGAGTATTGACCCTTAATTGTTCTAGTTTCCACACGGACATAAAAAAGGTGCACACACACCAGTCTAACGTGAAGTATTTGCCTTAGTGTATGTACCAAGCCTTTTCTGTGTTTTCTGGATTACTGTGTTTGACTACCGTTTTTGTCTACCCGTTTTTCTGAGCTTGCCTCGTGGTTTGGATTTGTTTGCCTGGTTTCTCTGTCTTCCTGGTTTTTTTACTTTTTGCTTCATCCCCCATTTATGAGTATTTCCTGCTGTTTTCGTATCGCTAATAAACTCTGCTAATGGATTCAACCCCTTCCGCCTCCGATGATTCATCACAGAATACTTCGCCTCCTATGAATCCAGCGGAGTTACACACGATTATTATTCGCCAAGGAGTGATCATCCATGCTTACCATGACTAACTAGAAGCACTTCAATTTGAGAAACAACAACTTCAGGCCACGTCTAATCCTCCTGCAGCTTCCGTGCTGGCACCGCAGGGCAAATCTCCACAAATGGCGCTCCTGGAGAAATTTCATGGATCCACTGACTGCTGCCATGGGTTTCTCCATCAGTGTGATAATTTCTTCGCTCACCAACCTGAACTGTACAAAGCAGACATCACGATGTGTGCATTTATGTTATCATTACTCACTGGCAAAGCATTAGATTGGGCTTCAGCTGTATGGGATAATAACCCACAAGTTAAATCATCAGCCAGTTATTTCACAAATCTCATTCGGGAGGTATTTGAATACCCTGTGGGAGGAAAGGATGTGTCTGCACAACTTACGCCAAGGCTCAGAGTCAGCTGAATACGCGATCAAGTTGCGCACCCTAGCGGCAAAATCAGGGTGGAATGAAGCCGCCCTGTTAGTGGTGTTCTGGGAGGGCCTGCACCCTACACTGCAAGCAGACATTGTGTGTCAGGATACCAATATTACACTTTACAATTCATCACCACCACCATCCGTTTGGACAACTTAAGGCGTCAAAACCACCCCAGTTCTCATTCTCACAGCCGTCGTCAATGCTATCTGGACCTCCTTGAAACCCAGGAGAGTACCGTTGAACCCATGCAGCTCAGACATGCCTCCACCGTGTTCCAGTCTTTCGTAAATTAGATATTCCAGGATGTCCTCCACCGATATGTGATAGCCTACATAGACGACATCCTGATCTATTCTGATTCCCTGGAAGCCCATGTTTGACAGTAAGTTGCACGGTGCGCAACAGTAAGTTGACCACAGCGGAGGTAGATTACAATGTGGGGGATTGTGAACTTTTATCCATGAATATCCGGCACTGGAGAAATGGCAAAACTGGCTGGAGGGCGCCCGCCACCCCTTCCTTATATTCACTGACCACCGTAACCTCAAGTATGTATGAGGAGCCAAACACCTGAACCCTCGTCAGGCCCAATGGGCCCTGTTCTTTTCGTGTTTCCAGTTTGCAGTCACCTACTGCCCAGGTTCCAAGAATGGGAAGGCCGACGCCCTTTCCAGACAGCAGTAGGTCAAGGACCTCATCCAGAGTCCAGACCCCATCCTTCCTCTGTCCGCTATCCTAGCACCTATTCAATAGAACCTGATGGAGGAGATTTGACAGGCTCACGCTGAAGAACCCCCACCTGGGACATGCCCCCCTGCTAAGCTCTATGTTCCAGTCTCGTTACGTCAGAGGGTCATGAAGTGGACCCACTAGTCGCTTAGCTCGGGACAGCCAGGCATCAGCTGTACCACCCAGTTAGTTCGACAAAATTTCTGGTGGCTCTCACTATGCCCAGACATTAAGGGACAGCTTGTCTGGGTGTCGACCAAGAACCTGAAGTTGAAGCTCCCTTGCCGTAAACTTAGTCCGAAATTCATCAGTCCATTCAAGATCATTTGATGAATCAACCAGGTGTCTTATCATCTCCAGTTTCCCACGACTTCTCCCCGCTAGACGTCGGCTTACCGGGTTAGTACCCTCCTGAACTCCCGTAGACTTGGGACCCGTCTGCAATATCTGGTAGACTGGGAGGGGTGCGGTCTTGTGTCGATGCCGTGGACATACTAGACCCATCACTTACTGTGGACTTTCACCACGCTCATCCAAGTAAGCCTGCCCCCTCTTCGTGGTGTCCTTAGGTGGGGGGCTATGTCACGTCAGACCGGGAGGTTGAACAACAGAGGGAGCCCTCTCCCGAGTATTGACTCTTAATTGTCCTAGTTTCCACACTGACATAAAAGAGGTGCACACACACCAGTCTAACACGAAGTATTTGCCTTATTGTATGTACCAAGCCTTTTCTGTGTTTTCTGGATTACCGTGTTTGACTACTGTTTTTGTCTGCCCGCTTTTTCTTTTGCCTTGTGATTTGGATTTGTTTGCCTGGTTTCTCTGTCTTCCTGGTTTTTGACTTTTTGCTTTGTCCCCCGTTTATGAGCCTGCTGTTTTCGTATTGCTAATAAACTCTGCTAATGGATTCAACCCCTTCCGCCTCTGGTGCGTCGTCACAGTATTGTGTCACTTAAATATTTGCCAAACTCCTTTGATGTGCTCTGTTGATAATTAAAAATGAAGGCATATGATGAATAACTGTGAAACTGTGAAAGGGTATTAATATTTATAGTACATCTGATGGTTGCAAATCACATAGACATGGAATTTGCCTTACACTGCCTGTCGCACGACAAAAGGTCAATATCATCAACAATGCACAAGAGACAGAATTCACAATTCCAAGAATGTGTAGAGGCATAAAAATGAGCTGATTGAAGTGCTGTTATGTAATTATGGAGCTCAAATGATTTCATGTACATAGCTTTGGGGGGAAAAGAAGGAGTTTAGTGTTCAGTGCATTACAATGGATGAGTAGGAGTTCAGTTGAATATGTGCATTTGAGGTTTCAGTAGAAAATAAATTTTTTTTGGTAGGAAGGGTTTACAGTAGATTACATAAAGCCTGCTAAGGCTTGAGTAGATGACACTGAGTACATAACATACATTCTTGACAAAAATATTGCATAAGACAATATTATAATACATGAGTTTGGCTGAGATTTTATTAGATATGTTTATACTTTACAGGATTTTTATTTGACATACAACATTAGATACACTATATTTAAAAATTTTTGTGGACCCTTGGCCAAAAGTGTTCAGTGGAGCTAATGTCATGGCTTCTTTGGGATAATTTCCACATCAATCTTTATGTAGCATTATGCATAGGCATTGATATAGCAGAAAATGTTTTGGAGTAGGTTAGTTCCAGTGACAGGAAATCAAGATTGTGTGCTTTAAAATTGTTGCTTCAGTAGGTTAAATTATTTGATTAATGAGTAATAATAATAAAGGCCTTGTTTTGTGTAAACTGGTATTCATTCATTCGTTTTCTAAGGAAGTGGTAGCTCAGTGGTTAAACATTGGACTACAGGGACCACAGAGCTGTGAGCCACAAGCTAATAGCTATACCACCATACTAAAGACTGGAATTCATAGAATAAATTAATCCCAGAAGGTGTTTCTAAAATTGCTACATGAGTACATTAATTTAAATTTCTAAACGGTTCTAACCACTACCTCTGTCCCTATATGTAAAGGTCATGCAAAAATAATAATAATAATGTTTTATGTCTATTATCAACTGTGTGCTTCTGTTTTACAATTGTTGCTTGAAAAATTTGTTTGCCACTATCTGCCTCTAAACTTTTGAATGGCCAGAATTAAATTCTGGAAAATAATTTTTTTCTGCATTCTGAACCTCCATTAGCTCCAAAGTTATGCCAATACATCTAAGTACACTCCTACTCAATCTTATGTAAATAAGATTCTTGTAAATAGTTGGCTTTCTTTACTTACACATACAGGCGTTTATGGCTCTTTTAAGTACTCTGACAACTCACTTGTCAGAGTGTCAAAGTAACATTTTCTACTAAAGTTTGTTATAATGTTATAATACAAGTAAAAACTCCACCAAGTAAAATATATTGTAATTATACAACTAAGTATTACAAGTAATGGTACAACATAATGTTGGTTTTGTATCAGTTGGATAAAAGCCCCTCCTGAATGCATAAAGGTGGGGATTTTAATTTGTGAATTTACTGGATTCACACCAATAGAGTCATTAAAAATTCATCTGCTGATGCTAGAACACTGATGCTGATGTTGGTACACAGTGATTTTCTGGAAATTCTAAGATGTTTCAAATCAGTCAGCATCCTACAGCCTCCTCAAGGCAACTTAACTGCATCTGATCAGAACCCCGCTTGTGTTCATATGGGTTCTTCACTGATGTTATGGCTGACTCTCACTTTTCTATGACCTTGATACCCAACATGCTGAGGGCAGAGATTGGGACGTTACTACAAGCAGTGGATCTGTGTTTCAAACTTTTCTTTGTGTATGACAAAGCCAAAGCCCTCTGCTCCCATTTGGGAGTTTTTGCAGCACACAGTCTTTAATATTCCAGGAGGAGTACCTTCTGCACACTGCCTCCTCCTTAAAAACTTTATATTTAGTGATCAGTAAAACCCTTTTCATTTTATTGATCAGTAGGTCCAGCAAGCGGCAATTTTTTTAATTTTTATTATTTTTAAAATATTATTACTTGTGTTTATGATAATTTTTTGTTTTATTGTTATATTTTTATGTTATGTTTGTTTTATTTGTGAACTGTATGTGTACATTTGTGTATGTTTTGATATGAATGAATATGAATTGACACATTTGTTGGTTTTGAATTCAGTGTACATCTTGAAAATGTCAGTTGTATGTGCACATTTGTGTGTTTTGAATGTAATATTTTTTACACATTCTTCTAAATTTAAATAAAATATTTTAAAATATTTGATAAAAATGATATTATTTGCATATTTAAATAAACAATCTCTGTATTTTACAACAAAGTAGTTTCAGAATGTAGTTTTATATTTTTATATTAAACTACTTTTATTTATTTGTAATAAAAATACTGATGTGAATTAATACAAATAATTATTTCAACTTTTGGGTAACTTTTAACCTAACTGGATTTCAACCCAATTCAATGGGTTAAAATAACCCACAGATGGGAAGGTGCTATACCAACCCATAGTTGGGTTACTAGTTGGGTTATTTTTAACCCAAACCTTTTTAGTGAGCATGATGTAATTGTGTTGGATTTGTCTACTGTTACGAGACAGAAGGCACGGAGACAGAGATCACAGTTCGTATGTTTATTGGACCAAGCAGCAGAATGAAACTGTCGGAGATGAATGAAATGGAGATGAATGAGAGAGAGAGAGAGTGATACTGCCCTTAGATGTATGCTGTGGAGGAGCTGGATGGGATGGCAGGAACGGGAGCAGAACTGGAGGTAGGAGACGAACACACACACACACACACACACACACACACACACACACACACACAAACACACAGGGAGACATGGGATGCGGAGAAACACAGAATGCGGGCGCGGAGAATACGTCTCGGCTTATAGAGTGAGTCCTTCAGTCTTAAACAAGACCGGACGGTGAGTGGTGTGTGTGAGTGTCTTTTATATGGGAGGTGATGGAGATGGTGATTGAGCTGGTGATTGCGTGCAGGTGTGTGTGGTTAGAATTTGGGTGAGTGGGTGCACTGTGATTGGTCTTCGTTGGAGCCTGGCGTGAATGTGACATCTACAGCAAAAGCTGAAATTGTACTTATTGCTGTAGTTACACTAAACTACAGCAATAAGTAAAAGAGTACTTTTTCCTCTATATGGCAGAGAATGATTATAATTTAAGATTTACAGTGATTTGCAGCTTAATTGTAGTTGTGTAAAGTTTATGCACTCTAGTCCTGTTTGTATTCTGAGTGATCACCTCACCTGAAATTCTGAATTTACACAGGCTAGACAATGGCACCCTGACTGCCATTAGGTATCGGGATGAAATCCTTGGACCCATTGTCAGACCCTGGTGCAATGGGTCCTGGGTTCCTCCTGGTGCACAACAATGCCCAGACTCATGTGGCGAGAGTATGCAGGCAGTTCCTGGAGGATGAAGCCTGCTGCATAATTTTTTAACTATGATTTTAAGGGTGTCTCTGTAGGTTGATAATTTTCATTTCCATTAAACAATTAAACAACACATTACCCAGACCATATCATTACCCAGTCTATATCAGTATAGATATCCAGCATGATGTTTTTCCCCATTGAGATCTGATGTGTTTTCAAAGTGTTCCTGTAATTTTTTTTATCAGTATATATAACATACATATCTATCCAAATATGTGTATTGTAGTGCTCTGAGCGAGGGAACAGGAGACAGGGAGAAGGTTAAACACATGCCTTTACTGAGTTACAGAATGCAAGAGAAAATTAGGCTTGGGCGGTCTCAAAAAAGTTATGTTTCCCATAAACAGGTGCTAGAAGGCGGTTTCCGTTGTCCTTTTTGGGGCTGGAGCTGAAGTTGGAGGGAGCTGGAGTTGGTGATGTTCTGGTGGGGCTGACCCAGGAGCATGGCATAGCTTTGCCAGTTCCAAGGTAAGCAAGTTCTATTCCGAGAAATCTATGAAAATAGCATACAGTCCACGTTAGTCCTGTGTGGCCGGCAGAGCCTGGCTCTCCATTGTGTTCTGCTGCTGGAGGGTGAAGGGCTTAGCGGTGGTCCTGATTGGACCACTCCACCTTGCACTCTAATTTAGTGGTGCTGGCCATGGTGCTGATGCAGTGGTGTAAAACACGTCACCACAGGACTCTAGAGCAGTGAAGACATGTTCTCTGGAGTGACGAATTACGCTTCTCTTTCTGGCAATCCGATAGACAAGTCTGGGTTTGGCGTTTGTCAGGACAACAGTACCTACACTGCATTGTGCCAAGTGTAAAGTTTGGTGGAGGGGGGATTATGGTTTTGGGGTTGTTTTTCAGGGGTTGGGCTTGGCCCCTTAGTTCTAGTGAAAGGAACTCTTAATGCTTCAGCATACTAAGACATTTTAGACAATTTTATTGTAGAAGTATTGTGAATATCAAGGAGACTATAATAACAGCAGAAGATATTTATATATTTGTGGATAATGTTTTTATCAGCTTCTACTTTTTTTTGTCCTGATCTGAATGAACAAAAATACTGTTTTATTTTTGTGTTATTTTTTAAACAAAAATTAAGCTGTTTGCATGAGAATGCTTAGAAAATATCATTATACTAACTAGAATGTTAGTGTTATGTGACATATTCAGTGATTTAATGACTCAGTGACTTAAAAAAGAAAATATCTTGAAAACAATTATTTATTAATCATGACTTGTGAAAACATATACATGAACATGTGAAAATTTAAACACAATCTGTTTAATATTTATCAGAATATATTTTGAGGAAATGGCATTAATGGGCCTCCCTAGGCAGTCACCTATGTGTCCTGAATAGGCTGGCTCTGTTGCCATTAAAAAATTGTTACTAAATTCAAAATAATTATATGCACAATCATAATCATAAACATATATGTATACAGACTCCAAAGACAACATTTAAAAATGTAAATTTATATTTTAACTATATATATATATTTTCAATAATTATATTCAATGGAACAAAAACTATTCAAATTACTGTAATGACCATATAACTGGCAAAATACTGTCTTTGAGCTCTACACATCATTTTAAAGGTGGATTATTATTGAAAAGCAAAGCAGCTCAGTCAGTGGTCTTCTTAGAAACAAATATGTCTGAATATTTATTATGCTGTTTTTATAATAGATGAAAATCTGGTTGAAAGACTCTAATTTTGCTCTTATTTAAATATGTGAACCTAGGCAGTGACAGCAGGCAGTTCTGCCTCACTGACCACATGAAAAGGACCCATCTGTACACACTCCTCTAAACGTATGGAGCCAAGTCCTCCAAACCCAAGGTTAAACATACTCCAAACAAAGAGTTTTGGTGGGTGCTGAAGTTCACAACACCTGCCAACTGTAGACAAGCTTCACGGGCCACTTTTGGTTAATGTGATGCATCTAATAAAAGGAATAATAAAAATATGCATTAGAGAAAAAAATGTGCAAAAGGACAGTGATGAATAAGACTGAATGACAGAGCTTTTCAGCCATGTTCTGTACAGAACACAATTTCTCCCATTGTTTCATATTATAATTACTGTAAAATACAGCAGTTATGATAAATTACACTGTCTAGACCTGGAATTAAAACAAAAACAGGTGACAAAGAAAAGCCAGAGTCTCTGTTATTCTGTCAAGGCACACTTGTTCCCTTAGAAGTAAAGGCCAACCTAAATCAATACAAAGTTATTCTCACTGATCACCTTCATACTACAATGGGACAATTTTATCCCATTCACAGGAACAAGGGCTTGCTGAGCATTGCTGTTTATGAAAATTATGTTGCATGATGTGTATAAAAATTACTACAAAGACTACAAAGTCACCAGATTTAACCTAACTAAACACCTGTGGGACATATTGAAGCGCCATTTTAGACAGCGCTCTTCAATACAATAAAAGAAAGCACCCGTTGTTTAAAGCATTGAAAGATGAGTTTCTTAAAACACAATTCCTGCTATGTCTGTTCTTCAATAAATTGCTACATATTGTGAGAGAATTGTTAGATGCATGTGCCCTGTTACAGCACCAATTCTGTTACAACACAAATTTGACTCTTTTACAGTTTATTTATGAGAATATATGATTTTGAAAGTGGAGCATTGAAGACACAGAAAGGGAGAGTGAAAGAAGTGTGATTTGGATGGCATAATGCAGACACAGTGGATAGGTAGAATGAAAGTGCAGGACATTAATTAGCAAAAAGTCAAAATATTACAGTACAGAATAATAACAATAATTCAAAATTGTCAATACTCAGAACAGGCACAGGTCAACAGGTGTGAACAGATGTACTGGGTTAGACAGACTCAAAGTCAAAAACAAAGAGTCCAAAAAAAGAAAATCAATAAAATACAAGTATTTAGATGATCTCAGCTTTATATCCTCCTGACTACCCACAGTTCAAATTTGTCCTCTGTAGAGGACATTTGTCAACCTTAATATCTTCTACACCCTGCATACTACTGAGCCAACTACTTGTGTGCTCTAAAGAGGACGTTTAGCACTTTCAAATGAGACCAAATATGTAGGGGTGGGGTTTTGAGAATTTCCTCTTCCTCTTCAAGTTTAAAAAACAAGGGACATTTATTTTTTCCTGGTAGTCAGGAGGATATATATAAAAAACAATAATAATAATAAAAAAAAAGAATAATTGCTAAATTGTCACTCCCCAGCGTGAATTGTACTTTCACAGCATTTAGAGAAGCAGATGTTGAGTTGTCTGGGATGTGCCTTTATGAACTTCATTTTGCCATTCTTCTATCACAATGCAAATTTTCACTGACTATTCTATTTTAAATGTTGGTTGCCAGCATTTTTTTGTCTGGGCTTTAAGTTTTTGAGGCCATTCCATAGCACCCTACCTTCTTTTTTTCAAAGCCATTCCTTCGTAGTTTTTGCTCTGCTTCCTAATGCGGCCTTTAATGACTCCCTCTTCATGACCCAGCAAGCGAGCAAGACCATATAAAGGCATCTATGCCACATGGTGTCTCGTTCCCTTCTCAGGAAATGAGTATGTAACCTTCTGTATGTCCTTTTTGAGGGAACTCGACACTGCACCATCGATGACTCTATGGGAATGTTGATCATAACAGAGCCTTTTCCAGGGTCAGAAACTCCTCAGAGGCTGATTCCATTGGCTCAAAGGGGGCTTAGAGCAGCCCCTCCAGGACCACTGAGAAGTCTCAGGAGCAGAGACATGTCTGCAGGAAAGCCTCAACCATCTGGCACCATGCAGAAAGCAAAAGACCAGAGAACATGCACATGACTGGCAGTTATTGCTGCCATGTATACCTCAAGGTAGAGGGTGATAGGCCCTTAAAGAGGTGTGTCTGCAGGAACTCTACTAACAGTCCTAACAGTCCTACCTGTACTAACAGGGCATTGAACTAGATCCTGATGACACCAACTACACCGAAGGCAAAAGTTCAGCAGTCTCCACAACCTCTAGGAATCGTGCCCTGTGCCTGAGATAGGAGGTTCCTCCTAATGGGAATCTCCCAAGGAGCACTGTTCAGAAGGGAAATTAGGTCTGCAAGCCAGACTCAGGTGGGCTAATGAGGAGCCAATAGTAACAGGTGGACTTGGTTGTGGCGTACCCTGACTAGGACCCCTGTGAGCAGAGCTACTGTACACAGACAGAGCCTTGGCTATGTCTACACCATGGCTTCCAGCACCAGAGAGGTGAAAGAGAAAGCCACGGGATACAGTGAGTAGACTCCTCAGAGGTGAACAAAGCCAATTAAAAAAAGGCAAAAAATTGCAGTATGCATTCCACCACCTGTGGGTGGAGACAGCGTCATGATCACATGCCCAGGAGGGTAAATGCTCTCAGAGAAATCTGGTGTGCCAACCTGAAGAGAGGGTGTGAACACAGACTGCCCTAATGATTGATGTAGGGGCCCACCAAAGGTAGCCCCAGAGTTTTAGGAGGAAGCACTAGGAAGCACTAGGAACATGGCCTCTATCTTCAGGCAATCTGTGTGCTACAAGAAAACAGGAGCCCTCCCAAATGCCATGAGCGTGGTGGCCATCTATAACTGCAACCCAAACCTGAGAAAGAGGTGTCCCTCGAAAGAGTCTTGCAAAAATGACACACTGTAAGAGTGGGACCCAAGGTGAGAAATCTCAATAACTGGCTGCCATGTCCCTCGACTGAGCCAAGATTAGCCAGATGTCAGAATAATTGAGTACATGATAGCAAGCCTGGGAATCTTGTGTGCTCTGGCAAGATTCCTAAGTGAAGATAGGCATCCTTCAGGATTATTGTTGCAAACCAGTCCTCAGACCTTGACCTTGAGCATTAAAATGTCAAAATTGTACAATTCAGTGTACAGTTTGGAGTATGCAGGTCCAAAATTGAGCATTGGGAACCAAGAAATGCTGGATGTAAAGCTGGAGGCTTGATCTAGGAGGGGAATATGCTCTACGGCCCCTTTCTCAGATGCGAGAGGATTTTCTTCTGCTGCTCAGATTTTACACGGGGGTGGGGGCAGGTCTCCTTTTTCTGCCTCAGCATGCTAGGCTGGGGCCGGTGGCTACTGGTTGATAGCCCTAGCTCCTTGCTGCAGTGAGGGAAGAACAGGCCCTTAGGAGAAATCATAAGATTTCTAAGCGTCTTTATAAGCATCTATAAGATTTTGTCATTTTCTTTCATCTCTGTCAGATTGCCCTTCTCTGGCAACCAATGCAGCCATGGAATGGCACTTAGCTATGTGGAACAAAGGGCTAAATTTGTGGTTTGAACAAGGTCAGACCTCATTATAGATGAGCTCCTTAGCATGACTCGACAGATTCGGGCTCGAGCCACATAGTGCAGCTAGCATGGATTGAGCTTAGTGACAGCACTTTTTTTTTAATTGCTTTCAACAGCACAAATGCCAATTACTGTTTTTAGGAAGCAATTCAGTGGTATACCACTCATAATTGCCAACACTGAGCTCCTCAGAGTCCGATGCAGACAATAATAATTCCTCGTTCAGGTTGGGAGAAATTGCAAAGTGAGCTCCCAGATCTGAAGCAGAGGCATTAGAGTGAGCAGAGAGGATGTGAAAAGGGACTCATCTGTCACTTGGTCCATTAACTCAACCTGCAACCTCCATGACCGAGTTGTATGCCATGCTGAGACCACAGGGGAACTATGATAGCACAGATACCATGATATATATACAGAGTTAAAGGAATGTCTAAATCCCACTGACTTAATTATCAGCAGGTTGTTTAAGGGTATTGTGGGAAGGCTAGGAAACCAGTGGCATAAATGTATATAGACCAACATGTCCATAAAAGTAGTGTAAATTAAAAATAAGCCATCTGAGAATCTCATAAAAATCTTGGATGCCACAGAAGATCCATGTTAATTATAAATATTCATTTGCAAATCATTCAGGATGTATTTTTGTTTTGTGATTTATGTATAGTTTTTTTCTGCAGTGCTGTTAGAATGATCACAATTGTAAACGGATAAGAGAAAAAATGATGAAGGGAAAGAGAACAAGTGAAACATTTAGCAGTCTGCAGAGATATTTGGAATTCTGAACTGTTTTTATATGCTCTGTAAAGTCTGTCTGTGGTGTCCATGACAAACTCTCCAGTCTACCTCATGCTGGGCTGTCTCAGCAGGTAATGCAGTGGCTAATGGAGACTGTCAGAGAACAAGATCTTCTTTTATATCATTTTGCTTTGAAATAATCCTCTATATTAAATATAAGCTCTCAAGTAAAACATGTCTGGGTTAAACACTTGGTTTTGATTAAAAAAATATCATAAAAGTCATCAACTCTTGTTAAAGATAACATGTAGAGAGCACAACTTGAACTTGGATGGGACAGAAGAACTGCAGCAGAACAGAACAATACATGGTTTAGGGGTGATTATTAAGGACATTTACCAATAGGCAGTTGAAATCTTGATAATAGACAATAAACAAAATAATCAGCCATAGATAAATAACTACAGCATGTTATGCATGTAACCTGATGCTATGGGAACACTTCTATGCAGAAGTTGTGTCTGAAACTCTGTGTAAAATCATGCCAATTTATCGGCTCGGGTAGGTCATGTGACAAAGTGTGCCAGCAAGACCATAAAAAGGCATCTATGTCACATTACTCCAGGTTCTACTTGTCTGAAGGAAGCATGAGTGGACCCCGTGAGTGTGGCATGTTATGCAGCATCGCATTCCCTTCTAAAGGAACCAGGTTACATACATAAACTTTTGTAGTTCCCTTTCGAGGGAATTCGATTCTGCGTCAAGTCTGATGCTATGGAAACGTCAATGCCAACACCACCACACACCAGAAGATGTCTGTCCCATTGGCTGTGAAAGGGCAAGAGCAAATGACAAGCCTTGCAGGACCTGAGACCCAGGAGTGGGGTCCAGGTTCAGGTTATTAAAGCCTTATATAAGTGTGTAGAGGGGACCAGCCTGCCATAGCATAAATATTTTGGAGTGGAACACCCCGGCTAGAGCACTGGAAGAGGCCATCCCTCTGGTGGAGTGTGCCCTAACACCCAGAGGTGAAGCCACACCATGCATGTCATAGGCCTAGTCAGAAACTTCTCAAGTGTGCTGCCATTGGCTCAAATGGGCATTTTGAGTGATCCCACTAGAGGAAATCCCTGAAGGGGGAATGCAGTCTGCAGGAAGGCCACAGCCACGTGGCACCACACAGAATGCGAGAGACCAGAGGGTGCCTCCTCAAGCAGGTCACAAGAACATGGTTTTTGGTAATGTCTGCCATGTAAACCTTCAGTGTAGAGTGTTATAGGCCTTCAATGAGGCGTGACTTCAGAAACTCCAGCACTGTACCGACAGGCAGTGAAATGAATCCCGATGACGGCGATTGGACCAGAGACAATAAAAGCTCCATTTCAGGGCATACAATCTACTGGTGGAGGAAGCCCTAGCATTCAGTATAGTCTCCACAACCTCAGCTGAGAGACCACAATCTAAGACCTGGCCCATCTCAGGGGCCAGAGGTTTCAAATTTCAGGGCAGGGGTGGAAAATTGTGCCTGAGACTGAGAGAGGAGATCACTCCTGATGGCAATCTTCCATGCAGCACCATCCAGGAGGGAGATTAGGTCTGAGAACCATACTCAGGCTAGCAAACAAGGAGCCACCAACAACAGACAAAATCGTCATAGTGCACCCTGGTGAGGACTCACGGGAGCAGAGCTATTAAGGGAAAGGTGTAGAGATCGTACAGCCGTGGCCAGATCTGTATCATGGTCGGGGGAGGGCTGGGGAGAGAGAGATAGAACAACAGGGGACAGTGGGTCAACTCCGCTGAGGCAACAGGGCCTTCATCTCCAGGCAATTTATCATGATTTACTTTTGTCATGATGACAAGGCCCAAGGGTGGTACCCAAGGTAAGAAACCCTTATGACCTTGAAAGGGTTTCTGCAGGTATGAAAACATTTGGTCTTCTGTGCAGGAGAGCCAAAGGAATGGCACTGGCTGCTGCAGCCATGAGGCTGGGTACCCTCTGCAGCTGGGCAGTTGAGAGGCATTGGCTTAGTCAAATTCTGGTAGACAGCATGCAAACTGGATTCTATAGCCCTTCTGTACACTATCCAGGACCCATTTGGACACGCCCAGCAGAAGTTTCCATGCTGTCAGGTTGTCTGAGAGAGACTTTAGCCGCTCGCTGTTCACATCTGACCTGGTGCCCTGAAACAGTGCACTGGCAGGGGCTAGCTGAGGAGGTGGAAATACAAAATGAGTGGGAGCATGGACAAGCATGGCAAACCCCCTTGACACTAAAGGTTGCAGGACAGACTGTGGTCAAGTATCAGGCTTCCTCTTTGGTCCGCCTGGCAGATATGACTGGTTTCAGGTCCTCTCTTGCCTGACAGGCCTGCCCCTGAGCACTTAGATTTACACAGGGGGCTTGGGCCGCTGACTTTCTCTCCTACCTCTGCAGGATAGATTTGGGCCAGGGGTTGATGGACCTGGCTCCCCGCTGCAGCAAGGGATAAGCTCTTTGAACACAGCTGATTGTCACAGTCCTAGTACCTGTCAACAACTGTATTTATGGCATCACCAAACAAAAAAAAAAAAAAATTGGGACAAATGAGAAAAGATTTATCATTATCTTTAATACCTGTTAAATTGAGCCACAGGTGTCTCTTCATGGCAACAAATGCAGTCATGGAATGGCTGATGGCACAGTCGATTTGCTTTGTGGCATGGAGGGCTGCCTTCAGGTTAAGGCCCCTCACCATAGTCAAGCTGCTTGAGCAGGTATACCTGGCACACCTGCAAAAACCAGTGTTGTAGGTGTGCAGGGCTAAACCAGCTTGGCCTATGGCCATATAGGCCTTCCCTATAAGGGCATAGATGGGTAAACAGGCTTCCTCCAAAAAGGCTGGGAGAGATTCAAACATTCAACCCTATGCATCGCCGCATATTCATCTGAGCCCACAATAGACGAATAGCTGGAGGTAGTTGGTGAGAATAAACAACCCGAATACAGATTACCCCAGGACCTCGACTCTTCAGTATGGAGGTTTTGGCAGGTGATGTTAGACTTTTCCTCAGGCCAATCTAAACTAAGCTTAGCTACAGCATGTGTCACCACCACCAAAAGCTCTACGAATGCCACAGATTGTGGTGGCAATTCAACTGATATCTGCTCCTCATCTCCCACATCAAGCTCCGTAGAGCCTGATGCAGACAACATTATATCCTTGTTCAATCTGGGAGAAATCATAGCATGAGCTCCCAAAACTGAAGCAGGGATATCTGAGTTGGTATAGAGGACAGGAGAAAGGGGATCACATATCTCATGTTCCTCCTCTGCTAATTCTACCAGTGAACCCCATGATCTAATTCAGCGCACTGCCTCAGGAGCCGCATGACCCAAGCCACAAAGCAAAGGCGCTTGGCTGGACAAAACAGCCAAGCAAGAGTGGAGCTTACAGAGAGAAACATGTTGCAGTGAACAAAGCCGGTTCCTCAAGAGCTGCATGTTCATGCTCCTCTCCCAAACAAACAACACAAAGAGAGTGCGAGTTGTCCACTTTAATGTAACAGGGGCACGGATGTACACACTCTCTGAATTGTTTGCTTGCCGTAATTCCTATTCATTGAAATATATCTTCTTTTTCCCTATGCTTAGACAAACGGGATAATCTTGTGTGTTCTCAAACATGCTACATTTTGGAGTAAAGAAACTGTTTATGGCCAAGCACCCTGCTGCTAAATGATTCTTTCTCTTTGATACAGAGCAGTAATCCATACCTTGTCCTGTGGTCTATGCCGTGACATTAAACTATTCACAAAATACATAATCAAATTGCCCTGTGAAAAAGTCTTCTTGCAAGATGTTCTTGACAAACCAAACTAGCTTTTATGATGGATCAGTGGTTAAGGCTCAGAAGGTTAGGGATTCCAAGCCCAAGCACTGTCAAGCTGCCACTTTAGACACCATGAGCAAGGCCCTTAACCCTATTGACTCCAGGGGTGTTGTATCATAGCTCTAATCCCAACTTCCTAACAAGCTTGGATATGTGAAAAGAAGAATTTCATTGTGTTGTTATATAAATGTGAGAACTAAAGGCTTCTTTTTGGAGAAGATAGAGCAAAAATAGCTGATATATAACATGCAATCATATCCTGATAGATAGCAATGTCATTTTTAGCCTTTGTAGCTCTTAATTACAATCTTAATGTACAGGAATCAGTGTGCTTCTGCAGAGTCAAAATGATTGTGTGTATGAGAGAGGAAGTCGATCAATAGCTCATGATGGGCCTGTCGATATTGTAACTGTGCTATGGGGGAAGCCATGTTGGAGCTCAGCAGGTGCCTTTGATTAGCAGAACTCTTTGATCTGTAAGTGTATGTGTGTCTTGGAGTGGAGAGAGAGAGAAAGAGAAAGAGAAAGAGAGAAAGAGAAAGAGAAAGAGAAAGAGAAAGAGAAAGTTAAGGCTGAGTAGCAACAAACATTTATTCATCTGAAGCAGCTAATTTCTATCTGGCAAAATAGGTTGCACAGCAAGCTTGAAATACATGCTCTTTGTAAGAAATTTTTTCAATCACACACAGGCATAAATGAATAAATGAGGACTTATTGGACAGGTGGTAGCATTAATGGCATTGTGAAATGCAGCTTCTAGCCTGTAATCAAAACACACACACACACACACACACACACACATACACGCACACACATGATTTCACTACAGCCAAGGTTATTTCAAGTACAAACTCATATCCACCCATCAAAGTGAACAGCACATTTCAATTAAATTAACCTGAGTGGATTTGAGCATTCGTGGTCATAACTTTTAATTTTCCTCCTAAATTCATTCAATTAAGGCATCTAGTACTGAAATTGAGAAATAGCCTATATCATATCCTGCCTCATTAGAGATGTCTTGAGAGCAACAAACATTTCTTTTTGAATTTCTCATCCCCCAACCTCAACACAAACTCACAATCAACCGCACATACTTACATAAATATAGTTAGCAAACTCGGGCATAATTGCTGAATCACACAAGACCAAACCTCTTATAGATGATTTAATTTATGACGATGAAAAACAAGTGAATGATTATGCCAGTTGTGTCTTTCCTACTTTTCCATTTGTTTTTCTTGTTTTCTTTTCTTTCTTTTTAACACTGCCCTTTTCTCCGAAACACCTACCACCCCCACCCATTTGTCTGTTTGAGAAAGGTACAATAAATAGGATGGATGGCTGAGAGAGAGACCCCTGAACACAGTGGCCCTGAGCAGTCAAGCAGAAAGGTGGGATGACACTCATTCATTGTGGCCAAGGAAGAAAGGATGGCACTCATTTGTTTCTTCCTGGAAGGAGGTGCTCAGAGTGATAATGAAATCATAAGGGGCGATGACACTCCTAGAAGTGGTACAAGGGCTAGCATCTCTCATCCTGCTGCTGTGGAGAACACTACATCATGGCTTGTGTGTGTAGTGTATGTGCGTGTATGCATGCGTGGGTTGGTTTTTGTGTAGAAGACTTTGTATACAGTCAACATGTCTACTTTGTCTTTCATAAAAAGCAACATTTAAAAAGATTACAGTAACTGTTTTAAGATAATTGACAAACGATTATCGATAAACGATTATTGTCATGATTTAGAGGGATGCAGCCAGTAAGACCCAAGTGCAGGTTAAAAGCTGTCCTTGTGTTTTATTAACTAAAAATAATCACAAACCACACAACTAAACAAACATAACATGAAATAAACAAAACTCAAATACCCGAAGGCGTTACTGAAAAGAAAGACTCGATCTAGAAAAACTTGGTGCAAACTCAAGGAACCAAACGCAACAACAAACAATGACTTGACAAAGGCAAAGATGAGAGGGCAGGTATAAAAAGGTAACACATTAGGAGCAAACAGCTGACAGGACACATGACATTCCACAAGGTATAGCAACATACCTGCCTCTGGTGGTCTGGCAGGGAATTGTCCCAGTAGTTATCCTGACACAATCATCATTCCTGACCATAATGTGGTCCATTCCAAGAATCTAGTAGTCAAAATGCATGTGCTACAAGTGAGTTTTTATGGTCACTGTTTAAATCAGGGAAACATAAATAAAATAGTCTTTCATGTGTATGATTAACAGTAAAGGCCAAATCACAAAATGACAGTCTATTTGCTGTGCAATTTATTTAAAATCATAATCTAAAAAAAATTTAATGATTATGCAACCTGTAGTTGCCTAACAAAGTGTTTGTATGTTGTAATAATTTTACACCAAGATGACAGATTTCTAAGGATAAAACAATCTTGGCAGTGAAGAATACTTGAGAGCCAATGAGAGCAAAGTGACCCTCTTCTCTTCATTTGGTTGTTGGCTGCTTTACACAAAATCTGTTGTGGTAATAGTCACTTCAGATCTTTTTGGCAAAAATGCTTCAGTAATTAGTAAACACGAGATTTAGACTGGCTTTACTAAGATGGGGCATGGTTTTTACTGGGGGATTTTAATGGCTCTCAAACTAAGCTTGTTCTACATAAAAATAAAACTTTGAACAGTTTATGCCACTTAAAACAATATTCAAAATAATAACGATTACAGAGCAAATCAAAATCCAAGTGTAATTTTGTTCTATATCCTGCCAACAAGCTGTCCAGTAGAAGTACTAAAGATAGTATTGTTGTATCCCTACATAAAACCAATGGGTAAAAATCAAGAAACTATAACAAAAGCAAAAATAAGTAAAGAGGGGGGTAAAGGTCAGCGACTGTGTTACTAGAGTAACAAGAAAAACCTCAGTAATGAGCTGTAAAAAGAGTTGGTAATGAGTGAGTAAACATATGTGTAAAGATCAGTACAGTAATATGTGCCCTGTGTGTCTTGCAGTGAGCTGCAGGATGACAGAAAGAGAGACAGTGCCTGTCAGAAGTTGACAGCACCTCCCTGAGCCTGTGTGAAGTGTGTGCCTTCAGTTATTTCTAAATTTTGTTCTTTTATCTTTTGTTGGAATATCCATGTGGAAAAGCACAGAGGGGGCAAAGAACCAAAAGACATAATTGACACAGCACTCCTCTCTCTCTCTCTTATGTCTGTCTCCTCTAGTGTCCTCAATTCTTTCACACTCATCAGGGTATCACAGTTAGGCTGGTAAAATTTCAGGAAGACTAACTATCAGTGGTGTGTATAAATACGCAAAGGTAGTCAGTGGTGTAAAAAGTAAGCACAGTTGAACACAATTAAGTAATGGAACAAATAATACTGGCAGACAAAAAATGGGTGAGATCCCGATAGACGCACTATACTATATGTTATTCAAATGCAACATTAACATGTAGGAAGTGATTCATTAAATATAGCACTTTCATGCTATGGAAACAGCATTGTTAATATTACACTCATTTGCTCTATCTTTCATATATCAATAAATATAGTATTTTAAAGCTACAGCATGCAGATTTTTTTTAAATATCTAAAAATCATAAATATTAGGCTGGGGAAAATAGTGGTAGGTTTCTCGCCTGTCATGCGGAAGGCCCGGGTTTGATTCCCAGCCAATGCCTCAACCCCAGCCACTGGATGCAGTGCCGGTCCCAAGCCCGGAAAAAATGGGAGGGTTGTGGCAGGAAGGGCATCCGGCGTAAAAACCTGTGCCAAGTTGTTGTGCGGACCAGTCGGTCCGCTGTGGCGACCCCAAACAGGGAGCAGCCGAAAGCAACTTCTTCTTCTATTATGTTTCCAAACTGCTTTGAATCAGACTAACAATCTTGTAAACGTTATTTAATGACAGACCTGTGCCATTGGGTGTCAGTTGAGAATTTTTGGAAAATTTTGCACACACATTAAACGCTAGAGCATATATGCCAAACATCATTATGCCAAAAATGTAGAAATGAAAAAATTTAAGATAAGAGAATGAAAGATTCAAGATTCATTTTGTTTTCCTATTAGAAGTACAGTAATAAGGATGTTTTTTTTTCCTAATTTGGTGGGAAGCTAGTGAGTAAGAGGCAGGCTTGTTGTGAAATTTGAAACATTACCCAGTTGTGATGTGGTTTACTTTGAGAATTCCCGATAGCTGATATTCCTGATAGATTTACACCAGTCTGCACATTTCATCTGGTATTCCATAGCAGTAACTACCATAATTGTTCATTTTTCAGTACACCATAAATGTCATTTAAATTTAGTCATCGGCAGAAGGTCAGAAGACTCTTCAGAGGACAAGTATGTGAAAGAATCAGTGGTTTGGCTTGATGCGAGACAGAATTAAAATTAATCGTTAAAATGAAGGTAACAGATTTAAACACAATTTTTATTTTAGCCATGTGAATTTAGCCAAATTTTGTCATCAACTTGTGTAACTTTGTATTACTTTTTTAAAACAGAGTGTTATTGATGTGGCACATACATTCTGAGTCTGCTAACAGGCAATGAGTCTATGCAATTAAGAGCTGCTTTGTAACTTACTGCAAGTGTGCAACATAGTATCATCTACAGTATCTATCCTTTAATTTTACTGTCAGCACATAGTTCTTTCTGATGTTTGTGACATTCTTGTAAATTATATCTTAATATCCTGTTGTTACGGGGGCAAGTGCCCCCGATGGACCACTAGGGGGCCTTCAGCAGGGGTTTTGTTTATTCAGTCATGTGTTCTTTTTAGCCATGCCTCTTCCTAATGTTTCTTTGTTCACCTGTTCCCAATGTGTCTATGATTATGTTCCTTATTTTAATATATATATATTATTTTTATATTATTATGCCAAAACAGTACAGACCCAACGCTCCGGCACATCTTCCGCGTCTGTTCCCGTGGGCAATGCCGCTCCACTTCCGGATTTCCGTAGAGGGCGTGGCCCCATCTCTCGCAGCGGAAGATGTTTTTAAAACCTGTATTTTTTCTTTTTTTTGCCGGTACTCGCTCCGCTTCTGTTCCTGTGAGGTACGTTGCTCCACTTCTGGTTCTCCGTGGAGGGCATGCCTCACTTCCGTCGGCGGAGTAAGAGTACCAGCTGCCCTTACTTTTGTTTTTTGAGTTTTCTTCTTCCGGAGTGAAATTTTTTTTCTTTTGTCCCTATGAACCTGTTTTCTGTTCCGGTGGGGTCTCCTGTTTAAATTTTTTTTCCCTTGGTATGGGTACATCGCTCTGCCTCTGTTTCCTGTGGGGGGCATCGCTCTCCTTCTGTCTCTCTGTACAGGACGCCGCCTCACTTCCTTTGGCGGAGGATGGCCCCAATCAGACCTTTTTCTTCCTCCTCGTCTTCGCCGGGATTCGCTCCGCCTCAGTCCTCATCGGCGGAGGAGATTGCCAGCTACACCTCCCTCCCTTCTTCCCCTCGGGGGTTTTCGGCCCAGCCAGGCTGAGGTCGTCGCTCGGCTCGACTACACGTCAGGGGACATCGCTCGGCTCTGCTGCTCGGCAGTGGACGTCGCTCGGCCCTCCTGCTTGGCGGTGGACGTTGCTCGGTGCTTCTGCTCGGCTGTGGACGTCGTTTGGGACCCTCTGGCCTTACCGCCGTGCCCATTGCTCCCCCCACTTGCCTCGCCTTGCTCCTCGCTCCTCCCACTCACCTCGCCGTGTTCCTTGCTCCCGTCACCTACCTCACCTTGCTCCTCGTTCCCCCATTTGCCTCGCCTTGCTCCTCACTCCCCCCCCTTGTTGCCTCTCCGTGTTCCTCGCTCCTCTCTGGGTTTCCCTGGACCAAAGATTCTTCCGGACTAGGGGGAGGGGTTGGCGCATTGGGAGCTGCGCCGTGGGGGGGGTACTGTTAAGGGGGCAAGTGCCCCCGATGGACCACTAGGGGGCCTTCAGCAGGGGTTTTGTTTATTCAGTCATGTGTTCATTTTAGCCACGCCTCTTCCTAATGTGTTTCCGCCTTTGTTCACCTGTTCCCAATGTGTCTATGATTATGTTCCTTATTTATAGTGGCCGTCTGTCTCAGTTAAGTTGCTAGTCCTCGTCTTTGTGTAACGTCTTTGTGGATCTGTGTTCTTTGGTTTAATAAACCCCTGTCTGCCGTCTATCTCCACGTTGGGTCTGATATATCTACACCGGCACGACCAGCGTGCTCGGTCAACTCCGCGATTTGTGACACCTGTTTGTGTACACTCACTAGCCACCTTAATAATATCGCCTGTACACCTGTTTCCAATCAGCCAATCATGTGGACACATTACAGCAATATTAAATAAACACACTTTATTACAACCATGAGGAGCAGGAGTATCTCAGAATGCACAACATGCTGAGACAGATGGGCTACAACAGCAGAAGACCACATGGGGTTCCACTTCTTTCAACCAAGACCAGGATTCTGCTGTAGCCTATAGGCTTCGTGAAACTGGACAGCTAAAGTCCGGATTAACACTAGGTGATGTCTTTTACTGCTCAGTTTCGCTGAATCTGAATGAATTGCATGAAGGTGCATGTATGTGGGTGTTTCTATTAAAGTGGTAAGTGAGTGTTCCATTAAATTTCCTGCGATAATAAACCATAAGTAACAGCAATAACCACACTCAATAGAACAAAAACATAACAACATGCTGCTAGTAAAAAACAAGGGATTGTGCAATTGACATATGACTGAATGTATGGTTGTGTGAGAACACTATTTATTTTTATCTTTTTTTTTATGCTCCTTTTTTAGTTTTATAATATAATGCACTGACAGGGTATCATTTTTAATTTTGTTGTACATGTTACAATGACAACAGACATTCATTCATTCATTCATTCATTCATTCATTCATTCAAGTAATGTTAATTATGAAACAAAAAAAGTTATTCTAAGACATTTTTGCTAAGACACGTTTATGCAAGTCTACATTCTTGCAGATTAAATTAGATCATGTGATGTGAGATAATTAATGGTATGCATATTGATTAATTCAGATGTTGAGTATTTGACTTATTTGGTTTATTATTTCAAATTTTAATACAACTGGTAGTTATATTAATGTTACTTGTTGAAGTACTGCTTAAGTAAATGTATTTCATTTTAACAAATGTGTAATACAAGTAATTTTAGTTAAAGGAACCTAGGTAAAGCATTAATTTTTATTTTACTTTAATTTTGTTTATTTTGCAATTTATTTTTGTAAATCTATTTACCAATATCAGAAAGTCAAATAATGGACTTATGAGACATTTTGACACTGAATAAAATATACAATATTGATGTATATTAGTGACAAATTTCTTAAAATATATAATTTGCTGGAAAAAAAAGTTTTCAATAAGCACATGCACTCAGACCTTCTGATGTAGCTATACTAAATATAAAATGCATGTGTATTTAAAAGATTGCAGAATGCAATATTGATATTCATCTCCTTGACCTGGTGAGAACCACTTAAATGTAAATTAGGCTTGAGAAAACGAAATTAAATGGCATTTTTCCAAAAGAAATAATTAAAAGCTGTCAGCTGCCTCAGATGCCTGTTTGCTTCAAGGAAGTGCCATCGGAGAACAGACCTCAGATGGCAAAGAAGGAAAAAAGAGAGAGAGGGGAACTTGCATTTTCACATACATTATTAAAAAGTATTGCTGCCTGCACCCATCTGGCCTGTGTTCTGCTTTTCCAGAAACAGACAAGACCAAGGTCAAATGTGGAATGAAAAGGTATTATTTCATATAGCAAAGACCAAATAGAGAAAGCAAACTTTTTCCCTTTCCATTTTAAAGGGTAAAAAGGGTATTAGGAAAAGCCGTATAAAGAAGTATAGGTGTATGAGTTATATTACAAAAATACAAAACCACTCTGGCTGTTATTTTACTCTGTCATTTTTATGACTTGTTGAGGTTTGTGCAAATGTTAAGCCATATTGTGTTGAAGTTCCTTTATATCCATGATACTGCAACTTTTGTGTCAATGGGTCTTAACATCATCATTGTACTCAATCATTCTTTATCAGTCATCGCAGTGTACTTATCAGTGTATCTGGAGGCTATGTAAGAAATTTTAAGTTTGAGGCATGTGTACAACAGATATGGCAGATATGGCAATTAGAGTGTAGCCAATCCACATGCTGGGAGAACATGAACAGAAACTCCACACATAAATTAACCCAAGATCATGACTGAAAAATGGTTCTTGGAGTGGGGACTACAAGGACTCCATTCTGTGAGAGGGAAACCAGGTCTTGTCCCAGAGCTACATATTCACAAAATCTAGCTAACAGACTCCGTAGTAAACAACAAATGGTTACACTATGGTGATAGTGGTGGATATACCACTACAGCAGAGAAAGAAACTATACAGTGCAACTTTCAAAGCCTCAAAGATTCTGCATACAGATAGAATCAAAGGTTTTTTAATAATTTTAATATTCATTCATTCTTTCATTCATTGTCTTCCACTTATCCGGAGCCGGGTCATGGGGGCAGCAGTCTAAGTAGAGATGCTCAGACCTCCCTCTCCCCAGACACTTCCTCCAGCTCTTCCGGAGGGACCCCGAGGCGTTCCCAGGCCAGCCGAGAGACATAGTCTCTCCAGCGTGTCCTGGGTCTTCCCCGGGGCCTCTTCCCGGTGGGGCATGCCCGGAACACCTCTCCAGGAAGACGTCCCGGAGGCATCCGAAACAGATGCCCGAGCCACCTCAACTGCCCCCTTTTGATGTGGAGGAGCAGTGGCTCTACTCCGAGCTCCTCCCGGGTGACAGAGCTCCTTACCCTATCTCTAAGGGAGCACCCCGCCACCCTACGGAGGAAGCTTATTTCGGCCGCTTGTATCTGGGATCTTACCCTTTCGGTCATGACCCAGAGCTCCTGACCATAGGTGAGAGTAGGAACGTAGATTGACTGGTAAATCGAGAGCTTCACCTTCCGGCTCAGCTCCTTCTTCACTACAACAGACCGGTACATTGACCGCATTACTTCTGCCGCTGCACCAATCCATCTGTCAATCTCACGATCCATCCTTCCCTCACTCGTGAACAAGACCCAGAGATACTTAAACTCCTCCACTTGAGGAAGGACCTCCCCTCCAACTTGAAGGGTGCAAGCCACCTTTTTCCGGTCGAGAACCATGGCCTCCGATTTGGAGGTGCTGACCCTCATCCCAGCTGCTTCACACTCAACTGCAAAACACCACAGTTCATGCTGTAAGTCCAGGCTTGAAGGAGCCAACAGGACAACATCATCTGCAAAAATCAGCGATGAAATCCTGTGGTCCCCAAACCGGACTCCCTCCAGCCCCTGGCTGCGCCTAAAAATTCTGGAATAGACTTTCCCTGGGAGGCTGAGGAGTGTGATCCCCCTATAGTTGGAACACACCCTCCGGTCCCCCTTCTTAAAAAGAGGGACCACCACCCCAGTCACCCAGTCCAGAGGCACTGTCGCTGACTGCCACGCTATGTTGCAGAGACATGTCAGCCAAGACAGCCCCACAACATCCAGAGACTTAAGGTACTCAGGGTGAATCTCATCCACCCCCAGTGCCTTGCCACCAAGGAGCTGCTGAACTGCCTCAGTGACCTCAGCTTGGGTGATGAATGAATCTACCTCTGAGTCCTCAGCCTCTGGTTCCTCTATGGAAGGCGTGTCAGTGGGGTTGAGGAGATCCTCGAAGTATTCCTTCCACCGTCCAACAATATCCCCAGTCGAGAGCAGCAACTCTCCACCTCCACCGTAAACAGTGTTGGCAGAGAGCTGCTTACCCCTTCTGAGGCACCGAATGGTCTGCCAGAATTTCCCCAAGGCTGTCCGATAGTCCTTCTCGATGGCCTCACCAAACTCCTCCCAGACCCGAGTTTTTGCTTCCGAGACCACCTGGGCTGTAGTTCGCTTGGCCTGCCAGTATGCCTCAGCTGCCTCCGGAGTCCCCCGAGCCAACCAGGCTTGATAGGACTCCTTCTTCAGCTTGACGGCATCCCTTACTTCCAGTGTCCGCCACTGTGTTCGGGGATTGCCACCGCGACCGGCACCAGAGACCTTACGGCCACAGCTCTGGATGGCTGCATCAACAATGGAGGAGGAGAACATGGTCCACTCAGACTCATGTCCCCAACCTCCCTTGGGATCTGGTTGAAACTCTCGCGGAGGTGGGAGTTGAAGACCCCCCTAACAGAGGGATCAGCAAGACGTTCCCAACAGACCCTCACAATACGTTTGGGCCTGCCAAGTCTGTCCGGCATCCTCCTCCATAAGCGGATCCAACTCACCACCAGGTGGTGATCGGTTGACAGCTCCGCCCCTCTCTTCACCCGAGTGTCCAAGACATGCGGCCGAAGGTCAGATGACACGATCACAAGGTCGATCATTGATCTCTGGCCTAGGGTGTCCTGGTACCACATGTACTGATGGGCACCCATATGCTTGAAAATGGTGTTTGTTATGGACAAGCTGTGACTAGCACAGAAGTCCAGCAAAAGGACACCACTCGAGTTCAGATCAGGGGGGTCATTCCTCCCAATCATGCCCCTCCAGGTATCACTGTCGTTGCCCACATGAGCGTTGAAGTCCCCCAGCAAAACTATGGAGTCCCCAGTCGGAGCACCTTCCAGCACCCCTCGCAGGGTCTCCAGGAAGGTTGGGTACTCCACACTGCAGTTCGACCCATAAGCCGAAACAACAGTGAGACACCTATCCCCAGCCCGAAGGCGCAGGGAAACAACCCTCTCGTTTACCGGGGAAAACTCCAGCACATGGCGGCTGAGCTGGGGGGCTATAAGCAAGCCCACCCCAGCCCCACGCCTCTCACCATGGGGCACTCCAGAGCAGAAGAGGGTCCAGCCTCTCTCAAGGAGTTTGGTTCCAGAGCCCAGGCTGTGTGTGGAGGCAAGCCTGACCATCTCTAGCCAGTACCGCTCAACCTCCCTCACCAGCTTGGGCTCCTTCCCCCCCAGTGAGGTGACATTCCATGTCCCAAAAGCCAGCTTCTTTGTCCAGGGTTTGGGTTGCCGGGGCCCCCGCCCATGACTGCTACCCAAAACACATGGCACCGGACCCTTATGCTCCTTCCTGCGGGTGGTGGGCCTACGGGAAGGTGGGCCTACATCTTTTCTTCGGGCTGTGCCCGGCCGAGTCCCGCAGGCAAATACTCGGCCACCAGGCGCTCGCCTGCATGCCCCAACCCCAGGCCTGGCTCCCCGGTGATGCCAGTCCGGGCGACGTAACGGTCCTTGGTTTTAATTCCATAAGGGTCTTGAAATTGAAGGGTCTTGAAATGATTTTAATAATAATAAATAATTTTTTTATATGTGGTATATTAAGTAAGCATTTCTTCTCCACCCTACTATTCCTTCATCCCCAAAAATAATTTTTTTTTTCCATGACTACATCTCCCTTCACCACACTGCACCAATTCTGTCAAATAAGAATTTTACAGTTGTAGTGATTCTTTCAATTTTCCACTGACAGTGAACAATTCATCTGCACTTTGCATTTCACCTGCTATTTGAAATAATCAGGTTTATCCCATTGTTTACTGACACGTTGAACTGTCTATCCAGACACAACCGAAAATTTGATTTCCATTAATATGTGTGCTTTTGCCATATCAAATATGATAAAAAAATTTTATATATATTTTTTACTATGACTATATTTTTCATCTACCCATTTTGTATTACTGTAGTTCTGTTAATGCTCCTTTATTTGGGAATAATTCATATGTTGTCTTAACTCCATCAAAGTGTATTTAGATTGCTCAAGACATGCATGTTCTGATGAAATATTGTGGTTAGAACAAATAATCAGTCAGTGGCATGATGTTTAATACTCCTTCTCATTTGAATCACTACAACATAATTAAAAATTACTAAAGTTTAAAGTACAAACCATAAGACCCTGCTAAAAACTGTGTGCAAATCATGCTTAAACATATGTGCTTAAAAGGACATGGCCATAAAATGGCATCTACATCACAGAATCCCCAGATTCTAATTATCTGAATGAAGACCAATGGTACTACACAGAGGAAGAATGCCTGCCCAACAAGGCTATGTAGCACTGGCAAAGCCAATTATCCACGTTCAACCTGTAAATTCCAATAAATATGTGCAGAGTGGGCCACACTGCTGCAGCACAAACATCATGCAAGGGCGCACCCCTGGCTTTGAAAGATGCTGTGATTTTTAGAAGCAAAGCTATAGCATCTATAACCCAATGAGAAAGGTGCCTCTTGGTTTCCACATTCCCTCGGTTGCATCCACAAAATTAACCAACAGTTAGGAGGCTTTATGACACTAGTCTAAGTAGTGGTCCTAAGAGCCTGAAATTGACATAGTAGACAAAGCTTTCTCTGCTTTAATGGTACTTGAGGCACACCTCTAGCTCCATTGGGCTGGATGCCCAGACCAACATGTGGTAGCCACTTTTTCTCTGCTCTCACTTGGCTGTTTTCTCCAGCCAAATGCCTGCGTCTCATGGCTCAGGTCCCAAGTCCTCTGAGGCAGTACGCTGACTTAGATCATGGGCCTTGCAGGTCGAGTTAGAGAAGGCGATACAAGAGACGGGTAATCCTCTTTCTCTTGTTTCTCTCCCGATTTGAATTTTCCCACTTCGGCTCCAGGAACTCCCTTTGTGATTTCTCCCATCCCGAAAGAGAAATTATTATTGTCTTCATTGGACTCTGAGGAGCTCGATGTGGGCAATGATGAGTGGAATGCCACTGAAGTGCTTCCTGAGAGAAAACAATCAATGCATTCGTGCTGTTGAAGGCAGTTTTACACACTGTCGCTAAGCTCATGGGCCACGCCTGCACCATGTGGCTCGAGTCCCATGTCTGATGATGCAGCACGGCTTCGTGAATCCCTTTTTGTGGCCCTCTGAGCTGACTCTGGGAGCTCACTTTGTGATTTCTCCTGACCAGTATGAGAATATAATGTTGTCTGCATCGGACTCTGAGGAGCTCAATGTGGGCAACAAGAAGCAAACATCAGTCAAATTGCCACTTCGTTTTGTAGTGTTCCAGAAGCTCCTGGAGGTGATTACATGTGCTGTTTCTAAGCTTAGCTTAGATTGGCCTGATGAATGGTTAACGTTGTCCGCTCTGAGCTTGAAGTCTGCTGCCTAACTTCACACCTCCATAAATCAGTCTTCCATTTTTTTGCCAGTCCTCCACACTGAAATATTGAGGATGTGGAATAATCCTTATTAGGCCACTGCTATTCAGCCATTGTGGGCCTAGATGAACAAAGGTAGTTAGTGATGCCTAGGTTTGAAGATACGCTTGCGAGCAATCTCTCCCCTTCATTGGCCACATAGAGAAAATCTGTTCTCCCATTTAAGCCCTGTCAGGCCACAGTGGCCCTTATAAGGAAAGCCTACATAGCCACATATCAAGCCAGTGCAGCACTACACACAATGGTGGTTTTGCGCACCAGACTGGTCTGCTAAAGGGGCTCATCTGTGATGAGGGACTCACCAATGAGGTCTGAACTTCACCAAGCCTTCATGCCACAAAGCAGACAGCACACACCATCGGCCATTCCATGGCTGCATTTGTTTCAATGGAGAGGCAATCTGATGGAGCTAAAAGAAAGGACAAAACCTTTCTTTTAGATGCCTTGATTTCTGCTAAGGGCCTATTCTGCACTAGTCACTGGCCCCAGCCTGGCCTGCTGAGGCAAGAAAAGAAAATCTGAGCGGCCAACCAGAGGTTATGGGCAGGCTCACCAGGAGGTCATCTGCTCCAGGCGGGTCAGAAAGAAATCCTAACACCAGAGGTCCCTTTATGGTCATCTTCACTGCTGCATACCCTTGCTCACTGTTTCAGGGCACCAGGCAGGGTGAGAATAGCAATTAGAAAAGATTACAGAATCCAGTTCCCCTCCTGTCCTCCTTCTTTAAAGGTGTGCCCACTGTTGTTGACACAGACCAAACTTCATTCAAATTTCTCTTGCATCTTAGATTCTATTCTTCTATTCTATTCCCCTCCCAGATCAAGACCCTGGCTTTGCAGCCACCATTTCTTGATTCCCAAGAAAGACGGGGGCTATATCCAATTTTGGACCTGCATACTCCGAATTGTCCATATACTCATTTCTGAGTTTCAGAAAGTCGGTTTTAAGTTGTCTTAAGTGCATCATACCTAAGACATCCAGATAATCACAAGCTTATGAACAGTCCTCTTCTGGCTCTTTTTGTTATCTGTTTGTTTGTATATGTTAATACTGATTTCTCTATGCATACTAGGTGTTCCACAAGCTTCTGTTTTAGGCTTCTGTTTTTGTTACAATTATTCATAAACATGGTCTTAGTTTCTACTGTTTATATCTGTTCTGTGCTGATGACACAGCCATATGTTTTAGCAAAGACAGATAAGGGGCACCAGTTTATGTTTGAAAATGTGTAAAGGACATTGGATGCATACTAATTTTCTCCTATTTAATTCTGACAAGACTGCTTGTCCTAGGACCACATGCAGCTTTCTGATGACTGGTAACTCTGGATGGCCATTTTATCACATGCAGAAGTAAAAAACCTTGATGTGATAATTGTCACAGACATGACAGGCTCCAACACCAAACAATCGCAGCGCACTCCCTCTCCCGAATACTAATTACTCGCACTTGCATGCAATCACCTCTGCAATCACACCACACATGAAAGACACTCAAACACAGTCACTCACTGTCCGGTCTCGTTTGCAACTAAGGTCTCTTCCTGAATGCTTACATCAAGGACTCCTGTTGTTACCTATCTGTCTCCCGTGCTCCCAAGTTACCTCGTGTGCCTCCATCGTGTGTTACCATCGTGTGTGTGTCCTCCGTCATCAGCTTCTCTACTACTCCAGTGATTACCAACGATCACCCACCGGCAAGTCACTAAGGACAGTATCTTTACCCATTCATCTCTCACACTGAATCACTGCATCATTCCTCACCTGCGTTTGAATATTCCCCTGCTTGTTTCTAATAAATACCCTAACTGTGATCTTCTGTCTCCGAGCCATCTGTACTGTAACAATAATTGGCTCTAGTCTTTCATAATTGGCTGTCATGTATATCACTAGGAATCTCAGTAATTTTGCTAAGCTAACAAATATAATGTCACTAAATGAAGCAGAAGTACTATTTCATGCTTCTGTTTTATCAAGGTTGGATTACTGTAATGCCTTACTGTCTGGATGTTGAAGTAGTTTAATTAGCAAACTCCAGTTAGTCCAGAATGAAGCAGATAGTGTTCTAGCTAGAACCAGATGATTTGAACACATCATTTCTATCTTATCCACACTGCATGGGCTCCCAGACAAATTTCACATTGATTTTAAACTACTAATACTGAAGCACTGAATGGTCTTGTGCCACAGTACCTGAGCAAACTTATTTTTTTCTGCCATGCCTACTCAGATAGAAAACAGTAGAGGGTAGAGCTTTTTCTCAAAATGCCCTGCAGTTTGGAACAGACTTTCAGTTACTGTTTGGGACCCAAGCACATTCTTGAAGTTTAAGTCCGGGCTGAAAACAGCTTTTGCCAAATATTTTTTGTCTAAACAAGACTAAAGTTCTTGAGGGTTCAAGGGCATAGTGTTTTGGTGAACTGGGATGTTTGGATGCTGTTGCACCCTCACTCTCACATGTTCACTCATGTTGGTTGACAGTGAAGTGGTTGGATGGTTCCAGAAAATACTGTTGTCTGTCACCTTCTGGGATTCCGTTTTAGTTGTGCTGTCATATCTAGTCTTGGCAGAGTTTCTGCTTGCACTTTACAAACAAAACAATGTGGATGAATGAGAGATTTCTTGCATGCATCCAACCACTTGCATGCATCCAACCAAGCCATACCCATGCTCATGAAGCGCCACAACCATTGAATAGTTTAATGTTGCTGGGGTGTGCATGCAAGCTGAGTATGAATTCCTTTGTGACACCTCATTGTGGAGATTAGGGAGCAATGGGAGATTTAAGTGGGGAGACTCTGCTTGGCTGGAGCTGAGGAAGTGATCATCTAGCTTTAAACGGACAACGACTTCTTGCTCATTTGGATCTTAATTAAGCTTGGTCACAGCAAGAAACAACGTCAAGCAGCTCCTCAAATGTGGTGGATTGAGGGAGCTGCTCTGCCGACCCTGTCACATACATGTCCAGAGAGACATATGCAGACAGCACTGATCATTGGTTGAACTCAATTCAATTCAATTTTATTTGTATAGTGCTTTTAACAATGGATATTGTCTCAAAGCAGCTTTACAGAACATAAAAAACATACAAACCCGATTCCAAAAAAGTTGGGACACTGTACAAATTGTGAATAAAAACAGAATGCAATGATGTGGAAGTTTCAAATTTGAATATTTTATTCAGAATACAACATAGATGACATATCAAATGTTTAAACTGAGAAAATATATCATTTTAAGGGAAAAATAAGTTGATTTTAAATTTCATGGCATTAACACCTCAAAAAAGTTGGGACAAGGCCATGTTTACCACTGTGTGGCATCCCCTCTTCTTTTTATAACAGTCTGCAAACGTCTGGGGACTGAGGAGACAAGTTGCTCAAGTTTAGGAATAGGAATGTTGTCCCATTCTTGTCTAATACAGGCTTCTAGTTGCTCAACTGTCTTAGGTCTTCTTTGTCGCATCTTCTTCTTTATGATGCACCAAATGTTTTCTATGGGTGAAAGATCTGGACTGCAGGCTGGCCATTTCAGTACCCGGGTCCTTCTTCTACGCAGCCATGATGTTGTAATTGATGCAGTATGTGGTCTGGCATTGTCATGTTGGAAAATGCACGGTCTTCCCTGAAAGAGACGACGTCTGGACGGGAGCATATGTTGTTCTAGAACTTGGATATACCTTTCAGCATTGATGGTGCCTTTCCAGATGTGTAAGCTGCCCATGCCACATGCACTCATGCAACCCCATACCATCAGAGATGCAGGCTTCTGAACTGAGCGCTGATAACAACTTGGGTTGTCCTTGTCCTCTTTAGTCCGGATGACATGGCGTCCCAGTTTTCCAAAAAGAACTTCAAATTTTGATTCGTCTGACTACAGAACAGTTTTCCACTTTGCCACAGTCCATTTTAAATGAGCCTTGGCCCAGAGAAAATGCCTGCGCTTCTGGATCATGTTTAGATATGGCTTCTTTTTTGACCTATAGAGTTTTAGCCGGCAACGGCAAATGGCACGGTGGATTGTGTTCACCGACAATGTTTTCTGGAAGTATTCCTGAGCCCATGTTGTGATTTCCATTACAGTAGCATTCCTGTATGTGATGCAGTGCCGTCTAAGGGCCCGAAGATCATGGGCATCCAGTATGGTTTTCCGGCCTTGACCCTTACGCACAGAGATTGTTCCAGATTCTCTGAATCTTTGGATGATATTATGCACTGTAGATGATGTGATGATGACTTGAAAACTCTTTGCAATTTTTCTCTGAGAAACTCCTTTCTGATATTGCTCCACTATTTTTTGTCGCAGCATTGGGGGAATTGGTAATCCTCTGCCCATCTTGACTTCTGAGAGATACTGCCACCCAAGAGGCTCTTTTTATACCCAATCACATTGCCAATTGACCTACTAAGTTGCAAAATGGTCCTCCAGCTGTTCCGTATATGTACATTTAACTTTTCCGGCCTCTTATTGCTACCTGTCCCAACTTTTTTGGAATGTGTAGCTCTCATGAAATCCAAAATGAGCCAATATTTGGCATGACATTTCAAAATGTCTCACTTTCAACATTTGATATGTTATCTATATTCTATTGTGAATAAAATGTAAGTTTGAGATTTTATAAATTATTGCATTCCTTTTTTATTCACAATTTGTACAGTGTCCCAACATTTTTGGAATCGGGTTTGTAGTACAAAAGTCCAAGATTAATATTAGACAAAATCATCCCTAGTAAGCAAGCCTGAGGCGACTGTGGCAAGGAAAAACTCCCCAAGGAAAAATAGTTTGACTACGAACAATGTCCTTTCCACAGTCATAACAGTCACAGTTGGAGTTGTGTCATGCAGATACAGCATATGTAGAATGACATTTTGTGTATTGATTAGGAAGTTGTTGTCCTTAAAGTCCACATGGGGTTGGCATCTTCTCTTCAAATGCCCGAAATCTTCATTAAGCATGATCCAACTGGAGCTAGATGCCTCAGAATACTCGCAGGGTTGGTCTCTTCTTCTTCTTCTCCTTCTCCTTCTCCTTCTCCTTCTCCTTCTTCTTGTTCTTGTTCTTCTTGTTCTTCTTGTTCTTCTTGTTCTTCTTCTTGTTCTTCTTGTTCTTCTTGTTCTTCTTGTTCTTCTTCTTCTTCTTCTTCTTCTTCTTCTTGTCCTTCACTAGCTTCATATCCTCATTTATTACATCCATATACCTTCTCTTTGGCCTTCCTCTTTGCCTCCCGCCTGGCAGCTCCATGTCCAACATTCTCCTACCAATATACTCACTCTCCCTCCTCTGAACATGTCCAAACCATCTTAATCTGGTCTCCCTAACTTTGTTCCCCAAAGGTGCAACATGAGCTGTTCCCCTGATGTACTTGTTCCTAATTCTGTCCAACCTTGTCACTCCCAAAGAGAACCTCAACATCCTCAGCTCTGCTACCTTTAGCACTGACTCCTGTCTCTTCCTCAGTGACACTGTCTCTAAACCATACAGCATGACCAGTCTCACCACTGTCTTGTACACCTTCCCCTTGATTCTCACTGATATTTTCCTATCACACAACTCCTGACACCTTTCTCCACCCATTCCAACCTGCCTGCACTCGCTTAATAACCTCTTTCTCACACTCTCCATTACTCTGGACTGTTGACCCCAAGAACTTAAACTCCTGTACCTTCTTCACCTCTTCACCCTGTAATCTTACTGTTCCACTTCCCTCCCTTTCATTCACACACATGTACTCAGGCTTACGTCTACTGACTTTCATTCCACTTCTCTCCAGCGCAAACCTCCACCTGCTCTGTGCTGTGACTCCTTGTATTCCTGTCTATTCTCTTCAGTCCTGACCATGTCCCACTTCTTCTTGGCTAACCTCTTCCTCTGGATACTATACTAAAGTTCCTCATTCTACCACCAAGCCTCCTTATCTTCTTTCCTCCTTCCAGATGACACACCCAGCACCTTTCTTCCTGCCTCTCTGATCACTTCTGCTGTAGTTTACCAGTCATCTGTCAGCTCTACCTGACCACCCAGAGCCTGCCTCATCTTCTGTCTAAATTCTTCACAACATTCCTACTTTTTCAGCTTCCACCACTTGGTTTTATTCTCTATCTCCATCTTTTATCTCTTCTTCTTGCAGACCATCGAAAGTCATCCTACACACCACCATCCTATCCTGTCTGGCTACACTCTCTCCCACTACCACTTTACAGTCACTAATCTCTTTCAGATTGCCTCTTCTACATAGGATGTAGTCTACCTGTGTGCTCCTACCTCCACTCTTGTAAGTCACTCTATGCTTCTCCCTCTTCTGAAAATAAGTGTTAACCACAGCCATGTCCATCCTCTTAGCAAAGTCCTCTACCATCTGTCCTTCAAGATTCCTTTCCTTAACTCCAAACTTGCCCATCACCTCTTCATCACCTGTGTTCCCCTCACCAACATTAAAATCTGCTCCTATCACCACTCTCTCACCCGTGGGAATACTCTGTCACCTCATCTAATTCACTCCAGAATCTCTCTTTCTCCTCTAACTCACAACCTACCTGTGGGGAATAACCACTAACATTCAGCATCACCCCTTCAATCTCTAACTTCAGACTCATCACCCTGTCTGACACTCTCTTCACCTCCAGAACATTCCTCACAAACTCCTCCTTCAGGACCACACCTACCCCATTTCTTTTACAATCCACACCATAATAAAACAGCTTGAATCCTGCTCCTATACTACGAGCCTTGCTGTACACACACAGTATATCCACCTTCCTTCACTCCATCAGATCACCCAGCTCTCTACCTTTCCTTGTCATAGTACCTACATTCAGAGTTCCTATTCTCAGTCCTACACTCTTACCTTTCCTCTTCTCACTCTGTCTGCGCACTCTCCTCTCTCCTCTACTCCTTCAACCCACAGTAGCCCAATTTCTACTGGCGCCCTGTAGGCCGATGGTGGTCGTTGTTAACCAGGGCCTCGACCGATCCGGTATGAAATTCAGAGTACTGACGATTTGCATGGTTAAATTTGGCAATGTTTTATACTGAATGCCCTTCCTGATGCAACCCTCTCTATTTATCCAGGCTTAGGACCGGCACAGAAGCCACTGGACTGTGACCCCCATGGCTAGAATGGTTGGTCTCTTCTCATTGAAGATCTAAAATCTTCATGAAGCAGAACATAACTGAAGCTGGAACAATTTCTAGATGCCTCGGGATGGGTAGAAAAAAAGGAAACAAGTGGAAAGGAATTAGCATAGCTGCTGTTCATAACATTAGCAAGCACTGGATGATGATGTGCATTTAATCAGATGTACTGGAGCACAAGGTTATGGGATGTATTATGTGTATGCCTTGCTAAAGAGGCAACCCTCAAGGGCAAAGATCATGTGAGTTGGCCCCTATAGGAAAGCGGGGACAGCTGGAACCTAATGTTCTGTTGATTAATAGAATTGGCATGTTTCCACAAATGCCTCAGACAGCAGTCTCACTGTACCATTTCCCATAGCATCAGTTCCCATGATATAAGTAAGTTCCCTGAAAAGGGAACTACAAAAAGAATCAATCATTGCCAAAGGCTTGTCTTTTTCTTGAAACTTTGATTGGATTAAAGAGGGGGTTTTCACAATTAAAAAAAATAACACAAGGCATACATGAAACTCCCATCTCTGCACATAAACAACTGCCAAATGACAACTAACACACCATAGCACGTAAGAGACCTAAAACTGACACCCAATCCCACCTGTTTCAAAGTAGTCTTTAGCTGATCTTCATTTATTGAAATACCAGAACAGCAACACTAAGACAAAGACAATGAAATGCAAGAGCATGCCGCCCTTTACCCTATCTCTGTCCTTCATTTAGAGCTCTAGCCAACATCAAAAACTGCTTTGATTCTTCTCCTCTGAGACCCTGCAGATCTCTCCCACTCTCTGAGCTTTTGCAATAATGTGGTGAGATAAAAAGAGGTTCTGTCTTAAGGAACACCATCGCTCGATCAAAGACAGCCAGGCAGAACCGAGAACACTCTGAGCCAATTTATGCATTCTCCACTGTCAAGCGAAGACAGGACTGAGTGATCAACCATAGCCCACTGTGCAGCAGAACTGATCTCATTATAGTTCTATATGATCATATTAGTTAGTATTAATTAGTATATAACTGGGTTTCTAGTTTTCTTTTTGTTTTGAATGCATAATATTTAAAACTACTATTAGGAATTTCAGTGCAACAAAAATGGCAGCAAATACATTGAAGGAATTTCCAAATACACTGAATAAATCATTGAACATCTTGCGAAAGAATTTTAAACATAATTCAGAACTACTGGCTGTTGAATGCAATGAATGTTTAATTGTGTATATCATAGCATTTAAAACACAGAGAAAATGAGCCAGTTGGACTCATAGTAGCCGTAGGGGCATACTGTTTCAGAGAATCAAATTTACTTCACAGGACAGTGAAGACCAGCTCCACTAAGTGAAGCCAGGTTTAAAGACACCTATTAACCCTGATAATTATCTAAATAATTATTTTATCTCAGGTTACATTTGCTAGACTACTGACCTCTCTCACAGGAGTTAGAAAAATTCACTAGAGCACCTCCCTGAGGCCTGATCAAAATGTAAGCCAGACTCTGATATGATTTGGCTAATTTGGCCTGGTGTCCCAAATACATTGCAAAGTTAGGATCATGTTAACTGGTGGATTATTTGGTATGATTCTTTCTCTGCTATTTAAAAATTATCTTTTGCTATGATGCTTTCAGAAAAGCCTCCCTAAAGCTTCTTTTAAAACATGTTTAATTAACATTTAACCAAAAACCAAGATAAAACATTTTTAGTTTTATACAAAAAGTGAATGCAATGAAGTTGTGAATCCATCTTAACTGCTTTCCCTGGTGTCAGAAAGAAAATATTGCTCAATTTAAATTTAATGGCTGGTTCCATCCATGAGTATAGAGTGGCTGGGCTTGCTGCCGAGTATCATAATAACAGTAATGGACTGTTTTATAGGATGCCCTTCACACTGGAGAGTGTGGCCCAGACAAACAGTGCATTAAGACTAGAGTTTAAGTGGCACACTCCAGATCATGGAAGGAAAGGCAATAAAATGCTCCCATTACCATTCTTTTGGTGTCTAGAACAGGCCACATTTGGAGCAAATGAGATTGCATTGAATTCCATATGAATGATAAATACATGTATTGTACATAAAAGTTGTAAAAATTGTACATGTAAAAATTAAATGTAAATTGCATGTTGCATAACTTTGGGAGTTTACACTTACTCAACTGCCAAAGCAGACCAAGAAACAGTTATATGAAAAACTGGTAAATAATACTCCAGAAAGACAGTGATAGAATAAAGAAGCAACCCAGGTTTAAATGATCTGGGATGAAAAATAATCCAGCCAGTAGCAGGATTAGGGTGGAGACAAGAATACAAACAATTGGACCAAAACAAGTGAAACAAAACATATCACACAGTGCTGAAGCAATTAGAATCTCTGTGTGGAATGGGAGGTGAGATTGTGACACTGCAATTGTGAAAGGTCAAAGACTGTGAGATACAGGATACTTACAAGGATACTTTCAACACTCAAGACAACACACAGCTAAGAGTACACTGTCCTAGCAACATAAAGTGCATAGTGTGAAACAGTGCAAAACAGACAGTGCAGAAAGACAATACAATACACTACAGGCAATACACTACAGTGCAAATTAGAGGGCTGTAATCAGTAAGAGGGCTCTGTAAACATATATACACTTGCAGCATGTGCAACACGGAATAGTGATGTGCAAAGCAACATTAAATTGAATATGCATAAACAGCATATAAACAGTTTTTATATGAGTGTTGCTATTAACATAGATGTATATTGAATGAGTGTGTGAGTGTTTGTGTGTGTGTGTGTCAGTTCAGTGCAGATCAGTTCTGGGTGTTGAGGAGCCTGATGGCTTGAGGGAAGAAACTGTTACACAGTCTGGTTGTGAGGACCCGACTGCTTTGTTACCTTTTACCAAATGGCAGGAGGTTGAAAAGTAAATGTAAGGGGTGTGTGAGGTCATCCACAATGCTGTTGGCTTTGCATATGCAGTGTGTGGTGTAAATCTCTGTGATAGGAGGAATAGAATCGCAAGACCCTGCACTTTCCTCTGCAGTATCTTGCGATTTGAGTCAGTGCAATTCCCAAACCAGACCCTAATGTAGCTGCTCAGGATACTCTGAGGGTGCAATGAGGGTGGGAGCTGGATCTTGATGTGCCTCATGACAGAGCCTCTCAAAGCACTTCATCATGATGGGTGTGAGTGCAATGAGACAATGGTCAATGAGGCTGGACACTGTAAAATTCTTTAGCATGGGAACAATGGTAGTGGTCTTGAGGCATGTTGGAACAAAGGTGCTGCTCAGGGAAATGTTGAACATAATGTGAAGACAATCCCTGAGCTCTCTGCCAGGTAGGTTGTCTGTTCCAAGAGAATTCCATGGGTTAATTCTCCTCACATCAGCTGTGGTTAAACATAGCACCTGGTTGTTGGGAGGAGGGGTGGACTTCCTTGCAGCTACATTGTTCTGCACCTCAAACCGAGTGCAGAACTCATTCAGGCTCATTGATGCATGTGGGGTGGCTGGCCCATATGGTCCCATTCAACAGACGAGCTGCTGTTGTAAAAATTGCTGAAGAATTTAATACTGGTTTTGATATAAAGGTATCAGAAAACACAGTGCATCACAGTTGCGTATGGGGCTGCATAGCCACAGACCAGTCAGGGTGCCCATGCTGACCCCTGTGCACCACCAAAAGTGCCAAAAATGGGCACATGAGAATCAGAACTAGACCATGGAACAATGGAAGAAGGTGGCCTGGTCTGATGAATCACATTTTGTTGCAGACAAATGGCTGTGGCCTCTTTCAGCAGGATAATGTGCCGCCTCACAAGGGGGACCAACACAATATTAGGCAGGTGGTCATAATTTTATGGCTGATCAGTGTGTGTGTGTGTGTATATGATGTATTCCATTCCATTGTCTGTACTGCTTACCCAATAAAATCCAGAGTGTGACCTCCTTTATGAGTGGGTCCTATTACATTTTGACTAACACCTACTGAACCTAAGATGGATACAACTGCTGTTCTTAGAGGGTCTTCTGACTTATGGAAAATGAATGTTTAAGTCTCCTACAATTAATACTTTGTCTAAATAAACAACAAAGTTTGAAACAAAATCTGCAAATTTACTAAGATTAACTAGATCTGCTCTAAGACTATGTGCTATGCTGCAGGAAATGAGAGCAGCACCTTCCCGAGTGGGATGGACACCGTCCCCTCCTAACAGGCCAGCCCTGCTCTCAAACGAGGTCCAATTATCTATGAAGTCCACATTGTTTTCGGAGCACCACCTGGACATCCAGCAGTTCAGCGACCATAAGCTGTTGTAAGCTACATCGCCACGTCGCATTGGGATGGGGCCAGAGCATACTACAGCATTGGACATCGCCTTTGCTAATTTACACACTTCTACAACATTACTCTTAGTTTTCCATGTAGGAGCTAATGATATACGCCTTCGTCAGTCTGAGGTTACTATCTTCGAGAACCTATGCTTTCCTAGGACCCTAGGATTACCTGCTATGTCCAGGATACACCTTACCTGTGCTACTGAAGCCCCTAAAGGCCTAGCTAATTTTACATGCCTCCTATAACCAGAGCTCTTTCAGGTTTCTCAGCGGGTGCTTCACTGAGGACAGCAAACCTGTTGGACATGTGAAGCGGAGAGGAGTGGTGCTCCCGTAGGCAAGTGCCGGAGTTGGGGGGTTACTAACTCCACCTAAGGCATCCAGACTGTCCCCTACAGACACTACACTGCTCTCATTATCGCTAACCCTCTCTAGTGTCTGGATGTGCACTTTTAAAGCTAATATCTTCTCCATCAGAGAGCTAACTAGCATACACTTATCACAAGTAAAATTACCGCTAATGACGGAGGAAGAATTACTTAACATCCTGCAGCTCACACACTGTACAAGATGAAAGTTAGCCATAGTTTATGATTACGTACCCTTTACATGGATTTAACCTGAATATTGAAGAGCTCCAAGGTGGGTTTCCTCCGACTGCTGTTTGAAGACCGAAAAAACAGAAAAGCTTCTCCCAAAAAAAAAGAACAATTAACTGCAATAAAAATTTTAAAACGAAACTTGACAGCGTAAAATATTCAGGCAAAAAAAAGAAAATAAGACGGTATAAACTAAAATTAAATCGCCGACACAGGCGCTTCAAACACAGGAAGTCAATCTCATTCACCTCATTAACATTCATCACACCTGCAACAGATGTGTTACAGATGATTCAAGTTAGCAGCCTGAGAAATATTACCCTAAATGAAAATTAAATTAAGGGGGAGTTTTACTCTGTCTAGAAAGTAATCAGCCCCAGCATTGCTTCTTTATACCATTGTATTTTTTTTCTTACAACCATTGGTGGTCTTGTTGTGCATCATTACAGAAAAGTCTGAAATTAAACACCCAATAACCTGATATGAATGCCAAAATTTAAACCTTATATTAAACTTTGAAAGACATGGGGCTTAGCCCTACTAGATCATTTACACCAGCCACCCATTGTCAACAAGATTATCCTCACTGCTTTTCTTTTACTATCAAGGGCACAGACAAGAACATTTGTCTTGCTGTTTTATTCTCCGAAAGCAGGTGTGTAATCTAATTGGTTCTCTCCTATTGTTTATTTGCCTAGTGACATGTCTAGTGCCCTTGACTGCTCTTTAGTGAAAGGGACATCAAAACCTTTGATCACTGCTACCCCTTTTAAATCTACAGTGCATTTAATTGACATGAAGAAAAAACAATTGAAAAAGTGATAGAATGTGAAGAGAGGAAATATAAGGGAAAGAGATGTAAACAAAAGAACAACCAAATATGCATGTGTGTTAGTTATTGGGGTGTTGGGCACTTGATTGTGCTGGTGGTGTGATTCCACTGAAAGCCGCATCTCTGAGCAGATGGACTTTTTTTTAGCAAAGGCACATGCACTCGAGTCACAAGTCACACACACTTGAGAGAGCTAATCTCACCCAGAGTGCTCTTAAACAGGGAGAGTGGCCACGAATACTGATCACCCAATCTCTCTCTCTCCCTCTCTCTCTCTCTCTCTCTCCCCCCTTCCCTGTTCCTCTTTCTTTATGTCTATCTTTCTTCCTTTATTCACTATTCACTTTCTGTCTCTCTGTCTGTCCGCACACATTTGCAATCACAGACAAGCAATCTCATCTTGTGTGAATTTGTTCCTTCAATCTGTTTGTGTCTGTTTTTTCTCTGCTCTCAGATTCACATGCAATGTGTTTCTTTCTCTCTCTCTCTCTCTCTCTCTCTCTCCCTCCTTCAAACATATGCTGATTGATTTTAAACCCATGTTTCTCGAGTGTAGCCTCTCCTGTCAGCAGCTGTGGGCAGCAGTCAACAAATTTTGCTTTTGATGACTTTCCGAAAAAGGCTGAGTCACCTATAAACACAGGCTTTTGATCCATGCTCAGTATTGTTATATCAAATTCCTAAAAATGCACATAAAAGGACATTAGATCAGTAACATTCATTTTCACATGGCATTACAATCACAAAGTCGATGTGCTGGAAGCAGGAAAAATGGGTAAGCAATATAATCTGAATGACTTTGTCAGAGGCCAAAGTGTGGTCTGACAACATTTGAAAAAAAGCAGTTCTTGTGTGGTGTTTCCAGAATGCAGTGTTTATTTCCTATTAAAAGTGGTCCAGGGAAGGACAACCGGTTAACCAGTGACAGAATCATTGGTGGTCAAGGCTTACTGATGCGTGTGGGGAGTGAAAGCTAGCCCATCTGGTCCATACACAAAATGCTGCAAAAAGTTACTGCTGGATATGATAGACTATCGGCAAGACACACACTGCAATGCAGCTTGCTATGAATGAGGCCAATACCTCAACCCCAGCCACTGGATGCAGTGCCGGTCCCAAGCCCGGAAAAATGGGAGGGTTGCATCAGGAAGGGCATCCGGCGTAAAACATCTGCCAAGGTGTTGTGCGGACCAGTTGGTCCGCTGTGGCGACCCCGAACAGGGAGCAGCCGAAAGCAACTTCTTCTTTATTTTACCTAAAATAGAGCATTGTCAAAGAGTATATTAATTGACTGTCAACAATGTTACTTTTATGGTTGTAATTTACAATGGTTTTTCTATTTTAATTCAAATTTATGTTCAAATCTCAGGTTAACCTGTTCAATAAAATGACATGTGATTAGCCAGGCAAGGCCTACCTTTGAAATTATGGGTCAAAATGGGTAAATTGTCAACTATGTTACCTGTCAACTGTGTTGCTGTCACGTTTCCGGTATCCTGAGCATGATGAACCAGACCCAGCATGGAGGTAGACAACAGACAGGGGTTTTATTAAATAATAAGCAGACATAGACAACATAAACGACGCCACATGAACACGAAACATAAAGACGAAGACCAGCCCCGAACCCTGGCAAAAGGCCGCTATAAATTCATTCATTGTCTGCCGCTTATCCGAACTACACTCGGGTCACGGGGAGCCCGTGCCTATCTCAGGTGTCATAGGGCGCCGCTATAAATACAAAACATAATTACGAACAACATTGGGAACAGGTAAACATCAATCAAGACACATTGGGGATAAGGCGGGGCTAACACAAGCACATGACAAACATAAACAATGACATAACACAAACCCCTGCTGGGAACCCCCCCTAGTGGCCCAAAACGGGGCCTGCCACCCGTAACATCTCCCCCCTCTCAACGGCGCGGCTCCTGACGCGCCAAACCATACCCCTCCCCGACAGTCTGGACAATCTGTGGGTCCCGAAAAGGCGCGAGAAACATAGAGAAGAAGGTGGGGGGAGTGAGAAGCATGGCGAGGCAAATGGGGGTGGGGGGAGCGAGGAGCAAAGGCGAGGCAAGTGAGAGGAAGCGAGGAACAAAGGCGAGGCAAGTGGGGGGAGCACGGGGCCCAATGGCAAGGCCAAAGGGTCCCACGCGACGTCCACAACTGAGCGGCGGTGCCGAGCGACGTCCACCGCCGAGCCACGTGAGCCGCAGGGCCGAGAGACGTCCCCCGCCGAGCACTCTCGCCGAGCGACGTCCACCGACGAACGATAGCGCCGAGTGATGACCTCCGTCCCGCTGGAGCTGGGAACTCCCCAAGGGGCGGGAGGGTGGGAGACAGCTACATCCAATAAACTCCCCCACCAACCTGGAGTGAGGCGGCGTCCCCCACGGAGAAACAAGGGTGGGGCGGCGTCCCTCACGGTAACAGGAGCAAAACACGAACCAAAACAAAAACCAAAAGGCCAAAGTCCAAACATCCAGACCGGAAACCTCCTCCATTATCGGAGAGTGAGGCGACGTCCCCCACGGAAAACCTGATGGTGGAGCGACGTCCCCCACAGGAACATGAGCGGAGCGAGGGCCGGAACAAACAAAACCAAAATCCAGGGCCGGTAGCCTCCTCTGTTATCGAAAAGTGAGGCGACGTCCCCCACGGAAAACCTGATGGTGGAGCGACGTCCCCCACGGGAACATGAGCGGAGGGAGGGCCAGAACAAAAAAACAAAGTCCCAAAAAAAAAATATAAAATTCCAGGCCGGAAACCTTCTCTGTTATCAAAAAGTGAGGCGACGTCCCCCACAGAAAACCAGCTGGTGGAGCGACGTCCCCCACGGGAACCTGAGCGGAGCAAGGGCCGGAACAAAAAAACAAAATCCAGGAATCCGGAAAAAAGGTAACCCGAGCAAAACTAAAATCCTCGCCTGAGCTGCCGCGCTGGGTCCGTACGGTTTGGCTGGTCTTTCTGTCACGTTTCCGGTATCCCGAGCATGATGAACCAGACCCAGCGCGGAGGTAGACAACAAACAGGGGTTTTATTAAATAATAAGCAGACATAGACAACATAAACGACGCCACATGAACACGAAACATAAAGACGAAGACCAACCCCGAACCCTGGCAAAAGGCCGCTATAAATACAAAACATAATTACGAACAACTTTGGGAACAGGTAAACATCAATCAAGACACATTGGGGATAAGGCGGGGCTAACACAAGCACATGACAAACATAAACAATGACATAACACAAACCCCTGCTGGGAACCCCCCCTAGTGGCCCAAAACGGGGCCTGCCACCCGTAACAGTTACCCAGTAGGGCCAACTCATGGGTAACATAGCTGATGTAACCCTACTGAGGAACTTTGTGTGCATGTGATTTAATCATAAGGAATTATTGGATATTTCAATGATTTTGTAAAATGAACTATATAATGTTTATTTGCAAGTTGAAACTTTCTAGAAATTCTAGAAAATTCTAGATAATTCTAGAAAAATTTGCAAGGCATGATGTTTGGTAATAATGTTTTACTGCATGTCACTAGTCACTGCTGCGCTTGCTCAGATCAGTCTACATATGTCAAAACACACATTCACACATACATGCAGGTACTTTATTTTCCCTCATCAGCACATTTTAAAATCTGTATTTTTAAATACAGTAATTTTAAATAGATGTCAGCAGCTGAGAAACAGCAGAGATACAGGGCCTGACGAGATGCAGATCCTACAAGATGTGCTTTGGCATAATTTCAACTTCAAAGGAAAAAGGCCCATCTGCCATATGGGCACACCTGTCTCCTATCCTGGATGAAGTAAAGGCCTCCTATTCTTCTGTTGAGACAGTGCATTTCTTCAGTGATGGACCATGCACACAGTACAGACAGAAAGGAAATTTCTTCCTGTTCAGAACAGAGCTAATGAAAAATGGTTTTAAAAGGGGGACATGGAACTTTTATGAGGCAAGCCACGGAAAGGGGGATCCAGACCAAGTAGGAGGTCTACTGAAAAGAACAGCCGACAGACTTGTTAATCAAGGTCATGATATCCTTTCAGCAGAACACCTCTACGGTGCTTTCGCCAAAAATGGAACTGTGAGGGTATTCTACATTGAGGAAAATTGTGGAGGAAGCTACAAAAATTATGTCCAATAGTTTGCCAGCAGTGCTTTTGACTATGTGGATCCATCAGGTGGTCACAGAGGCACCGGGAGAGACCATATCCCGAGATGTATGTTGCCCTGGCACAGCCAAACAAAGCTTTGAGTGCCAGTGTAATTACACTCATCACTTTAGTTTTGGAGCTCAGCAAACAACACCTTCAATGACTCAAACACTCAAAAGCAAGGACAGTGAAATCCAGTGGGGTCCTGATTTGATTGGCCAGTGGTGTGCTGTGAAGTATGATGGAGACATTTACCCAGGAATCATTCAAGGAGTCACTGAGATGCATGTGCAGGTAAAGTGCATGCACCATGTAGGTTTCAACCATTTCTTCTTGCCACTAAGAGAAGATATGCTGTGGTACCTGTTTGAGGATATTGTGAGAATGATTCTTCCTCCAAAACCAGTAACGTCGTCATCTCGAAATAGATAAAGATATCTGGTCTACTTTCTAAAAGATCCAACTGAACGTTGAAATAGATTATTACTATTCACTTGAATATTGACATTACTGTACTATTTTTAATTGTTTTGTTTTCAGGTTAGACTTAAGTTGTTTACACGTAATTCTATAAAAAAACACTACTCAAACTGTCAAGCAAAAATACATTCCTTTTCTGTGTTTGTTCATTGTTTGCCTAACTAGTCACATTCAAAAAAACCTAAAATGTCTCAATATAAATATGAATAATTTTAACTGTTGTATGAATTTAACTGATCAAAATGAATTCTAAATGTATAGATTAAAAATGTAAACTATATATACAAATGGTTTATTTGCATTATATGAAAGCTCTTCCTCTGTGCTTGTTTGCATCGCTTGTGAGGAACTAATATTTTCTGTTCTGTATGAATTTAGTTAATCGTCACTGAATTCTGTATGCATGAAAAGTTTCAATTGAATATTGCACTTGAAATAAACATTCTTCCTGTTGTTAATAATGTGTCCAGTCAACTATATTACTTGCGTCAACTGTGTGACTTTCATTGTCAACTATGTTACACCTGATTTTATCACATTAAATCAACTTAAATTGTGCTTCTGATATCCTTCAAACTGTACTGTGCATCCACACAGATTGGACGTTTGCATATGCCAGAATAGACACAAAATCTTACAAAAATATATGTTACTTTAAGTGTAGGTGTAACGGGGCTCCGCCAGAGGCGGAAGTGTCCGGATCCATGTGCCGAGCCGGCGGTAGGGAAAACACAGTATCGTAAATCGGGGACAGGCAATAGTTCGGCAACAGGTAATCCAGAAACCAAGCGATAAAGTCCAACAAGGGTAATCCAGAGAGAGAGAAACGAAAACAGTCCAAAGTCCAAAAACCAAACAATCCAACATCAAAGAACAAGCAAAAGAGAATCCAATAAACAATCCACGTCAAGGCCAGAAATCCGTCAGGGTAAACGCTCGGTATAGTCACAAGGAACATTACTTCGCGTCATGCAGGTGGTGCGCACCGTATTTAAATCCCCAGGTAATCCGGAAGTAAACTCAAAATACGGGCGAGGGCTCCCTCTCGCGGTCACCTCTAGTGCGAGTCGTGACAGAGCCCCCCCCTCTAGGAACAACTCCCGAGGTTCTACGCCGAGGGCGCCCCCTCGGGCGCGGAGCAGGTCTCCCCGGATGGGCGCGGTGGAAGTCCTCAATCAGCGACGGGTCGAGGATGTCCCCGGAGTCCACCCACGAGCACTCCTCGGGGCCGTACCCCTCCCAGTCCACCAGATACTGCAGACGGGACCGGACTCGCCTGGAGTTCAGGAGGGTCCGCACCTGGTACGCCGGAGACCCCTCAATGTCCAGCGGCGGTGGCGGCGCCGCACCGGTCCCCGCCTCCCCGGCCGCAGGGTGCGCAGGCTTGAGCAGAGACACGTGGAAGGTCGGGCATATACGATAGGATGCTGGGAGCCGGAGACGGTAAGCCACTGGGTTGACCCGGCGAACGATTTCAAACGGGCCGACGAACTTGGGGCTAAGCTTCCTGCAGGGCAGACGAAGACGGAGATTGCGGGTCGACAGCCAGACTTTCTGTCCCACTTGGTAGGACGGGTGCGGTCGGCGACGACGATCCGCCTGAATCCTCTGCCTCCTCACAGCCCTCTGTAGACGAACATGAGCGCGCTCCCACACCTCTTGGCTCAGACGATACCACTCCTCCACAGCAGGGACGTCGGAAGGCTCCCCGGACCAAGGGAACAAAGGTGGTTGGTAGCCCAAGACGCACTGAAATGGCGTCAGTCCTGTGGAGGAGTGAATAAGGGAGTTCTGAGCGTACTCCGCCCACGGCAGGAATTCACTCCACCGATGCTGTTCCCTGCTACAGTAGGACCTGAGGAAGCGTCCAATCTCTTGGTTGAGTCGCTCCGCCTGCCCGTTAGATTGGGGGTGATAACCGGAGCTTAGGCTCACCCCGATGCCCAGACGGCCACACAGCGCCCCCCACACCCGGGAGGTGAACTGCGGGCCCCGATCTGACACAATATCCTCGGGTAGGCCGAAGTTGCGGAACACATGCTGGAACATGGCGTCGGCCGTCTGCATGGCCGTGGGCAGTCCCTCTAGTGGAATCAGCCGGCACCCTTTGGAAAACCGGTCCACCACGACCATAACGGCAGTAAATCCCCCCGAATCCGGCAGGTCGGTTAAAAAGTCCACCGACAGGTGCGACCATGGGCGCCGGGGAATCGGAAGGGGCTCCAGCAGTCCCTCCGGGAGATGGCGACTGGTCCGCGACTGCGCACACGTCGGGCAAGCAAGCACGTACTCCTCTACATCCGAGCCCAGAGAGGGCCACCAGAACCGGCGACATGTGAGCTGCGTCGAACGGCGAATACCTGGGTGTCCAGAACTGGGGGCCTCGTGCACCCACTGCATCACTTGTTGCCGGAACAGTTGGGGCACGAAGGTCCTATCCGGCGGACAGCTGGCGGGTGGCGGCTCGTCGGCGTGAGCTCGCCGAATTTCCTCCATGAGGTCCCAACGGACCGGTGCCAGAAGAGCGGTGGCCGGCAGGATGGGCTCCGGTTTGCTGGGATCACCGGCCGACTCGAACTGTCTGGAGAGAGCATCTGCCTTGCCGTTCTTGGACCCAGGGCGGTACGTCACCGTAAACACAAACCGGGTGAAGAAAAGTGCCCACCGAGCCTGTCGAGGGTTCAGCCGCTTGGCTCCTCGGAGGTACTCCAGGTTACGGTGGTCAGTGAGTACTTGAAATGGATGACGTGCCCCCTCCAGCCAGTGGCGCCACTCCTCTAGTGCCGCCTTGATGGCCAGTAGCTCTCGGTTACCGACATCATAGTTTCTTTCCGCGGCCGTCAATTTCCTTGAGTGGAAAGCACAAGGATGGAGTTTCCCGGGCTCCCCATGCCGTTGGGAGAGCACCGCCCCTATGCCACTGCAGGAGGCGTCAACCTCCACCACGAACGGCAGCTCCGGGTCAGGGTGTCTTAGGATGGGTGCTGTGGTGAATCGATCCTTCAACTGAAGGAAGGCTGTACGGGCCTGGTCCGTCCAGGACAGTTTTTTGGGCTTCCCCCTGAGTAATGACGTCAGGGGACCGGCTACTGAGCTGTAGTTCCGTATGAACCGCCGGTAAAAGTTGGCGAAGCCCAGGAAACGCTGCAGCTCCCGCACCGTAGAAGGTTCGGGCCACCCCGTAACTGACTGGACCTTGACTGCATCCATCTCCACTCCCTGACGCGAAATCACGTATCCTAGGAACGTTACCTGGGAACAGTGAAATTCGCACTTCTCCAACTTGACATAGAGGTGGTGCTGTTGCAATCTGGCGAGTACCTCCCTAACCTGGATCACATGCTCCTCCATGGAGGCCGAGTACACCAGGATGTCGTCGATGTAGGCGATGACACTTCTTCCCAGCAGGTCCCGGAAAACCTCGTTGATAAGGGCCTGAAACACCGCTGGGGCGTTGGTGAGGCCGAAAGGCATCACGCAGTACTCATAATGTCCATGAGTCGTGTGGAATGCAGTCTTCCACTCGTCCCCCTCTCGGATGCGCACCAAGTTGTACGCACTACGGAGGTCCAGTTTGGTGAACACCCGCGCTCCCCGCAGCTGCTCCAGAGCTGCGGGCACCAATGGCAGCGGGTAGGGGTACCGAATGGTGACAGCGTTCAGCCCCCTGTAGTCGATGCACGGCCGAAGGCCTCCATCCTTCTTCCCCACAAAAAAGAACCCTGCGGCTGCCGGGGACGTGGATGGCCGAATGTGGCCTGCTGCCAGTGATGACTCGATATACTCCTCCATGGCCTTGGACTCCGGAAGAGAGAGGGGGTAAATCCGCCCCTTGGGGGGGGGGGCGTTAGGTAGCAGGTCAATGGCACAATCCCAGACCTGATGATGAGGTAGACGAGCCGCCCTCTCCTCACTGAACACCATGTGGAAGTCCATGTATTGGCTGGGAAGGTGACCGCCAGCCGCCTCGAGGGGCCTCTGCACCTGAGAAGTCCTGCACGGTCTCGCTACGGGGTCCCGTAGGCATCCCCTCTGACACGTGATGGACCAGCGCACCAGCTCCCCCGACCGCCAGGAAATGTGTGGATCATGGCGCCTCAACCACGGGAACCCTAGAATCACGGGGTTGGCTGGTGACGAAGTGACATAAAACGCCAACCGTTCATAGTGAAATAGTCCAACCTGAAAGTCCAGTAACTCCGTTTGGTGTTTCAAATAGCCCTCTCCAATGGGCTGACTGTCGATGGCCGTAATCCTCAAAGCTGGTACGCAGGGGAAGATGGGGATCCCAAGTTCCTCCACCAGGCCCCGGTCTACGAGGTTCACGGCCGCTCCAGAGTCAATTAAGGCTGAAACGGGGAAGCAGCGGTCAGACATATGTAACGAAGCTGGCACTGTCAAGTTCAGAAATGAAGAAATGTCACCCACCGGAGTCGCTGGGAACCTTTCAGGGCACCGAGGACTCAGATGTCCAGATGCCCCGCAGCGGTAGCACAACCTCATCTGACCTCGAGACCGGTGTCCCTGAACTGCCAGCCCAGATCTCCCCAGCTGCATGGGTTCAGGCTCCTCCTCACGACGTGAAGAGTAATCCATACGCCTCTGGGGGCGAGCTGAAGCATGAGCCCCTGCTCGGTGTTGGCGCCGCAGATTGTCCAGGCGAATAGCCGTGGCTACAAACTGCGACAGGGTGGTGGCCTCCTCATGACATGCAAGCTCGGACTGGAGGGCGGGGTGCAACCCGGCACGAAAGACGGCCCACAGAGCCGCGTCGTTCCAGCCTGACTGGGCAGCTAACGTGCGGAACCGGATGGCGTAGTCCGCTGCTGCCTCGGAGCCCTGGCGTAGCTCCATCAAGCGGACAGAAATGTCCTTGCCGCCCGCTGGGTATTCAAACACCTCCTTAATCATCCCAGAAAAATAGTCATAGGAGGCTTTGATCTGCGGGTCGGCGTCCCACACTGCCGATGCCCACTCTAAGGCCCTGTCAGTCAAAAGTGACATGAGAAACGCGCACTTAGTCCCCTCCTCACGGTACATTCCCGGCTGGTGCGAGAAAAACACATCGCATTGCCGCAAAAACCCGCGACAGCGATCAGCTGATCCATTGAATTTTTCTGGCAGCGCCAGCCGGGGTGACTCACCGTGCGTAGGCGGCGGATCGCGAGGAGAAGCGATCGCCACTCGGCTCAGCTGAGCCTGCATATCCGCCAGCTGATCTTGATAGGAGCGAATAATCGCTCCTTGCCGCACGATGATTTCGCGCAGCTCCGCTGAATCCGTGAGCGGCGAAGTAATCTGTAACGGGGCTCCGCCAGAGGCGGAAGTGTCCGGATCCATGTGCCGAGCCGGCGGTAGGGAAAACACAGTATCGTAAATCGGGGACAGGCAATAGTTCGGCAACAGGTAATCCAGAAACCAAGCGATAAAGTCCAACAAGGGTAATCCAGAGAGAGAGAAACGAAAACAGTCCAAAGTCCAAAAACCAAACAATCCAACATCAAAGAACAAGCAAAAGAGAATCCAATAAACAATCCACGTCAAGGCCAGAAATCCGTCAGGGTAAACGCTCGGTATAGTCACAAGGAACATTACTTCGCGTCATGCAGGTGGTGCGCACCGTATTTAAATCCCCAGGTAATCCGGAAGTAAACTCAAAATACGGGCGAGGGCTCCCTCTCGCGGTCACCTCTAGTGCGAGTCGTGACAGTAGGACTTTACCAAAGTCTGAAATGGCATACAGTTTGTCCGTAACATAGTTGACGAACTCAGTAGGTAAAACATCCTTTCCGCTGAAAACTTAGAATACTAATTGTTTTATTGAAAAAGCACATTCATTTTGTACTTTTTGTTGATGTGAAATGTACCCCCAATTATAGAATGACTCATATACACATCACTAACTGAATACAATAATTAGGTGAGCATGTTGTGTCCATCGCTAGCACGACTAGCATGACCCGAGCACATATACTAAACACATAAAACACATAACGGCACAAACTTTTAACAAAAAATACTTGTGGATACGAAACAATAATTTCCAATCCACAGATAGTGCAAACAAATAGTGCAAACTTTATATTGTCCTTGAAATTGAACATTACATACCTGTGAAAGGGAAAAAAAATATGTTTAATAAATCACACAAGAACCAATCTGCTATTTCACTGCTCGTCTCTGTATTAACTGAGCAAAGGGTTGCCAGGTCCAAAAAAAATTTCCAGCCCAATGTAAACCTAAAACCCGCCAAATGGAATGAAAACTAGCCCAATTTTTTCTTTTGTCCGATCACACTTCATAACTACAGGATTTCAGATATGTAAGTATGAAGAACAAATATAAAACAAGAACATGTTCTCCCTGATATTTTCTGATTGTTTACAAAGATCATTACAAATACTTATAGGTTGTTACGGGTAGCGGGGCTGAGGTTGGACCACTAGGGGGCTCTCAGCAGGGGTTTGTCTTGTCATGTGTGGTTTTGTTTATGTTGGCCATGTGTTGTAGTTAAGCCCTGCCCTGTCCTATTGTGTCATGATTAATGTTCACCTGTGCCTAATGTTTCCATGATTATGTTTCCTATTTATAGTCCTGTCTGTGTCTGCTTTGGTTGCTAGTCCTTGTTTGTATGTAGGCCGAATGTAGCGTCGTGGTTCATGTTTTATGTTAATAAACCCCTGTCCATGTTGAGCTTCGCGTTTGGGTCTGTTATATCCTGCCGGACACTACCGGCCGTAACATAGGTATACTTATTGGTATACTTATAGCATTAAACATGTTCTTGTTTTATATTTGTTGTTCATATGTATTGAGGAATTGTAATAAAACTGTAATATCTGATGACGATGCATAGTTGTTTTCTGGTTGTGACAGCAGTGCTCTCATCAACTTGAGTATGAAGAGTATGATCCACTTCCTATATCTTCCAAAAGGTCTTCATGCACTACTGGGCCTATCACTGAATTAATTAGTGCTGTGCACTTAGTTCAGTGTTAACTGATACCTTTCTTGGAAATTTCTTCCACAATGCTTCCTAAATGAATCAATAGTTAAGGTAATTTTAAAATCATTAGTTAAGGTATTTTTTCCCGCGACTGGATTTTCAAAATAGCCCAATTGTGTGGGAAAACCGCGACCCTGGCAACACTGACTGAGCAACACGCGCTCCTCCCCCCACAGGTGAATACTCTAAGGGAACAGTAATCAATAACAGAAAAACAGACATAATTAATCACATATATAAATAAAGATAGAAGAAAAGAAAAAGATAACACTTTCAACATTTGAAATATTTTCCATAATATATGTATAATACAGGTGCATCTCAATAAATTAAAATGCTGAGGAAAAGTTCCATTTATTTCAGTAATTCAACTCAAATTATGAAACTCGTGTATTAAATAAATGCACACAGACTGAAGTACTTTAAGTCTTTGGTTCTTTTAATTGTGATGATTTTGGCTCGCATTTAACAAAAACCCACCAATTCAATCTCAACAAATTAGAATATGGTGATCTGCCAATCAGCTAATCAACTCAAAAGACCTGCAAAGGTTTCCTGAACCCTCAAAATGGTCTCTCAGTTTGGTTCACTAGGCTACACAATCATGGGGAAGACTGCTGAACTGTCAGTTATCCAGAAGACAATCATTGACACCCTTCACAAGGAGGGTAAGCCACAAACATTCATTGCCAAAGAAGCTGGCTGTTCACAGAGTGCTGTATCCAAGCATGTTAACAGAAAGTTGAGTGGAAGGAAAAAGTGTGTAAGAAAAAGATGCACAACCAACCGAGAGAACCGCAGCCTTATGAGGATTGTCAAGCAAAATTGATTCAAGAATTTGAGTGAATTTCACAAGGAATGGACTGAGGCTGGGGTCAAGGCATCAAGAGCCACCACACACAGACGTGTCAAGGAATTTGGCTACAGTTGTTGTATTCCTCTTGTTAAGCCACTCCTGAACCACAGACAACGTCAGAGGCGTCTTACCTGGGCTAAGGAGAAGAAGAACTGGACTGTTGCCCAGTGGTCCAAAGTCCTCTTTGCAGATCAGAGCAAGTTTTGTGTTTCATTTGGAAACCAAGGTCCTAGATGTTACGGCCGGCGGTGTCCGGCTGGATATAACAGACCCAACGCGAAGCTTCCGTGAACAAAAAAGGGGTTTATTAACATGAAACACGAGACATGAACATAACAGAAAACCGCGACACCACACTGGCCTAAATACAAACGAGGACTAGCAACTAAGCAGACAAAGACAGGACTAGGAAACATAATCAGGAAACATTGGGAACAGGTGAAACATCAATCAACACACAATAGGACAGGGCAGGGCTTAACTAACACACATGGCCAAAACATAAACATAAACAGACATGACATAACAACCCCTACTGAGGGCCCCCTAGTGGTTCACCCTCAGCCCTGCTACCCGTAACATCTACCCCCTCTCAAAGGCGCGGCTCCCGACGCGCCAAACCCTAGCTCCTCCCACAAAGTCCGGTCCAGCGATGGGTCCTGGGGAGGAGCTAGGAACGTAGAGAGGCCGGTGGGGGGAGCGAGGAGCAGGGCGAGGCACTTGGGGGGGGAGCGAGAAGCAAAAGCAAGGCGAGTGGGGGAAAGCGAGGACCAAGGCGAGGCAAGTGGGGGGGACGAGGATCAAGGCAAGGTACGTGGGGGGAGTGAGAAGCAGGAGCGAGACAAGTGGGGGGAGCAAAGGACCCGACGGCAAGGCCAAAGGGTCCGACGCGACGTCCACAACCGAGCGGAGGCGCCGAACGACGTCCACAGCCGAGCCGCAGAGCCGAGTGACGTCCACAGCCGAGCAGCAGGGCCAAGCGACGTCCACTGCCGGGCTGCAGCGCCGAGCGACGTCCACCGCCGAGCACTCGCACCGAGCGACGTCCACCGACGAACGACGGCTCCATGGCGACGATGTCCGTCTCGCTGGGGTCTGGAACTCCCCAAGGGGCGGGAGGGTGGGAGCAAGGTGCAGCTGGTACTCTCCTCCGCTGACAACAGGTGGGGCAGCGCCCCCATGGAAGCTACATCATGGAACATGGGCGGAGCGAGAGTCAGAGCAAACAAAAACAATAAAAAAAAAAAAAATTCAAGGTCCGGGGCCCTGGCCGGAACTCTCCTCTGCTGGCGAGCATTGGGGCAACGCCCCCCACGGAAGCTACATCGTGGGGTGACGCCCCCCACCGGAACCTAGGCAGAGCGAGAGCCGGAAACAAAAACTTGAAACTCCGGCCCTTGGCCGGGACTCTCCTCCGCAAGATAAAAACGGGGCCACGCCCCCCACGGAAGCTACATAGTGGGGCGACGCCCCCACGGGAACATGGACGGAGCGAGAAAAATCAAAATCCTCCAAAATCTAAATTTTCTGCCGAGTCCCTCCTCCTTTCCCTAACCACGGGCGGAGAGAGGGGTGGAATCAACAAAAAAACCCCCCGAAAAAACACCACTCCGACCCGGAGCGCAAAACGAAAAACCAAGCATAACAATAAAACCTGGAAACAAAAAAACTAACCTTCTCGCTGAAGCTTCGCGCTGGATCTGTTCGGTTTGGGCTAGTCCTTCTGTTACGGCCGGCGGTGTCCGGCTGGATATAACAGACCCAACGCGAAGCTTCCGTGAACAAAAAGGGGTTTATTAACATGAAACACGAGACATGAACATAACAGAAAACCGCGACACCACACTGGCCTAAATACAAACGAGGACTAGCAACTAAAGCAGACAAAGACAGGACTATAAATAGGAAACATAATCAGGAAACATTGGGAACAGGTGAAACATCAATCAACACACAATAGGACAGGGCAGGGCTTAACTAACACACATGGCCAAAACATAAACATAAACAGACATGACATAACAACCCCTACTGAGGTCCCCCTAGTGGTTCACCCTCAGCCCTGCTACCCGTAACACTAGAGTCTGGAGGAAGGGTAGAAAAGCTCATAGCCCAAGTTGCTTGAAATCCAGTCTTAAGTTTCCACAGTCTGTGATGATTTGGGGTGCAATGTCATCTGCTGGTATTGGTCCATTGTGTTTTTTAAAAACCAAAAAGTCACTGCAACTGTTTACCAAGAAATTTTGGAGCACTTCATGCTTCCTTCTGCTGACCAGCTTTTTGAAGATGCTGATTTCATTTTCCAGCAGAATTTGGCACCTGCCCACACTGCAGAATAAAAGTTGATTATTAACACAAAAGTTGATTATTAATGACCATGGTGTTGGTGTGCTTGACTGGCTAGCAAACTCACTAGACCTGAACCTCATAGAAAATGTATGAGAAACAAGAGACCAAAAAATGCAGATGAGCTGAAGGGCACTGTCAAAGAAACCTGGGCTTCCATACCACCTCAGCAGTGCCACAAACTGATCACCTCCATGCCACGCCGAATTTAGGCAGTAATTAAAGCAAAAGCAGCCCCTACCAAGTATTGAGTACATGTACTGTAAATGAACATACTTTCCAGAAGGCCAACAATTCACTAAAAATGTTTTTTATTGGTCTTATTGAATTTATTGAGATAGTGAATTGGTGTTTCACAATTTGAGTTGAATTACTGAAATAAATGAACTTTTCCACGACATTCTAATTTATATATATATATATATATCAGTGGCGGACCGTCAGGGCCTGCAAGGCCTTCTCTGCAGGCCTAAAAAAATATCTGAATCACAAACTGATGTTAATTATATTTTGTCCATGAATACTTAATAAATAATTCCAAACGGTCTGTCAGCTTCCTTTCGTAGCTTTTCCGATGGTTGTGCTGCTTCCAGACATGTATTTTCGTATTAAAGCATTTAACCAATCACATTTCAGCCATCATTTGTTGCCAGGCAGGGTCAAAGTCAAAGAAGTCCGCCCGGAGGCCTTCACAATCCATTCTGCAGGCCGTCTAACACAAAATAATTGTCGATTAAACTTTTGCTTCAACCAATCAGATTTTGAGTTGGTTTCACTAGGGCCCTCTAGCAGGCGTACGGCAACGTCACCGTATTCAGACCCGTTGATTGGATAGGATCGTGATGGAACTGAAGCGCACGGATAATTTGTACAAGAGAGTAATTCAACTGTTTTTGAGGAAAGAGAGGAGGATGGATTTTGTTTACAAATAATATGAATTTTTGGTGAGTAAAACGTTGCGATTTTCCTAAATAATATTGCAAGTTTATGAGGTTATTATTGATGTTTTTTATGTGTGTCGCAGCTGTAGCTGCAGTAGGAGGAGACTTGTTCAGCCCTGGTTTGTCTATTCAATAAAGGCATTTATTGTGGCTACAGGAGTTATCTATCTGCGATGCAACGGCTCTTTAGACTGTGTCCCATTACATCTGGCGTAAAAGTAACACCGCATTTCAGAAAAAGAACATCATACCAACAGTAAAATATGGTGGTGGTAGTGTGATGGTCTGGGGCTGTTTTACTGCATCAGGACCTGGAAGACTTGCTGTGATAAATGGAACCATGAATTCTGCTGTCTACCAAAAAATCCTGAAGGAGAATGTCCAGCCATCTGTTTGTGACCTCAAGCTGAAGCGAACTTGGGTTCTGCAGCAGGACAATGATCCAAAACACACCAGCAAGTCCACCTCTGAATGGTTGAAGAAAAACAAAATGAAGACTTTGGAGTGGCCTAGTGAAAGTCCTGACCTCAATCCGATTGAGATACTGTGGCATGACCTTAAGAAGGTGGTTCATGCTCAAAAACCCTCCAATGTGGCTGAATTACAGCAATTTTGCAAAGATGAGTGGGCCAAAATTCCTCCACAGCGCTGTAACAGACTCATTGCAAGTTATCGAAAACGCTTGATTGCAGTTGTTGCTGCTAAGGGTGGCCCAATCAGTTATTAGGCTTAGGGGGCAAACACTTTTTCACACAGGGCCATGTAGTTTTGGATTTTGTTTTCCCTTAATAATAAAACCCTTCATTTAAAAACTGCATGATGTGTTTACTTGTGTTATCTTTGACTAATATTTAAATGTATTTGATTATCTGAAGCATTAAAGTGTGACAAACATGCAAAAAAATAAGAAATCAGGAAGGGGGCCAACACTTTTTCACACCACTGTATATATATATATATATATATATATATATATATATATATATATATATATATATATATATATATATATATATATATATATATATGCATTATCTATTTAATTCTATGACCACCACATAAGCATCCAAACTGGACCATGAAGCAGTGAAATAAGTTGGCCTGATCTGATGAATCTTGTGATGCTTTGGGCAATATTCTGCTGGGAAAAAAATGAAAATGTACTTTATACTCATATATGTTTACATGCTTGAAATAAATATTTGCACTTACATATACTTTATTGCAAGAGAAGATGAGGAAATATTCGCAATACTCCACCACAGTGCACATCCACTTAAACATTTTAGGCATCTAGGATAAATTGGCACTAATACAACTGCTGGGACATAAATAGGAATAAGAATTTTTGAAAAATCTCGTTAATAGCTTTTTACTAAAAATATTGCTGATTCTTTTGTTTAAGTGCATTCTTATATAGGCTATATAGGCCTAGGCTTTCTGTTTTTGTTCTACTGAATAAAGCCTAACCTAGTCAAGTTTGTCTGATAACATGGAAAATCAATGTGTGAGATGTGCAATGAGAAGAAGAATTTGAATGTCAACCAACTATTTTCTAGACTAAACATGATACATGATGATCTGTATCTTCAGCTCCGAATGACGTACATCGGGGATGAGCAACTTTTAATAATGATGATGGCCAGCATTTTTCTCCTTTATTCAAAGGGATCCAGACCAGATTGCTGAAGCACACATTTTTACATCATTTTACTTAATTTCCTTTTCCTTTCTCCCAGTTGGGAGAATTTACATCCTAATCTGAAAATCTAAAAGTATTAAATTGAATATAATATGGTCCAGCGGGCCGTATTTAAAGATACTGGCCTGCCAGTTGCCCATCCCTGACATATATCTAAGTTATCACAACATAATCTTATGCTGACTTGATAGAAACACTAATTTAACAAATTTATTGGAATTATGGGAAAAATACATAATTTTGATATTGTGCTTTGGAATTGTTTGTGCTTGCCAGTCTTTATTTTTAATAACATTCACTGTATCTGTTGCCATCACTGCTACCTGGAAGAAGTAAATTATAGCAAATATTTGTTATTTTTGCCACCTATATTCCAGTATTTGATATGATCTCATGCTTTCATGAGATCCTTCAGGACTCTGAAGATTGACTACTGGTATCAAAAATAATGATGCATGCAGAGGCTTCAAGTCTAATCACAAGTCAGAGTTTATTCCAAGACAGCAACATTAGACAGAAAATTCATACTGCAAAGAAGTTCTTGAGAAGTAGTTACATAGAAGACATGATAAAGATGAGAGAAGAGAGCAGAGCTATAAAAAACAGAAGTTCCTCTGTGATTATAGGATTAAACAGAGATCACTGGATAAGCTTCATTAATATTTACAATTCTTTATATTAAAAGTTACAAAATACAAAATAGATACAGGTTTGTCATAAGCAGAAACAAAAAGAAACAAAAGAATAAAACTTAGGAGCCCTTTTTATAGCGAAGAAAACATTAAAAACTAAAACACGGTAGCAAAAGTATATCAAAAGTAATTGTGCTTTATCTCAGTGACCCCTTCGGGTCTACAGAGAGGCATGAAACAATGCAACATGGATTATCTAGAATGCCATTTTCAATAAAAGACAAATGAATACTTGCACATATACACATATGAGAAGTCATTAGCAAATACAGGAAGACCTCATTAACCTCTCATTCATGTGCCCTTCGAAGGAAAACTGGCTGGAAATGTATTTTATATTTCAGCTGAGTGCTCTGTGTGTGTGTGTGTGTGTGTGTGTGTGTGTGTGTGTGTGTGTGTGTGTGTGCGTCTGACAGCAGTGTCATAGCCTCTTTTCACAGGGCAGGGCACCAAATGAGTTTGACCCAGTCCCTGACTATTGCCTAGTGGCAATGTCTGTTTAAGCGCTCATCTATTCAATTACGATACACTTGGATGCTGTAGCCTCTCTCAGTCTGCTCCTCCATATTTTATTTTTGTTTCTGACACTCACCTCCTTCCTTTCACACACCCTTTAGCCTTCTTTCTGTTCTCTCACTCTTTTGTCTTTTGTTGCACCCATACCTTTTACCTTTCTTTCTCTTTTTATTTGTTTGATTGCTGTCCTCATCTTCTCTTTGCCCCCTTAATATCCTCTCTAAATATATCAGACATCTCCTTTATCACTTTCATCTAACACGGCCAACAGAATTAGGAAAGTCAAATGTCTGATGCTTGGTTAGTCGATTCGCTTCAGTGATTCTGGTGACTCAAGGCTTTAGATTCATCACTGTCTGACATTTATTTTCACTGTTTATAAGTGTATGTGGCATTGTTCTGTGTAATTATGTATTTGTGTGGACAGATGAACCTCTGGCATCATACAGTATCATCATACAGTCGCTGTAATAGTAATAATATTAAATATTAATAAGTCTTTTATCATATGCAAACAACCATGTTAGCATAAGGGATGGCTCAACGATCAGAGCATCAGTGATAAAAATCTATAAGCTTAATGTAGAATTATTACATAATTAACTGCATATTTGTTCTCCAGTCCTTTAATGTCCAATATGTGTATTATGTTGCTCATTATAATAAACAGATGAAGCTATTTAGATTAAAATATTTATTTACATATTTGTTGCAGTGTTTGTAGACATTTGTGTCTGAGCATCGGCACAGTTTAACGTTGGACTGACATGCATAGACACTATGAAAAAATAAACATTTTTTTATTTATTTTTGGTAGCATGTACTGTAGATTAACTTTTGCAGGGATCAACAATATGTTATTTCTGGCATGTGGGTTAAGTCATGGTAAAAAATATCTAAATAAATAAAAAAATAAAAAAATAGCAAGATAAGAGTCTGATGTGTCTGAGTAAAAACCAGTCCCCTTTTCTTTTGCTGACCAGAAATACGATAGTCCTCCTTTCTTGCTTTCTATAGGTGCACAAGAATGAGGTCCATGCATTCCCTGGTAAAAGGTCAGCTTAATAAAATTGGTGCAAAGCAAAATGATCTGAAAATACCTTTCACAACCTACCTCAGGCACCTTCGGTGAATTGGCTTTACAACCATGCGGATTTTATTAATTTTTGATCACACGTTTGATTGTAGTAAGTGGTCAAATACAGATTCTACAGCTAAGCAGAAAATGTTGACACCTTTGTTCTAGGAAATTTACAGAACAGTGCTGTAGTTCACATTAGGTGCTGCAACCTAAATTTGAAAAGCTTTGATGGAATTTGGACAGATCACAGATCAATATATGAGAGTACCTGCCTGCAGTACACAGAATAGAGCTTAGAGACAGCAGGGGTTGGAACTAATCCGAGTGTGACTATAGGGAGGTGTTCCACTCTATACATTAGGGCAAAAAAAAAAAGCCAAAAAGCTAATCCAGCATAGCAAGACTTCAAAGGAACCAAATAGTATTAGTGCAGACACAGAAGCATTTGATCTTTTACAGAAGTGAAAAGGTTCTCACTGAGATTCTCTGTGTTCTTACCAGACTGTACTTTTAAATCTTTTTTTAATACATTAATTGCAATAAAAATAGTGAGTTTTTAGAACTCTAAAAGAAAATGTTATCTCTGTGTGAAATATTTACTTTGAGCACATTACATAAATTGTACATATGGAATGAATAGTTACTTTTAGTTTTTAGAAATGACAGATTGTATGTAAATTGTAAATAAACTTTTAATTGTGACAAACAAATCATTAGTTAATTTAAAATTAATACACACTGATGTAGTTGGTGATGTGAATACTTTATGAAAGTTAACATGTAGTATAGTATAACAGTGGCATAACCCCAACACTGTTGCAAATGTTGTTTGCTTTTATTGTTTGGCATAGCTACTGGCTTTTGTGACTCATTTTTTTTATATATATTTGATTCACCTAAATACAAAACATTCATTTCAGTGATTAATAATAATAAAAAGGAAAAGAAGAAGAAAAAGAGGGAGAAGAAAAATAGAAAAGAGAAGAATTTCAATAACAAAGATAGATAGATAGATAGATAGATAGATAGATAGATAGATAGATAGATAGATAGATAGATAGATAGATAGATAGATAGATAGATAGATAGATAGATAGATAGATAGATAGATAGATAGATAGATAGATAGATAGATAGATAGATAGATAGATATCCTTCATTTATGTCAAACATATCCAGTGCAAACATAGATGGAATTTCTGTAGTCTAAGTGTTAAGTTTCCATTTTTTCCATTGTCTGTACCGCTTATCTTTTCTATTGTCAGGTCACGGGGAGCCTATGCCTTAGAGACTCCAATCAGCCTAGAAGCATGTCTTTGGACTATGGGAGGAAACCAGAGCACCCAGAGGAAACCCACCAAGCACATAGAGAACATGCAAACTCCACACACACAGTGAGCGGGAGTAAGACTCAAGGCGAATGTGCTAACCACTAAGCCACCATGCCACCAAGTGTTAAATTATAAAAGCATAAACCAGAATGTCAGCATCTGTCAAATTAATCAAGGGTCAAAGTTCGGAAATGTTGTGGAACTCACATTTTTGTGAGCGATGAAACACTGGAAGTTAAGACTGTGTTTCCAATTAAGGTCAAAGAAGACCACATGCACAATTCACTTCCAAGTTTAATTTCTTATATTGCATGCCTCATGACCACACATCTGTCCCAGCAAAAGTTGTACAAGTGAAGCATGACTAACTAAAAAAGCACAGAATACAAATTAAGAGGAAATTTCAGCATTCTACATTCTTCACCTTTCATTTACTCTGACCAAACGCATCTTGTTTTTGCAGAATCATTTACAAAATAGATGCCAATGGGTTTATTACAACAACAGTAGTACATACCATGTTTACAGCTAGCTTTCAATTTACTGTGACCAAGAATGAAAAATTGTTTGGAGGTATAGTGTGCAACTTACATAGTAAAAGTCATAATTAAAATGTATAAAGCAGCTTTGACATGTTTGACTTGTTGTATTGAATTGTACTGTTGTATTGTCAGTGATCAGTTTAGCTCAGTCACAGTCACAGCTTGGACCCCACACTAAGATTTCAATATATAAATGGTACAAGCTATATAAAGCTAAAAAAATAAGTATACAAGTAACTGTTAATGTATCTGACAGTTTGTGGAATAGATAAAAAGCAAATACTGACCTGTCTGTACCAGCTATTATATACTTTCATGTAATGTCTTATATGGCTAAATCACTGTTTTTCTGCCCTACTAGTTTCTATTTTTTGTTAGCTGTGTTATGGATGAGACAAGGGTCAAATGAATATTGGCAGCTTATACTGTTCTTGAACCTGTCAAAACAATGAGACTAATGCGTCAATATCCATATTCTTGTTATGAGACATTTCTCTTTGTGTTTAGACAACCAAGATTAGACAATCTCAGGAGACAGATCAACACCTCTGGCTGTCTCAAAAGTACACAGAGGTGGGTATTTATGTGTGTACACACTGTTTCATTCTCTTGCGGTAAAGATTCTTACCTTCACTGTCTCAAATCAAATAGGATTTGCTTTGCTCTCTGCCTGGCACTTTAAAAACCTTACAAATATCAGTGCTGTCAGACTTTTGCCTCAGGAAGCTAAAAAGATAGCAAAGTAATATAGAGGTTCGGGAAATGCTTTGCAGGAGATTATATCGTTTGATCTCATTGATTTGCAGAAGATTATATGTTTTGCTTGCTTTTTGAAGAAATTTTGAGACCTCACTGCACCATTAAACTGGCATTAGTTCAGGTTATTTGTAAGACATATATGTAAGACACAGGTCAGAGAATAGTGCTTATTTAATGAAAAGCACTGGATTTCAATGTGTTCAATTCTGAAAGCTATAAACATTTTAAGTCATTATTGTGTGTAAGCCTTATCAACACAAGATCTATAGGACTTGTATTTAACAATTTCTTTTGTTTCATGGTGTGTTTGTACTGACATGAATTAGTTAGTGACAGCTTCCTTTGAAGGTGGTTCTTAGTCCCAAAAATGTTTTTATTCAATTGGCCTTTATAGAACAGTGTAGTTCATGGTAACATTGATGGAGGAGGAGTAAACGGTAACTAGAGTATGTCAGGTCATAGTGCAAAAATCATGTCTCCCATCACAAGAAGAATATTATCATCCAAATAGGTCTCAAGTTGGCCAGGCATCAGTGCAGTAAGGGAAACAGAGCAGCAGCTGCATCATGCTGATATTATTGTTATAGTGGACCAGAGTAGGCTTGGACTGGGCTGCATTACTAGGACAGGTAAACCCAAGAGAGTGTTGTAACATGGTGCAAAAAGAGATCTACCTGAAAAAGCAGGGAAGCTGGTCATGATAGAGAAGGGTACAGGAGAGATATCTGAATTTACAAGAGGTATGGAGCATAGAAGAGCATAAAGTAAAGTTCCTACTTTGCTCTGTATATGATATTACCAACAACAAAGAATCTCAATAGGTGAGGGCTGTCAGAGAGCCATGGCTGCACATTGTGCAGGAGACCAGCCAGCCGGCAGTAGATTCTCTCTTCCTGTCAAACAAGCCTGACAGATGGGAAGTTCTGTGGAGGCTGTTTCATCCGTCTTTTGGGTTGGAACAAACAAGTGTACCAAACATAAAGTAATGGACTATGTATCATACATTTCTAAGACCAGGTGAAAAGGCTAGGAAGCACAGAGATTCTAGCCATGGTGGGAGACTGGGAGATACAGGTTGGATATCATAAGGCAGCTTAAACTCCCAGATGAAACTGCAGTCACAAACTTCTAAACAGACATTATCCTTTGGTCAAAAGAAGCAAGTAAATATAATTGTGCTCACAGTGCCTTGGGAACTAAGGATGAGTATTGCACATGAGTCAGCATGAAAGCCAGTAGAGGAGTAAGAACTGGACTCTCCCAATTGGGGTTGGCTACAGGGGTTGTCTAGATTACAAGAGCCATATCAGAAGAGTTAGTGGCTGACATCATTAAGCAAGTGAAAATGGCATCCAGGTGGCTTTAGTTGAAGAACAGAGAGCAGCAGAAAAATCAAACTGGCAGCAAAGAGGCAATGCAGAGCTGAGCACTGAAAGTACTGGCCTGTAGAGGGGGAAGTTCCGTGATGCTGGTTTTGCTGTCAAAGCCTTCTGTTGTCTCATGGGCTTAAATCAAAGGAAGGGTGCCCAGAATGGTACCAACTAAAAACCCAAAGAGAAAAGTCTGACATGCAATGTTCTGTAGATGAGAATGACAGAGCAGTGTTTGCTTTGCCAACTGGCTGCAATGATCCCCCATCACTTTTTAGATAGTGAATTATTTTGTTTCATTGCCTGGTTTACATAGCAATATAATATTGTCACTATTGAAGTGGCTAAATCAAATATGTTTTCATACATTAATTGCTTTTAGAAATGTGATGTGTTAATATGGCATTTTGACAGTTAGCTGTTGCCTAATTTACTAAAATGGCCACTTAATTAAATGTACATTAGCATTGTTAATCAGGTGCATAATCCAACAGAGGATTAAAGTCTATTGGTTCTTCTGTGGAGCAAAGAAATGATCGATTCTTAAAATGATCAACTCATTATTTTTAAAGAGATATCTAAGAGGTATCATTGTTATTTCAGTTGTTTACCTTTTATTGCTTAGATATACAGTGAATATTAAAATTTGATTAATTTATATTGGTCAGGGTCTTTAAGGCCCTATTCTTATACCCTAGAAGAAGAAGTTGCTTTCGGCTGCTCCCTGTTCGGGGTCGCCACAGCGGACTAACTGGTCCGCACAACAACTTGGCAAATGTTTTACACCAGATGCCCTTCCTGCCGCAACCCTCCCATTTTTCCGGGCTTGGGACCGGCACTGCATCCAGTGGCTGGGGTTGAGGCATTGGCTGGAATCGAACCCGGGCCTTCCGCATGATAGGCGAGGAACCTACCACTGAGCCACCAATGCCTATAAAATACACAAGCTATAAAAACTATAGAATGATAGAAGTAATGGTTAATTTATCTGAACCTAGTAATGTGTGTTAAATGTCTCAAATAAAAGAAAATACACTCTGTGTCTGGAACTCTGTGTAAACTTTTATTCACACATTATGTCTACTTCTTTTCTTCACTTTCTACCATCCTTAACTCACATATGAGAGCTCCCTCTAGAGGCTCATTCAGAACACCACATATCCTTCTCTCTTAAGAATAAACATACTATAGGGACATGGTCTCAGTGCAATTAGTTAACAGTTAAGTAAGTTACTAAGGATTTTTCTTTTTTTAACAACTCTCTCTTGCAATCTTCAAATCCCAACATTACTTTTTGCAAACAACCCTTATTGAAAAAATATTGTTACACTAATGCAATTTCCAAACACTTGGTATAAGCATCACCCAAACACAATATTCACTGAACAGCAGCAACATTATTCTCCATATATTACATAAACACACACTGTGTACTAGTAATGCATTAAGCACATTTTACATCACATAATCCTGAGTCTACCACACACACCTAATCTGAACAGGTTGTGTAACTACTGCTGGTTGTTTACCCCCTATAGGATTAGTATCCCCAGAATCAAACAATGGCAGTTCACTGAACTCATCTGTTCTGCATGGAGCAAGTGCAGGTGCAAGGTGGGATGCATTCCAGCATTATCCTTCTGACAACTTATACAGGTGCATCTCAATAAATTAGAATGTCGTGGAAAAGTTCATTTATTTCAGTAATTCAACTCAAATTGTGAAACTCTTGTATTAAATAAATTCAGTGCACACAGACTGAAGTAGTTTAAGTCTTTGGTTCTTTTAATTGTGATGATTTTGGCTCACATTTAACAAAAATCCATTATTCACTATCTCAACATATTAGAATATGGTGACATGCCAGTCAGCTAATCAACTCAAAACACATGCAAAGGTTTCCTGAGCCTTCAAAATGGTCTCTCAGTTTGGTTCACTAGGCTACACAATCATGGGGAAGACTGCTGATCTGACAGTTGTCCAGAAGACAATCATTGACACCCTTCACAAGGAGGGTAAGCCACAAACATTCATTGTCAAAGAAGCTGGCTGTTCACAGAGTGCTGTATCCAAGCATGTTAACAGAAAGTTGAGTGGAAGGAAAAAGCATGGAAGAAAAAGATGCACAACCAACCGAGAGAACTTCAGCCTTCACAAGGAATGGACTGAGGCTGGGGTCAAGGCATCAAGAGCCACCACACACAGACGTGTCAAGGAAATTGGCTACAGTTGTCGTATTCCTCTTGTTAAGCCACTCCTGAACCATAGACAATGTTATAGGCGTCTTACGTGGGCTAAGGGGAAGAAAAACTGGACTGTTGCCCAGTGGTCTAAAGTCCTCTTTTCAGATGAGAGCAAGTTTTGTATTTCACTTGGAAACCAAGGTCCTAGAGTCTAGAGGAAGGAGGGAGAAGCTCATAGCCCAAGTTGCTTGAAATCCAGCGTTAAGTTTCCACAGTCTGTGATGATTTGAGGTGCAATGTCATCTGCTGGTATTGGCCCATTGTGTTTTTTGAAAACCAAAGTCACTGCACCCATTTACCAAGAAATTTTGGAGCACTTCATGCTTCCTTCTGCTGACCCGCTTTTTGAAGATGCTGATTTCATTTTCCAGCAGGATTTGGCACCTGCCCACACTGCCAAAAGCACCAAAAGGTTGGTGTGCTTGACTGGCCAGCAAACTCACCAGACCTGAACCCCATAAAGAATGGGGTATTGTCAAGAGAAAAAGTTGGTATGCACTGTGTTGTGGCATGCGGTGTTGCACTGTATGCCTGCAGAAAGTCTTTGGTGAACTCCTTACACCCTCTTCTTTCCAGTGAAGCAGTTTGTAAATTATCCTTTAAGCTGCGATTGAAACATTCCACTTCCCTGTTTGCTCTTAGGTAATACACAGATGATGTTCTGTGTATGATTCCTCTGTTTTTCAAGAATAGTTTGAAGTTGTGCGAAGTGAACTGTACTCCATTATCAGAAATCAGCTCTTTCGGATTCCCTTCCCTGCTAAACACTGTAGACAGAAACTGCATCACAGAATGGGAGGTAGGATGTGAGACAAATGCTATCTCAGGCCACTTGCTGTAATAGTCCACCAAAGTGACCACAAAATGACAATCAGCAGGTACTGCATCAAAAGAACCCATGATGTCCATGGCCATATTCTCCCAGGAGTCAGTAGAGTATGGTACAGTTTGGAGTGATGTTGTATGTGTAACAGCAGATTTGTCATGTAACTGACAAGTGACAAGTTTTGACAGCTGTTTCTACTTGTTTGTCCATGCCAGGCGACTAGAAGAGCTCTCTCAGCCTCCTTTTTGTCCTTACAATGCCCTGATGTGTAATGTGTGTAACGATGTGTAATACGATGTGCAAGCACAATGAACTTGGGCTGGAGACATCCTGGAACCAGGAGGTGTGTGGTTCCACACACCATGCAACCATCCTGGAGTGAAAGTTCATGCCGCACTTGAAAATACGACTATAAAGCATGATCTAGTGCGTTTGCACACTTTGGTCATTTTGAGGCGAGTAGTCTGTGTAGCTTAGCTTGGATCGGACAAGAATCACATGCCGCTTTGAATTCGGAGCTGGTTATTTCAGTGAGTGAATAAGTGAGAGCTACGACTTCCAAATTATGTTTCAGACTAGGTTCAGTACTAGGGAGTGGTAAGCGAGATAAGGAGTGGCACTTTGCTATGTTCAGTTTGAAGCCTGCTTCATCAATTCGCTGCAGCACAGCTTGCAGATTTTTATCATGTTCCTTGAGCATTGCTCCCATGACCATGATGTCATCCAAGTAGCAATGAGCTCAAGACTGACCTTTAAGGATTTCAGACATCATCCTCTGGAAGCAGCTTGGAGCTGAGGCGAGTCCATATTGAACCCTTTTAAACCAAAATAATCCATAATGCGTAATAAATGCAGTAGGGTTTTGACTGTCCTCATGCAGCTCTACCTGGTGATAAGCACTTTGGAGATCTAATGTGGAAAACACTGTTGCTCCACACAGGTTCGCAAACATCTCCTCCATATGCGGAAGAGGAAAGCTGTCCACTACCACTGCCTTATTAGGCTCACATAAGTCGACGCAGAGCCGAAACCCCCCTTCTTCTTTTCTAGTGACCACTATTGGGGAGACCCACTCAGATGCATTCACAGGCTCAATTACATCCTGTTGTATGAGCTTCTATATTTCCTTGGACACCTCATTGTGGATTTAGAAGGGTAACCTCCTCAGTTTCTGCTGCACAGGCCGAACACCAGGCTGAATATGAACAGGATGCGCTCACTGGTCTGTACTGACCTGACCTTCACGGAGTTGTAAACACCGTCCAGTAAAGAGGTCTCTGCCCAGCACAGCTGATCGATTTTGTACAATGTATAAGTGTGTGGTAGTGCAATGGCCCTCATACGAGATTCTGGCTGGCAGGCATCCTTTCACTTCAATTGCATTGCCCCAAAACTAACTAGACTGAGAAGGTGTGGTGAGAAGGGTGCTTGACTGAAAAATCCAGTGTAAATGGACATTGGCAAAATGGATGCTGCTGATCCCATGTCAACCATTAACTGAATGCCCCGTTTTTGTCCTGTGCTTGCACATATCTGTACTGTACACATTATTTTGCCACAGTCATGAGCAAAATGTTCATTACTTAACAATGTCACTTCAGGTACTGTAATTTCACTCACCAATTTGTTTCCATGACATGATTTTTCAAAATGTCCTGTTTTGTTACGGTTCCTGCACACCACATCCTTAGCAGGGCATCTGGGAAAATTAGCTGTCTGCTGCTCAGATCCGCAAATATGTGCACAGGTAAATTTTGGAGGTCCGCATGAGGTGTTGACTTTACTTTTGCTCTGTCTGGACCTGTTATGTTGTTGAACTGCTTGTACTGAGTTGTCGGATGACATTGCTTTAGCCTCCGCTGTAGCGGTTTTGATTTGCTGGGCGACAGTCACAGCTTTCTTAAGGTCGAGTGGCACTTCCAGCAGCAGCCTTTCTCTGATGCGAGATGAATTAGTCTTTTCAACCAGCTGGTTGCGTGTCATCACCAGAATTTGCAGGTGGCACACAGTTCACGTAGAGCAGCGACATACTAGTCGGTGGTCTTGCCTGCATGTTGGCTTCGTTGGCGGAAGCTATAACGTTCAGCAACCACATTAACTTTAGGGACAAAAAAATCCTGCATTGCACTCAAAGCAGAAGCATACGTATTGTCTCCCTGATCACTCACGCTCAGGGTGTAAAACAACCTTTGACCCTCGGCTCTGAGGCAGTGTATCAGAAGAGCACATTTCCTAGCATTAGTTAGCTCCTCGTCCAAGGCCAGCAAGAAATTGTCAAAAGTTTTGATCCACGCTTTGACCAAGATCAGTGATTCACCCGGTGTTTGCAGGAATGGGGTGGTTGACTTAGACTCAAAGTGATCCTTGGTGCCAACATGCTGAGTGTATCAAATAAAAGAAAATACACTCTGTGTCTGGAACTCTGCGTAAACTTTTATTCACACATAATCATGTCTTCTTCTTTTCTTCTCTTTCTACCATCCTTAACCCACATATGAGAGCTCCCTCTAGAGGCTTACTCAGAACATGACAATGTGGTTACCAGTTAATATATGCTATAAAATATAACTATTAGTGTGGCTAACAATCACTTTTTTCTGCCCTATTAGTTTCAATTCTTTGTCAGCCATGTCAAAAATTACCCACATACTGAATTATTTGCATTTAGGGAAGAAGTGCAATGTGACTGTTCTTTTCTAAATTTCTTAGAATTTTTGATGCTCGGCTGCTAATTTTGTATTGTTTTCTGTAAAACACAGAAGCAAAAGTCAGTAAGAAAAATGAGAGAAAACAGCTTGACATTATTTTCATGTATTAAAGCAATCAGTTTTATAAAACAGAAATGGATAAAAAAGTACTTGGCAGCTTTAATGGAGGAAGGAAACTGTGGTTATTTTTGAAGTCTTACTTTTAGAATAAAAAAAATACATATGATTTATTTGGCTATGCTTGAAAGGACTCAAGGACTTATGGCATTTATTTTGGGTTTATAGACTGCTGAGGAGTTCAAATAAACTGCCTTGGGCTTGCTGTTTGTCAAGAACCCTTACATTTACATATAAATTGGGAAAATGGAAGAACTAGTCAGAGAGACAGACAAAGTAAGGCGTTTAGTAGTGTGAGAAGGCACCAGTGGTGAGGTTGATGAATGCATACGCTTATGTTTTCAGGGCTTTCCCTCCAGCCTTTCCCTCTCAGAAACAGCTATAGTATGTCTGTCTTTGTGTGCTGCCAAAATGAGTGATAGATAAATTTCTTTTAGATGAATGCAGTGCTGTTCTCAGTCAAGTGTGGAGCAGTTCACTAATAAACACATGTAAACACATGTTTCTGCAGGACCATCCTTATATTTACTGAAACTATTGTTGTCATGTTCGTGCTATTGTTGTTTTGGTATTTGTTAGTTCGTATTTAGACAGCTGGGTGCAAATGGTTAAGAAACAGATAAAACAGTTAGTTATGTAACACTATTTAACATACATTATGTTTATCACATAAATGACATGTTCACCAAAATAGCTATTCTTCACTTTAAGTAATGGTTTTAATTGGTGTTATGGAGGAGAAAAGAAAAGAAAAGAAAAGAAAAGAAAAGAAAAGAAAAGAAAAGAAAAGAAAAGAAAAGAAAAGAAAAGAAAAGAAAAGAAAAGAAAAGAAAAGAAAAGAAAAGAAAAGAAAAGAAAAGAAAAGAAAAGAAAAGAAAAGAAAAGAAAAGAAAAGAAAAGAAAAGAAAAGAAAAGAAAAGAAAAGAAAAGAAAAGAAAAGAAAAGATTTAGATAGCCCATGGATATCTGAAGATGCTAAAGTAGTAGTCCATAATATGGTCAAATTAGGAATAAATTGTTTTGCCTTGCCATGAAAGGTCAGGATAAATGCTTCACAATTGACAGCCTTCCATGCTCATTCAGTCCACCAACAAACCATCAATGGGCTCCAGATGGGCTGACAAACAGTAAACCAGCACCTAGGAAAGAACTTTTTAAAATGTCAGTCTCATAATGTGAAATTATAGATGATGTAAAAAGCACAATGTATTTCAAGTTTACAGTCATTTTATCAATTAGCTAAATTAACAATAAACCATAATTCTGAAAAAGGATGTGATGTAGTGAGCTTTTGTATGAAAATACCTGATCCCAAACAGTGGTTTGATATATAGACATAGATAATTAATTTATCTAAATTTACTGCTTAGGAATAACAAACTGTCTGTGCACCCTCTATTTACACATAGAGGATGAGGAATATCACATTTAAGTTGAACTGCACTTAGAATCTGGTTCAGGTCAGTTTTTTCTTATGCCTAATCTCTTCTATTGAAGCAGGTGTTCAGACAACACTCCACTGGATTTGATCTAAAATTGTTAAAGAAAAAAGAGAGATTCCAAATATTCAGAAACTGAAATTGTTGAAATATTTTTTTTTAAATTCTACTTTCATCCAAGTTATTGTAAATATTATAATTTGTAATAAAAGGTTTATGTGATTAAAAAAAAATGTTAAATAGAAGAATTTTGACTAGTGTTCTCAGACTTTTGTACTTTGCTCTGTTACATTCAATCTCATTTTTAATCCTTTATTTAATAGGTAATTTGTATCTTTTTTATTTTCAGTAACAGTGATTAAACTGCAATAAACTGCAGCTATTCAAAAATGTGTATATATGTTTGTACACATGCTGGTGTGAATCATTTTAATCCTTTTCAATTTGTACCTTTCACAAAGAGCACATAACCTAAAAGACCTGCTCTGGTCAGTCAGGATCTCTATTGTGATTTAGGAGATAACATGGAAGGGTGCCTCCAGAACAGGGTGCTGAGATGTAGTGGAGAGTGTTCTCAGTTCACTGTCTCTGTTTGGTTGCCAGTAAACATGGCCACTAGATAGCGAAAGGGAGAGGAATCTTAGACCACCTTGTCTAGCAACACTGGACAATGGCATTTAAGCCATTCCTGTTTGACAGGTGTCTCAGAGCTGTTGGGTGAATGTGAATGGGTGGCTGAGCTCACTGAGCATTAGCGAGTGGAAACATTGATAGTTCTGATAGTTTGCGGTGTGGCTGATCCATTGCAAGATCCATTGCAAGATCCATTGGGGAGAAAAGACCTCCTCAGTCTGTCAGTGGAGCAGGGCAGAAACTTCCATACAGAAGTTGAAGTAGTCAGTAGTGCAGTCAACAACCTCCTCAATGTTCCCACTGTGTGACCCCTGCAGTACATCCCAGTCTGTGTTCCTAAAGCAGTCTCTCAGAGTCTTCCTGAATGAGCATGTGGTTGTGGGTAGTCTCCTCATTCTTGGTTTATAGTGAGGCTGAAGCAGAATAAAGTTGTGGTCTGCTTTCCCCAGTGCAGGCAGCGGGGTGGCCCTGTATACATCCTTTACATTGGCATAGAGATCAAACCAGTGCCTCGGGGTGTTGTGTTTGTAATCTAGCAACAGCGGAGTGGATGACGTCACACTCTACCTCCGCATTGGGCATGTGGGGGATGTAAACAATGAGAACAATGGCGTGTCCAAACTCTATGGGCAAGTAATAAGGACACAAACTTACAGCCAGAAGTTCGATGTCCCTGCAGCAGTTAGAGATTTTTATACTCACATGCCCAGGATTACACCATCTCGTGTTCACATAAATGGCGAGTCCTCCTCCTTTCTGCTTCCCCTAGGCTTTAGTGTCTCTGTCTGACCTGACTGTGCTGAAGCCAGGTAGCTCCACGTTAGCATCTGAAATGCTAGACGTGAGCCACGTTTTGCAGAAGCACAATAAACTGCACTCTCTGTAGATTTTATAATTTTTCACCAGCACAGCCAGTTTGTCGATCTTGTTCGGTAGTGAGTTCACATTCCCTATGATTACAGAAGGTACCGAAGGCTTAGCTAAAGGAACCAGTGCTAAGCTAAAATCTAAGAAGTAGAAGATCCCCACTTCTGCTTCTTATCCTTTAGCTTAGCACCAGTTCTGCCACCGCAATACAGCCTCCTCACCTCATCAGTTAAAAGGGGAACCATGCCGGCAGGGGACGTTTTCAGTGCAAGTAGTGATTTCTGAAATAACCGAGTTTTGGCTTGTGAAAAAACATATTCATAGGATAGATAATCAGATGCAACAAAAGCGCAAGAAGCACAAAAAGCACAGGCAAAAAAGAAAAACATGAAAAGCCCAAAAAAGGGCAAGGCACACACGGAGGTGCTGGAAAAGCTGTGTCACGTCCAGTACCCCTGCCCTGTGCGGGGCTCACACCCAGACCACCATGGTAGTTGCACATGCCGGCATGCCATGGAGACAGACCCATACTCAGGGTTCAAAGAAGTGCTGCTTTATTTACATAAACACAAAACATGGGGTAGCTTAATCTAAAGACTAAGACATGACGATGCACTAAACTGAAACTAAAACAATAATAGAAACCAAAACATGACTGAAACCTGAACATTGAAAATAGAACAATCAACAATGATCGATGAGAACAGGTACACAAGGATCCCTATTTATAGGGCTAAACATTAAGGTTAATGGTAAACAGGTGACACAACAGGAAAGAGAATAATAGGAAAGGCGTAGCACAAAATACACGCAAAGAAGTGAGTTTCACCTGTCAGGGCCCCCTCCAGGCCTGGCAGGGAACTGTCCAGCTGTTCCTGACATAACCCTCCCTCTAGGGCGCAGCTCCTGAAGCACCTCCAGCAAGGCTAAAGGACACCCCAGGGGTAGGCAGGAGGTGAAGTCCATATTAGAGGCGAGATGCAAGGGGTGACGTAGTTCATGACTGCAGTCCACAGCGGTGCCCCAGGTCCTGGGGATACAGTAACATCTGACACGCACATGAGACAGTAGGGAAGCGACTTCCACCCGGGATGCCGAGCGATGTCCTCCATGGAAAACCCCATCATGGAGCGGTGTCCCCAGCTGTCATGGCACATGTTAGTGGGTGGGATGCATTAGGCATTAGAAGCAGGAAAAATGGGCAAAAATTTGAGCGAGTTTGACAAGGGCCAAAAAACGTGATGGCTAGATGACAGCTCTGACAGCATCTCCAAAACTACAGCTCTTGTGGGGTGTTCCCAGTCTGCAATCGTCAGTATCTATAACAAGTGGTCCAAGAAAGGAACAATGGTGAGGGACAGGGTCATAGTGACCAAGGCTCTTTGAAAGGTGTCAGAATACACAGTGCATTGCAGTTTGTTGTGTATGGGGCTGCATAGCCGCAGACCAGTCAGTGTGCCCATGCTGACCCCTGTGCACCACCAAAAGCACCAACAATGGGCACATGAGCATCAGAACTCTGATGAATCACATTTTCTTTTACATCACATGGATGGCTGAGTGTGTGTGCGTCGCTTACATGGGGATCACGTGGCACCTGGATGCACTATGGGAAGAAGGCAAGCAGGCAGATGCACTGTCATGCTTTGGGCAATGTTCTGCTGAGAGAGATTGGGTCCTGCCATCCATATGGAAATTACTTTGACATGTATCACCTGCCTAAGCATTGTTGCAGATCATGTACACCCTTTCATGGAAACGGTATTCCCTGATGGCTGTGGCCACTTTCAGCAGGATAATGTGCTGTGCCACAAAACAAAATGGTTCAGGAATAGTTTGATGAGCACAAGAACGAGTTTGAGGAGAATCTCTTGCTAACACCTTGCCGCCAGATGCCACAGCACACCTTCAGGGATCTAGTGGAGTCCATGCTTCGGAGGGTCAGGGCTGTTTTAGCAGCAAAAGGTGGACTAACACAATATCAGGCATATATATATATATGTACAATTTTTAATCAGAGTATAGCATCAAGTCAATTAAACTGCTTGGATATTAAACTGGTCAGTTAAGTAGCAGAGGGTTGTTAATCAGTTTCTGTTGCTTTAGTGTTAATGAAATTAACAACAGGTGCACTAGATGGGCAACAATAAGACAACCCCCAAAACAGGAATGGTTTTACATGTGGAGGCCACTGACATTTTTTTCCCTACTCATTTTTTATGACTGTTTTTCACTAGTTTTGCATTTGGCATGAACAATTAACAGAAGAAAAATTCTAATTCTATAAATACCATCAACTGATGAGTGCAAAGGTTTGTGTGTATCTGCCAGATTCATAATAGAAACCCAATAAAGTGTCATACACCCCGTGTACTGTGACAGGTGCCATCAGCTTCACAACAAGCTAATTGCTGCCCTGCACTTAGACATTAAACCAATTTGAGTCTTTAAAATAGAAGCAAATTGGTGCAATTGAACAAGCGGAATTTTCAAGATATTCTACATTTACATTGAAATATTTCGTACATCTATTTTAATGGTTATGAATGCAAAATTGTAAATGAAGTGTTTTTTTTTCCCCTGAGAATTTCATGAAGGAATTTTGGTCAGCAGTAAACATTATGTAGAATATAGCTGTCAGTCAGTTATTTTATAGATGTGGATCTTGATATTCTTATTTCCATTAAGCCTGACAGCTTTCTTTCAATTCAATTCAATTCAATTCAATTCATTCATTCATTGTCTACCGCTTATCCGCACTATACTCGGGTCACGGGGGGCCTGTGCCTATCTCAGGTGTCATTGGGCATCAAGGCAGGATACACCCTGGACGGAGTGCCAACCCATCACAGGGCACACACACACACACTCTCATTCACTCACACAATCACACACACTACAGACAATTTAGAGATGCCAATCAACCTACAATGCATGTCTTTGGACTGGGGGAGGAAACCGGAGTACCCGGAGGAAACCCCCGAGGCACGGGGAGAACATGCAAACTCCACAAACACATGGCGGAGGCGGGAATTGAACCCCCAACCCTGGAGGTGTGAGGCAAACATGCTAACCGCTAACCACTAAGCCACCGTGCCCCCCCTCAATTCAATTCAATTCAATTCAATTCAATTCAATTCAATTCAATTCAATTCGATTCGATTCGATTCATTTCAATTCAATTCAATTGGATTCAATTCAATTCAATTCAATTCGATTCAATTCAATTCAATTTTATTTGTATAGCACTTTTAACAAAGAGCATTGTCTCAAAGCAGCTTTACAGAACATAAGAAACAATAAACATACAAACAAACAGTCCTAGATGTTAGACAAAATTTTCCCTAGTAAGCAAGCCTGAGGTGACTCAGGTGACTGTGGCAAGGAAAAACTCCCTTAGATGGTATTAGGAAGAAACCTTGAGAGGAACCAGACTCAAAAGGGAACTCATCCTCATCTGGGTGACACCGGAGAGTGTGATATGAACAATGTCCTTTCTGCATTAGTTGTGTGATGCAGATACAGCATGTGTAGAATGTTATGTGTAAATTAATTAGAAGGTTGTTGTTGTCCACATAGGGTTGGCAGTGCTGCTTTGAATACTCCAGTCCTCAGAAAGCAGAACCCAGCTGGAGCTGGTCCATCTCTGGATGCCACTGGAGCTGGCACAATCTCTGTATGTCTTTGGGATGGGTAGAAGAAGGGAAACAAATGGAAAGGAATTAGTGTAGCTGCTGTTCATAATATTAGCAGGCACTAGATGATGATGTGAATTTAATCAGATGTACTGGAGCACAAGCTTAATATATTAAATGTATGCCTGGCTAAAGAGATATGTCTTTAGTCTACATTTGAAATGGGAGACTGTGTCTGAGCCCCGAACACTGTCAGGAAGACTGTTCCAAAGTTTAGGAGCTAAATACAAAAAAGCTCTACCCCCTTTTGTAGACTTTGTTATTCTGGGAACTACCAGAAGTCTGGAGTTTCGAGATCTTAAGGAGCGTGATGGATTGTAACGTGTTAGAAGACTGGCTAGATATTTGGGAGCTAAACCATTTAGAGTCTTGTACATAAGTAGTGCTAGTTTATAATCAGTTCTAAACTTAACAGGTAGCCAGTGCAGGGATGATAATATTGGGGTTATATGATCATATAGGTGCATCTCAATAAATTAGAATGTTGTGGAAAAGTTCATTTATTTCACTAATTCAGCTCAAATTGTGAAACTCGTGTATTAAATAAATTCAATGCACACAGACTGAAGTAGTTTCAGTCTTTGGTTCTTTTAATTGTGATGATTTTGGCTCACATTTAACAAAAACCCACCAACTCATCTCAACAAATTAGAATATGGTGACATGCCAATCAGCTAATTAACTCAAAAGACCAGCAAAGGTTTCCTGAGCCTTCAAAATGGTCTCTCACTAGGTTTGGTTCACTAGGCTATAATATTACTTATAATATAATATTACTACCGAATCAATAACGAGGAGAGACATGTCTAATATGTTCTACAGGTAGAGTGTACATTAAGAGGTGATGGTCTGTGATATCATCACTTTGATGTAAGATATCTATATCAGTGACATCTGTTCCATGTGATATAATTAAATCTAGCGTATGATTAAAACGATGAGTTGCTCTAGTAATGTTTTGTTTAACCCCAAAAGAATTTAATAAATCCATAAATGCGAATCCTAAGGCATAATTGGAATCGTCTACATGAATGTTAAAGTCTCCTACAATCAAAACCTTGTCAAAATTAATCAGTAGGTCTGAGATTAAATGTGCAAACTCTTTAAGAAAATCAGCATAGGGCCCTGGGGGTCTATATACGGTGGCCAGCGCAAGATATAGTAGGGATTTTTTATTTATGTCTGTGAGTGTAACATTAAGTACAAGCACTTCGAATGAGTTAAACTTGGTTCCTGTTTTCTGAGTAACGGTAAGTAACGGTAAGATTCAACAACACCTCCACAACCGGTCTGACGGGGCTCATGCTTATAGCAATATCCTGACGGAGTGGACTCTTTCAGACTAATGAATTCATTTGGCCTAAGCCAGGTTTCAGTTAGGCAGAGTGTATCAAAACTATAATCTGAGATCATTTCATTAACAATAAGTGCTTTCGGTGTAAGGGATCTAATGTTGAGAAGCCTAAACTTTAGAAATAGTTTTTCTTTAATTATTTGGCGTTTTTCGGGTATAACTGCGATTAGATTATTTCGAGGGCTATTAACGAATTTATTCTTTGATCTCACTATTCAAGGAACAGACACAGTTTCTATAGGATGAGCTATGTGTGCACTTGTATCAATCTGGTGAGCTGAACAGTAGCTATCATAATTGTAATCTGAGGTATGGCTTACCAGTCAGATGGTGCGTAGTGTCATGGAGATGTTGTCCGAGAGGACTGCTGCTCCAACTCTGCTTGGGTGCAGGCCATCAGGACGGTAGAGCCTAGGACGCTCCCAGAAAAGATTCCAAATATCAACAAAAGGTAATTTCTGATCTTGACACCATGACTGTAACCATTCATTAAAAGCAAATAGTCTACTGAACCTCTCGATTCCTCGATTCTCGATGCATTTAGAAAACATATTGATGACTTTCTTTGGCAGCATAACGCAAAATACCATACAGATACAGGTCAAAGCTTCAGTTAATATTCACATCTAACTTTACAATTAGCATCCAGTGAGCAGCAGTTCTGTGTTGGAGGAGAATGGCCAGAATGGCTCAACTCAAATTATCACTCTGTAAACTATTCCTAAGTGGCCAGTGAGTATTATTTAGAATTATTAGTGTTATAGAGTATCATTTAGTAACCAACTCGGGCCAGAGTTGTGATGGGTCTGTAGTCTATTCTGTGAACACCCTGGACAGAAATGCACATCTTTTATGCAGGTCTGATCTGATGTGTTCAGCAGTTGTAAAATGCAGGGACTGTACATTAAATATCCAATTTCCTTCTGGAAGCATATTATAAAAATGCTCATTTTCTGGAGATGCCTCTAATGGATAGAGGACTAATCAGATGACATAAATCTGAGACATGCGTATATTACAAATACACATATACACACTGCTGAGTAGCCACAGTCAAATCATATTGTTTAGTTCCATCTAGAGTGGGAGCACTTATTGCTAGAAAACAATCGGGGAAGGTTATAAAAGCTGAGAAATCCACAGACTTGCTGCAGTTATACCTCACAGTTTATTTTCAAGACTTTCAGAAATAATCAAAAGTCATCTAGCTATGTTAGTTAGATGCAATTATACTGTATTTGTAAATCTTGATCATTTGTCCGGCCATCTAATCCAGCTGGATCTGCACAAACTCTGAACCGCTGGATCTGATGTGTTCAAAAGATGACATGGATGTCTAGCTATGAATGTTCCATAAGGAAAGTATTCCATTTCTAACTCATTTTAAAAACAAATTAGCATGTTAACAACTGGGAATGGTTAATATTTGTAAAACAAAAATGAGTAAAACATACAGTAAAACTTGATCACTGATCTACGAAATTTACATAAAAACATTTGCTGCAAGTGTTTTCATATAGTAACAGTTTAATGAGTAAAAATATTGAAACTCTCATTGAAAGGGAACGATATCTCATCTGGAAAGGGAATCTGTGTGTTCCAAAAACTTTTCTTTTTTTGTAAGCAGCTTGACAGACAGTTGTGTACAGCAACATCTGTAACATTGTGTGGAACAGGTGCCTAGGGGGAGCTTTTTTGAACCAACCCTGTCAAAACATCTGGCTCACAGTTCATAAGTGTGACAGAATGGCATGCTCTGTTTCAACTGCCTGTTATAACACCACAAAATCTGTCAGTGAAAAAAAAATTAATGAACAACAGTTTAGAGAGTAACTACAATGAATTTTATATATATATATATACAATACAATTATATAATATATATATCACTAGATCCATGGAGGCCCCAGGGATATATATATATATATAGACTTGTTTGTCCAGCACATGGGGGGTGCGGTGGCTTAGTGGTTAGCACATTTGCCTCACACCTCCAGGGATGGGGGTTCGATTCCCGCGTGCGTGCGTGCGTGCGTGCGTGCGTGCGTGCGTGCGTGCGTGCGTGCGTGCGTGCGTGCGTGCGTGCGTGCGTGCGTGCGTGCGTGCGTGCGTGCGTGCGTGCGTGCGTGCGTGCGTGGTCTTCCTGTGCCTCGGGGGTTTCCTCTGGGTACTCCGGTTTCCTCCCCCGGTCCAAAGACATGCATTGTAGGTTGATTGGCATCTCTAAAATTGTCTGTAGTGTGTGATTGCATGAGAGTGTGTGTGTGTGTGTGTGTGTGTGTGTGTGTGCCCTGAGATGGGTTGGCACTCTGTCCAGGGTGTATCCTGCCTTGATGCCCAATGATGCCTGAGGTAGGCACAGGCTCCCCGTGACCCGAGAGTAGATCGGATAAGTGTTAGACAATGAATGAATGAATGTCCAGCATATCCCACAGATTCTTGATTGGATTGAGATCTGGGAAATTTGGAGGCCAAATCAACACCTCAAACTCGTTGTTGTCCTCTTCAAACCATTCCTGAACCATTTTTGGTTTGTAGTTTTAGTTTAGATAGTTTAATCTAGCCATGGGGGTCACAGTCCAGTGACTTCTGTGCCGGTCCCAAGCCCGGATAAATAGAGAGGGTTGCGTCAGGAAGGGCATCCGGCGTAAAACATTGCCAAATTTAACCATGCGAATCGCCAGTACGAATTTCATACCGGATCGGTCGAGGCCCGGGTTAACAACGACCGCCATCGGCGCCGTTGACCTACAGGGCGCCGGTGGAAATTGGGCTACTGTTGGTCGAAGAAGTAGAGGAGGGAGGAGAGTGCACAGACAGAGAGAGAAGAGGAAAGGTAAGAGTGTAGGACTGAGAATAGGAACTCTGAATGTTGGTACTATGACAGGAAAGGTAGAGAGCTGGCTGATGTGATGGAGAGAAGGAAGGTGGATATACTGTGTGTACAGGAGACCAGGTGGAAGGGTAGCAAGGCTCGTAGTATAGGAGCAGGATTCAAGCTGTTTTATTATGGTGTGGATAGTAAGAGAAATGGGGTAGGTGTGGTCCTGAAGGAGGAGTTTGTGAGGAATGTTCTGGAGGTGAAGAGAGTGTCAGACAGGGTGATGAGTCTGAAGTTAGAGATTGAAGGGGTGATGTTGAATGTTGTTAGTGGTTATGCCCCACAGGTAGGTTGTGAGTTAGAGGAGAAAGAGAGATTCTGGAGTGAATTAGATGAGGTGATGGAGAGTATTCCCACGGGTGAGAGAGTGGTGATAGGAGCGGATTTTAATGGACATGTTGTTGAGGGGAACACAGGTGATGAGGAGGTGATGGGCAAGTTTGGAGTTAAGGAAAGGAACCTGGAAGGACAGATGGTAGTGGACTTTGCTAAGAGGATGGACATGGGTGTGGTTAACACTTATTTTCAGAAGAGGGAGGAGCATAGAGTGACAACAACTAGACACTGTTGCTCCCATCCGATTAAAAAGGGTCAGAGATAAAACATCTGCACCATGGTACAATAGTCACACTCACGCCCTCAAGAGAGCAACCCGTAACCTAGAGCGAAAATGGAGAAAAACTAAATTAGAAGTCTTTAGAATTGCGTATAAAGACAGTATGTCTAACTATAGACAGGCTCTAAAAGCTGCTAGGGCTGAGCATTTGAGCAAACTTATAGAAATAAACCAAAACAATCCCAGATTCTTATTTAGTACAGTGGCTAGACTGACAAAACATCAGATATCTGAAGAGAGTACTCCATCACAGCTTAATAGTGAGGACTTTATGAACTTTTTCACCGACAAAATCGATAGTATCAGGAATAAAATAATGGATGTTCAACCTTTGACAGCATCCGGTAATCTAGTCCAACCTAAAGCTCCACATTCAAAGCTACAATGCTTTACAGGTATAGGGCAGGAAGAGCTGTATAAACTTATCACCACGGCTAATTCAACAACATGTTTGTTAGATCCAATTCCAACTAGATTACTGAAAGAAGTGATACACACAGCTGGAGAGCCTCTCCTCAACATTATTAATTCCTCGTTATATTTAGGTCACGTCCCTAAACCTTTCAAGCTGGCAGTTGTTAAGCCTCTTCTTAAGAAACCTAAACTAGACCCTAATGACTTATTAAATTACAGACCGATTTCAAACCTTCCCTTTATATCTAAAATATTAGAAAAGGTTGTGTCTACTCAATTATGCTCCTTCTTACAGGAAAACAATATCCTTGAAGAATTTCAGTCAGGTTTCAGGCCCCATCATAGCACAGAAACTGCACTAGTTAAGATCACAAATGACCTGTTTTTAGCTTCGGACCAAGGCTGCATCTCAATATTAGTTTTACTTGATCTTAGTGCTGCATTCGACACTTTAGATCATAACATTCTCATAGACCGCTTACAAAATCACATAGGTATTCAGGGACAGGCATTAAAATGGTTCAGATCCTACCTGTCTGATCGATACCATTTTGTAGATTTAAATGGAGAAATGTCCAGTGTAATGCCAGTGAAATATGGGGTCCCACAAGGTTCAGTTTTAGGACCTCTGCTTTTCTCAATATACATGCTTCCCTTAGGCAACATCATTAGAAGGCATGGGATTAGTTTCCATTGTTACGCTGACGATACACAGTTATATATCTCATCAAAACCAGATGAAATATCTAAACTGTCTAGATTAACAGAGTGCGTTAAAGATATTAAAGACTGGATGACTGATAATTTTCTATTACTAAATCCTGATAAGACGGAGATATTACTGATTGGTCCAAAAACCAGTACACAGAAGCTCTCACAATTCAACCTGTACTTAGAAGGATGTTCTATTACTAATAGCTCTACAGTGAAAGACCTGGGTGTAATATTAGACAGCAGTTTGTCCTTTGAAAAACATATTTCCGATATTACAAAAATAGCCTTCTTCCACCTCAGAAATATCGCCAAGCTTAGGAACATTTTATCTGTATCTGATGCAGAAAAGCTAGTTCACGCATTCATGACCTCCAGACTGGACTATTGTAATGCGTTATTTGGTGGTTGTCCTGCATCCTCAATAAACAAGCTACAGTTAGTCCAGAATGCAGCTGCTAGAGTCCTTACCAGGTCAAGAAAGTATGACCATATAACCCCAATATTATCATCCCTGCACTGGCTACCTGTTAAGTTTAGAATTGATTATAAACTAGCACTTTTTACATACAAGACTCTAAATGGTTTAGCTCCCACGTATCTAGCCGGTCTTCTAACACATTACAATCCATCACGCTCCCTAAGATCTCGAAACTCCGGACTTCTGGTAGTTCCCAGAATATCAAAGTCTACAAAAGGGGGTAGAGCTTTTTCGTATTTAGCTCCTAAACTTTGGAACAGTCTTCCTGACAGTGTTCGGGGCTCAGACACAGTCTCCCAGTTCAAACATAGACTAAAGACATATCTCTTTAGCCAGGCATACACCTAATAAATCCCATAACTTTGTACTCCAATACATCCGATTAGATGCACATCATCATCTAGTGCCTCCTAATATCATGAATAGCAGCTACGCTAATCCCTTTCCATTTGTTTCCCTTCTTCTACCCATCCCCGAGTCACACAGAGATTGTGCCAGCTCCGGTGGCATCCAGAGATGGACCAGCTCCAGCCGGGTTCTGCTTTCTGAGGACTGGAGTATTCAAAGCAGGACTGCCAACCCTATGTGGACATTTTACACATAACATTCTACACATGCTGTATCTGCATCACACAACTAATGCAGAAAGGACATTGTTCATATCACACTCTCCGTGTGTCACCCAGATGAGGATGGGTTCCCTTTTGAGTCTGGTTCCTCTCAAGGTTTCTTCCTAATACCATCTGAGGGAGTTTTTCCTTGACACATTCGCCTGAGTCACCTCAGGCTCGCTCACTAGGGAAAATTTTGTCTAACATCTAGGACTGTTTGTTTGTATGTTTATTGTTTCTTATGTTCTGTAAAGCTGCTTTGAGACAATGCTCTTTGTTAAAAGCGCTATACAAATAAAATTGAATTGAATTGAATTGAATTGAACTTACAAGAGTGGAGGTAGGAGAACACAGGTAGACTACATCCTATGTAGAAGAGGCAATCTGAAAGAGATTAGTGACTGTAAAGTGGTAGTGGGAGAGAGTGTAGCCAGACAGCATAGGATGGTGGTGTGTAGGATGACTTTGATGGTCTGTAAGACGAAGAGGTCAAAGATAGAGAAGAAAACCAAGTGGTGGAAGCTGAAAAAGGAGGAATGTTGTGAGGAATTTAGACAGAAGTTGAGGCAGGCTCTGGGTGGTCAGGTAGTGCTGCCAGATGACTGGGAAACTACAGCAGAAGTGATCAGGGAGACAGGGAGAAAGGTGCTGGGTGTGTCATCTGGAAGGAGGAAAGAAGATAAGGAGACTTGGTGGTGGAATGAGGAAGTTCAGGATAGTATCCAGAGGAAGAGGTTAGCCAAGAAGAAGTGGGACATGGACAGGACTGAAGAGAATAGACAGGAATACAAGGAGTTACAGCGCAGAGTGAAGAGGGAGGTGTCTAAGGCCAAGCAGAAGGCATATGAAGAGTTGTACACTAGGTTAGACACTAGAGAAGGAGAGAAGGACTTGTACAGGTTAGCTAGGCAGAGGGATCGAGATGGGAAGGATGTGCAGCAAGTTAGAGTTATTAAGGATAGAGATGGAAGGGTGCTCACAAGTGAGGAGAGTGTACAGAGGAGATGGAAGGAATACTTTGAGGAGCTGATGAATGAGGAAAATGAGAGGGAAAAAGAGTAGAAGGGGTGAACTCTGTGGAACAGAAAGTAGATAAGATTAGAAAGGATGAAGTCAGGAAGGCTTTGAAGAGGATGAAAAGTGGGAAGGCAGTTGGTCCTGATGACATTCCGGTGGAGGTCTGGAAGTGTCTGGGAGAGGCAGCAGTGGAATTTTTAGCTAATTTGTTCAACAGGGTTTTAGAGAGTGAGAGGATGCCTGAGGAATGGAGAAGAAGTGTGTTAGTGCCGATCTTTAAGAATAAGGGTGACGTGCAGAGTTGCAGTAACTATAGGGGGATAAAGTTGATGAGCCATACAATGAAGGTATGGGAAAGAGTAGTGGAAGCTAGGTTAAGGAAGGTAGTGGACATTTGTGAGCAGCAGTATGGCTTCATGCCCAGAAAGAGCACAACGGATGCAATTTTTGCTCTGAGGATTTTGATGGAGAAGTATAGGGATGGTCAGAAGGAGTTGCACTGTGTGTTTGTAGACTTGGAGAAAGCATATGACAGGGTGCCAAGAGAAGAGCTGTGGTACTGTATGAGGAAGTCAGGAGTAGCGGAGAAGTATGTCAGAGTGGTGCAGGACATGTATGAGAGGAGCAGGACAGTGGTGAGGTGTGCTGTAGGTCAGACAGAGGAGTTCAATGTGGAGGTGGGACTGCATCAGGGATCGGCTCTGAGCCCCTTCCTGTTTGCTATAGTGATGGACCAGTTGTCAGAGGAGGTCAGACAGGAGTCTCCTTGGACAATGATGTTTGCAGATGACATTGTGATCTGTAGTGAGAGCAGGGAGCAGGTGGAGGAAAACCTGGAGAGGTGGAGGTTTGCGCTGGAGAGAAGAGGAATGAAGGTCAGTCGTAGTAAGACTGAGTACATGTGTGTGAATGAAAGGGAGGGAAGTGGAACAGTAAGGTTACAGGGTGAAGAGGTGAAGAAGGTACAGGAGTTTAAGTACTTGGGGTCAACAGTCCAGAGTAATGGAGAGTGTGGGAAAGAGGTAAAGAAGCGAGTGCAGGCAGGTTGGAATGGGTGGAGAAAGGTGTCGGGAGTTCTGTGTGATAGGAAAATTTCAGCGAGAATCAAGGGGAAGGTGTACAGGACAGTGGTGAGAGCGGCCATGCTGTATGGTTTAGAGACAGTGTCACTGAGGAAGAGACAGGAGTCAGAGCTCGAGGTAGCAGAGCTGAAGATGTTGAGGTTCTCTTTGGGAGTGACAAGATTGGACAGGATTAGGAATGAGTACATCAGAGGGACAGCTCATGTTGGACGTTTGGGGGACAAAGTTAGGGAGGCCAGATTAAGATGGTTTGGACATGTTCAGAGGAGGGACAGTGAGTATATTGGTAGGAGAATGTTGGACATGGGGCTGCCAGGCAGGAGGCAAAGAGGAAGGCCAAAGAGGAGGTACATGGATGTAATAAATGAGGATATGAAGCTAGTGGGTGCAAGGGTTGAGGATGCAGAAGATAGGGATAGGTGGAGAGAGATGATTCGCTGTGGCGACCCCTGAAGGGAAAAGCCGAAAGAAGAAGAAGAAGAGTTTTAGTTTAGATAGTTTATTGTCCCTTAACAGGAAATTTGTTTTCACAGACTGTCATACAGTACACGCACCTGGCAAAAACATATGTACACAAAAACAACAACACAAAAAACACAAAAAAGTGAATGTTCAACTTTGTAACCTGTTAAGGATTGAAATCGCAGATGGTACAAAGCTCTTTTTGAAGCGAGCCCTTCTCCATGTCAGGGTCCTGTACCTGCGCCCGGAGGGCAGGAGAGTGAAGTGGAAGTTGAGTGGATGCTCTGGGTCTGTTATTATGGTTTGGGCAAGGTGGGCTATTGCTCTGTCATTGAGTTCTGAGATATTGGGTGTAGGAGAGTGTATTATTTTTGAAGCTATGTATGTTATTTTATTCAGTTTGTTTTTGTTGGTGACTGACAGCATGGTGTAAAAACTAGTGGAGCAGTATAACAAAATGGGCTGGACAATGCTCGTGTACAGTAGTAACAAAAGATGAGGGGCAATATAAAGAGAATTGAGTTTTCGTAGAACATGCAGACGTTGTTGTGAGCGTTTATAGATGTCTGTTATGTGATGGTCAAAAGTGAGCTTGTTATCCAGGGTGAGTCCAAGATATTTGAATTTCTCAACCTGTTCTATCATGTTGCCATGAATAGAGATCTGACTGAGACTAGGTGCATTAAAGACCAGTTCTTTTGTTTTCTCAACATTGAGATGGAGAAAATTGTCTGTGCACCAGTGTGTGAAATGTGATATTGTGTCGTGATAAGCAGCAATGGTAGTGTGATCATTGAGGAGAGCCAGAATTGCAGTATCGTCAGAATATTTGTAGTATATTGTAAAGGGTGAAGGACTAATACAGTCATTAGTGTAGAGTGTGTAGAGAAAGGGAGAGAGGACACAGCCTTGAGGAGCTCCAGTGTTAGTTATGATGGTGTCCGATGTGACAGACCCTATCCTCACAGCCTGTGGCCTGTTGCTCAAGAAACTGTGAATCAGATGGATGTATTGAGGTGCAACATTGAGTTGGTGTAGTTTTTTAATCATCTGATGACGTTGGATTGTATTAAAAGCTGAGCTTAGGTCCACAAAAAGAACTGCAGCAAAGTTACCAGATAGTTCCAGATGTTGAGGGAGGGAATGAAGGAGACATACAACAGCATCCTCCGTCCCTCGCCTGGCTTTATAGGCAAACTGATGTTTGTCCAGCTGTGGATTGACAGTTGACAGGATGGTGCGCAGAATCAGTTTTTCATAACATTTGCTTGCTATGGGTGTGAGAGCAACAGGTCTGTAATGGTTGCGCTCTAATGGGTGGGGTTTCTTTGGTAGAGGAATGATGGTGGAATTTTTCCATAGAGTGGGCCACCGTGCTGTACTGTATGACTCATGCATTATGGAATAGAAAACCGGGGAGAGTTCCACTGCACAAAGCTTGAGCACCCTGGAAGGGATGCCGTCCGGCCCCATGGCCTTGCCAATTTTACACCTACTCAGCTCCTGTCTAACATCCACCTCTGTAAAGGGAGGAGTTGTTGGTGGATCTAAAGGGAGAGCGTTAAGTAGCTCATTGCAGACAGCTGAATAGTCAGTGACGTCAAATCTGGAATAGAAGGTATTAAGACTATTTGCAAAGGTTGTGGGATTGGTGATTGTGCAGTGATCTTGTTTCACATTCTGTCCTATCAATATTTTTATTTTCTGGAAGGCTTGTTTTGTGTTCATTATGGAAAACTCATGTTCTATTTTCTCTTTGTATTTAAGTTTTTCTTTAATAATGTCATTTTTTATCTGTCTGTCTAGTATTTTAAGTGAAAGCCAATCCTTGCATTGAAATATTTTATGTTTTTCAACAAGTTTTTGTTTAATCTGTGGGGTAATCCAAGGCCTGGAGTTGGGGAAAGTTTTGTAGGTTTTTGTTGGTATGCAGTTACTCATACAAAACTTTATATAGTCCGTTATAACTGACAGTCTCTTATCCAAAGTGCCGTTAAAAAACGGTCCAGTCAGTGCATGCAAGAGAACCTTGCAGACATGCAATTGCATCCGCCGACCACTGAGGAGCGCTGTGGACTTGTAGCTTGATGCGCTTCAGTTCCTGTCTGTAACCAGGGAGAAAGACCAAAACATTATGGTCTGAAGAGCACAGAGGAGGATGAGCCTGAACAGTAAATGCATCCAAAACATTCCCGTAACACAGATCCAAGATATTTCCCTTCCTTGTGGGACAATGCACATACTGATGGAAGGAAGGCAGTACGCTGTCAAGACTGCAGTTGTTGTAATCACCCATATAAAACACCGGGGCTCGGGGGTATTTACTTAGCATTGAGTTAGCATTCTCCGCTATTAGCTCTGCTGCTGCTCGTATGTTAGCGTCTGGTGGACAGTAAACATACCCAAAAACCACCCTGGGGAATTCCCTTGGAAGATAGAAGGGGCGTAATGATAATGTTAATATCTCTACGTCCGGTGTGCATATGATGCTGTGTATTTTTATGTTAGTGCACCAGCGCTTGTTTATAAAGACACATAGTCCTCCACCCCTCTCCTTCCCTGACTGACGGGTCCTATCAGCCCGGACGGTCAAAAAGTTGTCCAGGCTGATCTCAGAGTCAGAAATGGATTCATCAAGCCAGGACTCAGTTAATGCGATGATACACGCGTCCCTGAAAAGTCTCTCCCCCTGACACTTGGCATGAAGTTGATCCATCTTATTCCGAAGGGAACGTACATTGGCCAATATGACAGAGGGTAGCGGAGGTCTAAAAGGACGCCTTCTTAACCGGGCACAGACAACACCACGGCTACCCCTTTTCCTCGGTCGGATCTCCAGAGGGATGTCAGCCGGTTTTTCATTACAGAAAATAGATGACCGGAGTCGCAGAAGCTCATCCTGACAGTAGGTGAGTAGTGTGCCTCTAGTAACATCTGACTGTAGTGGCGTGAGCGCTGTGCCATTCTTGATAATCCACAAAATCGCGAGAGTAATCCACAGCAATTTCAGCATTATGTTCAGCATTGTTACTTAACTTAACCGCACACACTTGACAAAAACTTAATAACAAATAACTCACATAAATGACGAAAAACTAGACAAAGCCAGGACAGTAACGTGAGCTGACATGACAGACATGTCGTCGCAGCAGAGGATGCGCCGGATGTAGCACGAGTGAAAGAAGCACTACTGAAAGAGGCCACAGTCATCAGGGAATAGTGTTTCCATAAAAGGGTGTACATGGTGTGCAACAATGCTTAGGTAGGTGGTATGTGTCAAAGTAACATCCACATGGATGGCGGGATCCAAGGTTTCCCAGCAGAACATTGCCCGAAGCATGACACTGCCTCCGCCAGCTTGCCTTCTTGCACACACACTCGGCCATCCATGTGATGTAAAAGAAAACATGATTCATCAGACCAGGCTACCTTCTTCCATTGCTCTTTGGTCCAATTCTGATGCTCACATGCCTATTGTTGACACTTTCAGCAGTGCACAGGGGTCAGCTTGGGCACTCTGACTGGTCTGCAGCTATGCAGCCCCATATGCAACAAACTGCGATGCACTGTGTATTTTGACACCTTTCTATCAGAATCAGCATTAAGTTCTTCATTAATTTGAGCAACAGTAGCTCATCTATTGGATCGGACCACACGGGCCAGCCTTCACTCCGCACGTGCATCAGAGAGAAATGGCCACCCATGACCCTGTTGCCAGTTCACCACTGTTACTTCCTTGAACTACTTTTGAAAGATACTGACTACTGCAGACCGGGAACACCCCACAAGATATGCAGTTTGGATGCTCTGATCCAGTCGTCTAGCCATCACAATTTGGCCCTTGTCAAACCCGCTCAAATCCTTACACTTCCCCATTTCTCCTTCTTCTAACACATCAATGTTGAGGACAAAATGTTCACTTGCTGCCTAATATATCCCACCCACTACCACATGCCATGATGAGGAGATAATCAGTGTTATAATCACTTTACCTGTCAGTGGTCATAATGTTATGCCTTTTCCTTCCCATTCTGAAAGGTGGCAAAGTCTTATGCAGTCATGAAGAATGGATTAGGAGGAGCTGAGAGGTACTGAAGAAAAGATTTGGTGCAACTGAAGGCCTGAACCTTCATCCTCTGATTATATTATACAATATTGAACAACTCATCCATACTTAGGCTTCTGTGGTGAGATTCTGTTGCTATTTACAGTTTAGTAACTCATTTACTAACCCCCTCAAAACCATTGCCTTTGAAATGCCTTCCATTCAATACAACAAAACAAAACAGCCAATCCAGCACACAGTAGTATTAAGCACTCCAGTGTTCCTACTTTCACAGCTCTCTGTGAAGCACTTCAAAAAAGGTGAGCATACATATTTATTTGCTTCTTTTCACAGTTGCATTAGAACTGTGTAGGTGTTCTTTGGCATATAAGCAGATAGTGTCACTAAAAGCTTTGCCTTTGCACACTCCAACATCTGGCCTTTGAATTCACTCCTCTCCAGCAAAAGGCAGATGGTGAGGATGAAAAAATAATAAAAGAACAGAACCAACATTAGTCAGATGTCTTAGGTCATTGGTTTGAACTAAATCTGACCTAATCAGCAGAGATGTCAAGTGCTTTGCAGAGACAGAGGAACAAAACAGATCTGTGGAAATCTCATCTTTCTTTATAATCAGGTAATGTTAATGTAAAGTGGGTTACAGATATAGTTTAGTTTTAAAACGTGGCTGAATGTTAACATGAAAGTGCCACTTTGGGTTTTTTAACAGATAAGAAAATCTGTTTTATTTTAAATTATAACAACTTTCCATCTTCTATTTGGCCAATGCTTAGACTGCGTAAGAAAAGACAGTAATAGTTTCAGATAAAACCAAACAAAACAAAACAAAAAACATAAAATTAAGTCTAAGCAAAATGAAGACAAAGCAAAACATATATAAAATTGTTTGCCCTAACACACAGAGATGACATTTGACATAAACCAACATTCAGAAAACAGGTGGCAAAGAAGTACACTCTTCTTACTACCACAATCATTAAGAAAGTACATAGCAATCAGGTGTTAAATGCACAAGATGAGCTAATCATCAAGAAATTTGACTACTTCTATAAAAACTATTTCATTATGGCAAGAGGAAAAGATATAGAACATGACCCTTTGTTTGGTCAAATGCCAGAAATGTAATGGTCATTGTCCACAATGCCATGTTTGGCAAAAACCTAAAACCAAAGATCACAACAAACACCTTATACTAAATGTTAAGCATGGTGGTGCAGGGCTGTGATTTGGGCTTCTTTTGCAGCCACTGGACCTGGGAAATCTGCAGTCATTGAGACCATGAACTCCATTTTAGATCCATATATTGATTGATACATAATACGTAGAGTTTAAGTAGGGGTATTTTCTTTTTCCTATGACTGTATGAGTAGATATACAATTTTCAGTGAGGTTTTCTTGTGTAGGTTATTTCTTTTTGGCCGACTCATACACAGACATGTCATTTGAAAAAGTAACTTGATTGTATGATTAAAATATTCAGTTTGTTTCTTGAATTATGCTGAGATTTGATCAGTGAAAACATTAAACTAGTGTGATAAAGTAAGCTAATTTCTGGATTTCCTGTGAAGTAAGATAAAAGTATATGCATAGTTTTTTTTTTTTGTTATTCGTTGAGCTTTCCAGTTCACATCCAATCACAGAGGATGTGAGTGGGAGAGTTTTGCACATTTAGGTGAAACTTGTTACTTGGTTTCCTGGGAACACTTCTGAAAACACATCAATTCTATTAGCCAACATGACATCAGGTGACTTAGCGGGACATGTCAGTGAAATCATAAAAGGCACCTACATATCTGAATACCCAGATTCTTATTGTCTGGAAAAAGACATTTCATACATGCCCAAAGTGTGGTAAAGTGACGCAGCATGTCATTGCCTTTCTCATGAAGCAAGGTTACATATGTAATGGAGCTCAATGCTGCATCATGGCATTGACACTGTGGGAACATAAATACCAACACTGCCACACTAAGGAAGAATGTCTGCTCAACAAGGCTGTGTACACAGAACCAGAACCCAGAAGGCCCTGGCATCCTGGGGTTAACATCATGTCTTGTCAAGGGCACATCCCTAGCTAGAGCTCTGAAAGAAATAACTCTCCTAGTGGAGTAGTCCCTGAATCCTAAAGGCATAGCTATTCCATGTTCTATTTGTAATTTTTGTAATTTGGATCATTAAAAGCAATAACCCTACCTACTAAACAACCTACTATATTACGAGTTATTGTTTCTGCTTTTTCCCAAGTAATGTAACAACAGTGTTTTGGCAAACAGGCTGGGAGGTGAAATCTGGGCATTGAGGAAGGCTTTGTCTTTCTGCTATATCCCCATGAGGGTGAGTCACAGATGCCTCTCAGTGACAACCATAGCAGCAGTGGAATTGCTGTGGGCCATTTGCTTTGTTACATGGAGGGCTAAATCTGTGGCCAGGCAGAGTTCTTTTGCCGGCTCTGGCTCTAATCTCCCTAAATTCACCCTGATCCAGGTCCTTGACCTGCTGCTGCATATGCCTTACAAACCGAACTAGATGTCACTCTGCATGGAAGGCAAGGTGGAATTCCTCCATGACAGTGCAAATGAAGGGGAGAGGTAGTTCACAAGCATCTTTCTCGTTGCTCTGTAACCATGCTCCAACAACTGTAGAATAGTTTGAAGTTGCCAGGGTGTGCACACAAGCCAAGTATGGATTTGTCCAAGTTCTCGTCACCTCAGTGTATTCATCAGTGAAGAATGGGAGATTTTGGTGGAGAGGTTGTGCCCGGCCAGTGTTGAGAATGTGGTCATCTGAATAGATGACTACTTCCTGGTCATCTGGACAATCTAAATTAAACTTGGTCAAAGCATGAATCACAACATCAAGCAGCTTCTTAAATGTAGCAGTTTAAGAGAACTGATTCACTTGCATGCATTCCCATATCTAACTCCTCAGAGCCATATGCAGACAGCACTGGGTGCTTGTTTGAAATTCAGATCTGGACCCTCCAATTCGGTGGAGAGGGGGAGAAATAGAGTAATACTCATATGAAGCTCTGCCACCACAAACTCAACCTGGGAACCAGGTGGCACAAATCATTTATACTCTTCTCTTGCCATGCTCTTACTAAGCAATTAAACAAACAATTGTGAAATACAATATAAACAAATAAACCATGCTGAACAGACAAATGACTTCCAGTGTGACATCACCAGACAAGATGCCCTTTTTTGGTCTTGCTGACATTGGTCAATAGAATTAAAGCATTTCCATAGTGCCAATGCCTTGATGCATCTTGAGTTCCCTCTCGTGTTGACATTACGCCTTTGTTACAAATGTAAATTTCCCAGGTTGCCTAATATCACCCTATTTTAATTTTACTTTTTTTTACACAGTTTTTTGTATTTTTTGTCTGGCATTCACTGTGGACATCAAAGAAAGAATTTCATTGTACAGGGAAACTTGTTTCTTCACTGTGCACATGACAATAAACGCTTTGAAATTTGAATTTGAAATTTAATATCAGGCAGAACTACTTAAACAGAGTAGGTGTTAATTGAAGGTACAGAGCAAAACACTGTTTTCAGCAAACAGTTCATTAGAATCAGCAAGGAAGGGAAAAACAAGTTTGCTCTGATCTGAACACAAACTCAGATTATGAAATATTGACAGGTTTGACAGCAAAAGCCTTGTTAAGCTACTTTCTTTGGCTAATAAGGCAAACAGTTGTCTATGTAATATTAATACATAGACAACTGTTCCTGGCTCTCTCATTTTCATCATCTCTATACTTTCCAAAAGCTATTCAACCACACCTTACAAAGTATTGATGGAGTTGAGTGCAGGACAAGTTTTTATTGTCAGTGTCTGGACTATTTTATTCTGTTTTGACCTCTAGAGGTCCTCATAGAGCCCTCCTGTTCTGTTTTTCCCCTTTGTAATTAGTGTCATTGTTTTCACATGTGTCTCGTTCGATTGTGTGCATTTAAGTGGCTGTGGTGGGCTGTTTCGTTGCTTGGTCTTTAGTTGCCCAGAAGCCTATGTTTTAAGTAAGTCCCTAATGTGGTGGTTTTGTTGCAAGTGGTTGGTTTGGCATTTTCTTCTCTGGAGTTTGTTGCAAGACTGCCTTTGTGGATTATTTCAGTTTTTTTTGGAGTGTTCCTAAGTTCCTTTCATGTTTTTGTTCCCTGTTTGGGTTTTTTGATCTTCATTAAAATTACTCTGTACTTTCAACCCTCTCACATGCGTTTCACTTTTGGGTTCCACCCATCCCTGTGGCTCTGTGATGGAGAGTTAGTCTTTCACACCGAAGACCCCAGTTCAAGCCCTGGCTTATGATGTTTATCTCTCTATGGTATTGGAGGTTTAATGATTTGCTCTGTGATTTGCCAGCAACTGGAAGGCTAGGGGTGGGATAAAACAGACCCTTTCATGAAACTAATGCATCCTTTCCATTTGTCCTTTTTCTTGGTTTTGTTTGGCATTGTGGATGGAAGTAGCCTATCATGGACTATAAAAACAGATTTCTAATGAACTCTTACACAAACCTGTGATGTAAATTGAGATTGGAGCATATTCAGCAGGCAGCTTTTATAAAAAAAGCAGGAGCATTAAGTCCAAGTTTGCAGAGTATTACAGAGAAAACACACCTTTTTTATATGTTAAAGCTTGAAAAACATTAAATACTGTGGTGTTATGGAGACTATATTTTGGATATTAATGATGAAAATATCACTGAAAAAAACCTTTGCAACTAGGGTAGACTATCATTATGGAAATTATAGTGTAAAACATATAATGGTCTCTCAACAGCATTTTAGTTGCTTTCTTGAATAAGATATAGCAGCTTTTTAAGATGTTTTCAGTCCCAGTGTAGCCTGATAATAAATTGGTATAATTTCTCCAGTTTGCTTATCATGATCCATCACATTTGATCCTGTGTAATAGGAGAACAAATATACAATGTTCCTGAATAATACCTTTCTTACTTTTATCTTCTGGTGTCTAAATGAAAGGCCCAGGGCAATTAGCCATTTGCAGAGTAGCTAGGCAACTTGTACATCACCTTTCACTGTTAATATTTCATTACAGAAGGAGCTAGAAAAGCACTTTGGTATAAGGCATGGTACGATTGGACTGACAAGAGCCCCAGGCATCAATTAAAATGCTTTTCATATAAGGCTCTTGCAGAACGTAATTTTCAAGAGGACTCTGTGTTGGTCTCAAGAGTGCTATGGTTGCAAGAGTTCTATGAAAAAAAAGGCTAGTCACATAAAAACATCCACTTCATAGTAGCAGTGACGATGAAAGGTAGTGATCATGTAAAATATATTGAACGAGGCTTAGACTATAAGACCATAGATTTACTTGATAAACATGTTTTTGATATGTAAAATATGTCCTATGTTAAGTAGCCAAGCTGATCAATGTTTTTTATTGATCTGTTGTATGTATGTATATATATGCTAGTCTGTGTGAAGTTCATTTTCTCCCCATGTTTGTCTTTTTCCTGTGGGTTTTATGGTTTATTTTAGTCCAATTACATGCAATTAAGTGGATTATCCCATGGTGTGAATAATTGTGCTCATGTGTTCAGAGTGCCCTGTGAAGGACTGGCCTCCATAATTTTCAGCAGTTTCTTCTGATGATTTTGTACCTGTTACAAAATAATGCTTTAAGGCAGACTCAAGGTGTACAATGCAAATGCAGGGTTGAATAACAGAAATCATCACAAAAATAAGAAAAGGCAAAGTATCAAACAATCACAAAATAGGAATAGGCAGAAGTATTACGACAGTCACGAAAACAGAAAGAGTAAAAGTACTAGAACAGGTAAACAGGTACAGGCAAAAACAAGCAAAACATGAATATCAAAGACTCGCAGGATCAGAAATTGGGAAAAACTTGCAAAGTCAAAAAAAAAGAAAAAAAGAAAGAACATGTAAATCACAGAATCAATTTTAATGGCTTTGAAATCATAGAACAAAGGAACTGGGTAAGAAGCAAAAATACATAATGAGGAAACAGCTGAACATATTTAAATGTCTGGATCCAGACTTTTAATTATGTTCAGTAGTTTCCCCATTAAGGGGGGCACAGTGGCTTAGTGGTTAGCACGTTTGCCTCACACCTCCAGGCTTGGGGGTTCGATTCCTGCCTACACCGTGTGTGTGGAGTTTGCATGTTCTCCCCGTGCCTCGGGGGTTTCCTCGGGGGTTTCCTCAGGGGTTTCCTCTGGGTACTCCGGTTTCCTCCCCCGGTCCAAAGACATGCATGGTAGGTTGATTGGCATCTCCGTGACCCGAGAATAGTTCAGATAAGCGGTAGACAATCAATGAATGAATGTTTCCCCATTATTATTATTATTATTATTATTATTATTATTATTATTATCTTGAGACTATGAATGTGTGAGTGCTGGAAGTTGGAATCAGTGGCAGCCATGTTTGTCGGTTGTAGTGAAACTGAGACCCATGTTTATATTTCTTTGACCAGTCAGTACTTTTTCATTCTAGTTGTATTGTGATATCACAAAACTCCCCCTCTCTTTTGTGTGATGTATTTTGTTTTCAGTTACCCATGTTCTGTTGTTTGTGCCGCCATGTACCTTGTTCTGTTCTAGTCCTGTCACAGTATATTATGTGATTATTTTGTAATTATCTTTCTTTATTGTATCCTATGTGTCATTGTTCTTTGTTCATTCTTTGTTTACTAGTCTTTACATTTCTGAGACCTGTTTCCTTTGTTCTAGTTTTCATGGCTTCATGGTTCCCATGCTATGGGAATGCCTCTTTGCAGAAGTGTCTGAAGCTCTGTGTAAAATCATACCTATTTATCAGCTTAGATAGGTCATGTGACGAAGCAGAGCGTGCCAGTAAGATCATAAAAGGGCATCTATGTCACATTACTCCAGATTCCAGTGTATTTTTGTGTCAATTGTTTGTCTCATCTATATATATATATATATATATATATATATATGTATAAATCTTTGGAGGGAGTTGAAAATCCGTGTTGCCCAGCAACAGCCCCAAAACATCACTGCTCTAGAGGAGATCTGCATGGAGGAATGGGCCAAACTACCAGCAACAGTGTGTAAAAACCTTGTGGCAACTTACAGAAAACGTTTGACCTCTGTCATTGCCAACAAAGGGTATATAACAAAGTATTGAGATGAACTTTTGTTATTGACCAAATACTTATTTTCCACCATAATTTGCAAATAAATTCTTTAAAAATCAGACAATGTGATTTCCTGGATTTTTTTTTTCTCATTCTGTCTCTCATAGTTGAAGTGTACCTATGATGAAAATTACAGGCCTCTCTCATCTTTTTAAGTGGGAGAACTTGCACAATTGGTGGCTGACTAAATACTTTTTTGCCCCACTGTATATATATATATATATATATATATATATATATATATATATATATATATATATATATATATATATATATAAATATAAATATAAAAGATTAGGAAAGATTGCAAGCAGGATCAGAATGTGTGTGCATCCACTTGGGGCACGTCGGCCCAGGCGGTCATCTTCACCAGGCAGGCCAGAAAGTAACACATGAGGGATAGGGTTTCTAGGGATGTCCCTTTATGGCCATCCCCACTGCTGCCTACCCTGCCACCTTTGGTGCTTGGGGGACAGCCTTGCTGTTTCAGGGCACCAGGCAAGATAAGAACAGTGAGAGGCTAACACCTCTCTCAGACCACCAGGCGGCATGGAAGCTTCTGCCAGTTGTGTTGCAGTGGGTTGTGGATACTGTGAGGAAAGGCTACATACAGGCTCATGTCATCCGCTGAAAAATACAAGTTCAAGAAATTAACACTCAAGGTCGTTGTGTTGCAGGTCAGGTCTGAGGACTTTGTGATGATAATCCTGAACAATGCCTATCTTCACATAAACATCTTGACAGAGCAAAGGAGACTCCCCAGGTTTGCTTCAGCAGGGGAGAAGCATAGTCAGAGTAGCAGTCAGGCATTAAGATGCCATGCTTTCCCACATGAGGTCCCTAGACCTTAGGTTCAACCCAGGGAAATGTGTGCTTTCTCCTCTGAGAACCACCTTCTTGGGGATAGTTTGGGATTCAGCAACGATGCAGGCCTGTCTGTCTCTTGCTCTGGGGGATTAGGGGCTAGGCCAATGCCTCTTTGCCACTCAGACACAGAGGGTGTTCAGCTCATGACAGTAGCGGCCAAAACTATTCCTTTGGGTCTGCTACACATGAGACCATTTCATCTCTGGCTCAGACACTCTTTTCAGGGTCACAAGGGTTACACATCACGAGCTTTGTACACTTCTTATGTGGACAGACACTGGTTTCTCACTTTGGGTCCCACTCTTGGGCATGTCATCAACTTAAGACTCTTTGAAGGACAGCCTGTCTCCGGTTGGGGAGCAGTCCTAAATGGTCGCCTGCCTATGGCATTTGGGAGGGCTCCTATCTCTCAAGGCACACAGATTGAAGATGGGGGTTGTGTTTGTAGTGCTGAAACACTTTCTCCCGAAACTCAGGAGCTATCTTTAGGGGTCCCTTTCATCAATCATTGGGGTGTTCTGTGTTTGCACCCTCTGTTCAGGTTGGTGCACCAGACCTGGTCCTAGGTAGAAGCCAGATTTCTCTTGCTGAGAGCGATTTACACTCCAGAGTGCATGATTGGGAAGCAAGTTTCCTGCTGAGGGAATACCCGGGGAATGGCACCTTCACCTATAGCTATCTTCTAGGCCTATTAGGTGCGCTGTGTGGCTTCACCTCTAGGGAATATGATTCACTTCACTAGGTATATCACCTCGTCCAGCACTCTGGCTAGAGGCGTTCCCAATCAGGATATTTGTGCTGCGGCAGGGTGGTCCTCTCCGCACACCCTTACCAGGTTCTATAACCCCCAACTCCTAGGTCATAAGTCTTACAGGGTTAATGGTGCTCTGCTACTGGCTCATTTGCTCCTTTCATGACCTCCAGGACAGACAAGGGAACAAGATGCTGTTTTGTTGGCCACACTCCGTCCGTCCACTCACGCTTCCTTCAGACAAGTAGAAGCTGGAATAATGTGATGTAGATGCCTTTTTATGATCTTACTGGCACGTTCCGCTTCGTCACATGACCTACCTGAGCCAATAAATTGGTGTGATTTCACACAGAGCTTCAGACAAAGCATAGCATTCCCATGGTGCAGCATATCGCTCACGTCTCAGGGAAATGGGTTACATACATAACCATTCCATGTTTCACATTAGGCCCTTGCTTACTTTGTATGCTTATAGATACACGGCCATAATTACCCTGCCCATCTGTGTTCAAACCTCCATTTTGAAATGTGAGTCTGATTCCTAGTTTGCCTTCAACAAAGTTTAGACACTTGCATCCTGCCCTGTTAACCTGCATAATACAAATGACTTTGTGAGTTCTTAGGACTTCTGAGACTACAATATCAGTATGAGATTCATTTCCAGAATATTGTGAAAATATCAGTCCACTTTTCTATGCATTTAATAAATATCTTTAAGCAATACTGGATGGTTTATGTAATGCTTATTTTAAAAAGGTAAAATGTCAAATGAAAAAGGTTTTTTGCAAATTTTTTTGTCTATAACAAAACATTCATGAATATCATGAAATATCTTCTATCAATTGTATTTCAACCTTTTGAGATGTATTTGATGTAGCTATTTTTTTTTCTTTTCTTTTTTTTGTTTAGTTTTTTTTAGGCACATGGAATTGAATGCTCTTCAGCTGAAGTATTGGTGCTCCATTTGCATTTCTAACTATTTTGAAGCACCATTAGATTACATGACTTATTCACCTATTTAGGCCAATATAAATGAATGATTTTAATGCCCTCAAACTAAAGTAGTAATAGAATTTGCTTTTATTACTGTAAAATTAAGTACTATGTACACCTGCCATAAAAGTGACTAAATACCCCCCAAAAAAATTAATTAATTAAGTAAATAAATAAATAAATAAATAAATAATAGTAATTAACAAATGTATTGTCCTGTGCAAATGCATAGTTCTTCAATCTCAGCGTGGTCTATTGCCACACTGTCCCCTTCTACATTGCCCTTTATTATCCTGAATAACACCCAGGCTAGGCCCCATCATGTAGCAAGAGAATTCATTTCTCACCCTCCTCCTACTATAAGCACCTGCTTAGATCTCCTATAGGGAGGTTCCTCCTGCTTGACTCGCAGCAGCAACATAATACTCAGTACTAGCCCAGCAGCAGCATTGAAATTACAATAAAAGTCTTAATCGGTGCTCTCATACTGGTAATCAGTGAATGCTCTTCTTAATTTCCGGACGAGCAAAATTTCACCTCACTGGTATTAACCTTATAGGACATAACACTTTCCTTCTTCTTCTTTCGGCTTTTCCCTTCAGGGGTTGCCACAGCGAATCATCTCTCTCCACCTATCCCTATCTTCTGCATCCTCAACACTTGCACCCAAGGACATAACCCTTTCCTAAATTTCATAAATTAAATGTAAGAAATAATTGATGACAGAATGTGCAGTTATGCCAAAATAATAGTATTTTTGTCTGGATTGTGTTATTCTGCTAATACCACAGCAATATGCCTAAGATTCATTCATTCATTCATTCATTCATTCATTCATTCATTCTTTCATTGTCTACCGCTTATCAGAACTATTCTCGGGTCACGGGGAGCCTGTGCCTATCTCAGGTGTCATTGGGCATCAAGGCAGGATACACCCTGGACAGAGTGCCAACCCATCGCAGGGCACACACACACTCTCATTCACTCACGCAATCACACACTACGGACAATTTAGAGATGCCAATCAACCTACCATGCATGTCTTTGGATTGGGGGAGGAAACCGGAGTAGCCGGAGGAAACCCCCGAGGCACGGGGAGAACATGCAAACTCCACACACACATGGCAGAGGCGGGAATCGAACCCCCAACCCTGGAGGTGATGCCTAAGATTACAATGTTTAATTTTTTAATGTATGAAACATCATTATCAAATATCAGCATATTAGCAGCTGATAGTTAGATTTAATGTTGACTAACATCAGAGAGATGTTAGTTCCTGTTCTTATTTACGTTATAATAATGTAATATTACGTATTTATGTTATAGCTCCAATAAACAATCATTTCCTCACCATCCTTGCTCTTTTGTCTCTCTTTCTCTCTCTTGCTTAATCATTTTGCTCTCTGTCTAAAGACCTTCTTGTGGTGATAAAGTTTGTTGAGACAAAGCAAACCCACAAGCAAACTGAGGCTCTTTTCAAAAATGGAAGGCTGCAAACTATGTCTGTTAAAACACAGTACAACATTAATTATACATTTTACTTTTTTAATGACACACCAAAATGTTAACATTAGAATGAGCATGTTAATAGCCATGCTTTTATATAAAAATAATGCAAACTCACTGATCAGTCAGATTGAATCTGATGCTTCAAACATAATCAATGACATTTTGCCTGTTTTGTGAAGGCATTTTTTTATCATCCTATCCATGAAGAAGAAGGTGACTTTTTGCCATTGTACTGATATGACTGTCTATACCAAACCAAGGATTCATATGCTGAACAAAAATCCCTGAAGAGAATAAAAGAGAATCCCTGAAGAGAGTCTTGCTTTGTTTGTTGAGTCTCTCCTGCACTGCCATTGATTTTTGTTTGGTCTTTGTAATGAAAGGCCATGGTTCATGATGTGCCTCATTAATCAATTAAAAGCTAATTTGTGGCGGTTCTGAACAACCCTTCGGGAAAAACCCTGCAGGTGTCGACTACCTTCTTAATTGAAATAAAAATAATAAATTAGTGAATGATAGAAAGAAATAGGACAAATTAAAAATATCTGAAGAGCAGAAGAAAACAATAAAAAATAAGAAACTCTGTTGTGAACTTATCTTAATTAAATTATATTTTGTACATGGTGATATACTTTACTCCGGTTGCATATATCAAAGGTGGATAGGTTGATAGATCAGGTAAATAGATCAATTGGTGAAGCTTCCTTAGAGGCATTGGTGGGTCAGTGGTAGGTTGCTCGCCTATCATGCGGAAGGCCCGGGTTCGATTCCCAGCCAATGCCTCAACCCCAGCCACTGGATACAGTGCTGGTCCCAAGCCCGGAAAAAATGGGAGGGTTGTGGCAGGAAGGGCATCTGGCGTAAAAACCTGTGCTAAGTTGTTGTGCGGACCAGTTGGTCTGCTGTGGCAACCCCGAACAGGGAGCAGCCGAAAGCAACTTCGGTGAAGCTTCCTTTAACCAAATGAATATCCAATATCCAATTGTAAATGAAAAAAAAAAGTTTCTCAGTGTGGTCTTAGAATGTTGGACTCTAGAATGTATGTATACTGTATGTACAAATGAGCAATATTTTGGATTTTATATTATTTGCATATCTCACAACATACTTTTATTTTAATTAGGCTTCATTTTAGCCTTGACAATGTGCACAAATGTACTGAAAAGTTTCCAAACAAGGCATTTTAAAATTTTCAATAAATAAATAAAAATAGATATTAAAAAATGCAAACTTAGAGTAACAACTAAAATACAACAACAGAAACAACAACAACAACAATAATAATAATAATAATAATAATAATAATAATAATAATGCTTCATGCCCAGTGTTTCTGGGGAGGCAGGAGAATTTAACGTAAAAGCCTGGAAGTGGTTACTGAAGATGAATGAGTGAATGATTGAATGAATGAAAGAATAATAAGATGAAGGAGAACAAGAGGAATGAACCATCAACATGTTAGTTTAATTAACAGTAACCTCTCATTCTAATTGTTCTCGTTATTTTTAATCCTTTTCTAAATAGCAACCTATTAACATCACATTATATACCATATATACAGTCCAAGATATGTACAACAGTATGCATAATAATCTCAGTTTTACAGTCTTTTAACCCACACTCAATCCCAACCTTAGCTTTTTTTCATGAGTCGAATCAAGTGAATCCTTATACATTTACAGTCCTAATCTGCTATCTTGTTTGTGGGCTCTCAGTCTTAGAAAGCTGTGAAGTATGTGTTGAGACCTGCAGTCATGTTTATCTAACCTGGTACCAAGAGACCTCTAATACCCACCCAGCACACGGACACCATCAACTCATAAAGTCAGCTCATTCATCAATGTCTTTGTATGTTCACGCTCTCTTTCTCTCTCTCTCTCTTTCTCTCTCTCTCTCTCTCTCTCTCTCTCTCTCTCTCACTCACACACTCACACACTCACACACACACACACACACACACACACACACACACACACACACACACACACACACTCATAAACAAACACAGATAGGGAAACATCGAACAATGTTCGCACACCTCACCTTCAACAGTAATGACAGACTGTGTAAAGTGACTTCTATATGAATATACATGATAGAGAGAGTTGAGCAGAGGATGAGTGTAGAGTGGGTGTGTGGTATTTATGTAGCCTCTAAGCAACAGCTGTGCATTAAGAGAGAATGTCAAACATAATAGATGTGCATTGGAGAGTAATTAGAGCTGTCACTGTGTTTTGTCAGCAGTGCACAATAGTATGGAGAAATGAAAAGGTGAGTGTGTCTGGGACTCTGAAATTCAGCAGAAAAATGTGAATGTGAACTTAATTTGATGAAATGACGAAATCAATCTAACAATTCCATGTATATATACACCAATCAGACATAACATAGTGTGTGTTTGCGTGAGTGAATGAGAGTGTGTGTGTGCCCTGCGATGGGTTGGCACTCTGTCCAGGGTGTATCCTGCCTTGATGCCCAATGACGCCTGAGATAGGCACAGGCTCCCCGTGACCCGAGTATAGATAAGCAGTAGACAATGAATGAATGAATGAATGAATGAATGTAGGAATCAGTTCACAAGCTACGGACCCTGTCTTTATATAAGGTTCCTTTTTCTTGTACATGCACAAATACCTGTGCCTTGTAAACAGTGGGACACACACACACACAAATTTGTTATTTCAACAGCTAGATGATAAAGTGTTTTATTAGGTTTTAATTTGTTACTATCTTTAGTATAACATGAATCTTAACAGGAAAACCTAATTGATCTCAAGTCCTGCTATTTTACAGCTCCCATGATCCCCTTGTGCTCCTAGACTTGATGTTAACTGACATCTTTAGCATGATCATTTCTCAGATCTTGTATTAACAGGCATGTGTGAGTAGAGTGACAGATTCTTTTCACATATGAATAGTTAATTACAAAAAAATGACAGCATTAGAGCTAGGATAAATGTAGCACTTCAGTACATTTGGATACTTTTTTGTTCTTTAACTCAAGTAAAAATTCAAATTGAGGACTTTTACCAGAGTAACATTTTAACTAAGGTACCTGTACTTTCACTTAAGTACTGTTTCAGATGTAGCTGAATGGTTAATTTTGTTTATGTTCATCACACCAGGGATTTGATGAACACAAAGTTGGTTTATGTGAACATCATGCAAGCCCTCCATATTTTCCTTTTTTTGTGCATTATTATTATTATTATTATTATTATTATTATTATTATTATTATTAAACATAAACTGTGGCTGGCAATCATGAAGTGCTCAAATATATATTTTTCTTTTGGTTAGCACTGATATTGGACGAGAAGGCCTTTCTCACAGTCACCACTTTAATTCATCCCAAAGGTGTTCTATCAGGTCTATGAGGTCAGGACAGTCAAGTTCCTCCACACCAAACTCACTCATCCATGTCTTTGTGGACCTTGCTTTGTGCACTGGTGCGCAGTCATGTTGAAACAGGAAGGGGTCATCCCCAAACTGTTACCACAAACTTGAGAGCATGAAATTGTCCAAAATTTATTGGTACGCTGGAGCATTAAGCATCCTTTCACTGAAACTAAGGGGCCAAACCCAAACACTTGAAAAACAATCATACACCATAATCCCCTTCCACCAAACTTCACAATTGGCACAAGGCAGTCAGGCAAGTACCGTTCTCATGGCAACCACCAAACCCAGACTCATCCATCAGATTGCCAGACAGAAAAGCATGATTCGTCACTCAAGAGAACACTCCATGAGTCCAGTGGTGGCATCCAACACTTTGCATTGCACTTGGTGATGTAAGGTTTGGATGCAGCTGCTCGGCCATGAAAACCCATTTCATGACTCCCTCTCTACGCAATGTTCTTGAGCTAATCTGAAGGCCACATGAAGTTTCAAGGTCTGTAGCTATTGACTCTGCAGAAAGTTGCCGATTTCTGCATGCACTGACCCCACTCTCACACAATCACTCCTTGCTATATCCCTAGTCAAGCTATTTGTGCTTGTATGCACTGATTTATTAATATTCTTAATGCCTGCTGAGATATAGTTTTATATATAATTGGATATAAAATATATATGGGATATAGTTTTAACCTGTAGCATATTATGTTTATTTCACATGCAATTAACACATAAATTAAACCCAAGCTGTTGGAATTAACTTCTGTCCAGTGAGATGACATTATCTTGAAGATGAATTTTACTCAAATAACAACCGCAACAACATAACAATAACACAACATAACTGTTAGCCTCTCTCTTGACTTGCTAAAAACCAATTTAAATTCATATAAAGACCTCTGTTACATTACGCTAATGACACTACTTTGCCTACAGTACAAGTCCATGAAGTCTGCAGGGGTAATGTTTTGAATTTTCTATATTTAAACAGTGACGGCAATATAGCTATAAGCTCTAATTTAGGCAATTGCCAAAATGTCAGCTCTCACCTGTTATGTGTCAGTGATCAAACAGCTGATATGTGCTTTCTATGAGACATGTGAAGATAGCCAGCCCTATCTTTTTGAACTATTGCTCATGCTGTGCTCATAGGGCAGTGTAACTGTCTGCAACACAATTTGTCCTGATCTGCATATTTGAACTCACAGACACTCACTATTGCCTAGTGTCACTATGATTGACAAGGGAGAGAGAGCACAGCCAATTTTGCTCCCTTGGCTCCCAGCCACAGATAACAAACACTTTTCTGTTGTTCCACATGGGATCCCCCAAAAAATCCAAACATCTAAAATGTAAGTCTTATATTTAGATTTATATATGTTACTTTGTTCGCTTATTTGCCTTTAGAACAAAAGATTGTTGCATTTTGAGTGTCAGGGTCAAATGATCTATGAGATGGCCTGTTAACCAGCCTGGTAAAACAGTGAAATTTGGTTAGTATTAGTAAGCATTTTTTATATGTAATAAAAGGAACTAAAAAGAGCCTTAAAAGCAGCACTATATTTAAAGTATAGATAAAGTAACATTTCACAGTCAACCCTATATTAAACTTTTTAAGGTTTAACTGAATAAAATGCAGATCCTGACAATAAAAATGTGAATTTTCAGTTGATGTTTACAATGTCATTGGACATTATTGACAAACTTATACAATGATTCAAGCCTCACTTGCTCACTGACTCACACACCGAGCCAAAATGCATAAGTAAAACAACGTTACCATGGTGACAAAATTGCTCTCTCCCCTCACTCTCTCTATTCTTCCTAATATAAGACATTATCACTGATAGGTTGAAAGGCCCAGAGTATCCTTGTGAATAATAACACTTTAGTTTATTAGCTTGCTGCTGAAGGATGGCATGTTGCTTTGTTTATGCTCAGTGTGAAGGTTTTAGCTTTGACTTGAAATTTTGCATCATATGTCTTTTGATTTTTACTATGATGGCCACTTTTGCTTTATTCATTTAATCTGGAACATGAAAAGAAAATGGGAAAAGAGAATGAAAGCCACTCACAGCAGCCATCTTCTAGTTCCTATGTGGGCACAGTGGCTCTAAGGCTTATTTTCCCCATTTGAATCCACTTCTTTTTCAAAGTAACCACTTGATATATTTATATTGGTTCATTAGACCAAAATGTTGTCTAGGAAATTACATTGTCCTTATATTTTAAAAGGCTTTCTTACATTTAGGTTTTGCATTGCATTTTTAGAAGTAATTAAAATATGTTTTGGGGCTTTGGAGCAATAATGTCTTAGATAGATAGATAGATAGATAGATAGATAGATAGATAGATAGATAGATAGATAGATAGATAGATAGATAGATAGATAAAGAAAGAAAGAAAGTGTCAGAATTAGCAGAACAAATAAAGAAATCCAGGATCATACACAATGATCAGTCAAATACAATGGTTCACAAATTATTTAAAGGGTGCTTTGTACAGCAATAAGCAGATAACAGCAATTGAGCATAAAAATAATGAGGTGTTCATAGAATTTGGAGAAGGGTGCCCTCTGGTGGCTTGGAGGTGGCATGTCCAACAGACCTGTGATGTACTGGTGTCCTTTCTTGCGTGTGAGGGGCAGTGTTCTGGATTCACTGTGATCCTGGACAGAATACACTTATTACTGAGGATTAATAAATAAATGTAGGGTTGTAGCTGGAACAGTAGGATATACAACTGGACACCTTCCGCACTAATGTAATTCTAAGCTATTTTAAATCAACTATTAAATGGGAGCATGATAAATTAATGGTTCATGGCTTTTCTCCAGGGTTAGGGTTTAATTCCTGCTTCTGCCCTGTGTGCATGGAGTTTGCATCCCCCCCTATGATTCAGGCTTCCTGTGACCTTGTGTAAGATAAGCAGTACAGAATATTGATGGATTGGTAGAAGTTATTAAACTTATAAAGCCCTCCTCATGGAATATTATTGATGTTTGCCAAATGAAATTTCTGTGTATGTAGTACTTTTGGTGAAAAAAGGACTCCTTATTCTGATTAATGTCTTGTGCAAATTAGATCCCAAATTTGGAAACACAGACACTCAAATACTTGGCCAAGAAAGTTCCCAAACCAGACTATGTTTGACTTTTTTTTGACTGCATTATTCAAGCCTTGCTGCAAAGCAGTGTTTCATGTACATATCAGCGAGCCCATCTGAGTATAAAGAGTTCCTGCTCTTTGACACTTATGCTAGTTTGTCATCAGATACAGAGAGTTGAAAAAACATTCGATATGAAAGGAAGTAGGCTTCTGATGTAGTTATGGTAGGGATATGGTAAGGATCTCAAGACGTTTTTCAGAAACAATATGCAACAAAACATGATTTTTTCAAGTTATTTAATTCCATCACTCTGTCACTTCACTTAAGCTACATGCCCCTCACTATCAAAAGCCCTGACATTAATTAGGTGTTTGTGTGTGTGTATATACATGCATATATGCATTATCTATTTAATTCCAAGACCACCACATACGCATCCAAACTGGACCATGGAGCAGTGGAATAAGGTGGCCTGTTCTGATGAATCTTGTGATGCATATATATTTAGCCAGTGTATGTGTGTGTAAATATATATATATATATATATATATATATATATATATATATATATATATATATATATATATATATATATAAAACTTAACTGAATTGAGTGTTTCACTCATTCTTTAATTTGAGCATTCTTTTTTGTCACTGGTAGTACTTTCTGTCTTGAATAATTTGTTATATTACTTGGATAAGGCCACAACTCTTTCCAAAAATTATACATACCTCTTTCTTCAACCACCAATATATCTGCTGATTTGCCTCAAAAATAGATGAATAGAAGCCCCTATACTTTAATAGTAACAAAGTGAATGAAGACAGGCTTTCTTCAAAACCCACAAATTCTTTTTTTTTTCTTTAAAACACACAAGACACATATCTATTACACATGCCCATTATTTTTATGGCTGTGTTAAAAATTCCCAGTGCTGTCACCCTTCAGTTTGATATCAGTGTTGATAGTTTGTAACAGAACTTGAGGACAACAAGAGATACAAGGCTAGTAATGAGGTAGGATGTGAGCATGGACACATGCCTTTAAGCCTAAGGGAAACCAGAAACAAAATGGTTTATTTTTTTTGTCTTTTTAATGCATTTTTCTTAAATGCATTAAGATGTAACATAAAAACAATAGGCTATTCATTCATTCATTGTCTACCGCTTATCCGATCGATTCTTGGGTCACGGGGAGCCTGTGTCTATCTCAGGCGTCATCGGGCATCAAGGCAGGATACACCCTGGACGGAGTGCCAACCCATCGCAGGGCACACACACACACACACACACACTCTCATTCACTCATGCAATCACACACTACTGACAATTTAGAGATGCCAATCAACCTACAATGCATGTCTTTGGACCGGGGGAAGAAACCGGAGTACCCGGAGGAAACGGGGAGAACATGCAAACTCCACACACACATGGTGGAAGTGGGAATCAAACCTCCCACCCTGGAGGTGTGTGGCAAACGTGCTAACCATTAAGCCATTGTGCCACCCCAAGAGACCCCACCCCAAGAGACCCCACCCCAAGAGACCCCACCCCAAAAATGTATTCAAATTTCATATTTGTCTTACTGTAATATTTTGCACAATGAAACAGAAATAATGTGGCAAACAGCTTAAAGCATGAACTTCAAGAAACTATTTTATTGCATCTATCCATATTCCTGAATTCTAATGTTTTATTACATCACAGTGTTACATGTGTGCAAAAGATGCTGGAAAAAGTAACCATATGAGACAATAAAATGTCATTCAATATTATTTGAGAATTGAAACACATTTTGTTCACCATATTGAAACATTATATATATATATATATATATATATATATATATATATATATATATATATATATATATATATATATATATATATATATATATATATATATATATATCTTCTTCTTCTTTCGGCTTTTCCCTTTAGGGGTCGCCACAGCGAATCATCTCTCTCCACCTATCCCTATCTTCTGCATCCTCAACACTTGCACCCACTAGCTTCATATCCTCATTAATTCCATCCATATACCTCCTCTTTGGCCTTCCTCTTTGCCTCCTGCCTGGCAGCTCCATGTCCAACATTCTCCTACCAATATACTCACTCTCCCTCCTCTGAACATGTCCAAACCATCTTAATCTGGCCTCCCTAACTTTGTCCCCCAAAAGTCCAACATGAGCTGTCCCTCTGATGTACTCGTTCCTAATCCTGTCCAATCTTGTCACTCCCAAAGAGAACCTCAACATCTTCAGCTCTGCTACCTCTAGCTCTGACTCCTGTCTCTTCCTCAGTGACACTGTCTCTAAACCATACAGCATGGCCGGTCTCACCACTGTCTTGTACACCTTCCCCTTGATTCTCGCTGATATTTTCCTATCACACAGAACTCCTGACACCTTTCTCCACCCATTCTAACCTGCCTGCACTCGCTTCTTTACCTCTTTCCCACTCTCTCCATTACTCTGGACTGTTGACCCCAAGTACTTAAACTCCTGTACCTTCTTCACCTCTTCACCCTGTAACCTTACTGTTCCACTTCCCTCCCTTTCATTCACACACATGTACTCAGTCTTACTACGACTGACTTTCATTCCTCTTCTCTCCAGCGCAAACCTCCACCTCTCCAGGTTTTCCTCCACCTGCTCCCTGCTCTCACTACAGATCACAATGTCATCTGCAAATATCATCGTCCAAGGAGACTCCTGTCTGACCTCCTCTGACAACTGGTCCATCACTAGAGCAAACAGGAAGGGGCTCAGAGCCGATCCCTGATGCAGTCCCACCTCCACTTTGAACTCCTCTGTCTGACCTACAGCACACCTCACCACTGTCCTGCTCCTCTCATACATGTCCTGCACCACTCTGACATACTTCTCTGCTACTCCTGACTTCCTCATACAGTACCACAGCTCTTCTCTTGGCACCCTGTCATACGCTTTCTCCAAGTCTACAAACACACAGTGCAACTCCCTCTGACCATCCCTATACTTCTCCATCAAAATTCGCAGAGCAAAAATTGCATCTGTTGTGCTCTTTCTGGGCATGAAGCCATACTGCTGCTCACAAATTTCCACTACCTTCCTTAACCTAGCTTCCACTACTCTTTCCCACAGCTTCATTGTATGGCTCATCAACTTTATCTATAGTTGCTGCAACTCTGCACGTCACCCTTATTCTTAAAGATCGGCACTAACACACTTCTTCTCCATTCCTCAGGCATCCTCTCACTCTCTAAAACCCTGTTAAACAAACTAGTTAAAAATTCCACTGCTGCCTCTCCCAGACACTTCCAGACCTCCACCGGGATGTCGTCAGGACCAACTGCCTTTCCACTTTTCATCCTCTTCAAAGCCTTCCTGACTTCATCCTTTCTAATCTTATCTACTTTCTGTTCCACAGAGTTCACCCCTTCTACTCTTTTTTCCCTCTCATTTTCCTCATTCATCAGCTCCTCAAAGTACTCCTTCCATCTCCTCTGTACACTCTCCTCACTTGTGAGCACCCTTCCATCTCTATCCTTAATAACTCTAACTTGCTGCACATCCTTCCCATCTCGATCCCTCTGCCTAGCTAACCTGTACAAATCCTTCTCTCCTTCTCTAGTGTCTAACCTAGTGTACAACTCTTCATATGCCTTCTTCTTGGCCTTAGACACCTCCCTCTTCACTCTGCGCTGTAACTCCTTGTATTCCTGTCTATTCTCTTCATTCCTGTCCATGTCCCACTTCTTCTTGGCTAATCTCTTCCTCTGGATACTATCCTGAACTTCCTCATTCCACCACCAAGTCTCCTTATCTTCGTTCCTCCTTCCAGATGACACACCCAGCATCTTTCTCCCTGTCTCCCTGATCACTTCTGCTGTAGTTTCCCAGTCATCTGGCAGCACTACCTGACCACCCAGAGCCTGCCTCAACTTCTGTCTAAATTCCTCACAACATTCCTCCTTTTTCAGCTTCCACCACTTGGTTTTCTTCTCTATCTTTGACCTCTTCGTCTTACAGACCATCAGAGTCATCCTACACACCACCATCCTATGCTGTCTGGCTACACTCTCTCCCACTACCACTTTACAGTCACTAATCTCTTTCAGATTGCCTCTTCTACATAGGATGTAGTCTACCTGTGTTCTCCTACCTCCACTCTTGTAAGTCACTCTATGCTCCTCCCTCTTCTGAAAATAAGTGTTAACCACAGCCATGTCCATCCACTTAGCAAAGTCCACTACCATCTGTCCTTCAAGGTTCCTTTCCTTAACTCCAAACTTGCCCATCACCTCCTCATCACCTGTGTTCCCCTCACCAACATGTCCATTAAAATCCGCTCCTATCACCACTCTCTCACCCGTGGGAATACTCTCCATCACCTCATCTAATTCACTCCAGAATCTCTCTTTCTCCTCTAACTCACAACCTACCTGTGGGGCATAACCACTAACAACATTCAACATCACCCCTTCAATCTCTAACTTCAGACTCATCACCCTGTCTGACACTATCTTCACCTCCAGAACATGCCTCACAAACTCCTCCTTCAGGACCACACCTACCCCATTTCTTTTACTATCCACACCATAATAAAACAGCTTGAATCCTGCTCCTATACTACGAGCCTTGCTACCCTTCCACCTGGTCTCCTGTACACACAGTATATCCACCTTCCTTCTCTCCATCATATCAGCCAGCTCTCTACCTTTCCCTGTCATAGTACCAACATTCAGAGTTCCTATTCTCAGTCCTACACTCTTACCTTTCCTCTTCTCTCTCTGTCTGTGCACTCTCCTCCCTCCTCTATTTCTTCGACCAACAGTAGCCCAATTTCCACCGGCGCCCTGTAGGTCAACGGCGCCCGATGGCGGTCGTTGTTAACCTGGGCCTTGACCGATCCGATATGAAATTCGTACTGACGATCTGCATGGTTAAATTTGGCAATGTTTTACGCCGGATGCCCTTCCTGACGCAACCCTCTCTATTTTCCGGGCTTGGGACCGGCACAGAAGTCACTGGACTGTGACCCCCATGGCTAGATTATATATATATATATATATATATATATATATATATATATATATATATATATATATATATATATATATATATATATTAATTAACAGGTAAACAACAAAAATTAACCTTGTTTTACTCATTGAACAAAAGATTTCAACAAAAATGCGTATTCTAACTGAGTTAGGACACCCTACCCCGTAATAGCTAGTGTTACCCCTTTTGGCTGAAATAACTTCAGTGAGATGCTTCTTGTAGCCATCTACCAGTCTCTGCCATCGATCTGAGAATAGTTTGCACTACTCCTCAACACAGAATTCTTTCAGCTGTGAGATATTTGAGGGGTCTCTTGCATGTACAGCCTGTTTCAAGTCACCCCACAGCATCTCAATGTGATTAAGATCTGGGCTTTGACTTGGCCATTCCAGGACTCTCCTTTTCTTAGTTTTCAGCCAGTCCTTGGTGGATTTACTGGTATGTTTTGGGTCATTGTCATGTTGCAGGGTCCAGTTCCGCTTCAGCTTTAATTTTTTTACAGGTGGTCTCACATGTTCCATACCCTCTGATTCACGGGAGAATTCATGGTGGATTCTATGATGGTGAGCTGGCCAGGGGCAGCAAAGCAACCCAAACCAGGACACTTCCATGTCTGTTTTACAGTTGGTATGAGGTTCTTTTCCTGGAATGCTGTATTTAGTTTGCGCCAAACATGTCCTCTGTTCTGGTGTCCAATTAAATTTACACTCATCTGTCCAAAGAACATTATTCCAGAAGTCCTGGACTTTGTCTAGATTCTCTCTGGCAAACTTCAGTCTGGCCTTCATGTTTTTCTTAAAGAGCAAAGGGTGCCTCCTTGCACACCTCCCACGAAAGTTAAACTTGTGTAGTCTCTTTCTGATTGTAGAGGCAAGCACTTTCACATCAACAGTAGCAAGAGTCTGCTGTAGGTCCCGTGATGACATTTCAGGGTTTTTGGTGACTACCTTTAGCATCTTGTGGTCTGCTCTCGGGGTGAACTTGCTTGGACAGCCAGACCTTGGCAGTTTTGAATGTCCTCCATTAATTGTAGACTATTTTCTGCACAGTGGAATGACTGATTTCAAATTCTTTTGAGATCTTTTTAAAACCCTTACCAGCCTCATAAGCTACTACAATCTTCTTTCTGAGGGCCTCAGACAACTCTTTCAATCTCACCATGGTGTTCACTCTCACTTCAACAGTCAGGTGCACACCAAACTAAATGTCAGAGGTTTAAATAGGGCAAGCCTCCTTCAAAAAGCTGAGTAACAAAGTTATAAACATGTGTGCCTGATGTGATACACCTGTATGTGATTTTAGCCTTTTTAAGTGGGAATAAATGTCAGGATGTCCTAATTTATTCCTCACCAGAAATAGTTTTTTGAAAGTACATTTTACATAATTTTCTTAAGTCTTTTCTTCAGTTTTAATTGTTTAGTTATATGACTTGAATCTCTCAGTATTGTTAAAATTGATATTAAATATCTATATTTCCAAATATGTTAAAAAACACAAACCTTTATTGGGTGTCCTAATTTTTTGACATGACTGTGTATGTATATGTATGTGTGTGTGTGTGTGTGAGTGTGTGTGTGTGTATATATATATATATATATATATATATATATATATATATATATATATATGTATGTGTGTGTATGTATATGTCATGTCAAAAAATATATTTTAATCATATTATTAGACATATATACAGGGGTGTGATTTCTTATTTTTCTGCATGTTTGTCACACTTTAATGTTTCAGATAATCAATCATTCATTCATTGTCTACCACTTATCCGATCTACTCTCGGGTCACGAGGAGCCTGTGCCTATCTCAGGCATCATTGGGCATCAAGGCAGGATACACCCTGGACAGAGTGCCAACCCATCGCAGGGCGCACACACACACAATACGGACAATTTAGAGATGCCAATCAACCTACAATGCATGTCTTTGGACCAGGGGAGGAAACTGGAGTACCCGGAGGAAACCCCCGAGGCACGGCAAACTCCACACACATGTGGCGGAGGCGGAAATCGAACCCCCAACCCTGGAAGTGTGAGGCAAACGTGCTAACCACCAAGCCACTGTGCCCTCCTTCAGATAATCAAACACATTTAATTATTAGTCAAAGCTAACAGAAGTAAACACATCATGCAGTTTTTAAATGAAGGTTTTTATTATTAAGGGAAAATAAAATCCAAAACTACTATGGCCCTGTGTGAAAAAGTGTTTACCCCCCCTGTTAAAACATAACTTAAATGTGGTTTATTACACCAGAGTTCAATTTCTCTAGCCACACCCAGGCCTGATTACTGCCACACCTGTTTGCAATCAAGAAAAATAGGACCTGCGTGACAAAGTGAAGTAGACCAAAAGATCCTCAAAAGCTAGACATTATGCCGAGATCCAAAAAAATTCTAAAACAAATGAGAAAGAAAGTATTTGAGATCTATCAGTCTGGAAAAGGTTATAAAGCCATTTCTAAAGCTTTGGGACTGCCGCAAACCACAGTGAGAGCCATTATCTACAAATGGCAAAAACATGGAACAGTGGAGAACCTTCCCAGGAGTGACCGGCCGACCAAAATTACCCCAAGAGCACAGCGACAACTCATCCAGGAGGTTGCAAAAGACCACACAACAACATCCAAAGAACTGCAGGCCTCACTTGCCTCAGTTAAGGTGAGTGTTCATGATTCCACCATAAGAAAGAGACTGGGCAAAAATGGTTTGCATGGCAGAGTTCCAAGATGAAAACCGCTGCTGAACAAAAAGAACATAAAGGCTCGTCTTAGTTTTGCCAGAAAACATCTTGATGATCCCCAAGACTTTTGGGAAACTTCTCTGTGGACTGACGAGACAAAAATTGAACGTTTTGGAAGGTCTGTGTCCCATTACGTCTGGTTTAAAAGTAACACTGCATTTCAGAAAAAGAACATCATACCAACAGTAAAGTATGGTGGTGGTAGTGTGTTGGTCTGGGGCTGTTTTGCTGCTTCAGGACCTGGAAGACTTGCTGTGATAAATGCAACCATGAATTCTGCTGTCTCCCAAAAAATCCTGAAGGAGAATGTCCGGCCATCTGTTTGTGACCTCAAGCTGAAGAGAACTTGGGTTCGCATGCAGGACAATGATCCAAAACACACCAGCAAGTCCACCTCTGAATGGATGAAGAAAAACAAAATAAAGACTTTGGAGTGGCCTAGTCAAAGTCATTTAGCAGACGCTCTTATCCAGAGCGACTTACATTTTCGTCTCAATTTTTATATAACTGAGCATTTTTGGGGTTAAGGGCCTTGCTCAGGGGCCCAATAGTTGCAGCTTGGTGGACCTGGGATTCGAACAGCCTTCCAATCAGTAGGCCAATGCCTTAACCACTAAGCTACCACATCCCCAAAGTCCTCACCTCAATCTGATTGTGATGCTGTGGCATGACCTTAAAAAGGTGGTTCATGCTCGAAAACCCTCCAATGTGGCTGAATTACAACAATTTTGCAAAGATGAGTGGCCAAAATTCGTCCACAGCGCTGTAACAGACTCATTGCAAGTTATCGAAAACGCTTGATTGCAGTTGTTGCTGCTAAGGGTGGCCCAACCAGTTATTAGGCTTAGGGGGCAAACACTTTTTCACACAGGGCCATGTAGTTTTGGATTTTGTTTTCCCTTAATAATAAAAACCTTCATTTAAAAACTGCATGATGTGTTTACTTGTATTATCTTTGACTAATATTTAAATGTGCTTGATTATCTGAAACATTAAAGTGTGACAAACATGTAAAAAAAAAATAAATCAGGAAGGGAGCCAACACTTTTTCACACCACTGTATATATGATGCCTTATTTTATAAATATTATGTTACACTGCTAATAATTAATAAGTCAATTTTAAAAAAAAGCTGGGGTCTGATACAGTCTGAATATTGTTTTAACAATCTGATGTATGGTAGAGAATGTTTAATAAAGTGCACCATTAATTATTGATCTCATTTTGTGGTCCATTGGGTCAAAAATGCTGTTTCAAAATTACGTCATAAGCCTTGTCTTTATGTCATATTGTTACAGGCCTTGCTATATAATCTTCTATAGTTTATAGCTGTGTATTTTATAGTTCATAGTTGAACTGTATGTCTTGTATGATGTTCCTAGACTGTTCAGAAATTTTTGCTCATTTTATAATTTTATTTAAAACTCACATGATAAATCTTGTTAGCACAGCAGTGCTGCTGAGATTTGTCTAGCCCATTAGCTAAGTAGACTGGGGCTGAGCATGTTAGTATGTTTGCATGTTTGCATTGCTTTGCCTCTGTGTGTAGAGTTTGCATATTCTCTTAGTGCTTCAGGGGATTCCTCCAGGTACTTTATTATCCTCCACCAGTCCAACGACACACACTGTAGCCTGATTGGCCTCTCCAGATTGTCTGTAGTGTGTGAATGGGTGTGATTGCGTGATTGTGTCCTGAGATGAGTTAGGACACCATCCAGGGTGTCCACTGCTTTGTTCCCCGAGTCCACTGGGACTTCAGGCTCTCCATAACCCTGTGTAGGATAAGCCGTACAGAAAATGAATGGATGGATTTATTTAGTGATTTTATTTTGTTTACAGCAATTCACACATGGATATAAAGACTTGAGATGACATTAGATCAAATTATAAAAATGTTCTATTTTACATTTTCTCCTTTTTCCTGCTTCTTCCGCTTTAATATATTACTTTATATGTTGTAACCCATTGTGTGTTGCACTCATTTAAAATTTCAGAAGCACCTGTAAGCCAGAAATAAATTCCTTCAGTGTTTAAGCACACTTGTCCAATAATGCTGTCTCTATTCTATTTTATTCCAAATACAAATTTTCCCAACAACTTCTTGTTCTCATCATGGGGGGCATATTGGGACAAAACTGCACTCTAAACCTTGGCTCTATTTAGCCATTTTCAAAACAAATAGCTCAGAATTTTAAAATTCTACTAAATCACTGAAATGCATTTGACCTACATCAATCACGTACACTTGTAATTGGAACAGTGGTTCTCAGTCCCAACCTAGAGAACAATGTTCAGTTTACAATTACTCCCTCTGCTCTAACATACCTCATCTCATGAAAGGCTGATGACTTGAATTAGGTATATTAAAGAACCATTTCACTCCACCCCCTAGCATACACACACAAACAAACACACCCACTATCCCTGAGGTGCAAACACTGGGCTGGCAATTTCTCATTTCACATTTCTTTTATTTTATGTGCCGAGTGGACTGAATTGCATGCTCAGAGTTCCACCACCTTCCAAATCGTACTTTAACCCTGTGTAGTAGTACATGTGTTTAACACCACTTTCAATCTGAATAGAAATGGACAAGCTTAGAGTATTTTCTGAATTGAGTGGATGAGTTTAAATATTAGTATCAAAATGTTAATAAGATTCCTTTATTTTATCTTTATTTTCTATTCTGTTATTTCATGAGAAAATCATTCAGTTTGCATGAGGGTGATAGTAAATATCTTAGAATATTATAAATTATAAAATTTGGTTCTTGAGAATTTGCACAAATCTGAATCTGTGAGGGCATATCAGACAGCATGATCATGCTGTAATTGCAAACTTACAAAAATACTGTCAATTTTATGATAACTAATTAACTAATAACTAACTAATAGCTAATTGAGCTTGATCAATGAGTTTACACAGGAGGAGGCATAAAATTTAACACAATCATTTTTTGGCCATATTCATATACAGTATATTGCCAAAAGTGTGTGTATTATGGGCATGTAATTTTACACCTTAAACACCTTAAACTTCAAATGGGACAAGTGTGCACAGCCAATTCATTTATTGTGTTTTCGGGAGTTTTGAAATTGAAGAACCCAAACAGAACCCCAGAGGAGCAGAAAACATTCAGAACTCACACAAACCTTAACTTGTGCACAGGATGAAGCCTGAGACCCTGTGTGACACCAACGCTACTCACTGCACCATCATGCTAGCTGTATCAAAAACTAACTTGTAAAAATTGCTCCATTAAGCTGTGACCTAGATAGACTAGACATATAAAGTCTTATTCAATATGCATTTTCTTTGTGATGTGAATGAGAGAATGTCACTGAGTTTGAGGTCTGCTTACCTCCACACAACATCATTCCTGGCACATACTGGCACTTATCAGAGTGTGCTCCATTAGAAGAACAGGATAGGGATTACCATATTCATATACCTCATCCATCTTAGCTGTCTCTTCAGTTTAGATTGCATTGACACTTCAGAACAAGCAAATCCAAACTCAAGGAGATACCTCTCTCTCTCTCTCTCTCTGTAAATTAAATTAAACAATAGCCATTGTTTTACTTCTCCAGATATTTCCTCCCTTTTACAGGGCATAGTAGATTTGACAGGTGGCTTACTTGATGGCAAAACAGGATGTTCTAAAATTCTAATTTATTTAATACAGGGTGCCATTAAATTGCTTCAAGACATTTGTATTGTCTATAGCAGCCATGTCAGGCTGAAGCTATTATTTAATTTGCAAGACTGTCAAAGTATAAATTTCCCCTCATAAAACTGATGCCCTAAATTGATACATCTGCCATTGCTCTCTTGCGCTCTATTGATTGATGTTTTTCATCACCAAATGACTCATGTATCTCATGCCTGCTTTTATACTGACTCCATGTTTTTGCTGTTTTTGACAGAATTAACACCCCATCACTGAAACCTTAATTTGTAAAAATATTACTCATTATTAGACACTTACTCTTGTGACATGATGATTTTATGGTGTAGTCTCATAGTTATACACCCCACACACACACATCCTCCTGGTTTGAATCTTCCAATGATTGGTATTCAGCCTCAGTATTGAACACAAATCTCCCAGCTCAGTTGGCGGTTTATGTAAGATTTACAGTTATTCTACCTGAATATACCATAAAACATCCTCAGAATGTATGCCACAGATAAACTACTGCAAAGCAGCAGTTGGTATGAAATAGTTTGATATTGGCACTGATAACTGACCAGCACAATGTCAACTAAATATGTATTTGTCATAAGATATTATGTAGATCTTCTGTTTTTTTGTTTGTTTTTTGTTTGTTTTTTTTAATGGGAAAGGACCATCAATCTTTCGATATACAAAAGATTGATTCACCAAATTTGCATCCTAACTATGAGGCACTGACAGGGACTATACAGTATAAGTTTGGTGGGATAGCTATTGCAATTTGTTAGCCATTCATGCAGAAATGCAGATAATTACAAAAGTTTAATAGTTAATTGATTGGTTCAATATGTTATAAAACAGTATTTATCAGTCTCTAGAAATGATTTCACAAAATCGATCACACATTATCGTTTATCATATCACATGTTATCATTTATGACACATACACACATCTCAGAAAAAAGTACTTTTCTTTGTTGTTTCTTTGGTGTTAATATCAACTTTTTGTTTATATTTATTTCCCTGGAAAAATGCATACATTTAACTTTAATTACTGTATTACTGTATCTTTACAGTATATAGTAAATACTGTATATAAATATATAGTAATTATTGTCCAATTAATTACCTTAAATCTTGCTTAAAGGTACATTATGTCTTCATTTCAAAGGAACAAAAATAAGGGTGCCACTTCAGTGACAAGGAAGAGTTCAGTTCAATTTTCTGTCTTTAATATGCAGACATTTCTGCAGATATACAGTATATATAACAGAATAGACTGTGTATGTTTTACCCACATTACCTGAAAGTTATATAAATGTAAGTACGAGACTTCTGACAAGCTATGAATACAAATGTGACTGCTAATCAAAACTCAAAAGAAAATGGAAATTACAATGCAGGCATTTATATTACTGACACAGGCAGTAATTTTAAAAACACATTACTCCATCAAAGTGTTCAGAGGAACAATTTTAGCACATTTCCAACTAACAGGTGCCAACTGAATGATGAACATATTTATGGATTTGCCTCACTGAGATGAATGCATATAACATTCACTTTAAATATGGCCTTCTAAATGACATTTTCAGCTTAAGACTGTGAAAATGGCACCTTCTGTATGGAACACAGCGATGAATGTATTTTAAAGGGCAGTGGCCTTTTGGATGGGTTAATCATTTATGAGCTTCTCAGAAAAAAAAAGAAGAACAAAGAAAGTGAAAAGGTTATAAAACAGAATTTGAGTCCTCTTTTCATTATCATAGTGCAAGGGTAAAAATATAGCATAAGGTTATGTCATTAACACATAGGGGTGTGACTGATACAGTGGGGTCCAAAAGAGAGCACTAATGTAAATGCTTCTATTTTGTATTATTTGCTAATTCAATACAACAATTTTCATTACAAATTATATTACTTACAACACTGAAAAAAACACAGGATCTAGTTTGTCCCATTTTTGCTTTAATGACAGTGTGCAGTCTAGCTGGCATGGACATCACAAGTCTGTGTTAAACCTTTAGACACCTTTATGGATCAGGTATATCAATGTGTCCTCTGTAATCATTTAAATAGATGAGATTAGGCATGAAGAAAATCTGACCTTTTGTATAAAGCAGTTAACATGGTTTCAGCATGGTTTCAACATCATTTCAGCTCATTTGCTTACATTTAAATAGGGACCTAGAAAGAAATGTGATTATTAACTATTCAATATATTCTTTGTTTTAAATACTTGGAAATACTAAAACTCTCTTTATATTCCATGGCAAGAAGCTCACAGATGCCCATGATTGCATAGTGTTGATGTGATTGATAGCGGTAAGAACGTATGCCATACCTCTCTCCCTGAATGCATGGCCAATTTTTATCTCTTGGAATCCTGTGGAAAACAGATGACTGTGGCATCATCAAATTACAAATTGTGATGATAGAGTGAATGCTTTTCTGATGCACCACTTGGTAGCCTTTCTCAACATTTTAATGATCAACAATGACCTACAGAGAAAGATAGTAATTAAAAAATGTCATAAAATTTCTAAGCATTCACACCAAAGTTGAGCTATAGTGTGCCAGTCTTATGAAAGTCTGGTTTTCTATATCATTAAGGTGTTCTGTCTGATATGCTGACCATAACAACACTTTTGCAAAACTTGAAAAACACTTGAAACCACAGCTTTCCTAAAGCAAGCCCCAGACCACCATTTCCAAGAGGACTGGAGATTTTTTCTTTTTTCAATAGCACTACAGACTCAACAGATGTGACATATGTTTTGAACTTTATATGGGGAGAATAAATGCATACTTACCTGTCTAATCACAACTGAGTTGTTTCTACTTGCTTCTAATAATTCAGACAGCTGTATTGACTTAGAAGATGGTAAAATCAAATTTATATGTATATATTATGTATTTTTAATAGTTATACATTATTTGGGTACTGTCACATTTGCCTCACACCTCCAGGGTTGGGGGTTCTCACAGAATGAGAAAAAAAGAATCCAGAAAATCACATTGTCTGATTTTTAAAGAATTTATTTGCAAGTTATGGTGGAAAATAAGTATTTGGTCTATAACAAAAGTTCATCTCAATACTTTGTTATATACCCTTTGTTGGCAATGACAGAGGTCAAACGTTTTCTGTAAGTCACCACAAGGTTTTTACACACTGTTGCTGGTAGTTTGGCCCATTCCTCCATGCAGATCTCCTCTAGAGCAATGATGTTTTGGGCTGTCTCTGGGAAACACGGATTTTCAACTCCCTCCAAAGATTTTCTATGGGGTTGAGATCTGGAGACTGGCTAGGCCACTCCAGGATCTTGAAATGCTTCTTACGAAGCCACTCCCTCGTTGCCCGGGCGGTATGTTTGGGATCATTGTCATGCTGAAAGACCCAGCCATGTTTCATCTTCAATGCCCTTGCTGATGGAAGGAGGTTTTTACTCAAAATCTCACGATACATGGCCCCATTCATTCTTTCCTTTACACGGATCAGTCGTCCTGGTCCCTTTGCAGAAAAACAGCCCCAAAGCATGATGTTTCCACCCCTATGCTTCACAGTAGGTATGGTGTTCTTTGGATGCAACTCAGCATTCTTTCTCCTCCAAACACGACAAGTTGAGTTTTTACCAAAAAGTTCTATTTTGGTTTCATCTGACCATATGACATTCTCCCAATCCTCTTCTGGATCATCCAAATGCTGTCTAGCAAACTTCAGATGGGCCCGGACATGTACTGGCTTAAGCAGGGGGACACGTCTGGCACTGCAGCATTTGAGTCCCTGGCGGTGTAGTGTGTTACTGATGGTAGCCTTTGTTACTTTGGTCTCAGCTCTCTGCAGGTCATTCACTAGGTCCCCCCGTGTGGTTCTGGGATTTTTGCTCACCGTTCTTGTGATCACTTTGACCCCACTGGGTGAGATCTTGCGTGGAGCCCCAGATCGAGGGAGATTATCAGTGGTCTTGTATGTCTTCCATTTTCTAATAATTGCTCCCACAGTTGATTTCTTCACACCAAGCTGCTTACCTATTGCAGATTCAGTCTTCCCAGCCTGGTACAGGTCTACAATTTTGTTTCTGGTGTCCTTTGACAGTTCTTTGGTCTTGGCCATAGTGGAGTTTGGAGTCTGACTGTTTGAGGTTGTGGACAGATGTCTTTTATACTGATAACGAGTTCAAACAGGTGCCATTAATACAGGTAACGAGTGGAGGACAGAGGAGCCTCTTAAAGAAGAAGTTCCATGTCTGTGAGAGCCAGAAATCTTGCTTTTTTGTAGGTGACCAAATACTTATTTTCCACCATAATTTGCAAATAAATTCTTTAAAAATCAGACAATGTGATTTTCTGGATTTTTTTTTCTCATTCTGTCTCTCATAGTTGAAGTGTACCTATGATGAAAATTACAGGCCTCTCTCATCTTTTTAGTGGGAGAACTTGCACAATTGGTGGCTGACTAAATACTTTTTTGCCCCACTGTACATGGCCAATAACTTAAGTAACTTCCACATCCATCTGTCATTTTAGAAATAGCTTGCTATCTTCATGCTATAAAGTTAGTAAAGCAAATATGCTATGGCTTAAATAATCTTGCCACAGAACGTGATACAGATTTCATTAGCAGCAGAACTGAATGCCGCAGAAAAGCGAACTGTTGTACAATATATAATTAAGCATTTTACATTTATGAAAGGCTGGCTCAGAACTATGCAGTAAAGTTAGCTAACTGACGTTAGTTAACAGAAAGCTAAAATGTAAAAACGTAAAACTTGCTAGCGAATTTACCTGTTGACACGTCCAGTAACACTGACCTAATGTTAAGAAAAAGTACTTAAATAAGACTAAATAGTTGACTTTCCGTGACAGAAGCAACATAAATAGCAGGGTGACACGCCTTCAGATGCCTCTTAAGATTCATGTTATTCTTTCCACCTATTTTATAGCCACAGGTTTTCTCTCCGTTTTCTGTGACAGTGCACAATGGGTTTTTTTTCTCAGTGGAATTATAACAGAAATGCTTCCATATATCAATTCTTCGTTTTCTTCCTAAAGCTTCAGGTGCTGAAGCCACTGCAGCTCGCCAGGCCAGTTCAAGTTTATTTAGCCTATCTGCGAACTGTCTGAGATGCAGACGGCCCTTATCAAGTCCAATGACAGGGACGCACATTTTTAAAGCAGTGAGCCTATACAAAAAGATTATTTATTTTGAATGTCCGATACTCCTAAAAAAAGCATTTTAGTCCAGTCTTGTCTCGTTAACAAAGAAACGTCTTACATTTATATAGTCATAGTTTTTATCGTCAGATATTAGTTTCGTCTTAGTCTCATCTTGTCTTAGTCACAGAAAAAATAGTCGTTAATGAATATTTTTCGTCTTCGTTAACGAAATTAACACTGTGAGCAAGTTTTAGAATATGGCAACATTAGTGTAATAAAAGTGAGTATATCACTGCATCTGCATATTTAATACCTTACTCCCTTTTCTGTTTATCACATCCTTCAGGAACTTCACCTCCTAGACCCCCCCTGACAACTGCCACATTCACACTCACATGCACATCATTTACTAAACAAGGAGGGTGAAAGCTAACACCTGTTTCCTCAGAAACCCATGAAACTAGCCAACTCCATCTTTCCAAGCTGCTGCTCATCCTGCATTACTGGGCAGTGTAACACACATGTAGGAAAGCACTATCTGCTCTCTTCTGCATACATAAATGCACATACACCTACAATTGGTTAGTGTTTACTGGGTTGGGAAATTATGTCATCTCTCCCACCAGGAGATTAAAGCCAATCTTGTTCTGCTTGGCTCCCAGCCATGGATGGCTGTTAGGATTCAAACTTATGATACTTATGATTGATAAGATGAAATCTATTTTGTATTTTGCACTAAGCCAATGTAGCAATCATAAAAATAATAGCCATTTGGACCAGATGTCACAGCTGAAAACGACCTACAGATTATGTAGCAATTTGTGAGATACAACAGAACCAGCCATTCCTATTTGAAACCCCTCGTTTCAGAAATTCTAATGCAAAACCCTTAACTGTTCAAGCTATACAGCTTGTGGAAATAGAGTCCAGTGACCCATAGTGTCACCATCAAACCAACCATTACTCTGCTGGGCATCTGAGACCATGCTAACACAGTTAACCTTTCACATCTGTTCCTTACTACTTGCCAAGCCTTTCTTCTCAGTCAAGCCGGACTGGTCCAGTGTTTTTCAACCCTGACCCCAAGCTTTGAACCTATTTCTGAAGTAAGGCCTTCGGAATGAAAACTCATTTTTGGAGAAGCTATCTATCTAAGACATGCCTAAAGCAACAGGCATCATAGAGATCTTTACTCCAGAGCTTGGGTTCAAGTCTGGACATGGAGGCGGATCAAGGTTTGTTAACCATCAATCTCTGAGGTGAGTTGACCTCAGTGTGTGGTGGAAGATGGGTAAGATGGGGGAGAAGGATCAGGGAAAATCCTGAAGTTATGATTGCCTGAAGCTCAGGGCTTACAAAAGCTGAGGCATATCTTTCCTTCAGCTGTCAGAGAGGCATGGGCTAGTCATCGCTCTCTCTCTCTCACTTTCTCTCAGTTTGACAGACAGGTAGAAGGTCAGCCAGGTGAGGCAGCACAGGTGGAGGCTCACTGATGCATGAGCTCCTTAGAGAATGTGCATATTAACAAATTCTTTAGCATAAGATGCCAACACTAACACAGAGTTGCAGAGGCTGCTCCTGTTTATATAAATATATATCTATAAATGACAAACTATACCCTGACTGAAATATTCACAAATAAAACCAAAGCAAAGTCATGCATGCTTCAGCTTAATACCATTTTTTACTAAGCTACACAGCTTGTGTGTGCAAGTGTTAATTGGCTGACATTTTGCATAAGTTGAAGATCTTACCTTTATTATATTGCAGTCATAAGTGTAATCTAAATTCATTCTTACTAGTCTTCTTTCCAGTCCATGTCTCGGTCCCCTAAAGTATCATTTTTTCAACACAGCTCTTTCAGATATTTCATCTGTTCATTGGGGACAAAAGTATTGTGTGGCAAATAATTAAGACAGGAGGCACACACACACACACACACACACACACACACACACACACACACACACACACACACACACACACACACACACACACACACACACACACACACACACACACACACACACACACACACACACACACACACACAAAAATCATTTCTGGGTCATCTCAAGGTTGAGAAAGAGAGATCAGCAGTGGCCTTTTGGATGAGTTAATCATTCATGAGCTTCTGAGAAACCAAGAACATGACCTGGAAGACAGACGAGAAAAGGCCTTGTAATGGGAAGAGATAGAATAATATATCAATCAGAGCAAGCCTCTGTCCTAAGACAAAATTAACCATAGCATATTTTTAAAATCCTTCAATTAACTTTAACAGTGCTGCAGGAAGGCTAACAGCAAGGCCGATAAAGAAATATAGCCTACACCTTAGCAGGTCTTCAGAACAGTAATGAGTTACAACATCAATTGTAGCTTACAAAACAGTAGCATTCAACACAATGGTAGCTTATCTAAGTAAGACAGTGTCACATATAACTTTAACCAAAGATACTTAGCAGGGTTACATCCCACTTGCCTTTCAAAGATAAAAAGACATTAATACAAGGTTTCATTTTTAGCATTCACATAAGACTCCTGTAATTTGTTTACAAATAATTTGTATACAGGGGGGGCACGGTGGCTTAGTGGTTAACATGTTTGCCTCACACCTCCACCGTGTGTGTGGAGTTTGCATGTTCTCCCCGTGCCTCGGGGGTTTCCTTCAGGTACTCTGGTTTCCTCCCCCAGTCCAAAGACATGCATTGTAGGTTGATTGGCATCTCTAAATTGTCCGTTGTGTGTGTGTGTGTGTGTGTGTGTGTGTGTGTGTGTGTGTGTGTGTGTGTGTGTGTGTGTGTGTGTCGGCACTCCGTCCAGGGTGTATACTGCCTTGATGCCCAATGATGCCTGAGATAGGCACAGGCTCCCCGTGACCCGAGAATAGTTCGGATAAGCGGTAGACAATGAATGATAATTTGTATACATTTACAAATTGTTTAATTGCCAAGGGAACCATGTCATTAAGCTGCAACATCAGGGCTGCTTTTCTGGAGGCATTGGTGGGTCAGTGGTAGGTTTCTCGCCTATCATGCGGAAGGCCCGGGTTCGATTCCCAGCCAATGCCTCAACCCCAGCCACTGGCTACAGTGCCGGTCCCAAGCCCGGAAAAATGGGAGGGTTGCGGCAGGTTAGGGCATCCAACATAAAACCTGTGCCAAGTTGTTGTGCGGACCAGTCGGTCCGCTGTGGCGACCCCGAGCAGCCGAAAGCAACTTCTTCTATGAGGGCTGATTTTCTATTTAGCTCCGACTACCAATCAGTGACAGCCAGGCGATTACACAGGTATTATGCAGAAACCCAGCATAGATTTGATCTCTGTTTGGGCTGATATCAATACAATACAGGTGGGTTTAATTTTTTCTCTTGAAAATGCTTAAATTACACGTAGACTGACTAAGCAAACATTGTGCACTGAAAGTGCAAATTACATAAAAAGTACAGATGAGAGAACTGTAGGTTCATGGTCTTACTGGTTTTTTTTTTCATTTGTTTGTATATTTGAACACATTCATTACTGCTACTCTTTTTACTATGCACCCAGTAGAGCACTATGGACTTGCAAATATATTTAATGTAGCTGTCTACTTGGCTATAAGTCTGTCACATAATTTGATCCACATCATTCTTAAAATGGCATCAATTAGCCTTGGGATATTTGTTTTTCACAATCCTAATAGTTTCATTGTCAAGCTATTAATAGATATTATATTTTAAGTTCGTATCATGAGCCATCACTATTATTAAAGTGCACAATATGCTTACATATACTGTAGGTAGCTAATGATCCATCAAACCACCACTTCCTTACATACTATTCTCTGCCTCAAGTGACAAAAAAAACCTGTCTGTTTCTGTTTCTCTGCTTTGTCTGCCTGTTTGTTGAACTCTCCCAAATTTCGTGCTGAGATAGAACTATAGCAGCAGGAGTTTAACATCCTTCTTGTCACTCCTGGAATGACAAATCAGGTGAAATTCATTCAGACTGGGCTGTGAGAAAATGAAAAGAATTCAACCAAACTTGTCACATTTTCATGAAGCACCAGATTAGAGTGCAGCTACCTGCCGTGTCCTGGCCGGTCAGCTGCTTCCTAACTCAGTGTGAAGACAGGTCTCTGGGAGACAAAGAGAGAGAGAGAGAGAGAGAGAGAGAGAGAGAGAGAGAGAGAGAGAGAGAGAGAGAGAGAGAGAGAGAGAGAGAGAGAGAGAGAGAGAGAGAGAGAGAGAGAGAGAGATAGCATGTTTCCTTTTAACAGCATAGCAATATTGTATTTTCCCTGACTGTTTCACTGAAACTTTTTGTTTTCTGAATATTTTGTTGTATTTGCATACAGTTTAATTCGATTCTATTCAGTAGTGTCTTAAACCCATCTTTGCTGAATTGAGTTGTTCTAGTTTTAAGGTAATATTATAAGTAAAACTGCAGGACCATTCTGTAAAAATGTTAAATAGGAAATAAAGAGAGACTTAGCATAAGAGCTTCTCTCACACAACCCAGTGCTGCTTTAATTAAATCCAGTGTGCTGAATATTGTTACAGTGCTCCTCAATGTGTAATTGCTGCTGTTTTGACAGATGACAGTTGCATTTTTTGGACAGGCGATGGAAAGACAGAGCTTTAAAATAGCAACAGCAGGAGCAGTGAGTGAAGCTTGGGGTGATATGTCGCTACAGGGTGATATCTCGCCTTCTGCCGGCTTTTATTAGTCACTCTTCCTCTCTGTTAAACCAAAAATACAGTTGAGCCTAACCTACAGCGCGCACACACACACACACCTGGACAGAAAGAGCCCATTCACAATTGATGAAAGAAATTTAGGAAATGTAAACTCACGAACAGAAGAATAAAGAGGAAAAAAGGGATTAAGAGAGAGAGCGAGAGATACAAACCTACATTTCATTGAAGTTTGATAGACCATGATTTGTTTTGCAGATTTAAGTCTTTAAAGATTTTATAGCCAATTGTTATATCAGGTTTTTGGCTGTTGATGCATTGTTGTGTAACATAGAACATTTACAATTTCAGTGTGATGACATGCTATTTTCGGTACACCTGACTATAAATTTTCCATAAAAAGAGGTATTGTGCCACTTGGGAGAGTAGATTAGGTTTGTGCTTTAAACCATTAATGTTAGGTCCCTATCAACTAACCTGGACCAACATAGTCTAACAAGTCACAAAACCTTGCATAATATAACATACATGGGCTGCTTTTAAATAAGTGGCTGATATTTGAATATGGATCATCTGAATGAGAAAAATTATTTATTTAAAAATTATTATTCATCCATTCATCAGTTGCTCTGTATCTCCATGTGGAAGTCAAGTCTACGAATGCTATTACTTTTCATTGGGGTTGATTGGGGTTTCAGTGGTAGCTCAAATGGTAAAGGTGCTGGGCTGTTTAAGGCAAGTTCAGAGTTCAAGCCCATGCACTGCCAAGCTGCAGGGCCTCCCTGAAAGATCTGTGCTACAGGGATGTTGTATTATGTCTGACCCTTTGCACTGACTCCAACTTTCTAACAAGCTGGTTATGTGGAAAACAAATTCGCTGTGATGTATATGTAAAAAATATAGGCTTATTCTTCATATTTAGATAACTACGATCTGGTACATGGTGGATCCCAACATATCCTTGGAATATTAAGCAAGGTGGGAATACTCCCTGGATAGGACTCTGGTCCATTATATAGCACCATACACACATGCACATGCTTTATATCTCTACATTTTATAGAAGCTCCACACAGACTGGACCCCATGTGCAAGATCCATAGACCATAGGTTACTGAGGGGCCAATGCTGTCTGCTGCACTGGTGTGCAATTTAACATCCATTTCTTGCTTGCAGCTATGACTGTTAAAAACATCCGTTGTATTGCTTGTCCCTAAATCTTCAAAAGAAAAAAAAACAGCTACAGGTAATATGCACGTCACAGCTAAATTGCTAGCTGTGCCAAAATTCTCAAGAAGTTTGCACATTACAGATTTCTAATGTAACTTCAACATCATAATCCACATTTGCAGCTTCAGCAGTGTCCCCCCCATCAAATTTGACTATATGTATGTTCATTTAGTAAGGTTGCTCATCCAGAATAACTTACAAAAAATGAGAGCCATTACTAGAACCTTCTGCTCCTTGCAGTGTTACAGCACACAGGAGTCATTTGAGGTTACTGCTCCAATTTTATTTGTGGGTGCTCAAATTAAGCCCAGAAATAAACAGAGAAAATGTTGTGTAGGAAATTAGATTAAATATTGTGAGATGGGGCATAAAAATATTTTGCAGTTGAAATACTGTACCTCTCAATGCTTTCTGCTCCTAACTCTATAAAACCACTTGGTTTGTTAGCTGTCACTTTTAAAAAAAAGGAAAACCTAAAGAAATTTCAAGACTGTCATTTCTCAGCACACAGAGAATCCATCTGATTATGCCCCCTGACATTTAAAATGGATCAGCGACATTAAGCAAATTTCAGAGGTCCTAACTTGGCTTCTGTGTCCAATAGACATTCATTATCCACCCTCTTTTTTCAGGCAAGGCCAATCTGTATCAGTATCAGCACGGTATCAGTTTTCTGAGGGAATTTGGGAATAAAGGGACAAATACAGGATTTAACTATAGTCCTAATGTTAATGCACATACACTGGGGTCCAAAAGTCTAAGAACACACTAAAAACCTGAGATTATTTTTCATTGAAAATAAATAGGTGTTACAACCACAGAAACAACGGCAGAGCACAGAACCCAGGGACAGTGGGTTAAATCGTTTTTACTGAAAGCAATGTGGGATGAAGTGAGATAGGTTCAATGCAAGTTTTTTTTTTTCACTAATACTTATATTATTGAAAAACAGTGGGGCAAAAAAGTATTTAGTCAGCCACCAATTGTGCAGGTTCTCCCACTTAAAAAGATGAGAGGGGCCTGTAATTTTCATCATAGGTACACTTCAACTATGAGAGACAGAATGAGAAAAAAAAATCCAGAAAATCACATTGTCTGATTTTTAAAGAATTTATTTGCAAGTTATGGTGGAAAATAAGTATTTGGTCTATAACAAAAGTTCATCTCAATACTTTGTTATATACCCTTTGTTGGCAATGACAGAGGTCAAACGTTTTCTGTAAGTTGCCACAAGGTTTTTACACACTGTTGCTGGTAGTTTGGCCCATTCCTCCATGCAGATCTCCTCTAGAGCAGTGATGTTTTGGGGCTGTGGCTGGGCAACATGGATTTTCAACTCTCTCAAAAGATTTTCTGTGGGGTTGAGATCTGGAGACTGGCTAGGCCACTCCAGGACCTTGAAATGCCTCTTACGAAGCCACTCCTTCGTTGCCCGGGCGGTGTGTTTGGGATCATTGTCATGCTGAAAGACCCAGCCACGTTTCATCTTCAATGCCCTTGCTGATGGAAGGAGGTTTTTACTCAAAATCTCACGATACATGGCCCCATTCATTCTTTCCTTTACACGGATCAGTCGTCCTGGTCCCTTTGCAGACAAACAGCCCCAAAGCATGATGTTTCCACCCCCATGCTTCACAGTAGGTATGGTGTTCTTTGGATGCAACTCAGCATTCTTTCTCCTCCAAACACGACAAGTTGAGTTTTTACCAAAAAGTTCTATTTTGGTTTCATCTGACCATATGACATTCTCCCAATCCTCTTCTGGATCATCCAAATGCTGTCTAGCAAACTTCAGATGGGCCCGGACATGTACTGGCTTAAGCAGGGGGACACGTCTGGCACTGCAGGATTTGAGTCCCTGGCGGTGTAGTGTGTTACTGATGGTAGCCTTTGTTACTTTGGTCCCAGCTCTCTGCAGGTCATTCACTAGGTCCCCCCGTGTGGTTCTGGGATTTTTGCTCACCGTTCTTGTGATCATTTTGACCCCACGGGGTGAGATCTTGCGTGGAGCCCCAGATCGAGGAAGAATATCATTGGTCTTGTATGTCTTCCATTTTCTAATAATTGCTCCCACAGTTGATTTCTTCACACCAAGCTGCTTACCTATTGCAGATTCAGTGTTCCCAGCCTGGTGCAGGTCTACAATTTTGTTTCTGGTGCCCTTTGACAGCTCTTTGGTCTTGGCCATAGTGGAGTTTGGAGTCTGACTGTTTGAGGTTGTGGACAGGTGTCTTTTATACTGATAACGAGTTCAAACAGGTACCATTAATACAGGTAACGAGTGGAGGACAGAGGAGCCTCTTAAAGAAGAAGTTACAGGTCTGTGAGAGCCAGAAATCTTGCTTTTTTGTTATTGACCAAATACTTATTTTCCACCATAATTTGCAAATAAATTCTTTAAAAATCAGACAATGTGATTTTCAGGATTTTTTTTTCTCATCCTGTCTCTCATAGTTGAAGTGTACCTATGATGAAAATTACAGGCCTCTCTCATCTTTTTAAGTGGGAGAACTTGCACAATTGGTGGTTGACTAAATACTTTTTTGCCTCACTGTACCTGTATGAAATGAAAATTGTTGAAAATTGTTAAATGAAGATTCATTCATTCATTCATTGTCTACCGCTTATCCGAACTATTCTCGGGTCATGGGGCGCCTGTGCCTATCTCAGGCGTCAAGGCAGGATACACCCTGGACGCAGTGGCGGACTGTCAGGGCCTGCAAGGCCTTCTCTGCTGGCCTAAAAAAATATCTGAATCACAAACTGATGTTAATTATATTTTGTCCATGAATACTTATTAAATAATTCCAAATGGTCTGTCAGCTTCCTTTCATAGCTTTTCCGATGGTTGCGCTGCTTCCAGACATGTATTTTCGTATTAAAGCATTTAACCAATCACATTTCAGCCATCATTTGTTGCCAGGCAGGGTCAAAGTCAAAGAAGTCCGCCCGGAGGCCTTCACAATCCGTTCTGCAGGCCCTCTAACACTAATAAATGTCGATGAAACTTTTGCTTCAACCAATCAGATTTTGAGTTGGTTTCACTAGGGCCCTCTAGCAGGCGTATGGCAACATCACCGTATTCAGACCCGTTGATTGGATAGGATCGCGATGGAACTGAAGCGCACGGATAATCTGTACAACAGAGTAATTGAACTGTTTTTGAGGAAAGAGAGGAGGATGGATTTTGTTTACAAATAATACGAATTTTTGGTGAGTAAAACGTTGCGATTTTCCTAAATAATATTGCAAGTTTATGAGGTTATTATTGATGTTTTTTATGTGTGTCGCGGCTGTAGTTGCAGTAAGAGGAGACTTGTTCACCCCTGGTTTGTCTATTCAATAAAGGCATTTATTGTGGCTACAGGAGTTATCGATCTGCGATGCAACGGCTCTTTAGACTGTATTTCTGCATATTAAGATGGTTTTTATGACCATAAATTGGTTTTTGAGGGGCGGGTTGATTCAGACGGAGCACTACTGAAGGCCCAGGTGTGAAATGCACGGTCCGCCACTGCCTGGATGGAGTGCCAACCCATCGCAGGGCACACACACACACACACTCTCATTCACTCACACAATCCCACACTACAGACAATTTAGAGATGTCAATCAACCTACCATTCATGTCTTTGGATTGGGGAAGGAAGAGGCACAGGGAGAACATGCAAACGCCACACACACGGCGGAGGCAGGAATCAAACCCCCAACCCTGGAGGTGTGAGGCAAACGTGCTAACCACTAAGCCAACGTGCTAACCACTAAGCCAACGTGCTAACCACTAAGCCAACGTGCTAACCACTAAGCCAACGTGCTAACCACTAAGCCAACGTGCTAACCACTAAGCCACCGTGCCCCCCCTTAAATGAAAATTGTTAAATGAAAATTAAATGAAAATTGAAAATTAAATGAAAGAAATTAATGCAAAATAGAAGCTTTTTCAGTTTTCAGCTTTTTGCTATCAGACTTTTGGACCCAACTGTAGTGTTTTGTGTTTCAGTTTTTAAAAAGGGACAGAATATTAAAATTATTCAATTCTACCAGATAACATGAAATGATTCGCATGATTACATTTGGCAATGTTTTACACCAGCAACCCTCTCTATTTATCCGGTCTTGGGACTGGTACAGAAGTCACTGGACTGTGACCCCATGGCTACATTGCCAAATTTAATCATGTGAATCGTGAATGCTCTAAATTTCATACAGGATCAGTCGACGCCTGAGTTACCTATGACTGCCATCAGCGCTGGTGACCTACAGGAGTACAGAGTCTGAAGTTAGAGATTGAAGGGGTGATGTTGAATGTTGTTAGTGGTTATGCCCCACAGGTAGGTTGTGAGTTAGAGGAGAAAGAGAGATTCTGGAGTGAATTAGATGAGGTGATAGAGAGTATTCCCATGGGTGAGAGAGTGGTGATAGGAGTAGATTTTAATGGACATTGTGAGAGGAACACAGGTGATGAGGAGGTGATGGGCAAGTTTGGAGTTAAGGAAAGTTGAGGAAACCTTGAAGGACAGATGGTAATGGACTTTGCTAAGGGGATGGACATGGCTGTGGTTAACACTTATTTTCAGAAGAGGGAGGAGCATATAGTGACTTACAAGAGTGGAGGTAGGAGCACACAGGTAGACTACATACTATGTAGAAGAGGCAATCTGAAAGAGACAGTGACTGTAAAGTGGTAGTGTGAGAGTGTGTAGCCAGACAGCATAGGATGGTGGTGTGTAGGATGACTTTGATGGTCTGTAAGAAAAAGAGATCAGAGATAGAGAAGAAAACCAAGTGGTGGAAGCTGAAAAAGGAAGAATGTTGTGAGGAATTTAGACAGAGGTTGAGGTAAGGTAGTGCTGTATTGGGAAACTACAGCAGAAGTGATCAGGGTGACAGGAAGAAAGGTGCTGGGTGTGTCATCTGGAAGGAGGAAAGAAGATAAGGAGACTTGGTGGTGGAAGTTCAGGATTGTATCCAGAGGAGGAGGTTAGCCAAGAAGAAGTGGGGACATGGACAGGACTGAATACAATAGACATGAATACAAGGAGTTACAGTGCAGAGTGAAGAGGGAGGTGTCTAAGGCCAAGCAGAAGGTAAATGATGAGTTGTACACTAGGTTAGACACTAGAGAAGGAGAGAAGAACTTGTACAGGTTAGCTAGGCAGAGGGATTGAGATGGGAAGGATGTGCAGCAAGTTAGAATTATTAAGGATAGAGATGGAAGGGTGCTCACAAGTGAGGAGAGTGTACAGATGAGATGGAAGGAGTACTTTGAAAAGCTGATGAATGAGGGAAATGAGAGGGAAAAAAGAGTAGAAGGGGTGAACTCTGTGGAACAGAAAGTAGATAGGATTAGAAAGGATGAAGTCAGGAAGGCTTTGAAGAGGATAAAAAGTGGAAAGGCAGTTGGTCCTGACGACAACCTGGTGGAGGTCTGGAAGTGCCTAGGAGAGGCAGCAGTGGAATTTTTAACTAGTTTGTCTAACAGAGTTTTAGAGAGTGAGAATATGCCTGAGAAGGAGAAGGAGAATGGAGAAGGAGTGAATTAGTGCCAATCTTTAAGAATAAGGGTTGCAGCAACTATAGGTGGATAAAGTTGATAAGCCATACAATGAAGCTATGGGAAAGAGTAGTGGAAGCTAGTTTAAGGAAGGTAGTGGAAATTTGTGAGCAGCAGTATGGCTTCATGCCCAGAAAGAGCACAACAGATGCAATTTTTGCTCTGAGAACTTTGATGGAGAAGTACAGGGTTGGTCAGATGGAGTTGTAGACTTGGAGAAAGCGTATGACAGGGTGCCAAGAGAAGAGCTGTGGTACTGTATGAGGAAGTCAGGAGCAGCAGAGAAGTATGTCAGAGTGGTGCAGGACATGTATGAGAGGAGCAGGACAGTAGTGAGGTGTGCTGTAGGTCAGACAGAGGAGTTCAAAGTGGAGGTGGGACTGCATCAGGGATCGGCTCTGAGCCCCTTCCTGTTTGATATGGTGGTGGACCAGTTGTCAGAGGAGGTCAGACAGGAGTCTCCTTGCACAATGATGTTTGCAGATGACACTGTGATCTGTAGTGAGAGCAGGGAGCAGGTGGAGGAAAACCTGGAGAGGTGGAGGTTTGCGCTTCAGAGAAGAGGAATGAAAGTCAGTCATAGTAAGACTGAGTACATGTGTGTGAATGAAAGGGAGGGAATTGGAACAGTAAGGTTACAGGGTGAAGAGGTGAAGAAGGTACAGGAGTTTAAGTACTTGGGGTCAACAGTTCAGAGTAATGCAGAGTGTGGGAAAGAGTTAAAGAAGTGAATGCAGGCAGGTTAGAATGGGTGGAGAAAGGTGTCGGGAGTTCTGTGTGAAAATATCAGCAAGAATCAAGGGGAAAGTGTACAAGACAGTGGTGAGATGGGCCATGCTGTATGGTTTAGAGACAGTGTAACTGAGGAAGAGACAGGAGTCAGAGCTAGAGGTAGCAGAGCTGAAGATGTTGAGGTTCTCTTTGGGAGTCTTCTTAGCTTTTTCGTATTTAGCTCCTAAACTTTGGAACAGTCTTCCTGACAGTGTTCGGGGCTCAGACACAGTCTCCCAGTTCAAACGTAGACTAAAGACATATCTCTTTAGCCAGGCATACACCTAATAAATCCCATAACCTTGTACCCCAATACATCCGATTAAATGCACATCATCATCTAGTGCCTCCTAATATTATAAATAGCAGCTACGCTAATCCCTTTTCCATTTGTTTCCCTTCTTCTACCCATCCCCAAGTCACACAGAGATTGTGCCAGCTCCGGTGGCATCCAGAGATGGACCAGCTCCAGCCGGGTTCTGCTTTCTGAGGACTGGAGTAATCAAAGCAGCACTGCCAACCCTATGTGGACATTTTACACATAACACATGCTGTATCTGCACCACACAACTAATGCAGAAAGGACATTGTTCATATCACACTCTCCGTGTGTCACCCAGATGAGGATGGGTTCCCTTTTGAGTCTGGTTCCTCTCAAGGTTTCTTCCTAATACCATCTGAGGGAGTTTTTCCTTGCCACAGTTGCCTGAGTCACCTCAGGCTCGCTCACTAGGGAAAATTTTGTCTAACTTCTAGGACTGTTTGTTTGTATGTTTATTGTTTCTTATGTTCTGTAAAGCTGCTTTGAGACAATGCTCTTTGTTAAAAGCGCTATACAAATAAAATTGAATTGAATTGAATTGAATTGAGTGAAAAGGTTGGACAGGATTAGGAATGAGTACATCAGAGGGACAGCTCATATTGGATGTTTGAGGGACAAAGTTAGGGAGGCCAGATTAAGATGGTTTGGACATGTTCAGAGAAGGGAGAGTGAGTATATTGGTAGCATAATGATGGACATGGAGGACAGAAGATAGGAATAGATGGAGAGAGATGATTCGCTATGGCGGCCCCTGAAGGGAAAAGCCGAAAAAAAATTAAGAAGAAGAAGTAGAGGAAGAAGAGATAACATGAAATGTTTAACATTGTTTTTTATAAAACAATGGTTTTATAGGGTTGTTATATATGTTATGTAAAGCTCTAAAGATTCTGATTTCCTGATATAAGCTTGTGTTCTTCCTCTCCTTTCCTTTTTCCCCTTTTCCTTATCCTGTTGTTCCTTTTTCTCGTAATTAGTTGAGAGTACGATGGACTTGTGCTTTCAGAACATTCGTGGGAAAATATTCCATTGATTTTATTTTCTTTTTTCACAGTAAGAATCAAAAGCAAGGCCCAATTCTGTGTGCACTCAGTAAGGGGATTAGAAACAGCAGGGGGAACAGAGGTAGGGTGCCCTACCAATCCTAACAGAAAACTCCAAACTCTATGTTCTTCAGCATGATTGACCTTTTCCATCTGACATTGTTAGATGTTCCTAAACTGATCCACAGAGCAAGGACTGTCCATTAAAAAGACAATCAATACAAAAACATTTTAATTGTTCACACTAGAGCACTGATACAAAAATCTGCACAAAATAATAAATAAAGAATGTTTTTGCAGTCCTAAAGATATTATAGTGCTTATAGTCCTAAACAATTGTAGAAAAACTGCTTATATTAATTGCAGTCCAAAGCCATCATCATGGTTTCTATGTGGTATTACCCACAGTAAACTCATTCCTTTACAGGTACTGTAACAGGCTCTAAAATACTCTAAAAGACACTCTAACCACTCTTTTATACTTACCTTTATATTTATCTTTATAATTAACTTGATTTTCCATACATTTATTATGTAATGAAACTGAGTTCTTAACTTTAAACAACTTTCATACAAATATTGCTTTATTTTTAGTGTGGTGACTTTCAAAAAGATATAGTAGTAGTAGTGGGAATTAGACATTGTGTCCCAGGATATAAAATGGTAAATTTGCATATAGGATTAATCTTTGAGGTTATTCCTCTTTTGATTTGTACAAATGACTAATTACCCTTCACAGCAACAACTCATAGTTTGGCTTTATGGGGTAATAAATTGTAAAGTAAAATCACTAGATTCAGCTGAAATTCACAACCATTTGGCAGTATGTGAAGATGGTTTAAGGCACAACAGCAGTGCTATGTTTTTTTCTTTGGCCAGAAAGTCTAATATTTCTGCTAGATACTTACTGGAATGGCACAAAAATAGTAATGATCTGAGTGAGTTTGTTGGTATGTGTACAAGTGTATATGTATGTGTATATGTTTACAAGACAGAATTGCCAAATATTTTACAGATTTGTATTCACATCTTCATTATGTGACTGACATATCAGAAGTACACTGAGCTACAAGGTCATTTATGATGAATGTAAGTTATTAGTATATGTAAGTAAAATTATATTATTTCAACAAAAATCTTTAAGTTAAAATGGATAAAAGCAGTCTTTATGATAGCTGACACAGATTTATATATGCCCATTATCCTCCATTTTTCTGTTGCAGATGTAAGAGATTTCTGCAAATCTCGTAAAATAGTTAGAGTACACTCGCTCAGGTGTGAACCCACTTAAAGTATGGTCTGTATAATAAACTCTGTAAAATATATACTTTAAGGTATTCTTAAGAGCATGTACTATGGCATACTATGTTAATGCATAGGCCTACATAGGTCATAGTGTATGATTTAAGCACAACTTGAATTGCAGCATACACACAATATGGTTAAATATTTGTGAACATCTGACATTTGTGTGTTTCTTTCACAAACTTTTACCACAAGCTCAAACCTCATCCATCATGACAGTGGCCCTGTCCATGAAGAAATTTTTTAATGAGGTTTGTATGGAAGAACTATACTATGTTAGGTATGTAACCCAGTTTTGAAAAGGGAACTGAAAAGGGAATGAGATGCTGCATCATGGCTGTCTCTATGGGAACGCTTCATTGAGAAAATTGTGTATGAAACTCTGTGTGCACACATGCCATTTAATGGCTCGGATAGGAAACGTGACAAAGGGAATATGCACCAACAAGTCCATATTAGGATATCTATGTCACAATACTCCAGCTTCTATTTGTCTAAAGGAAGCATGAGTGTGGCAAGTGACAAAGTGTCTCGGTCTCTTCTCGGGGAACTGGGTTACATACGTAACTTAGTGTAGTTTCCTTTTGAGGAAACTTGACGCTGCATCATGACTGACTCTATGTCCCAGGGGCCATGAGAGAGCACGAGCAAACCGGGAAAAAACATCAATCAGCCCTGAAGGACCTGGGACCCTAGAGCAGGGTCCAGGTCCAGTTTATAGAACCTGATAAAGGTGTGCAGAGAGGACCAGCCTGCTGCAACACAAATTTCTTGGAGAAGAACACCCCTGGCCAGGGCACTGGACAAGCTGATACCCCTAGTAGAGTGAACTGTAACACCTAGAGGCAAAGCAATACCACGTGCCTCATAGGCCTGGGTAATGGTCTCCACTACACAGTGTGCCAAGCGCTGCTTGAAGACCAGATTGCCCTTGTTCCGGCTCACAAAGCAGACAAACAGGGAGGACTTACACCGCAAGCTCGAGCGGTTGACACAAGACTCAGGGCCCTTACCAGGCAAAGCAAGTGCAGCCTCTCCTGTTCTGCTGACTCATGGGGTGGAGAACAGAAGGCCTGCAAGATGAGAGGATGATTGGCCATCCTGGGCATCTTGGGGACGTATCCCGCCCTGGGGTGCAGGATAGACTTGGACATGCCAGGGGCAAATTCTAAGCAGGTGGAGGCAACTGATAGAGCGTGCAGACCTCCTACCCTCTTAAGGGAGGCTGAGGCTAAGAGCAGAGCCGTCTTTAGGGTCGAAACATCTTCAGTACACAGTAGGCCTGCAGGTCCAAAATTCAATGCAGCCCCCAGTCTTTCTTGGGAACAACAAAATACTGGCTGTAAAAGCCTGAGTCTAGAACTGGGAGGGGAATATGTTCCATGGCCCCTTTCCTTAGTTCCTTTGGAGGAATGTTGTTTGATGTTCACCAACAACAGTATCTAGGACCCACTGAGACACACCTAGCAGAAGTTTCCATTTGTCTGAAAGAGGTATCAACCTCGTGCTGATCTTCCAGGCGCCCTGAAACAGCAAGCTGGCAGATGCAGACCTAGGGGACAGATTTTTGCAGGAAAAGAGAGTGAGGGTGAACCCTACAGACCCCCGAAATGGCAGATCCCTGGTGGTTGGTTATTGCAGATGCAGCTGGAAGACAGCCCAGGCTGCTCACTGCGGTGAGGGATAAATTCCCTGGACACCACCGACTGGCGCTTCACCTCCTGGTGCCTGTCGACAAGAATACTCACTGTGTCGCCGAACAGACCCTTAAGCGAAAAAGGGGCATTGAAGAGAAAGAACTTATCTCTGTTCTTAATCCCTGTTAAGTAATCTTCTGCTTGGCAGAGCTAGGAGGTTTTCTTGGGATTCAATCCTTCCCCACAGTCGAGTTCGTTCAGCAGCTCAACCTACGAACTCCATGATCTAAGCCACTGCACTGCCCCGGCAGACATGGGACCCAAACCACAAAGTGCAGTAGCTTGGCCAGAACATAAAGCCAAGCGGGATTGGAGCTTACAAAGAGGAAGCCTTGCTCCTCTCCCAAACAAACAATGCAAAGAGTGTGTGTCATCCTTTGTAATAAAAAGGGGGCATGGATGCACACACCTCTTAAAATGCTTACTCACGATAACATCTTCTTTTTTCCCTAGTCTAGACAGACAGGACAAACAATCGACACAAACATACACAGAGTGCTTACTGAAGACAAAGAAGCTGGAGTAATGTGACATAGATACCATTATATGGACTTGTTGGCACATATTCCCTTTGTCCCATGTCCTATCTGAGCCATTAAATGGCGTGTGTGCACACAGAGCTTCAGACACAACTTTATCAATAAGGCATTCCCATGACGCAGTTTTGAGTTCCCTCAAAAGGGAATTTAAATGTCCTTCACAGAGCCCGGACCTGAACCCCAGTGAACAACAATGGGAATGTCAACTGTGCCCCAGCTCTGCTTCGTAGCCATCAGTACCTGACCTCACTAATGCTCTTGTGGTTTGTAGCGTGGCTGTGGCAAATTCCAAAACTTCTTTCCCAATGTGAAAGTTATTATTACAGCAAAGGAGTTACAAACTGTGGAATGGGATGTTCACAAAACACATATAAATGTTATGGTCAGGTATCCACAAACATGTTGTTTGTGGGATCAGACAGCTGTTTTCCCCTTCCTCTGTCACTCTTTAATCACTTACTTTCTCAGTGATGAATGACAGACCTCACTGTGCCAACTGCTGCTATATTCCCCTAGAGAAAACAATAACACCATGACCAAAGGGGTAGACTAGCGTGCACTCTCACTCTCTCACCCAATCTGTTTCTCTTTACGTCTCAGTCTTTTTTCATCTCTGCTGTAAATTACACAGCAGCCCTGCAGGTGACTAAATCTTCCCTGAAACTATTATTTTTACCTCACAGAAGATTGCTTTGATAATTATATGTATCATATTTAAATTTGATCAATTCCTCCATTGGCTGCAGTCTCATGTGGGCAAGGTTTTTGGCATTTGAACTCTTCCACAGACAGTGGAAAAGCATATTCCCTTAATGCATTTTATTCAGAATTTGCATTCAGTTTATGCATGCATAGCAAGGGCAGGCAGGCAGCATTTGACAAGAATATTCATAATTATAAACTGGAAAAACAGTTGAGGGTAACCAGGAACTATGAAACACAGGAAGTTAGAAAACAAGAGTTAGACTTACCAGTGCTAAATGCATGGTACGAAAAAAAACAGGTGAACAGAGTGGATAACAGACCAGACTTTTAGAATTATTATTATTATTATTATTATTATTATTATTATTATTATTATTATTATTAATAATAATAATAATATAATTATTATTATGTGACAACACTGACACACGTTTTTTTTTTTTTTTGGTAACTGATGAGTAAATTCTGAACTGATATTCTATGCCACAGATGAATTATTACATTCTTATGAAAGAGACAGAAAATAGTAAAGGAAATCACTTATTGAATGTAACAGCAGGAGGCTTGGCATAAAAAAGCAAGGATAAGTAAACACAGTAAAAGTAAAAGAAGTCAAAGGAGTAAGACATAGTGTAGATGGAAAAGAGTGCAGTAGAGGAAAGCACAGCAGAGAACACCACAGCAGAGAAGAAAATGTCACAAAACTTAGTTACTCCACCACAGAGATTATTCATTCATTCATTGTCTGCCGCTTATCCGAACTACACTCGGGTCACGGGGAGCCTGTGCCTATCTCAGGCATCATAGGGTATCAAGGCAGGATACACCCTGGACGGAGTGCCAACCCATCGCAGGGCACACACACACTCTCATTCACTCATGCAATCATAGACTATGGACAATTTAGAGATGCCAATCAACCTACCATGCATGTCTTTGGACTGGGAGAGGAAACCGGAGTACCCGGAGGAAACCCCCGAGGCACGGGGAGAACATGCAAACTCCACACACACGGCGGAGGCGGGAATCGAACCCCCAACGCTGGAGGTGTGAGGCAAACGTGCTAACCACTAAGCCACTGTGCCCCCCACCACAGAGATTAATTGTTTATAATTTTTTACAGCTTGTTTATAAGTTTATTACATTAAATGCTCTCACTGATTTTTTCTATGTTTTTAACCCAATTTACTTAGGTTAGTCCTCAATGGATGTTAGTTTTCTACATTCCCTGGTTGAAATTTTGCAAAATAAATAGCATTCAGATAATGATAACCTAAGCCAGTGAATATAGTGTATAGATATATAGTATTTTAGATTAACCAATCAATAATTAACCATGTACCATTTTTTTACCTGTCTGTTGACATTGTTGTAGAACAACACATCTGATTGTTGACTGTTGGACAGCATACAATAAAGAGTGTCATAATGCATAGTGTCATCTGACTTTCTTTCTCACACCCTGTCCACCATTGAATAAGTGTGTTGAATTGATTTTGGAAGCCAATGAGTGAGGGTGCTCTATTATTGGCTATTGACAGAGCTAGGGAAGCAAATCTCAAGGAATTAAAAGACATTTTTACAACAAAATCAGGCCATACTGAATTTCTAAATAATCTAACACTGGTCAAGTCATTTTCTATCTCTATTTCCTCTCTGTTCCTCTTTAACTGTCTGCATTGCTGTATTTTATGCATTGTTCTGTTTTGGCTGTATGACAGGAGATAGATTGTCTACTGCATTCTTTCTCTGGTTTTTGTCTCCCTCTCTCTCTCTTCCTGCTCTCATTCTGTCTCGCTCCCTCTTACTTTCTTCCTTTTCCTGCCTCACTCCTCTCTGGAGGCGGCATGCTGAGAAGCAATCTTCTTCAGCAGGTGATTGCTTGGTGAATATTTATAAAGAGAACAGACAGAGTAGAGAGGTCGAAGGGAGAGCGCACAATCATCTTGCACCATTTACAACTTCAGGTGTCTTTCTGCCATATAGAGTTCAATTTTTCACACGTAAAATTCATGAATGAAAAGCATTTCAAACATGATGCACTCACACTTTAAGGACGTTTATCCATTAGAACTGTTATTGAAGTGTTCTCATTCTCAATGAGCCCTGTGCATGTACTCTGTTCAGTTTAATTATATCCCTTAAGATAACACATCAATTAAAGCAAGGAGTTTTGCAGAGCCATGTGCTGAATTACCCCAATAAATTGCCATTAAACATGCATAATTGACAATTAGTGCAATGGTGGGGGTAACATTATGGCATCTTCATGACCTGGCATTGATTTCTCCCATTACGATTGCTGGCATGAAAAATGACCTGTCACAATGCATAAAAATGGCCATGGTTCTGGATAATAGAATTAAAGAGGAAACAGTGGAAGTAAAAAGAAAGTTAAAGCATATCCACATTGAATGCACTAGGAATGCAGTGGGAGTGTGAAGGAGAAGTTTTAAGATACTTTGTTTCTTCACATAATGATTCAGTGTGCTTTCATATGCATAATGCAGAATTTAAACCCTGGAATGTTTTCTACCTCACTGTGGTTCTTTTTGGTATTTGAGGAACACAGCATTGTACAAATGAAAAATAAACTGTCTGGGCTAAATCTGAAGTTTCAAGTCAAGTGTCACTCGATTACAGTGTAAAAGTTATCTGACCCTGAATCTGCCAAAATAGAGGAAGTGAATCAAAGATTGTCATGTATTTTGGGGTTGCATATAGCATTTTTGTAGACGTGAGCTGCTAAAAAGTGCAAACTAATCTAAATTATGGAGGTGTATCTTTGTGAAAAGAGAAAATAAAACCTGATCACACACACATAATTATAAATACACAAAATATTATATTTAAAATTATATATCATTTAGTTAGTGTTGACTCTGTGTTCTCTATGCTCAGATGACTTTTTGTGATTTCCATGCGCACCTGCTAAAACTTCTTTTTTTTTACATTGTCATATTTCATGATTTTTTTTAATTGCAAGGAGTGTGAAACTAAGACAAATCAAATAAAACAAAAACTATGAATTAATTTCACTTTGTTTCAAACTCAATGATTAGACAAATATATGTAAATGGGCATAGAGATATTGTTGGTGGAACAGCTTCATGCATATAAACATGGTACTCCATATACATAAAGACCTATATATTTATATGCATAAAAAGATCTAGTTTTTCTGTGAACCAGAAACTCCTGATTTAAGATCATGCTATACTTTTATTATTTCATAAGGCACTTTGAAGGCACCCTGTATTCAATGACAATGCTCATTCTTCAGTGACTAGTTGCTTTTCACCATTTCCAAAAAAAAAATTGCTGCAATAAAGGATTTTATAAAAACCCATCTAAGTGACAAGAGTGTGATGCTTTTAATGAAATGAAGAATGTGATTGTTGAGATAAAGCCGTTCTTTTCTGCATACTAATCTGGGAAAATTCACTGACATTAAGAATATTCATTATATGTGTATCAGTTATGTTGAAACAGAAAGCTCACAGTTTTAGTTCCAGCACTATGTTATGCAAATGTGTGTATCTGCATGAAATTTGTCTACACTCATTCTACATCCTTACTATTCTGGCATATTGTAGTAGAGCTGGATGATATGGGAAAAATGCATATATATAGAATAAAAAGAATATATGTATGTTGCTTTCAGCTGCTCCCTGTTCGGGGTCGCCACAGCAGACCAACTGGTCCGCACAACAACTTGGCAAATGTTTTACACTGGATGCCCTTCCTGACGCAACCCTCCCATTTTTCCAGGCTTGGGACTGGCACTGCATCCAGTGGCTGGGGATCGAACCTGGGCCTTCCACATGATAGGCGAGAACCCTACCACTGAGCCACCAATGCCACATAAAAAGAATATATGTATGTAAGTAAAAAAAAGTCAACATTAAGTTGACAAAGTTAAAAAAATTTTGTGGCACTTTTTTGTGGCACCCAGTAAACTAAAGTAAAATCTGCAAATGAATGAAAACTGTAACAGAGGGGGCAGTTAGCAGTAAAACTAAACATTTTAATTCAAAAGCAGATTGAATACGCTGAGTAAGATACTATTTCCACTGTGTAAAAAAGGTTAAGCAGAAGCTCTGAAATCAACTTCCTGATTACTTCCTGTTCCCTTTTGAGGGAACTCCATGCTGCGTCATGACTGACACTATGGGAATGCTTCATTGAGGAAGTTGTACCTGAAGCTCTGTGTGCACACACGCCAATTTAAAGGCTTGGATAGGATATGTGACAAAGGGAATACGTGCCATATAAGCTACGTCTAGCTTCTTTGTCTTCAGGAAGCGCTCTGTGTATGTGTGTCAATTGTTTGTCCTGTCTGTCTAGATTAGGGAAAAAGAAGATATTTAAAAGACTAGGAGAAAAAAAGAGATATTATGGCAAGCAAGCATTTTAAGAGGTGTGTGCATCCGTGCCCCCGTTTTATCATGGAGAATGACACACACGCTCTTTGCATTGTTTGTTTGGGAGAAGAGCATGACCCTATTGGCTCTCGAGGGATTTGGCTGCGTGCTTTGCAAGAGGCTTCCTCTCCGTAAGCTCCGATCCCACTTGGCTATATTTTCTGGCCAAGCTTCTGTGCATTGTGGCTTGAGTCTGAGTAGCATTCCTATCTTGATCTGCCACCGCAGTCAGTGGAGTTTGAGTAGCTCCTCGATGTTTTAACATGAGCTGTGCTAAATTAAATTTAAACTGGCCTGAAGAGGAAGTTAGCATTGTTTGCTCTAAACTTGACGACCGCTTCCTGACTTCAGGCCAAGTGCCCCCCCCCTCCACGCAGAAAGATGCCATTTTTCCCCGACCTCCATGCTGAGGTTTCAAGGTCCTGAAGGAATCTTTATTTGGGTATGAAAATCATGGGTATGCAGGCATGCCCAAGGTTGAAGACATTTGTGAGCTATCTCTCCCCTAAATCACTGGGATGGAGGAAGCCTGCCCTCTCTTCTAAGCCGTGTAGAGTCACTTCAGCCCTTGTGGGGAAAGCTTACACAGCAGCAGGCCAAGCTGATCATCAACCACGGTCGTCAACCAGAACCAAGAGGTGAAGCGCCAGTCAGCAGCGTTCAGGGAATATATCCCTCACTGCAGTGAGCAGCCTGTGCTGCCTTCCAGCCGCACCTGCCCCCCCAGCTCGCTCAGAGCAGAAATAAGGGCTTGTGCATCAACCTGTGCCCCCCGTCAAAGTCTAGGAAGGCTGGCCAGCATGCTCAAGCCCAGGCCTGTCAGGCGAGACAGGACCTTATCTCTCTCTGTCATCTCTGCCAGGCAGGCCAAGAAGGAATCCTGACGCCCGAGAGCTAGGTTTCCCAGGAACGTCCACCCTAGGGTGGTTTTCTGGTAAGCATTCTGCCAGAACACAGGAAGTTTATCAAGTTTGCCTTCGGCAATGAAGCATACCAGTATTGTGTTCTTCCTTTTGGTCTAGCCCTGTCACCATGCACATTTACAAAGTGCATGGATGCTGCCCTGGTGCCACTGTGTCTCCAGATTATCCGTGTACTGAATTACCTGGATAACTGGCTCATCCAGGGCCAGTCAAAGACCATGGCAGCCAGAGATGCTGTGCTTGCCCATATGAGGTCTCTAGGCCTCAAGTTGAACCCAGATATGTGTGTAATTTCTCTTTTCAGAGAACCACCTTCTTGGGGGTAGTTTGGGATTCCACCACGATGCAGGCATGCCTGTCTCCTGCTCAGGTGGCTTCCATACTAGTAGCCTAGGTGCCGAGAGTGCTAGGCCATTCCAGCTCTGGTTTAGGGGTGCAGGCTTTCATCAGTGCCATAAGGGTTATGCGCTGTGGGCTTTGTACCCTTCTTATGTGGAAAACACCCCAGTTTCTGACCTTGGGTCCCACACTAGGGGCTTTTCATCATCATCAGGGACTCTTTTGATGGACGCTTCACTTTTGGGCTGGGGAGCAGTCTTGGATGGCCGCCCTGCCCAGGTTCAGTGGGAGCACCCTCATCTCTCATGGCACATAAATTGCCTGGAGATGAGGGCTGTGTTCCTAGCATTGAAACACTTTCCCCCACACATCAGGGGCTACCATATGTTGGTGTACACAGACAGCACTACAATAGTTTCCTATATCAATCATCGGGGCGGTCTGAATTCGTGCCCTCTGTTCAGGTTGAATCAGCAGATTCTGCTCTGAGCAGAGACCAGGTTTCTTTCATTGAAAGCAATTTTCACCCCAGGGCACATAAATTGGGATGCAGACTTCCTGTTGAGGCAAGTGCTGAGGTGGTGGAGAGCATCTGGCAGCTTTTCAGCCACCCGGAAGTGGATCTGTTCGCCTCCAAGGAGTCGACCCACTGTCCGCTGTGGTATTCCCTTTCTCACCCAGCCCCTCTGGGCCTGGATGGTCTGGTACAGACGTGGCCAAGGCTATGCCTGTATGCCTTTCCCAGGTAGCTATTCCCAGATGTTTTAGCCATGATGCGCCACGATCGAGTCCACCTTCTTCTAGTGGCTCATCGCTGGCCCACTCGAGTTTGTTTCGTGGACCTAGACAGTGCTCCTTTGGAGATTCCTATCAGGAAAGATCCTCTCTCAGGCACAGGGGGCAATTTTACACCCCCACCCTGAGATGTGGAAGCACTGGGCCTGGCCCCTAAGGGGAACCAGTTCCTAGAGTCAGGCCTCTCATCGGAGGTAGTGGAGACCCTGTTGAAGTCTAGGGCTCCCTCCATGAGAAAGCTGTATGCTCTGAAGTAGAGGCTTTTTCACTTCTGCTGCGGTCAGTGCAGTCAGGACCCAGTTCACTGCCCAGTTGGTACAGTGCTGAGGTTCTTGCATTCTCACCTTTTTAGGTCCTGTCCTCTTAGTGTACATGGCCACAATTGCTGTGAACCAGGAACTTGTCCTCGGGGATTCCTTGGGTAGGCACCCTCTGGTCTCTTGTTTTCTGTGCAGTGCCAGGTGGCTAAGGGCATCCTGCAGACCACACCTCTGCTCCTGGGACCTCTCTATGGTCCGAGAGGGTCTGCTGGAAGCTCCCTTTGAGCCCATGGAGTCAGCCTCTGAAAAGTATCTGACCCTAAAGATGGCTCTGCTCTTAGCCTTGCCCTCCCTTAGAAGGGTAGGAGATCTGCAGGCTCTATCAGTCACCTACAGGCAATTTGCCTCTGGCATGTGCAAGGCTATCCTGCACCACAGGACGGGATATGTCCCTAAGGTGCCCAGGATTGCTGGTTGTCCGGTCATCTCAAAAGCCTTCTGTCCATCACCCCATGAGTCGGTGGAACAGGAGAGGCTGCACTTGCTTTGCCCAGTAAGGGCCCTGAGAACTCCGCTCCAGGGTCCCAGGTCCTTCAGGGCTTTTTCATGTTCTATTCCTAGTTTGCTCATGCTCTCTCACAGCCCCTGGGATATCGACCAGCGTGTGCCGCTGTGGGTATTGACTTTCCCATAGCGTGCCTACTTGTTTTTTCTGTGGCCTTGGAAACTTCTTCCAAATTGCATTTTGACTTGTATATGTATTGCCATTTTAATATTGGACTGAAATGTCAATGCTATAAACTACAATAAACCTCTTTTAAACATGAGCCCTCAAGATTTATCCATGTATGATCTAAACATGGGCCCTCAATATTTATTAGGTACACTGGCACAAATGCACACGTCTAAGAAAAAAATCAATTATATCTTACATTTCCTATTTGGTTGCTATCACATACTAGCTAACTGCCAGTGATAAAATGGGACAAAATTTTTAAAAAAAGTAGGCAGAAGTCGCAAAGAAAGAGCAACAATATTAAAATTTATCTTTATGTACCAAAAGAGACTTACAAATGAAGTAGGATCCAAAGAGCAGTTAGAGGTTTAAAAAGCTGCTTAAACCTGTAGAGACTCAACCATGACAGCTTGGTGGTGCTGAGATTTGCCTTCACAACCTTCTGACGACTCACCCAAAATCACTGAGCCACCATTTTCTCTTGAAATATAGCTATTTTACCCACGACAGCATTTTAATTACCGTGCCCAGTTTGCAGTAATGTGAATCTACAGTAAAGAGTTGCAGCAAGTAACTCCTTACTATCAAAAATTATTCTAATAAAACAATATAAGAAGTAATTCTAATAAAACAAATACAATTCTGTCAGGGATATTTTCAGCTATCTCCCAGCTTTTTCAGTATGTGGTATCTAACAAAGCTAATTTCTGTCTCTCTCACTTCTTCTCTCTGATTGTACAATGCAGTCTCAACACATGCCAGGATACCCACTTTCCCACACATCTTTTTCTTTTGACACAGTGACAGATTGGTTTCATTCTCAAGGCTCATTCACCTCTTGGCTTCAAGTTAAATATACAACAAGAAAAAGAAACATTGTTCCTTTTCATTAGAAACCTTGAACATAACACATATGCACAGTGTGTGAGTTCTGGACTACCAAGATCTTTATTGAGTGTGTTTTTTAGTACAATATTTCTCAGAAAGATACAGTTACAAACTCTGACATACTCATCACAATAAACAGATTTAAATATACAGAGACACAAAGCAGGAAATGAGGGGCATTTCCTTTAAATCTATATATACATTTATGTGGGAATGCGTGTCCATGCCATGCTTCTAGTGTCCACCTCACCTCCCTCTCTCTCTCTCTCTCTCTCTCTCTCTCTCTCTCTCTCTCTTGCTCTCTCAATGTCTTTTTCTCTCAAACATGCTCTTTCCCTTACTGTATTTGTGTACAAGGACATTCTTTTAGGGTTCCAGACAGTTTTAATCTCATGCACACACCTCCATACACAGACTCACACCCACACACCAAATCTATTCACCAGCATTTTCCAGTGTGTGTGAGCCATGCAGGAACATACAGACGTGACATTCCTTGCTCTGCTGTTGGCAGGCCAAAAAAGAAGCACTGGTATAACTGCCAAAACTGCACAAAATTGTGTGTTTGTGTGTGTGTGTGTGTGTGTGTTACACTCAAAGCAAAGTGATAAAATTAGAATAAAAGCAGCAAATCCCAGTGTAACACACATCCACATTATCTTGGACATGAATACATTTGCAGGACATGAGGATAAAGCTCCTCGAGGACAGACTCAACATTACCAGCTTTTCTTTGGTAATAAAGAGAAAAGGATGAAAAATAAGTATAAAATGATAGGAACATTGTATGATGTGTACAGAATCACACACATTTATGTCCATGGATTGTAGAGACAGACCTAAAGGGACATTCTGGCAAAAAATGAAAAATCAATTCTTTTATAGTCTTTAGCTTCCACCACTTGTAGCACGTTTTAGTGCTATATTCTGCTTGAAATCCTTTACATTATATGAAGTATTTCAGTAAAGCATGCTGAGTATTGGTAGAGCTAGAACACTGTAGCAATAGTTACAACATGACAGAAATAGAAACCACAGGATTATTATACTCTGCCACTCTTACTATCTAAATTATTAGAATATTAAATAACAGGAAAGAATATTAAACAACATTTTATACCAGAATACCCCTTTACATTTACACAGCTGATCAATTAATATTATTATCAAAACACCACTCATTGCTTTTCAGATTACCACCAGATACATACATTCACCTGATTTAAATTATTTGTAGCTCATTCATGATTCATATGAAGGTTTTATATTGCTAAAATCTTTTTAGACAAATATTAAATGTTTGATGTAGAATATGTATTGAATGTGACATAATTATGAACATATCAGCCAGGTATTTCTTTATCCTTCTTATTTAGCAAATCAATCCCCCCACCTACTTTCATCCACTGACTGGCCATCCATCCAACCACTGGTTCATCCTTTTAACCAAAGACTTGGGTGAAAAACCATCCATCAATACATCGACTCTTGCACAACACAGCCCTCCAGACATCTATCCAAATTGCCCATCCATCTACCCAAATCCACCCATCCATCTACCCAAATCCACCCATCCATCTACCCAAATCCACCCATCCAAATCCACCCACCCAAATCCACCCATCCAAATCCATCCACCCAAATCCACCCATCCAAATCCATCCACATCCATCCACCCAAATCCACCCATCCAAATCCATCCACCCAAATCCACCCATCCATCCACCCATGCATCCACCCAAATCCATCCACCCAAATCCACCCATCCATCCACCCAAATCCACCCATCCATCCATCCATCCATCCATCTCTTATTCTGTCCTCATAGCATTACATTACAAGTCTGTGCCCACCAGAAGTACAAAAATGGACCATCCATCTCTCACATCTCAGTGGCAGAGGCATCCCTGTTCTGTCCTTGTCCTACCCCTGTCTGGAACTGAAAGAAGAAGAAGAAGAAGAAGAAGAAGAAGAAGAAGAAGAAGAAGAAGAAGAAGAAGAAGAAGAAGAAGAAGAAGAAGAAGAAGAAGAGGGGGAAAAAAAGTGATCTCTAAATAAACATGCACTGATTCCTAACACACAGGTCTGGGGAAGCTCTCTTTGAATTTTCATAACCTTCACTACTTCTAATAATAAATGTTCACAGGAGAGAGAGTGAGAGAGAGAGAGAGAGAGAGAGAGAGAGAGAGAGAGAGAGAGAGTTCGCTTTCAGCACACTCACCCTGAATCTTTTGCTCATTAATTTCTAAACTAAAATATGACCATCTTCACCACCCCAATCAAGAATAAGTAAGCAAGATTCTTTGTTGAGCCTCTCTGGCAACCAAAAAAGAGAGAGCAGGAGCCTAAAGCCTTTGTGTGTGTGTGTGTGTGTGTGTGTGTGTGTGTGTGTGTGTGTGTGTGTGTGTGTGTGTGTGTGTGTGTGTGATCTCAATTATCACTTCAGGAGAATGTGTTCACTGATAGGTCACTGGGCATCTGTTAGCAAAGGTTCGTGCAGATGTACAGCCTAGCCAAAGATGACCAGTCACTCTTTGCACCAGACTGATGTCAGGGACCTTGTGCACTAGGTTTAACAATGCTATCTGAACACATATGGTGCTTCATGCCCTACACAACAATCGTGTGTTTGTGTGTGTTTGTGCATGTGTGTGTGAGAGACACAGAGAGAGAGAGACTCATGCTGATCATTCTAGCACTAGCTGACTTATGCTCATCAATTAATTGTACATGTAAACACTTGATTAGCGACTTTTAAAGACCCTGTTTTGAAGACGAACATCAGTACAGCATATTTAACAGTGCAATAACACTAACATGGACATACCAGAGAGTTTAGGTAGTGAACACACACACACACACACACACACACACACACACACACACACACACACACACACACAGAGCTGTCCAAACACTCAAACACAAACGAACAAGAGAAACCTGGAGAGGATTATAAATAAAGGAAAAGAACATGAACAGAAGAAGAAGAAGAAGAAGAAGAAGAAAAAGAAAAAGAAGAAGAAGAGCTGTACAACTTTTAAGTGTTAATCAGCATGGAAACCTCTACAATGTACATTGTCCAGTTTGGTAGCCTGAAGATTTTGTTTGCTTTACCCTACAAGTTGTTTATACACAATTAAATCATATTTCTACAGTGTTTGGCTCCAAGACAGCCACAAATCTTTTAAGCTAATCCTTTCGGGCTTCATTTCATTTCCCCAACTTGACTACATTAAATTCCTTTTCTTGGGAGTCTATGAGTCCAGTATTATCCCCGCAATGCACACTGTGCCCAAAACACAAGCAGGAGAAAAGTATGCACATATGTATCTGTTACAAAGCACCTTCAATATGAAGGTTTACTCCAGAGATATATTCATATTTATTTAAAGATATACACACAGGCCGTTCAAGATGTCCTTTGGCAAAGCCGGCTGTCAGGTAGTGATGCTGGGAAGCAGAAGACTATGAGGTATAGCTGTATTTATTTTGTTTTAATAGAAAAGGAAATAAATATATAACAGCAACCAAAAAAGTATATCAGGAGGTGCTTTTTTCTTTGTAGTAGATCCTCAGTTGCACTCACAGTTTAAAAACCGTTGAGAAAAAGAAAAGCATCAGCATGGTGAATCATAAGCAAATTGAAAGAGATGAAAAAAAATAGTACCCATTTTCTTGATATTAGAAATGGATTGTTTTTGCTTTAATAATAATGAATGGACAGATATCCTGTATGTACAGCCAGAGACAGATAGATGGACAAACAGACAGGTATCCCTGTTTTGTTCTCTCTTTACAAACACACTAATCTGTAGTGTGTATCAGCACATGCGTGTCTCTTTATCAGATCAGAATGATCGTCTCAACCCTGGCGCGCTCCGATGTGCCAGTGCTCACCCGCTCCTGCACGCTGAGCAGGATGCCTGGCCCGTCGACTGGCGCCTGCTGTAGTCATGCAAGTGCTGTGGGAGACTGGCACTGGCTCATCTGCATGGTGTGCACGTTGCTCAGGATCTTCTTCTGGTGGCCGGCCAGAGTCACACCTATCCTCAGCAAGTCTCTGTCAGAAAGAATGAGACACAACAATATATATAAATATATAAATAAATACACACACACACACACACACACACTTCAAAACTCTCTAAATATATATATATATAGTCAGATATATGGCAGATGCTCATATGCAGAGCTCTTTTTAGAGAGTTTTGAAGTCTCTATCAGTTAAAGATGGACTAGATCTTTTTTATTTATTATATAAATTTTAAGTATTAAAGTGATATCATATTACTGTATTGCTTTTACACTGTATATAATACTATTCCAATGCAGAACCCAAGGAGAACATAGCCCAAAGCATGACACTGCCTCCGTCGGCTTGTCTTCTTGCCATAGTGCATCCTGGTGCCATGTGTTCCTCTGGTAAGCGACACACATGCACCCGGTAATCCACGTGATATAAAAGAAAATGTGATTCATCAGACCAGGCCACCTTCTTCCATTGCTGCTTGGTCCAGTTCTGCTCACATGCCAATTGTTGCCACATTTGGCAGTGCACAGGGTTCAGCATGGGCACCCTGACTGGTCTGCGGCCCCTTATGCAACAAACTGTGATGCACTATGTATTCTTTCACCTTTCTATCAGAACCAGCTTTAACTTTTTTTAGCAATTTGAGCAACAGTAGCTCATCTGTTGGATCTGTTGGTCTGTGGGGCCATTCTTTGCTCGCCATGTGCACCAATGAGCCTTGGCCACCAATGACCCTGTCGCCAGTTCACCACTGTTCCTTCCTTGGACCACTTTTGAAAGATACTGACCACTGCAGGGAACACCCTCACTCTGCAATCAACCAATCATCTGGCAGCAGTTCTGTGCAAACGATTATGCAGATAATGGTCAAGCTTCAGTTAATGTTCACATCATTTATCAGAATGAAGCAAACACATGAGCTCACTGATTTTTGGTGTGAGACACACTTGTCTGATCATTTCATAAACTTCCTGGGATATTCACACATGATAAATGGAAAGGTCTTGATGATAAAAGATCTCAGAGAAGAATGGCCAGACTGATTCAAGCTGAAAAGAAGTCTACACTAAATCAGAAAACTCCTCTTTACAAATGTGCTGAGCAGAAAAGCATCTCAGAATGCAGAAGTCAAACATTGAGGCTGAGGGCTACACTAGAAGAAATCTGTTTTGTTTTATGTCTTTTGTTTTCCTTCAGTCTCACAAACAGCTGATGGGTCACTTTGAAACTGCTCCATCTACACTCTTTTATTCAGTGAAATAAACCCATTTCAATACATGTTATTTTGATCATAGCTACTGCATTTATCAAGAAAGTGCCACACCAAATGCCCACCTAGATCTTTTTACATTCTAACAGCTTTTGCATTTTCTGTTTACATTTCCTGTGCTGTATTAAAAACAAAAACAGCTTAACTATACCAGGGCTTGTGTTTGAGTTATATAAGTGATTGGAACTGACAGGAGAGGGCACCTGATGTTCTGTCATATACACAAGCAAAGACAGTCAATTAGACAGAGAAAGACAAAGACAGGTAGGTGTCTTTACACTTGGACAGAGATGGACAGAGTTGGTGTAAGTTTTTTGAGTGTAAAAAACATGTGATAATACTGACAATAAATAAATACACAAATAAAGAGCAGTTTTACACAAACAATGTGATTTACCTAAAAGTCATTTAAAGAATTTGCATGTCCAAATTGGTATAATCAATGGACAAGTTAAACAAACAAACAAACAAATAAATAAATAATCTTAGCCTGTTAACCTATAGAAAATAGACCACTTGATTTTGAAAATGACAAGACTAATAATAAAATGTTGACAATAAAAGGCAAGTATTAATTAACAGCATGCATTCACTCATCTGATGCCAATAGCATTTAAATATTGGCTGAGAGAACATACATGCTTTTATTTTCTTAGTTATTGTATTAATTTCCTGACATAGTTTAATACCTATAGTCATCATTATTTTAGATACTACTTATTCTATGTATGCAGAAAAATATGTGGCAAGTTTTACTTTGAACTCATAATGGCTCATAAGAATAAAGCAATAATATTAATTTACATATTATTTTCTCTCTCTACTCTTCAGTTCACAAAGAGACAACCCTGCAATTCATGAACTTGTGACACAGAGAAATACATCATATTACATTTTACTTTAGCTGACAGATATGTACTAGAATTTAACACAGTAAGAGAAAGTCTACAGACAAGCCACTTGTAATAATATCTTGGATTTTTTCCATGTGGCTGAGTGAATAAATTCATATACAAAAATGGCTGCCACATAGTGCTCATGTTAACTTCATGGTTTTCTTTGTGCTATGGCATGTCTGTGTCCTGGCCATACTGCCTGATCAAAGTAAGCACCTGTCTCTAGATTACCTAATATTTAAGTTAATAGCTCACAGCTGTGACATTTTATACCCTACCCCTATCCAAGCCACCTCAAATCCACAGCCATAAATCACGATATTATTCTTTGTAAATCTCCAGCAAAATATCAACTATTTGTGTCTTCTATTTGAAACTTTAAATGAAGGCTCACAGAAAGAGCCACAGAGGAAAAATAGAGAAAGAAGTATAACAAGAGGGACAGAGAGATGAAATAGACTGAAGAATAAAAAGAGAAGAATTCAAAAGGTATGTAGCCTAATACAGCCAAAACCAACACTGAATGGAAGATAAGACAACAGCTTCACTATTAAAGATATAAAAGAACAGGAGGTGGAGCAGAATAAAGATTTAAATGTATAGAGACAAATGGAGAAACAGTTTCCCACAGTAGAGAAACCTCCCACACACTCCTGACTATGAAAGCAGATGAAAGCTGTGTGTGCATGTGCACTTCTGTAAGTCATTAAGCCTAGGTTCACTAATTCACTTTTAACAAAAGCAGTCTGCTCATCACAGCTTCTGATCTTCACAAGTGTGTCAGGAGACTGAAGAGAAATTGCCTCCCTAGAATTGTTGAATATGAGTAGAAATACTTCATTCATGTCAGGAATGTATGATTATGATGAGTTCTTTAGTTCTTTGCTTTTATTTGGCTCTCACAATTGAAAAAAAAGAACTGAAGACATCTGAAGAGGTAAGTTAAGGGTTAATAACAGGTTTAATGCTTTTTTTAATATGATTTCAGTCATGTAGAAATGTCATGTGAAGTTTTCAAATCTGGAAGAGAGGAAGATACCTTCCTACATATATTAATAAGCCTATGCCCAGTAATACTTGCAACATGGCCAAACATGTAATATCTGTTTACATCCTCAACATTTACACATTCAGATTAAAATGAATGTGGAATGCAATCACCACCCAAGCCGCAAGCACTCTATTCCAAAAATGGCGTCTAGGAAGGTCTTTTTAGGTCAGTGAAAAAATGTAAATAAATAAATAGATAATAGTCACCATACATTCTTAACAATTTCTTTCTGTCACCAATTCAATTAATTATCACCAAACAATGTCGGCTGTTCAGTAAAATTTCTGCAATATAATGCTTAGATAACTGTCCTATTTATTTATTTATTTGTTTGTTTGTTTGTTTGTTTGTTTGTTTATTTATTTATTTATTTATTTATTTATTTATTTATTTATATATATATTTATTTAGCACTTTTATATATGAGATGTAAGGAATAAATATTTTATCATCCTGTTATATGAAACTATATGAATATTTTGACATCCTGTTATATGAAAACTATCAAAAGTAGTGAAGTTGATTTTCTAACAGTATGTCTTGTATTTTTATTTTGTTCCCACATCAGTTTGCTAAAGAAAACAACTATTAATGAAAGTCATGCTTTTTGTCAGGTTATAGTTTCATTCTATGGTGTAACTTTACACAATGTTTACTTTAATGTTAACGTTTTTCCTGTTATCACTCAATTATCCTAATGATTTTCCTTTGCTGGAACCAGCTTTATTTGTGAATCTTCCAAAGGCTCAGATTATATGAAGTGTTGCAGGGATGTTACAGATTACTATTAAAATGACAACATATTAGAACAAGCTATTCCATGCTGTTATAATCTAGCCATGGGGGTCACAGTCCAGTGACTTCTGTGCCGGTCCCAAGCCCGGATAAATAGAGAGGGTTGCATCAGGAAGGGCATCCGGCGTAAAACATTGCCAAATTTAACCATGCGAATCGTCAGTACGAATTTCATACCGGATCGGTCGAGGCCCGGGTTAACAACGACCGCCATCGGCGCTGTTGACCTACAGGGCGCTGGTGGAAATTGGGCTACTGTTGGTCGAAGAAGTAGAGGAGGGAGGAGAGTGCGCAGACAGAGAGAGAAGAGGAAAGGTAAGAGTGTAGGACTGAGAATAGGAACTCTGAATGTTGGTACTATGACAGGGAAAGGTAGAGAGCTGGCTGATATGATGGAGAGAAGGAAGGTGGATATACTGTGTGTACAGGAGACCAGGTGGAAGGGTAGCAAGGCTCGTAGTATAGGAGCAGGATTCAAGCTGTTTTATTATGGTGTGGATAGTAAGAGAAATGGGGTAGGTGTGGTCCTGAAGGAGGAGTTTGTGAGGAATGTCCGGGAGGTGAAGAGAGTGTCAGACAGCTGTGATGAGTCTGAAGTTAGAGTTTGAAGGGGTGATGTTGAATGTGGTTAATGGTTATGCCCCACAGGTAGGTTGTGAGTTAGAGGAGAAAGAGAGATTCTGGAGTGAATTAGATGAGGTGATGGAGAGTATTCCCACGGGTGAGAGAGTGGTGATAGGAGCGGATTTTAATGGACATGTTGGTGAGGGGAACACAGGTGATGAGGAGGTGATGGGCAAGTTTGGAGTTAAGGAAAGGAACCTGGAAGGACAGATGGTAGTGGACTTTGCTAAGAGGATGGACATGGGTGTGGTTAACACTTATTTTCAGAAGAGGGAGGAGCATAGAGTGACTTACAAGAGTGGAGGTAGGAGAACACAGGTAGACTACATCCTATGTAGAAGAGGCAATCTGAAAGAGATTAGTGATTGTAAAGTGGTAGTGGGAGAGAGTGTAGCCAGACAGCATAGGATGGTGGTGTGTAGGATGACTTTGATGGTCTGTAAGACGAAGAGGTCAAAGATAGAGAAGAAAACCAAGTGGTGGAAGCTGAAAAAGGAGGAATGTTGTGAGGAATTTAGACAGAAGTTGAGGCAGGCTCTGGGTGGTCAGGTAGTGCTGCCAGATGACTGGGAAACTACAGCAGAAGTGATCAGGGAGACAGGGAGAAAGGTGCTGGGTGTGTCATCTGGAAGGAGGAAAGAAGATAAGGAGACTTGGTGGTGGAATGAGGAAGTTCAGGATAGTATCCAGAGGAAGAGGTTAGCCAAGAAGAAGTGGAACATGGACAGGACTGAAGAGAATAGACAGGAATACAAGGAGTTACAGCGCAGAGTGAAGAGGGAGGTGTCTAAGGCCAAGCAGAAGGCATATGAAGAGTTGTACACTAGGTTAGACACTAGAGAAGGAGAGAAGGACTTGTACAGGTTAGCTAGGCAGAGGGATCGAGATGGGAAGGATGTGCAGCAAGTTAGTGTTATTAAGGATAGAGATGGAAGGGTGCTCACAAGTGAGGAGAGTGTACAGAGGAGATGGAAGGAATACTTTGAGGAGCTGATGAATGAGGAAAATGAGAGGGAAAAAAGAGTAGAAGGGGTGAACTCTGTGGAACAGAAAGTAGATAAGATTAGAAAGGATGAAGTCAGGAAGGTTTTGAAGAGGATGAAAAGTGGGAAGGCAGTTGGTCCTGACGACATCCCGGTGGAGGTCTGGAAGTGTCTGGGAGAGGCAGCAGTGGAATTTTTAGCTAATTTGTTCAACAGGGTTTTAGAGAGTGAGAGGATGCCTGAGGAATGGAGAAGTGTGTTAGTGCCGATCTTTAAGAATAAGGGTGACGTGCAGAGTTGCAGTAACTATAGGGGGATAAAGTTGATGAGCCATACAATGAAGGTATGGGAAAGAGTAGTGGAAGCTACGTTAAGGAAGGTAGTGGAAATTTGTGAGCAGCAGTATGGCTTCATGCCCAGAAAGAGCACAACGGATACAATTTTTGCTCTGAGAATTTTGATGGAGAAGTATAGGGATGGTCAGAGGGAGTTGCACTGTGTGTTTGTAGACTTGGAGAAAGCGTATGACAGGGTGCCAAGAGAAGAGCTGTGGTACTGTATGAGGAAGTCAGGAGTAGCGGAGAAGTATGTCAGAGTGGTGCAGGACATGTATGAGAGGAGCAGGACAGTGGTGAGGTGTGCTGTAGGTCAGACAGAGGAGTTCAATGTGGAGGTGGGACTGCATCAGGGATCAGCTCTGAGCCCCTTCCTGTTTGCTATAGTGATGGATCAGTTGTCAGAGGAGGTCAGACAGGAGTCTCCTTGGACAATGATGTTTGCAGATGACATTGTGATATGTAATGAGAGCAGGGAGCAGGTGGAGGAAAACCTGGAGAGGTGGAGGTTTGCGCTGGAGAGAAGAGGAATGAAGGTCAGTCGTAGTAAGACTGAGTACATGTGTGTGAATGAAAGGGAGGGAAGTGGAACAGTAAGGTTACAGGGTGAAGAGGTGAAGAAGGTACAGGAGTTTAAGTACTTGGGGTCAACAGTCCAGAGTAATGCAGAGTGTGGGAAAGAGGTAAAGAAGCGAGTGCAGGCAGGTTGGAATGGGTGGAGAAAGGTGTCGGGAGTTCTGTGTGATCAGAAAATATCAGCGAGAATCAAGGGGAAGGTGTACAGGACAGTGGTGAGACCAGCCATGCTGTATGGTTTAGAGACAGTGTCACTGAGGAAGAGACAGGAGTCAGAGCTAGAGGTAGCAGAGCTGAAGATGTTGAGGTTCTCTTTGGGAGTGACAAGATTGGACAGGATTAGGAACGAGTACATCAGAGGGACAGCTCATGTTGGACGTTTGGGGGACAAAGTTAGGGAGGCCAGATTAAGATGCTTTGGACATGTTCAGAGGAGGGACAGTGAGTATATTGGTAGGAGAATGTTGGACATGGGGCTGCCAGGCAGGAGGCAAAGAGGAAGGCCAAAGAGGAGGTATATGGATGGAATTAATGAGGATATGAAGCTAGTGGGTGCAAGGGTTGAGGATGCAGAAGATAGGGATAGGTGGAGAGAGATGATTCGCTGTGGCGACCCCTGAAGGGAAAAGCCGAAAGAAGAAGAAGAAGATTCCATGCTGTTATAGAAAATTAATGGAAAACTTTGGACCAATCAAAATTGAGAATTAAACTAGCTCTGTGATATTAATTATATGTTATGTTATATCTAGTTATATTCTATAGTTAATGAGTTCTATAGTTTGAATGAGTTAATTATATAATAGTTAGCATATACTTATCATAACAAAAAGTTTATATATTACAGAAAATATATTATTTTATGTATGATAGAGCTGTATTTCTGTATTACATTAAATGAATATTGACTAGACAAAACATACATGTTAATTAAATATAATTTACAACACGTTAATGTACATGGCTAATAAAAAATAAATGCTGTTGGGTGAGAAAATAAAATGGAACATGATCAGCAGAATTATACTGCCAGCAATAACACATGTCATTCCTGTCTTTTACACATGTCTTTCCTAAACTGATTTTTATTAACTTGAATTTCTGAACTGGCAGCTCTATGAAGGCTTGCTGAAAATCATTTCTGACATGATTCAGTGTGAGGATATAAGCTTTTCTGGATATAAATCCAGTCACCTTGACTGAATACTGGATTATCCTGAAAGGTTTTATCAGTGATATGTCATGATTCTAACAAGCTATAAACTCACTCTGAAGTAATCTGGGCGACAAGTTGCAGGGAAGTGAAGCCAGAGTTGAGAAAATTGTCTCTATACTGAGACATCTTAATAGCAGACAGCCAGTCCTCCACTGAGCTGAAGGTGTTGAAGTCAGGGAGAGACCTGTCCAGCAGTGGCTGAGACGGACTGTAAAGACAGAGAGAAGAGTATGGTTGAGTTATTCAGTTCACAAAGAGACAACCCTGCAATTCCTGAACTTGCTGAAACAGAGAAATAAGACACAAAATACAGCATATTATTAGTAGAATGGCACATTTTACTTGCTGACAGATATGTACTAGAATTTAACACAGTAAGAGAAAGTCTGCAGAAGTCTTGGATTTTTTCCATGTGGCTGAGTGAATAAATCCATATACTATAGGCTGCCATATAGTGCTCATGTTAACTTCATGGTTTTCTTCATGCTATGATCTGTGACATGTCTGTGTCCTGGCCACACCTTCTGATCAAAGTAAGCACCTGTGTCTAGATAACCTAATATTTAAGTTAATAGCTCACAGCTATTACATTTTATGCCCTACCCCTATCCAAGCCACCTCAAAACAACAGGCACACTATACTGTTATGACTAAGACATAACTATAGTTATGACCTTGTTTACTTCCACATATACAGTTTTGTTGTGGTTTGATCATTTGCACTGATTAAGATGCAGTTGCCTGATAACACTAAAGTTGAGTCAAAAACTCAAATTCTAACTCATATTTGCAAGATGTGAAGTCACATGTGTGATATAAATTAACAATTACTTTATATATAATCTTCACAGTTGTGAAATAAAAAAATGTCATAATTCCGAGACCTCTTGATATTAGCATGCAATTGTTAGATACACAGCCCCCTCTAAAACAATTGAAATAGCATGAGCAATTCATTGTGCTTTGCAATAAAGACATTTTCACAGCTGAAACTAAAACCTAAAACCTAGAGTAGCTGTTCAGAGGTATTTACTATTTAAACAATCAATCTAATCTGGGTACAAAAACACCTGTCACTCAATTGTTCCAATATTCTTGCTATTTTGCTTGTCTGATACAAATGTGCAATGTTTTCATCTGCATTTAAATACCAAGAAAATAAAAGCTGATGTTCTAAACTCTCTTCTCATATTCAGAAAAAAAACTGACTTGATGTTCCAATACTGTGCAATTGTAATTTCACTCACAATTGCAAGATGAAAATAGTAAATCAAATCATAATATTTTTCCATAGTGGTGGTGCTAAAAACTGCATACTGTTTATACTATTTGCACTCAACCCTACCCAAAAGAAGGGCATAATACAGAGTACTTCAACAATATTAGTAATTGCAGTTATGGCAGATTATTCTGACCTAATTCCTCAGAGATCAACCAGAGCAGATCTTGGCATACCGAACACCACACTGCACCTATATATGTAAATACCTCAGTAGGATTAACTAAATGACACATGTAACTAACCTATAAAATGTCCACTTGTTACTGTATTTTCTGGTATTCCTAAAAATGTTTTAGCAATAATTAAATAGTCTGGTAGTATAATTTTTCACTACCATCATATTTCAACAGAACTGTAAATATTTACATTGCAGTCCAGTTCAAAATAAAACACTAAAGTGTTTTTATTTTGATGTAAAGCTTTTATTTGCCATCTCCTGGCATTTTTGTCTTTAGACAAAAAATATTTTATATAAAAATAAAGCAGTGTGAAGTTATTACTGTAAGTCAAATGACTGTGCAATATAAGAAATGATATAACTAATCATTTGAGTTATATTATGTAATATACAGTTTACAATACAGCATTTAACTACTAGTCTGTGAATATGTAGGACTTTGGGTGTGTTTTGCTATTGCATGTGTTACAATAATATTTCTAATCTGTGTATCATTCTTCATTATTACTTTTCACTTGAAAGACATTGCTTCTTGGTTTTCTAGTCCATGCCCTTTTGTCAGCCATGTTCTGGTGTAGGACCACAGACTTTTTGACCTGAGTATTGTTTAAGCGTGGATTTGACAATTTACATTTATGAACGCCTGACCCTCTATGCATTATGATCAAGTTTATTGTATAAGACCAAAATAAGCAGTCCAAAGAAATGTCTTTAAACAATTAAATGCTTTGGCAGTACTATATAACTAGAAACTAGAATTTTATTGTTCTCAGAGGGGTTATGTTTTGTAGATATCACTTACAGCAGTACTTCTCAAAATGGTGTCTGGGGAGCACAACTCCATTGTCACAACACACCATTAGATTTACTTTTTAATTTCTTGAGTTATTAGCCTGTTTGACTGGTCACTTGAATTAAGTAGGTTTCATCAAATCCTCAATAACTCAAAAATGAATGTAAAATATAAAATATAAATGTTAATAATGCCTAGATATAATTTCAACTTTAAAAAATGACAATTTATGAAACTGTGTCCTCTGAGTGGAATGTTTTGGGGAGGAAATTGCTCTGGATCCAACTAACCAAACATGATTGTGCACAATTAAACAATAATAATAATATTTGAATAGTCGGATTGCATTTATAAATTAAAGATCTGTGTCCATGGAAGTCAGTGGAATTTATTTGACACATAAAGGAGCCCCAGGCTGTAAAAGTTTGAGAACTGAGTTCCTGAGTTAATGATTCTGAGGAAATTTGTTTCCTCAGAATAACAGTTCACTCCACCATCACATAAGCTAAAACATCTTGGTAAAGGAATATAGTCTGTCAGAAATTCAAATGGATGACAGTGCGTTTTAAAAACTAATAACATATCATTTGAAATCCATTCTAAACAACATATCCATTTTATAGTGTAGTGAAGTGTTCTTTTCTCACATTTTCTCTGCTTAATAATCCACCTTTTCTTGTCAGCACATTTCAGCTTTCAGCAGTTACTCATATTTTGTATTTTATATTTTCTGATGCAAGATATGAAATATGCTGGAATAAAGTTGAATTTGGACACATGCTTTTCCATTTCTCTGACTAACAACTAGGACTGCAGTTTGAACAGTCAGCTATGCATCTGCTTTTACAGATTATAAAAATGTGTTTCTTTTAGAGAATACAAATTAAAGTATTTATAGAATTTATAAAATGTAGCAGGCAGCAACGGGTAAAAGCAAAGAAATGCAACAGAAAAAAAAAATATAGCTTTTTAATTGAGATTTAGACTTTTTATTAAGTGGGGATAATTAGACTTTATTGTTTTGCACAGCCTGTGAATGCACTTTCTCTCAGCTAGAACACAAAAGTGAGTCTTGCTGTTTCTGTGCATGTTCGTGTTTATACCTGCTGCTGAGTTCTGGTCAAGGTATTGAATAATTTTCAACAACAGTTGAAACTGACTGCAAAGCAAATCACAGGTAGCAAATCATACAGTAATAACTCCACCACAGGGACATCTATGACAGCTTCTATTTGTCTGAAGGAAGAGCGAGTGGACACCCGGGGTGTGACAAGCGATGCAGCATCTCATTCCCTTCTTCTATGTAACCTGGTGTAGCTGCTACACGCTGGTCAATTTCTGTCCCAGGGGCCGTGAGATAGCATGAGCAAACCAGGAATAGAACAGCAATCAGACCTGAATGACTAGGATCCCTGGAGTGGGGTCCAGGTCCAGGTTATAGAACCTGATAAAGATGTGCAGAGAGAACCAGCCTGCCACCAAATTTCCTGGAGGGGACAACCCCTAGCCAAGGCACTGGACGAGGCAATACCCCTAGTAGAGTAAGCTCTAACACCTAGATCCGAAGCAATACCATGCGCCTGATAGGCCTGGATAATGGCCTATACTATCCCTTGCACCAGCTGCTGACTGGAGACCAGATTGCCTTTGTTCTGTTTCCCAAAGCAGACAAACAGGGAGGAGGGCTTACACCACAAGCTCAAGCGGCAGACATAAGTTCTCAGGGCTCTTCCTGGGCAAAGCAAGTGCAATCTCTACTATTCTGCCAACTCATGGGGCGGAGGACAGAAGGACTGCAAGATGACTGGACGACCGGCCATTCTGGGCACCTTGGGGTCATATCCTGCATTGCGGTGCAGGATAGCATTGGACATTCCAGGGGCAAATTCTAGGCAGGTGGGGGTTACTAATAGAGCCTGCAAATCTCCTCCCCTTCTAAGGGAGGCCAAGGCTAAGAGCAGAGCGTTTAGGGTCAGACACTTCTCAGAGGCTAACTCCATGGGCTCAAAGGGAGCTTCCAGCAGCCCCTTTATGACCATAGAGAGGTTGCAGGATGGCCTTAGCCACCTGGCACCATGAAAAAAATGTGAGACCAGAAGGTGCCTACCCAAGTAGGCCCCAAGGACAAGTTCGTAGTTCACAGCAATGGCGGACAATGGTGGTACACTTTTAATGTAGAGGGGGAAGACCCTGAAAAAGGTGAGACTGTAAGAACTCCAGCACTGTACCGACTGGGCAGTGAACTGGGTCCTGACCATGCTGAATGCACCAGAGGCAAGAAAGCCTCCACTTCACAGCATACAGCTTTCTAGTGGAAGGAGCCTTAGCATTCAAAAGAGTCTCCACTACCTCCGATGAAAGGCCTGCCTCTAGGAACTGGTTCCCCTCAGGAGCAAGACCCAGAGCTTACACATCTTGGGGCAGGAGTGTAAGATTGCTTCTGGGAGCAGAGCTTCCAGGGAAAGGGGTACAGGTGTAGCCTCAGCCACGTCTGTACCATGCCATCCAGGCCCAGAAAGGCTGGGTGGGAAAGGGAATACCACAGCAGACAGTGGGTCGACTCCTTGGAGGCGAACAGATCCACTTCCGCATGGCCGAAAATCGTGGACAGACCCTACTGACCCCCAAGACACCAGATACAGCAGGGCAGGAG
>JAUCMX010000022.1:9383758-9453758 GCA_033459395.1 Hemibagrus guttatus | reverse complement strand
CATGTGTTTTTATGAGCATATGTGTCAACTAATATGTAAGGTTCCTCCTTGCAGATAACTAGACTCAAAATCTGGTGGTTTCTAGGGAAATAGGAAATGTTTTAAATAAAAGGCATTAGCAGCCTCTTTTCCTCACTGCTTCCATTCTGGCTCAGGTTTCAGGGAAGACAAATGGTGTCCAACTTTTATTTACACTTATTTTTATATTTATTTTTTTTAAAATAAATATATGGATAAAATGGTAGAGATTTTGCCTTACTTGCCTTTAGTCCCTGACTTCTTGTATCCCTACAGTATAATTGGTCTATGTGTGCTCTATGGAAGTACGTTTGGTAATCTTGTTTACTGTCTTGTTTACTTTGGTAAATGGCTTACTGTCCTTGTGAGGATGTTTAACATTTAAATAAAAGCAATTTTTTTTTCCAAATAAATAAATAAACAAACAAACAAACAAACAAACAAATAAATACATATTAAGCAGCAAATATTCTCTTATGGTTAAAACTGTTAGATATTCCAGCAATTGCGTGGACATTTGGTCCCTGCCAAGATGTAATCACACACACACACACACACACACATACACAGACACACACAAAGGTTTGTTGAGTTTGAATTTGAGTTTAATAAAGCCAATTGGCTCAAACTGTCACGACCCGCCCGAGAGCTGACCGCGAGAGGGCGCTCTCGCCCGTATTTTGAGTGCACTTCCGGGTTGCTATCGGACTTAAATACGGAGCGCACTTCCTGTTCGGCACGAAGTATCGTTTCCCATGGAATATACTAAGCGTTAACCTCGTGCTTTTTTCGGACTGCCCTTTGTGTTTGACTTGGATTGTTACCCGTTGCTTCTTGTGCTTATTCTCGGACACTACTGTTATTGGATTATCGACCCAGGACTGTTTATCGACTTCCGTGTTAGGTTTCCCCATTGGATTATATTGCTAGGATTACTGCTTTCTTGTTGCTGACTTTCTGCCTGTCCCCGCCTGAATCCGCGGCCGATTACGCCATCAGGTTCTGCACCCTGGCGGCTCAGTCAGGCTGGAATGACGCGGCACTGTGGGCCGTGTTCCGCGCTGGACTAAACCCCGCTCTCCAGACGGAGCTAGCATGTCGCGTGGAGGCGACCTCTCTGACGCAGTTCGTGGCCACGGCCATCTGGCTGGACAACCTGCTGCACCAGCATCGGGCTGGGACCCAGGCCTCAGCCGCAGCTCGCCCACGAGTGCGGACGGATTACCCAAGTCTTAGGGAGGAGGTTCCTGAACCCATGCAGCTGGGAAGGTCTAGGTTGGTGGAACAGGTGCACTGACCCCGCGGCCAGATGAAGCTGTGTTACAACTGCAGGGCCTCCGGACACCTGAGTCCTCGGTGCCCGGAGAGGTCTTCATCGGCACAGGTGGGTGGCAGTTCGCTATTCTTTAGCCTGACTGTACTGGTGTCATTGCGTTTTTCTGACCGCTGTGTTCCTGTCTCAGCATTGATTGACTCCGGAGCGGCCGTCAATCTAATCGACAGGGCGTTGGTGGAGGAGCTTGGGATCCCCACCTTCCCCTGCGTACCATCGTTAAGGATAACGGCCATCGACAGTCAGCCGATTGGGGAGGGCTATCTTAAACGCCAGACCGAGCTATTGGAGTTCCAGGTGGGGCTTTTTCATCATGAGCAACTGGCGTTTTATGTTACCTCCTCACCGGCAAACCCTGTGATTCTGGGCTTCCCGTGGCTACGGTGTCACGACCCCCAAATCTCCTGGCGCTCGGGGGAGCTGGTACGCTGGTCACCTACCTGCCTTAAAGAATGTCTGCGTGACCTGGTGTCTAGGGCCTGCAGGACTTCCTGCATGAAGGAGGCGACCCCCGCAGCACACGGACACATCCCTCACGCTTATGCGGACTTCAAGGAGGTTTTTAGTGAAGAGAGGGCGGCCCACCTGCCATCGCACCAGGTCTGGGACTGTGCTATAGATCTGCTGCCGAACACCTCTCCCCCTGAGGGGCGGATCTACCCCCTTTTGCTTCCGGAGGCCAAGGCTATGGAGGACTACATTGAGGCAGCTCTGGCAGTGGCTCACATTCGGCCATCCATGTCCCCAGCGGCAGCGGAGTTCTTTTTCGTAGGTAAGAAGGATGGAGGTCTGCGGCCATGTATAGACTATCGGGGACTGAACGCCATCACCGTTTGGTACCCCTACCCTCTGTCCCTGGTACCTGCAGCGCTAGAGCAGCTGAGGGGGGCGAGGTTGTTTACGAAGTTGGACCTCAGGAGTGCCTACAACCTGGTGCGTATCTGCAAGGGGGACGAGTGGAAGACCGCATTCCACATGACTCATGGTCACTATGAGTACCGTGTGATGCCCTTTGGCCTCACCAACGCCCCCGCGGTATTTCAGGCCCTCATCAATGGGGTGTTTCAAGACCTGCTGGGTAAAGGGGTCATCACATATATCGACAATATACTGGTGTACTCTACCTCTATGGAGAACACGTGTGTCATGTCCGGGAGGTGCTCACCAGACTGCAGTGGCACCACCTGTACGTAAAGCTGGAGAAGTGCGAGTTCCACCAGACCACGGTGACATTCCTGGGCTACGTGATCTCACGACAAGGGGTGGAGATGGACACGGTCAAGGTCTGGGAGGTTACTGAGTGGCCTGCCCCTGCTACGGTGCGGGAGCTGCAGCGTTTCCTGGGCTTCGCAAACTTCTACAGGAGGTTCATACGCAACTACAGCTCAGTAGCAGGCCCACTGACGTTGTTACTAAGGGGGAAGCCCAAGAGATTGGCCTGGTCGGACCAGGCCCGGGTGGCCTTCCAGCAGCTTAAGAACTGTTTCACCACGGTCCCCATCTTGCGGCACCCTGATCCTGACCTGCCGTTCGTGGTGGAGATAGATGCCTCCAGCAGCGGGCTCGGGCTGTACTCTCCCAGCGTCATGGTGAACCTGGGAAGCTTCACCCCTGTGCCTTTTATTCGAGAAAACTGACGGCCACGGAGGCCAAATACGACGTGGGCAACCAGGAGCTACTCTCGATCAAGGCAGCACTGGAAGAGTGGCGCCACTGGCTGGAGGGAGCGCGTCACCCGTTCCAGGTCCTCACCGATCATCGCAACCTGGAGTACCTTCGTGGCACCAAGTGCTTGAACCCTCGGCAGGCCAGGTGGGCTTTGTTCTTTACTCGATTTCTGTTCACGGTGACCTATCGCCCCAGGTCCAAGAACGCAAAGGTGGATCCAGGCAGTTTGAGGTGGCCAGTGAGCCAGTGCAGGCCGACCTCATCCTGCCAGCGACCACCATTCTGGCACTGGTTCAGTGGAACCCCGTCGAGGAGATCCGGCGGACCCACGCCGACAAGCCGCCCCCTTCCGGCTGCCCGCCAACCAAGATTGGGGGTGCGTCCGGGCATGCTCCACGTGAGCACAGGCACGGACCAGTCGTCAGCTTCCGCAGGGGCTGCTGGAGCCCCTTCCGATTCCCCGACGCCCCTGGTCGCATCTGTCGGTAGATTTCCTGATGGATTTACCGGACTCGGGAGGCTTTACGGCTTTACGGTGATGGTGGTGGTGGATCGGTTTTCCAAGGGATGTAAGCTGATTCCCCTTAAGGGGTTACCCACGGCTATGCAGACTGCTGAAGCAATGTTCAACCACGTGTTCCGCAACTTCGGCCTGCCTGAGGACATTGTGTCGGACCGGGGGCCGCAGTTTACCTCCCGGGTGTGGGGGTCGCTTTGTGCGCGGTTGGGCATAGGAGTTAGCCTGAGCTCCGGCTATCACCCCCAGTCGAATGGGCAGGCCGAGTACGCTCAGAACTCCCTCATCCATTCCTCTACGGGCCTGACACCCTTTCAGTACATGTTGGGTTACCAGCCACCTCTATTCCCCTGGTCGGGGGAGCCCTCCGACGTCCCGGCGATAGAGGAGTGGTATCGGTTAAGTCAGGAGGTCTGGGAATGGGCCTACATGCGTCTGCAGAGGGCAGTGCGGAGGCAGAGGATCCAGGCCGACCGGTGTCGTCGCCCACACCCTTCCTATCAGGTGGGGCAGATGGTCTGGTTGTCCACTCGGAACCTGCGTCTCAAGCTGCCATGCTGCAAACTCAGCCCCAAGTTCGTCGGCCCCTTCGAGATTATCCGCCAGGTCAATCCGGTGGCGTATAGGCTTTGGCTCCCGGCGTCGTACCGCATATGTCCCACCTTTCATGTGTCCCTCCTCAAGCCTGCGCATCCTTCTGCTGGGGGAGCTATGGCCTGTGTGGAGCCACCGATGCCCCTAGACATTGAGGGGTCCCCGGCATACCAGGTGCGTGCCCTTCTGGACTCCAGGCGGGTTCGATTGCGACTGCAGTATCTCGTGGACTGGGAGGGGTACGGTCTCGAGGAGCATTCATGGGTGGACGCCGCCAACATCCTAGATCCATCACTCACTGAGGACTTCCACCACGACCACCCGAACAAGCCCGCTCCGCGTCCGAGGGGGCGCCCCCAGCGTAGAACCCCAGGAGGTGTTCCTAGAGGAGGGGGCTCTGTCACGACCCGCCCGAGAGCTGACCGCGAGAGGGAGCTCTCGCCCGTATTTTGAGTGCACTTCCGGGTTGCTATCGGACTTAAATACGGAGCGCACTTCCTGTTCGGCGCGAAGTATCGTTTCCCATGGAATATACTAAGCGTTGGCCTTGTGCTTTTTTCGGACTGCTCTTTGTGTTTGACTTGGATTGTTACCCGTTGCTTCTTGTGCTTATTCTCGGACACTACTGTTATTGGATTATCGACCCAGGACTGTTTACTGACTTCCGTGTTAGGTTTTCCCCATTGGATTATATTGCTAGGATTACTGCTTTCTCATTGCTGACTTTCTGCCTGTCCCTGACTTCACTTACTGCTCGTGCCCTATCACCAGCTCGGCGTATGGATCCTGTTACTTCCACCTCCGGCGGACCCCCGCAACACAAGCCAAAGCAACTGACTGGCAACTAATTAAAAAGTGAAGAAACACTAAATTAAACACATACACACGCACACACACACACACACACACACACACACACACACACACACACACACACACACACACACACACACACACACACACACACACACACACACACACACACACACACACACACACACACTCCAACTCCAACTAAAATTGCTGCCAGAGAGGGGAACAGCTGGACAGGCACAGGTGCACAGGAGGTTATGGGAGGATGTAACTCACAGGAGTATGTTTTCTGGTTGTGTCATTGTGACTCTGCTTCTGCCCTTTTTGATCTAAAACTTTTATTCTGCTCTGGCAAGAAGATGACAGACTGGTATGAATCTACTTGTATGCTTCCTTGTCTAGAGTAGGCAAAGTTTTTTAAACTTTGTTTGTGCACAGATGTGTGATGCAATCAATATAAAAATGGATCCTGACCACATGATGTCTCGTAGCCATTTCTCTCATAATTGTCTTTTGTATTAATTCTTGTATGAATTGCAAAGAATGAGAAACTAGAGCCGAATTGGATCACCCGGTGGCCAGTGCATCACGGAATTCTGGACAATGCTTTAGACTACAGCTGCTTCATGTCCATGATTTCAATTTACCCAAGTTAATTCAATTTCATTTGTATAGCATTTTTTAACCATGTACATTGTCACAAAGCAGATTTACAGAAATCTGGATGCAGATTTAAATTCCTAATGAGCAAATCAAATATGTAAGTGAAAAAAAACCTTAACGAGAAAACGTGTAAGAAGCATTGAGAGGAACCAGAATCAAAATAGACACCATCACAACAGATAGCGGGTTTATGCAATTATATACTGTTGAGTAAAAAAAGTTTAGTATGAGCATGTTGTGAAAGAGAACAAAATAGTGTTTATGATTACAGCAGCACTTCTTAGATACAAATCTACAGTATATAGCTGACATCCATGTACACAGCCAGCTATCCATCCATCATCCAATTTTCCTGTCTTTATTTCTCGATTCCAGCTTTGCCTCTTCAATACTTATAAATATCCCCTACTGCAGTCATTGTTTCTTTTTCAGCACATGCACTTCTTGACAGATGTGAACTCAACACAGAAATGTAGGAAAGACAGATGAGATTCACATTATTGGTATTCTCATAGTTGGCAAATTAAGCAAGAGACGATGCACAGATTAATAGAAATCACAATCACATAAATTTCTTCCTTTTTCCCCTCTCTTTTATTTAGCTGTTTAAGGAGATGAAACTTGAAAAAACAGAGTCCATGCTGTATCGTGTGTTAACCCTTGGAAATGGTTAGCACCCTGTTTTATTATGTTAACTACATCTTAATTATATTAGATTACTAGATTATATTAATATATCTTACCCCTGCTGATGACAGGTGTGGATGTCTGTACATGAAGTACAAATTAGAGACTAAACAAATATAACTTGCACTAAAATAGCTTTTTGATATATAGTTAAAAACCAATGACCTATTTTCTTTTACCATAATGAACAAATTGAATGTGTGCAATACAATACTGACTTAAAATAGCTTGTTCATTTAGGAAGGAAGTCGTGTCAAGTTTCATGATGGAAAATCATTCTAACTACTGTTCCACTTTCAGTCAATCTTTTTTTTTTGGCCTTTAATGATCAACTGTATTATAAAGGACAAAAAGCTCTATAGATTTCCATGAGATTAAAAAAAAAAGGTTCTATTTCATGACTGACTGTTCAGAAGAGCATAAACTAAATCACCCAGACATTATTATGATTATGATTATATATGCAACACATGGATAGACTGTCACATATGTGAGATTCAGAGATGCAAGAAATGGCAGTATGCAGGGTTAATCAGACTGCAGTTTAGAAATGAACCTGAAAGCGACACCCATTTTCATCAATTCCATGAAAACGTCCTTTCCATTCCATTGGGATGGTGATGTAGAGAATGACACAAACAGAGTGTGAGAGAGAGATAGAGAGAGTTGGATGGATGGATGGATGGATGGATGGATGGATGGATGGATGGACTCTATCTGGTCAGGTTGAGTGAGAGCTGTGAACTGTCTTGAGCTGACAAGCAGATGGTTGACACACCCCTGCCTCCTGAGGTGTATTTATCCGTGATTTGAGTTGTCACACACTTGGATCAGGAGGAGGGGTGAGGGGTGGAGGGGTGAGCACATGACATGATGACACCCATTCACATACTACGAACACTCTAGAGAGAGATGCCAATCAGGCTATATACCCCAGTATAATGCTGCATTCTTCTTTTACGCACACACACACACACACACACACACACACACACACACACACACACACACACAAACACACACACACGCTGCAAATATAATGATATCTACATTTGTCATAATGAATATTAGTGTATTATACTGGAAGACAGCGCAACAATTATACATTTATGTCAAATCCCTAGATCGATAAATATGAAATGAGTGTGTTAAGTTTGGCATAAATTTTAACCACTGGACATTATGCCACTCCACAAATGGGCTCAAATCTAATTTAGTCATATCTTTCCTCTCTGCTTTAATTCCAAATCGCAATCCAATTTGTGTTGTAATAATAGGAGCAAGAAAATGTATGCTATAACCAGATCTGGTGAGGTGTCTGCAGTTCAGCTTAACCTTCAGCTCTCTCTCTTTCTCTCACTCTCTATCTTTCTCTCTTTCCAACACACACACACACACACACACACACACATAAACATACACACACACACACACACACACACAAACATATACACACACACACACAAACACACACACACACACACACACATAAACTTAAACATACACACACACACACACACACAGTGGCCCTGAGGCGGATGGCTCAAATTAAACCTAACTTCCCTAATCCTTTATTGTCCCTTTCTCTCCAATTTCCCATTCTGTATTTTAATATTAGATTTTGACCTTGTCGTTCATAACCAGGTTAAAGAGCCATATTTCTCTTCTATTCTGGGAGAGTCCTTATTTAAATAAATGTGATTATCAGCTGCTGGGCTCGGATAAAAGACTTTTTTAGACAGCATGTGGATGTGGGCATACATCTATGTTTGCATGTATCTCATTACTATAATTAGGAGCAGTGCTATTTTGCCATCATCACACCTCTGTCGTCAAATGTTTAAATGTTGAAGTGGATTCACATATATAATTGCATTCATTAAGTGTTTTATGCTAGATGTAGACTGCATGATTGTTGCAAGCTTTTAAGATTACTGCTATGCACACTGTACAAGGTAATCCTAATAAAATCTTGTCTGGATTCTGAAACAGACTTCATATCAGAATATACAATAAAACTGTTCTAAAGATTCATTTAAATGACTGTTTATATAATTTCTGTTTATATTATCAATCTATTTGACGTGTTTGAAAACGTTTGTTGTTCCTTTCTGGAAAAGACTCATCACTGAATGTTTATTTATTAAAGTAAGCCTACGTGTCCATTTGCATGCATTGTAGCTCAACCCCCTGTATGAAAATCCAGATATGTAGTAAGGTAATGTGATATAAACTAATCCGAACCTTTTTATGTTAATTAATTAACCTTTAAATATATATTTTTTACCATTGTCACTAGTATATTTTTTTATCTGTCCAGTGAGTTTTGTGATTCTGTGCTGTCCTCTATGCCTGGCTTCTAGATCAGCATGTAGCTGAAGTCATGCTGAGATTTTAATCCAAACTTTCTGACACTGCCAGTACTGTCAGTACTTTCCTTGGCTGCAATGGCACTGAATTGGCTGCTGGTGAGCGTGCCACATTAACACCATAGGCTTCAACTCATGACCAAAGAATTTTGGAATACACCAAGGGATGCCAGTTCATGGATTAATGTAGCCTCCTCCTTTTTGGGAGAAAATATGGAGAACCCTGTCGTAAGGACACAGGGAGAAAATGCTAAACTCCACACAAGCAGTAACAACAAAATGAATGTCCATTTATTTTACTTCAAAAAACATCATCACTTTGGCCCATCTGGTTTAAGCATTTAGGGTTAGGCTTACTGCTTCATTGAATCCTACAAAAATTGTTTCTAATCTCATATTCAAAAATTAAAGAAGCTGAGCAGGTGATTGGATAGCAAAGAGAGATGAATTTTCATTCATGATAGAACACATGGGGGGCTTAGTGGTTAGAATGTTTGCCTCACACCTCCAAGGTTTGGAGATTTGATGCACCTGTTTACTCCAGATACTCCGGGTTTACTCCCCCAGTCCAAAGACGTGTTGTATGCTAAATGGCAAAATCTAAATTGTCTGTTGTATGTGATTGTGCCCTGCAATGGACTGAGACCCCATCCAGGGTGTCCCATACCTAGAGATAAACTCCAGGTTCCCTGCAACCCTGTGTAGGATATGCAGTACAGCAAATGGATTGATGGATAGATTGATGGATGGATGGATGGACGGATGGATAGAAAACAAACAGAGGACTTTAAGAACATGTCTGCAAATGTTGCATTTTATTTGCCAGTGCACAGATACCTAAAATGTGTGAGGACAATGAAAAAGGAAATGAGATAAGAGAAGAGAGAGGCTGCATCCTCTGCTCCCACCTGTGTGTAAATAGTTTCATTTTCCATTTGAAACAATGTTAGACTATCTACAACCATAATGGAACCTGCCAAATCACCAAACCAATGCATTCGTCATTCAGAGAGAGAGAGAGAGAGAGAGAGAGAGAGAGAAGGGGGGAAGTGGGAGAGATTATTTTCTTTGCTTTCTTCCTTTCAATTTCCTTCCTTCTTCACCTTACTTCTCCCATGAGAGTCAATGGCCCACTGTATGCCTGCTAGGGATCAAACTTCTATTCATTCAGACCTCACCTTGCAAGTTATGTTCTTTTAAATTCTACACATTTCATTTACTTCGTCATAATAAATCATGTTATTCTGGAACTGGTGTGAATAAGTTTGTAACTGCAGCGAGGGAGGAAAAGGGGAGGCTTAGTACTTACAAGGGTTTAGAGTGAATGTTAGTCTCTAAGCATTGACAGTCCCTGTGAGTTTACAAAGTTAAAGAGATTCATCCGTTTTTGAAAAACTCGTCCATGTGTTTGGAACAGGTTTTAAATAAGACAAGGCACTCGAAGATTTATGAAATTTCTGATTTTGAATCTTTCAATTGACCTCCTGAAACTTGAAATTAGTTAATAATGTTTATTTTCACCCTTTCACTCTTTAGAAGTTTATTTCCTGCTGTATTGTTCATTTAATTTTTTTATTTCATTTAACTATTTCTTAAATACTTTTTCTTTCATTTGTTTATTCAAAGTGCTTTGTTGATAGCCAGATACCAACATACGAATTAATTGTCTTTTACACTTTTTTCACTTCTTTTGCTTTTTTAGTTTCTTAGTAATGTCTTTAATAGTAAATAAATAAATAAATAAATAAGGCGACACAGTGGCTTAGTGGTTAGCAGCCTCCTGGGTTCAAGTCTCGCTCCCGCTCACTGTGTGTGTGGAGTTTGCATGTTCTCCCCCTGCTTGGTGGGTTTCCTCCGGGTGCTCTGGTTTCCTCCCACAGTCCAAAGACATGCTGACTGGAGTCTCTAAATTGCCCGTAGTGTGTGAGTGAATGAGTGTGTGTGTGTGTGTCCTGCGATGGGTTGGCACTCTGTCCAGGGTGTATCCTGCTTTGATGCCCGATGATGCCTGAGATCTTCTCACAGACTCGTCGTGACCCGATGATAGATCAGATAAGCGGTACAGATAATGGAATTAGAAAAAAAAAAAATAAATAAATAAATGCAGGGATGCAGAGAAGACAATGAAAGGAATGGATGGAAAGTATAATTACACATGTGCAACTATTAGACAAACAGAGACAAATTTGTTTATCTAGGTACTCTTATGGAGAAAATCTCCTACCTGGAGAAAAATTTAATAGCTAAATCTCTGCAGCAGTTTCTTAGTGTTTTTTCAGATCTTAGAGCAGCTGCCGTTTCTTTTGTCACCAGAGGATGGGGATGCTGGCTCATGCATCTGTTATTTCTCATAACACATCATCAAGCAAGCTGCTGATATTGGTGCTTCACAGGGCATTGTAATACACTCTGAAGAAAATGTTATCTACCCTCTTCTGCATACATGAGCTCACACATGTCTGTGACTGGCTAGTGCTGCTGTGATTGACACTTTTGAGAGTATGCCAGCCCTCTGAGCTGGAGACCATGGCCAATTTAGGTCCTTTTGGGATTAGGGAGAATGCTTTTCACTCAGAACCTGCAGTGGCATGTGCTTCATCCTTGCAGTGTATTGTGATGTTTAAATTACCCTAAGCAAAAGCTCAGTATGCCTTCTTGAACACAAACTCATGAAATACCCATACTGGTGAATATATAACTCCGTACTACATGGCTGATAAAGAAAATTTAAATATTTCTACAGCCTGGAACTGATAAATAAGAAAAAAATGATAAATGCTGCTCTTTTATTAATGTACAATTGGCAAGGTATTATATATTAGCAGTAATTTGTAAAAAAAAATTTTGTTTACTTATTTATTTATTGCTTTTACAGGTAACCAGAGATATGCAGAAAGTGGTATACCTGTTTAAATGCAAAGAGAATCGCCAGTCCAAATGAATTCATTCCGATTGCAGATTTCTAACACATTGTTTATATGCATCCTAATCAAGACACTGTAGATATACACATTAAAGGTAATCCAAAGTTATGAATGTGTGGGAAGCAAGTTGTGGTCTCAACATTACCATAATAATGAGAGGCATGTGAGTCCAGTCAGTGCATTCTGCTCATTTTTTCTTTTTGTATTTTTCTTTAATTATTTTTATCACATGGCTTGTGTTGTTGTTTATGACAATTATTTGGTCTTAGTTAAGGACCTATAAAGTATAATTTTTAAACAGACATCTAAACATGTTTGTGACAGTAAAGTTGCTCAATATTTCAGATTTGTCTTAGAACAAAGATGATGTAGTTGTTGAAAATAATAGAAATTGCACCATCAGTAAAATGCTTAATGCCTTCAATTATCTTCTAATATTACCAATCTACTTACTACTTATAATCAGTTACTTGGGAATAATTGCGCAATAAAGACAGGTTTTATTAATGCCCTTAACCCCATCCCAACAGAATGAATATTTTAAATAGCTACATGACTATTTTTAATTGATTTTTAGAGGCTTCCCCAAGTCATTTGACTGGATAGGAATTTAATTTAGACTAGCCACAATTGGTTTTACTGAATTGTAATTAAGATGTATACATGAAGATTTGTCATGTACATGGACAGATTGCTGTATGTACATTTTGCTGTTTATGTTTCATTATCTCCCTCTCTCTTACATACAACATGAATTGTGTGAGAGGAACAATATTTTACCCAGAAAGTCTTTTACGAAGAAAGATTTTTTTCTAGTAGTATGGTGCTTATGTTATTATTTTTTAAAACATACTGTTCTGCTTCATGCTGTGCACTGACTTCTTATTATTTCTTGACACTAGAACATGAAGTGTGTTCGTACTAGATGCTAGATGCCATTTAATGCTTAAATGTGACAACCACTTTAGAATAATTCCTTGTTCTTTTATGCATTTTGAAATTTACAGCACTATTTCATAGTCTCTGTGTCCCTGACACACTGGGCTCCATTATTGAATTGCAAATGTTTGTGACCAAAGTAATGTGAATACTTATAAAAGACAGATAACTGCTTGCAAATGGGAGGTCAATGTGGTGAAAAGTAATATGAACAGTGAAGTGTATAATTTTGAAAACCTGGGCAGAACAGTAGAGTGGTGAACAGACTGCAAAACCAGCAGAGAGACATTCATTTACAGAATGAGAAGAGAACTGGAAAAAATTAGGGATAACTGGAAAGATGTGGAAAGATGACTTAAAAGAACAATGTAATAAATTAATATATGGATAAACTGTTGTTAAAATGGCTATAAAGTAGAATAAATGGCTGGTTGTCTGCCTGCCTGCCTGTCTGGCTGACTGACTGGGTGGGTTGATGGATTGATGGATGGATTTTTAACTTGTGGAATAATGAGAAGAACAGTGAAAGAATATATGGACAGACAATTACTTAAATGGATTTAATGTAGTAATGAATAGATGGATTAGTTGGATAAATGAGAAGAACAATGCAATAATGTTAATTATGGATAGATTTTCATAAAAATAGATTCAAAAGCAGATGGATGGATGCATGGATGGGTGGACAGACACAGTGATGGATGCATTGATAGATGCAGAGATAGATTGATTAATGGATGGATGAATGGATTGGTAGATGGATGAATGGAAGGATGACTGGGATAAATGAGAAGAACAATGCAATAAAGTAATGTATTGATAGATGTTTAGAAAAATGGATTCAAAAACAGATGGATGGATGGATGGATGGATGGATGGATGGATGGATGGATGGATGGATGGAGAGATGGATGGAGAGATGGATGGATAGATGGATGGATAGATGGATGGATAGATAGATGGATAGATAGATGGATAGATAGATGGATGGATGGTCTAAGTTATGAGTAGCTATGTTAGGAGCATTCATTTTAATATTTACAGTTCTACTGTAGAGAAATAAACCTATTGAGGATGGAAAAGAATAACATGATTAAATCCCTTCCTCCATATCCCACTCTTCTCTACATGAACCAAGAGGTTAATGAAATACAATTAAGATCTCCTGTTCTTCCTGGCCTTGAGCTAGAGTATAAGAAAACTAATTGGCTGACTGCAATGAATTATGGGAAGAAATGTAAAAAAAAAAAAAAAAAAGGAGGGCAAAACGAAGAGGTGATTAATTCGAAGGAGAGGGAGAGATGCTGAACAAAATCTTGCATGGTCAGCAAAGATTCAGCTTTGGCTGATTGGCTCAAAGCCATGGCCTTGTATCTGATTGGTTTAGAGCCATAGTGATCAGCCCTCCTTTGCACAGCCGAGATGCCACAGGAAGTGAACTAATTAACAACGTGCAAAATGCAAAGACAGCATGCAAAAGCCAAAGACTCCACATACTTGTCTCAACCTTGTTCACACACACACACACACACACACACACACACACACACACACACACACACACACACACACACGCACACGCGCGCGCACACACGCACACTTCAAAAGGTCAGAAGGTCAATATATTAGAAGGCAACATCAACCTCACAGCCAATTAAATTACAAATTTAAGCCTATGTTAATTGTATTTAGGCTATTTTATATATTCATCAGGTTATTTATTCATGTTTTTTTCCTCATATATTTTATCCTTTTGTCCTCATTTATCATTTTGTGCATAGCTACAAGTAACAAGTTAGTGATGTGTTACATTAGCTAAATTTTATTTTAATACTTTCCATTGTTCCATAAGGTTGTTCACATTAGACATTTTCTCATGACAGTTATGCAGAGAAGATGTATGCAGACTAAAAAAAATATTTTTATATTCTTTTGCCTGCACTTCAGTGGCATGTTAAAATCTCACAATGAATGATGTGTAAAAGTTTTAATCAGTTACAGTGTGCATTTTTTAATGAATCATTTGCATCATAAATGCTTGTGGATGACAATGCACATATCACATGCCTGTTTTTTTTCTCTCACTTAAACAATGTAATCTAAAAATACCAAGAAGCATACCCATTCATCCCCCCCACCCTGTTCAAAGCAAATCTACACCCATAGGTTAAGTGGCCGGGGGGTGGGCTATGTTGGTAATTACTGTGTTTCACCAGGAAATCGCACCAGATTTTACATCTCACACCTCCTCCCATATGCTCATACTGATCAGATTTCACATGGATTTGCCATAAGCAAAGTGTTTGCATAAATGTTTTTTAGTACATTTATGTTACTTATCTTGAATCTCATATCAAACTTCATCTTAGTATCAAGCAAAAGATTAAAGATTGTAATCAGTGAGTTATACAGTCATCAACTATATGTGCATATAAGTGCCCTATACTAATATTGGCCTTGGTACATATGAGCAAAGAAAGGTGTGAAAATATTTTACTTTATTTTTAATTTATTTTTATTTTTACTTTATTTATAACTATATTTTTTGCTTTATCTTTTGATCTTTGTGGAAAAAACATATATGCAAACACATTTTTTATTATTATTATTATTATTATTATTATTATTATTATTATTATTATTATTATTATTATTATTATTATTATTATTATAATTATTATTATTATTATTATTATTATTATAGGGGCATTGGTGGCTCAGTGGTAGGTTTCTCGCCTATCATGCGGAAGGCCCGGGCTCGATTCCCAGCCAATGCCCCAACCCCAGCCAGTGGATGCAGTGCCGGTCCCAAGCCCGGAAAAATGGGAGGGTTGCATCAGGAAGGGCATCCGGCGTAAAACATTTGCCAAGTTGTTGTGGGGACCAGTTGGTCCGCTGTGGCGCAGCCGAAAGCAACTTTATTATTATTATATGCGTGTGGCGAGTCTTCTCCTATTATGCCTGACAACATATGACAAGGGATCAGAAACCATTTTTCCATACAAAATCTCTCCAGATCCTTCAAATTTTGTTCACCTCACATGTTTTACTATGGAGTTCAAGTCAGGGGACTGGGATGGCCATGGCAGGACCTTGATGTGGTAAGTTTTTTTTTATGATTATTATTATTTTGTGGTCTTGATTTTGTGGTCCAGTTTTCTATTATTATTAGAAAAATGTATTATTAAGCACTATATAAATGCAATCTGTCACTATTATTAGCTTTTTTTAATACCTCTCTCCTTTATCCATGTGACTGAGCACACTCATGAATGTGTAGGCACACAAAACTATTTGCTCACAATGCAGAAAAGGAGACACTTTGGCTTGGGTAAGTGCATTTAAAATGCATCTGATTAAAGATCTGCTATGTGGCTGTAGAGTTATACAAAGACAGCTCAGCATGGCAAATTGAAACTAAAAAATCCACATGCGTTAATAATCCTTGAAACCTGCCCATACAAATAAGCTCATGAAAAAGAAAACAAGGCGTACTGAGACCATGAATTGTCAATAAAGTCACATAATTACAATTTGGCTTTCAAATCCAATGAGGATCTACTGCCTCTCTATAGAGGTGTTCTTCATTTAAAGAGAGAAATTGCATTTGGCATAAAGAATGAATAAAAGAAAGTAGGAGAGAGCACAAAGTAGAAGAAAAAAAGACAAAAGTGGACACAATATTTTTCACATATTCATTTGTAGGATGATTAAAAAAAATTAAACTGAAGTGTTATATTACTTTCTTACTTTTAAGGCAAAGAGGTCTGAACATAATCCTAATAATATAAACAGGATTTTCAAAAGGATGCTTTTTCATATTTAAAATTTCAACATGCACTTTTGTTATAACCTTCAACTCATCTTTGTGAATTCTGCTAAGAACTTCATCAAAATGCAAATCTGGGTCATTTGGCCCTACACTGTTGAAAGAATGATAAACCACAGGTCTGGGTTGATGATTTAAGGACAGACTCACCAGTGAGCTGGTGTAGGTGGGGTCAGATGTGTCCTCTTGCAGGTAGCGTGACAAGCCAAAGTCAGACACTTTACATACCAGGTTGCTGTTGACCAGGATATTGCGAGCTGCCAGGTCCCGGTGAACATAGTTCATCTCAGACAGGTACTTCATGCCTGCTGAGATGCCTCGCATCATTCCCACCAGTTGGATTACCGTGAACTGGCCGTCATTTTGCTTTTAGGAAAACACAAACAGTATATATCATGAATACATAACATAACATATACATTATACAAGCATAACATACATGTATCAGGAACAGAAAGAGCCACCTGGTAAGCATGGGCAAGCGTGGCTAACTACTCCTCACTTTTAGAGACTAAAAAACATTATTATAAGGTTTCTTTAATGACATCAACATTAGATTGATTGAAAAATAGCAAACTATTTTGGTTTCCTTGTGGAACTAAGTGCAACAGCACCACCAATGGCTGCTATAAGAAAAATACACTGAATGGTGTAAGGAGGTGAGACTGGAGCTGATTTCTAGCTCAAAATGTAGCTTTCAGCTCCAACTCTGTATCATCCATATCATGCCATATATTCATGGATGTAGTGAACACAAACAACATTGTTTATGTACTGTAACATCTTATTCTCCACAAAATGAAATTTGCTGAATAAATAAAAAGAAAATAGAATTAACAGGAAATAGAATAAAAAGGATAGTTGACAGAATCATGAGTTTAGTTTTTTTATTTGTTTACTTGTTTTTTTTTCTTTAGTAATTGGAGGAAACAGCATGTTCACAGCATGAAAATAGAAATTATAATTGAAGCTATGTACCTGCATTTAAGTGTGTGTGTGTATGTGTGTGTGTGTGTGTGTGTAACAGTTTGACATACATCATTATTATTATACCATCAGTAAGATCTTCTGATGTAATGCACTGCACAACCCTAATAGTTTTGCTGTCAAATATTATCAATAGAACTTAGAAATGATTATCATGGATATCATAGATAATATAAAACATAGTAGATAGCTGATCTATAGATGTATAGTATATGGATCACATAATTGATTTAATCTGCCATCTCCATTCACATCCCATCTGACATCTCATTTTAAGCCCCTCCATTTACAAATATGTGTGAAACATGTTCTAAGGTGGGGTCTGTGAGGGGGCTATAAAATCAACAGCATGCCATTTTGTCCATATAAAAGCAAAGCTAAATTTTCCTTCACCTCAGCATTTCCTCCGTTAAGCTCATGGGAGAAAAAAAGCTTTGAACCCAACATAAGCACAGAGAGCGGCAAAAGAATCAATGGCAACGTTACTCTGACGAGGTAGCTCGCAAAGCCTACTTCAAAGAGTGCCGTTGGATCAAAGCGGAGGAAAAAAAAACAATCCATAAGATTGGAGAAGAAATGGTTTGAACATTGATTAAGCAGTGTATCCCCCTACACTCCAAAAGCTCATAAAACTCAAAAGCCTATTAAAGCTTGACTGTGGCAATCACAGGCGGATAAATTATGCTGTTTGGAAAAGGAGAGAAGAGTAAGGTGCTGTTAGTATGAGAAAGTGGTCTCCATTTCATTAATGCGCTAGGTGAGTGATGTTACAGTCAATAATAAAAGCTAGAACATTCAGTTGATTGAATTATTGTCTCATTTCTAAACAAGTGCAGTTTATGTGAATTTTAAACATATATTACTGCATATAATCAGGTAATAAGAAAGTAATTTAGTTTGCTGCAATCTATATGTTGCATATATCAATTATTCTTATTTTTCCAGTCAGTTAATTTATATAATTAATCCCATATTGCTTAATTCATTATATTGAAAGCACTGTAATAAAGTATCTTCTTAGTTAACATGTCATTTTGGAGTTTTACCCTAAGAAAAGAGTCCAGTGCTCCGTTTTCCATGAACTCTGTGACGATCATGACTGGCCGACTTTTGGTAACAACGCCCTCTAAGCGGATGATGTTGGGGTGATCAAACTGGCCCATAATTGACGCCTCTGACAGGAAGTCCCGTCTCTGCTTCTCAGAATAGCCTGCCTTGAGGGTCTTGATGGCTACATAGATCTCCCGCTTCCCAGGCAACTTCAGGCGCCCCTTATACACCTCTCCAAACTCACCTGGAACAGAAGACAAAAAAATCCCTTGCCTAATGTACCTTGCAGAAAATGTAAAATACCATGTGTTTTATTTTTAATTCAAGTTAAATTCATTTCAGGGAATTACATCTCTAAGAAATTTAGTTAACAAATGTTAATTATACAGGTGCATCTCAATAAATAAGAATGTCGTGGAAAAGGTCATTTATTTCAGTAATTCAACTCAAATTGTGAAACTCATGTATTAAATAAATTCAATGCACACAGACTGAAGTAGTTTAAGTCTTTGGTTCTTTTAATTGTGATGATTTTGGCTCACATTTAACAAAAACCCACCAATTCACTCATCATCTCAACAAATTAGAATACTTCATAAGACCAATAAAAAAAAACATTTTTATTGAATTGTTGGCCTTCTGGAAAGTATGTTCATTTACTGTACATGTACTAAATACTTGGTAGGGGCTCCTTTTGCTTTAATTACTGCCTCAATTTGGCGTGGCATGGAAGTGATCAGTTTGTGGCACTGCTGATGTGGTATGGAAGCCAAGTTTCTTTGACAGTGGCATTCAGCTCATCTGCATTTTTTTGGTCTCTTGTTTCTCATTTTCCGCTTGACAATACCCCATTCTCTATGGGGATCAGGTCTGGTGAGTTTGCTGGCCAGTCAAGTACACCAACACCATGGTCATTTAACCAACTTTTGTTGCTTTTGGCAGTATGGGCAGGTGCCAAATCCTGCTGGAAAATGAAATCAGCATCTTCAAAAAGCTGGTCAGCAGAAGGAAGCACACAGTGCTCCAAAATTTCTTGGTAAATGGGTGCAGTGACTTTGGTTTTCAAAAAACACAATGGGCCAAAACGAGCAGATGACATTGCACCCCAAATCATCACAGACTGTGCAAACTTAACACTGGAATTCAAGCAACTTGGGCTATGAGCTTCTCCACCCTTCCTCCAGACTCTAGGACCTTGGTTTCCAAATAAAATACAAAACTTGCTCTCATCTGAAAAGAGGACTTTGGACCACTGGGCAACAGTCCAGTTCTTCTTCTCCTTAGCCCAGGTAAGACGCCTCTGATGTTGTCTGTGGTTCAGAAGTGGCTTAACAAGAGGAATACCACAACTGTAGCCAAATTCCTTGACACATCTGTGTGTGGTGGCTCTTGATGCCTTGACCCCAGCCTCAGTCCATTCCTTGTGAAGTTCACTCAAATTCTTGAATGGATTTTGCTTGACAATCCTCATAAGGCTGCGGTTCTCTCGGTTGGTTGTGCATCTTTTTCTTCCACACTTTTTCCTTCCACTCAACTTTCTGTTAACATGCTTGGATACAGCACTCTGTGAACAGCCAGCTTCTTTGGCAATGAATGTTTGTGGCTTACCCTCCTTGTGAAGGGTGTCAATGATTGTCTTCTGGATAACTGACAGTTCAGCAGTCTTCCCCATGATTGTGTAGCCTAGTGAACCAAACTGAGAGACCATTTTGAAGGCTCAGGAAACCTTTGCAGGTCTTTTGAGTTGATTAGCTGATTGGCAGATCTGAAATAAATGAACTTTTCCACGACATTCTAATTTATTGAGATGCACCTGTATATGCATAATGTTAGCTAAAACAAGCATAACATGTTAGGTTTCATTTCACTATAATACACTAAAAAAAGAAAAAATATATAAGAAAAATCAGAGAACAAGATTGTCCATGCACTTTTTAAGTGAAATGACCAGCCAAAACATTACTAATGTAAGATAAGAGGAAGCGGGCAGGGCTTCTAGGAAGTGCTTCATAAATTGATTCATTCATTGACTGGATCAACTGTCATTTTGATTGGGGGGGGTAATGAGAAGGGTGGTATATTTTTAAGTAATACCAACTTATACCAACATACCCTGACATTCAAATGTGGAGTTCTAATAATATAATATGTGAAATTGGGCAGATGGACAAAACATTCATCAATGACAAAATATTACTTTAAATGACATTAAACATTAAAACAAATAATAAATATAACACAAGCAGACGTTTCACTTTAACTCACTATTACATAGTATTAACATTTTAGTCCCTTTTCCACTTAGAAAGCCAAAACCACACAGAACAAACTGCATTTTAATTTCCATGTTTGTTATTTAACTTACAAGGATACAATTAAAATGAAAAAAAAAGATATTACTATTCATTCATTGTCTACCACTTATCCGATCTTATTCTCGGGTCATGGGGAGCCTGTGCCTCAGGTGTCTCAGGTGTCATTGGCAGGATACACCCTGGACGGAGTGCCAACCGCAACTGAGTGAATGAGTGTGTGTGTGTGTGCCCTGCAATGGCAGGGCACACACACACACACACACACACACACACACACACACACACACACACACACACACACACTCACACACACACACACTCACACTCATTCACTCACGCAATCACACACTAAGGACAATTTAGAGATGCCAATCAACCTACAATGCATGTCTTTGGACCAAGGGAGGAAACTGGAGTACCCGGAGGAAACCCCTGAGGCACAGGGAGAACATGCAAACTCCACACACACATGGCGGAGGCAGGAATCGAACCCCCAACCCTGGAGGTGTGAGGCAAACATGCTAACCACCAAGCCACCGTGCCCCCGATATAACTATTATTATTATTATTATTATTATTATTATTATTATTATTATTATTATTATTATTATTATTATTATTATTATTATTATTAATAATAATAATAATAATAATAATAATAATATGAATTAGAAGAAGAAGACTTTCATTTGATTATCATTTGTCTGTGATATCTGCAGGTGCTCTCCAGTGGAAGAAGAGTTTTCAAATATTATCAATTCAATTTCCTTATAAAACAGGATTGGATAATAAAATGCATTTGTAGCTTTTTCTGATTCAACATCTACACATAGACAAACAAGAATTGACAAACATTATTAACAAAGCAACACAGAAAATTTGCATGCGATTTCCCAGTAAAGACTAGGATACTAAATTTTCACATTTTTATACCATGACCTCAGTATCAGGTTGATCCATCCATACATCTTCTATATCTGCTTATCCTACTACTGGGTCCCAGGAGACTACAGGCACAAGGCAGGGTACACCCTGGACAGGATGGCAGTCTATCGCAGGGCCCAATCACACACACATTACACACACTCACATGCTATGGACAATTTAGAGATGCCAATCAACCTGCAATGCATGTTTTTGGACTTGGGGAGGAAACCGGAGTACCCAGAGGAAACCCCCAAGGGAGGAAACAAGCCAACATGCCCCCCATCATAAGGTTCAATTTGGGTTGAAAAAAATTAAAGAGAGTGTGGAACATATACTACTAAGGGAATGATAGGGCATTTTACTGCCAAAATCAGCTTACATTTAATAGATGCACAATTTAATTTATTCTTCTCTCACACGCTTAAAAGGAACGAGCACAGACATTTGAAACAAGGGTACAATTATTTATGCTTTCACACAGATTTATGTGGCTCTAATGCAAAAGTTTTTGTTTTCAAGCAAAATCAGACAGCTCTCAAATCACTCCCCATTGCTTTCAAAACTACACACATAATCTATTCTTTGTACTATGATTCTTTTAATTCTTGGATTTTCAGTGTGAAAACATTGCCAAATGCTTTAGTCAACAGTATACACCAGTAGAGCAATCTGTGCATTGAGTTATATACACAATTGTGTACACATTAGTTTACATTACATCAACTAAAATAGGGTCAATTTTCTCAAATGATCTGTACATATTAAGGGGTTTCCCTTTTCCCTTCCTCACTACTACATTTTTAAAGTCAACCAGTAATTAGTTCATCTTTTCTCAAAAAACTCAGTATGATTGCTGCTACCTTCAGTACTTGCCCAACAAAAGGAAGAAGGCTTAGAATGAGGCAAAACTTTTGGGTCATCTTAGAAATACATTAGTGGCACTGGTTGTGTTACGGCCGGTAGTGTCCGGCAGGATATAACAGATCCAAACGCAAAGCTTGATGTGGACATGGGGTTTATTTAACATAAAACACAGAACAGAAAACAGGAAACAGAAACCGCGACACTACATCAGCCTATACACGAACGAGGACTAGCAAATGATACAGGCAAAGACAGGACTATAAATAGGAAAGGTAATCATGAAACATTAGGAACAGGTGAACATCAATCAAGACACATTAGGCTAGGGCAGGGCTTAACTGACACATGGCCAACGTAAACACAAACACAAACAGACAGGACAAACCCCTGCTAAGAGCCCCCTAGTGGTCCAACCTCAGCCCTGCTACCCGTAACATCTCCCCCCTCTCAACAGCGCGGCTCCCGACGCGCCAAACCTTAGCCCTCCCCAAAAAGTCCGGTCCAGCGATGGGTCCTGAGGAGGAGCTAGGAACATAGAGAGGCCGGTGGGGGGAGCGAGAAGCAGGGCGAGGCACTTGGGGGGGGAGCGAGAAGCAAAAGCAAGGCGAGTGTGGGGAAGCGAGGACCAAGGCGAGGCAAGTGGGGGGAACGAGGATCAAGGCGAGGCACGTGGGGGGAGCACAGGACCCAACGGCAAGGCCAAAGGGTCCCACGCGATGTCCACAACCGAGCGGAGGCGCCGAGCGACGTCCACTGCCGAGCAGCAGGGCTGAGCGACATCCACCGCCAAGCAGCAGCGCCGAGCGACGTCCACCGCCAAGCACTCGCACCAAGCGACGTCCAGCGACGTCCACCGACGACCGATGGCTCCGGGGCGACAATTTCCATCTCGCTGGGACTCTGGAACTCCCCAAGGGGCGGGAGGGTGGGAGCTAGGTGCTGCCGGAACTCTCCTCCGCTAGCGACGGGTGGGGCAGCGCCCCCCACGGAAGCTACATTGTGGGGCGACGCCCCCCACAGGAACATGGGCGGAGCGAGAGTCAGAGCAAACAAAAAAAAAAGACAAAAAGTTCAAGGTCCGGGGCCCTGGCCGGAACTCTCCTCCGCTGGCGAGAATTGGGGCAATGCCCCCTACGGAAGCTATATCGTGGGGCGACGCCCCCCACAGGAACATGGGCGGGGCGAGAGCCGGAACCCAAAAAATGACCAAAATCAAAGCCATGGCCGGAACTCCCCTCCGCGGGCTAAAAATGGGGCAGCGCCGCCCCCACGGAAGCTACATCGTGGGGCGACACCCCCACAGGAACATGAACGAAGTGGGAGCCAGTACTACGCGAGTTCAAAATCCAAAATTTTTCTGCCGGGACCCTCCTCCATTCCCTAACCACGGGCGGAGCGAGGGGCGGAATAAAAAAAAAAAAAACCCAAAAAAAACACTCCAAACCGGAGCGCAAAACAAAAGCGACCAAAACATTAAAACCCGGAAACAAAAACTAACCTCCTCGCTGAAGCTTCGCGCTGGATCTGTTCGGTTTGGGCTAGTCCTTCTGTTACGGCCGGTAGTGTCCGGCAGGATATAACAGATCCAAACGCGAAGCTTGATGTGGACATGGGGTTTATTTAACATAAAACACAGAACAGAAACCATGAAACAGAAACCGCGACACTACATCAGCCTATACACAAATGAGGACTAGCAAATGATACAGACAAAGACAGGACTATAAATAGGAAACGTAATCATGAAACATTAGGAACAGGTGAACATCAATCAAGACACATTAGGCTAGGGCAGGGCTTAACTGACACATGGCCAACGTAAACACAAACACAAACAGACAGGACAAACCCCTGCTAAGAGCCCCCTAGTGGTCCAACCTCAGCCCTGCTACCCGTAACAGGTTGAATGGGGTTAACAATTATTAATTGATATACTGTAGCATTACCAGCCTGCATGCCTAGCCCAGACACAAACTGCTCCAAATTCCATTTATTTGTCTTTTAAAACCTTTCTCTAAGTGTAACATTGCTACTTTTGATATGCTACTACTGAAGGCCTGTTTCTGTTTATAAAGTGTCATTTTCTACACAATCCTGGATCACTCATTTTCATTAATAGCAGGTCTACTTTATTGTATAATCTGGCATGGAATACATGTGATCACATAGTTTGTTATATAATTAAAGTGTGTTGATGATCTTAAAAAGTTAATCTAATCAAACAGAACTAAAACGTAAAACCATTGGAATGACCCTAAAAACAGCTGCCTTTGAAAAAAAATCCCTTTTCAAAGGCTTTATCCCTTCAAAATGGACTGCATCTATTTCTATACAGACAAAATGATCAACTCACCTGCTCCAATGACTTCCTCAATTTTGACAGTGGAGACATCAATCTCCTTGGCAAATTCACGCACAGCCTCATTGGGATCCTCGTAGGTGAATGGATCGATGTAGATCTTCATCCCTGGTGATCCTGGCAGGGTTGGGCAGCCCATGGGGGAGTGGCAATTAGAGAGATCTGGTCTCAAAGAAAGTTCTAGAACAGTTCAAAATTCCATACATCACTGGCATATCACAGAGACATCCAGACTCTTTCAGTCAGCCACCTTGTACTTCATTTAATGATTCTCTATTCCAGATGTTTTTGTTCTGCAAACCTCATTCAAATCATTTAAATTCTTAAGCTGAGACAAATATTATAGATCAGTGTTTCCCAACCAAGTCCTTAGGACTACCAAGATAGCCCCGGGTTGTTGTTTTTTTCATGAAGCAACCAAGAACAGCAAAGAAAAAAGAAAAGATGATTCAAATGCACTCAGAACTGGGACCGAACATGGACTGGAGGGGTCCTGAGGACTGGTTTGAAAAACACTGATTTAGATCAAAAAACAATTAACTAACTCCGGTATATAGATTGAATAATAAAGTATGAATATATGTGAGTGAAGGACGAATGTTAGGTAGAATAATGTAATAGTCAGTTTTTAGGAAAAAGGAAAAATAATTAAAACAGAACATGCCAAACACATTCAGCCACATGATTGCTTTTTCACTTATACTAAGGTTACATATTAGCTAATTTCTTGACATTTCCATTAAATTTTTCAAAATTCAGGTATGTTTAATTTTCCCAAACATGCAGAAGGTTACTTGAATAATTGTATGTAAATGAATTTTCCTACAAATATAAAAAGAAATAGTTAAGATTATTCTGAGGAAGCATGAACTAGTTTAGATATCATTTAATCCCAAAGGTTTTAGAGGCTTTTCCATAATGCATCACTGATTGGACAGAAAATAAGCTCATGTTTGCAGAAAAATAATATAAATGACTGCAATTGCAAAACATCTAAAGAGTGGAACCGTTTGGATGAGTGACTCAAAGGTCTAAAGAGTGCTGTGACATTTACTAAAAGAATTATTGTCATAACAGTAAAATGAAGTCTAATTAAATCATAACAGCCCCATAATTCAGTTGAGTTATCTCAGGTTTGAAAACACCCCACCCCAATACATCTTAAATACACAGAATACTCCATGCAAATGACTGCCATTCAGCAAAAAAGTGCACAAAAACACCTATCCCATACCTAATAAACTGATAACTCAACCATCAGTGTAAACACTGGATGCACCAGATGGTGACAATGAGGCTAGACTGTGGCTAACTGAAAATTCAGCCAGCATTGCTCTCATTTCTCTCCTGACATTTCTCTCCTCCACTCTCTCTCTCTCCCTGTCCCTTTCTTACACTCCCTCTCTCTGCGTTTTGATAGTGTCAAATCCAATTTTCCTGTGCAGCTCTGTCCCACAGGACCTGGTAAACAGATAAAGCCAACACTCTACCAAACTGCTCTTTATGCCTGAAATGGCTGCAGCTGGCTGTACTATCATTACCATTCATATGTGTGCCTGTGTGTATCCATGCTACTCTCATTTAACATTTCATCTAAAGGCTAGACAGGAGGAAGAACAGTATGTTAAGGGCCACCTATCTTAAGGATTTGAGTATTAGATATGGGAATGGAAGAAAATCAGAAATCATAAACCTTTGTATTGTTTTTCTTTCTTTTATGGTTGAATGGCTTAGCTATTGTTTTATTGAAGTTAAAGTGTTGATGTCTTTTTTATGTTTATAATTGGTGGATACATCAGACTTAAATAACAGCTAAATAAGAGCTAAATAACAACAAACAAGATGGTTTCAGTGTCAAGACAAACTTATGTTCCAATCCATGTCCCCATATACATGGTGTGTTAATTGATATATGGTATATTAATTCTTCACTATTCAACTCCAACTACACCTTCAACATCTGAGTAACCATGATGAGTATTTAGACCTTAGGAATGTTTAATTCTTGAATCTGATTGGTCTGAAGTTCAACAAACCTGTTAATTCTTAACTTTCAAAGTTTAGATTTTTAATCTAAAGGAGACAGAGCTTTCTCAGTTGCTTCATCCACACACTGACACAGCCTCTCGATCCACATTAGATCTGCAGCTTCCATTTTCACTTTTAAAAGTAAATTTTTATTCTATAGCATTCAAAAAAGCCTAATGGTCACACTGTAGGATTTTCTCTACTCCACTCAAAGGTCATTATCATAATCATTTGATTGTATAGCAAACATGCTTCAGTAACTTGATTGGTGCATATCCTAAGGTTAAGAAAATGGTTTCTAAAAACAGTTGCTGTTTTTTTTTCACAAAAAAATAAATAAATAAATGTATATATATATATATATATATATATATATATATATATATATATATATCATTGATATGTTTCAGGAGTTTTCTCTCGGTAAAACTAGGGGCTGACTGGCATCTCTAAATTGTCTCTCTAAATCTCTAATTGGAGATGCTGTGTGAATGTGGGTGGGTTGGGGGGATTGGGGGTCTTCATGCCCTGAAATGGACTGGGACTGGTGCCCCCATGTTATGCAGGGAGTCCCATGGCATAGGCTCTAGGGTCCCTGCAACCCTGCTTAGGTTAATCAGTTCAGTGGATGGATGGATGGATGGATGGATGGATGTAACCCTAGGAATTTCTTTTGTTGCTATTTTAGAACTCCTAAAGGTTCCTTATATTGTAATATTTCCTCATCACAACCCCTTATTAGAACAGAAGTTCAACCTTGAGGAACCCTTGAGTGTACCCTGTTATGAGGCAATCCACGACTACAAACTCTCTGTGCCATCTTAAAATGACATCCAAAGCTACACACTCTTTTTAGCCTCTTATGAAATCAGGCTACACTCTCCCAGTACCATTCTGAAGAGATATCAGGGTAATCACTTTCCCTGCATTTATGAAGGGCACCAAGATTACATTATCCCAAGTTACATATACTCCTTTCCATCTTGCAAAGCATGAAAGGAGGAGTTTGAGAAACATAAAGCATAAGAAAACTGCACATTCACAAAGTCTCTTTGATATAAAAACTAAGCCTTAGGAGCATTCACAACAACTGTGATTGCTGCTGACTGCAATTGTGATCCAGAACACAGACACACAAATCCGCATAAAACTGGTGGCTTGGGATCTATATCCACTGATAATTAAAACGGCAATCAGGTTATTCCTCAGGTGGAATTTTTCATATTCATCTAGCTTCTGAATGAGAGATGGAAATATAAATATATGCATTAATATTTCATTCTCATCTGGTCACAAGTTCTGTGCTGTGTTATAACCTGCTAGCCCCACAAGACACTGAAATAGAGACACAAGAATAGAAAGCAATATTATGTAAGAAAAGAAATGACTACAACGTAGACTGTTCTCCTGGGAACCCAAAAGTAGCTGTCAGGTATTATTTTTTCCAAAATAATGTGGAATTTTGCAACTGTAAAATACATTCTGAAAGAATGTAAAGACTTAAATGACAGTGTATTTGAAATCTGTGATATATTTGTGATATATAACTCATTCTGAATATCTGTTTCATGATAGTAATGAACAATTCATAAATTCATCAGAACTCATCTAGTTCTGTGTTGTAATTACCCAGAAGCCCAATTAACTAGGCTAAAAAATCCACACTAATGTAATTTAACTCAAAAGTATGAGAAGCTAATTATGTGCATTAATGCATCAGACAATGCATAAGAGAATATTTAAATTGCTGAAACTGGAAACTTTATATAGCCATAGTCTTTATCCATCCATTTTCTATAGTGCTTATCCTACACAGAGTCACAGGAGCCTATGCCTGAGGACTCAGGGCACAAGGCAGGGGACACCCTAGATGGGGTGCCAACTCATCGCTAGGCACAATCACGCACACATTTTGTACAATCTGGAGATGCCAATCAACCTACAATGCATGTCTTTGGGCTGGGGGAGGAAACAGCCTAAGTATTTGGAGAACATTTAAACACAAAGGGTGGAGGTAGAAATCAAACCCCCAGAGGTGTGAGGCAAACATATTAACCACTAAGCCACTGTGACCCCCATAGTCTTTGTCCTCAACTAATAATATTTCTTGTTTTAAAGCATTATGGCTACAAAATGGCAGAAAGACTTTTGTAACATTCAGGCTAGATTTGTGGTGTTCTTTCATCACACATAGTGTAGTATTGTCAGGGGTAGCTGGACAGTTCCCTGGACAGCGCCCTCCCCGGGCCTGGCAGGAGAATCCTGGAAGCCTGTTTGTCTGTGTGATTCCCTGCCGATTGTTCTCCTTCCTGTGTGTGTCACCTATTCCCCATTACCCTGATGTGTTTCCCTATAAAAGGGAACCTGGTGTAGTTGTGTAGTGTGGGTCAATGTTTCTTGTATAGCTGTCCCGTGGGTGTTATGTTAGTTTTGGGATTTGTTGTATGTTGTAACCACGAGTCTATTGTAATGTTCGTCTTTCCCCTGTCTCGTGTTTATATAAATAAAACAGTGCTTCACTGTATCCTGCGCTTGGGTCCGCTCTTTCACGGCGTGCTGCGGCACGCCACACCACGGAGGTCCGGGTTCGAGCCCCGCATAAGGCGAGTGGCGACCGGACGTGACAAGTATGTTATTTGAGTCTGACTGTTATCTTCAGTTCAATTAATTGTTTAAATGGAAGGTGACTGTGTGTTGTGCCAACATTTGAGTTATATAACAGTTTTTGTGCTTCACTGAACTATATTATGTTCACTGTATTATGGCCACATATCTATGTCTAGCACCTATTCAAGCTAATTAAAGCCTAACAATACCTCTAACCAACAGCCAGACCTTGCCCTCAGTTCATGTACATTGTGTAGCAGATGGTGGGATTTGGAAGAGTGCACCACATCATTGAGGTGTGTTGTATCACTGAGAAATATATGAATCAGTTTAAACAAGCATATCAGTTAAGACTAGAGTGATAACACTGTATATTAACAGTACATGAATATTCACGTACTAATATCTGAGTTAATACTTACTTAAATATTAACTAATAATGAATTAAGGTGTATACTAATCAAAAAACTAATGTAGAGCTAACCTTTACCCTAACCTTAATACATGGGTCTTATGAATTCATCTGGAATAATAACCACCTTAAATGTCAGTACATATTTGAAGAGTAAACTACACCAAACCTGATCTATAAGGATGAATATGAATTAAACATCCATCATTTCAAATTGTTTATATAATTTGTCATATGCAGCTGTGTACACAAACATCATTGGATGGCCCAATGTAAGGGTGAAATTAATACAGTAACATTTATTCATTTAGCAGATGTTATTATCTACAGTATTAACATTTAAAACCAGTGTTCTATAAAATTATTCTCTGAACTTTTAGAGCATGTTTGTTTGAGTTTACTCCTACAAGTTAATTAATACATTAATTAACAACCATGCTCTAACATGGTTTTAAGATGCTTGTTATTCATGCATGAATTCTTAGGACTCATGTCATAATTAAGGATACATCTTCATTAGTCTGTGATTAATACATGCCTTAACTTATCATTAGTCCATATTGAAGTAAATGCTAATTCAGGTATTAGTGCATGAAGATTTGTTAACTGTTACTGTAGAGTTTTATTGAGTGACGAGTGAAAAAACAAACAAACAAAACAAGCAAAAATATTTTTTATATATATTTAAAAAATAAGCAAAAACCATGGGTGTGTTACTGGAGGTAGGCCCTGTGTTGGGCCACTATGGGGGGTTTCCAGCAGGGGTTGTGTCATGTCATGTTATGTCATTGTTTACGTCATGTGTTTTGTTTTAGCCCCGCCTTCTCCTATTGTTTCCTGATTGATGTTCACCTGTCCCTAATGTTATTCCTGATTATGTTATGTATTTATAGCAGCCTTTTGCCAGGGTTCGGGGCTGGTCGTCGTCTCTATGTAGCGTCTACGTGTGGTGTTGGTCTGTGTTCATGTTTGTTCGTTTTAAGTTTAATAAACCCCTGTCTGTTGTCTATCTCCGCGCTGGGTCTGTTTCCTTCATGCTATGGATACCGGAAACGTGACAGGGTGACAGTTATATCAACAGCTTCCTGAATCCGTTAATTCACATACGCAACCGTGAATGAATCTACTTGTCCGAGGTGCCAAGGCTACCAATTTCTGCACTCCTTTAAGAGATACTACTTGTTTTGTTTCATTTGCAATTGCTGTTTAACTTATGAGATATTTATATCTCATTGGTACAAATACCTCAAATGGCACATGGTGTTATCCTTCCTTGCTGAGCATAACATAAAATGCAGCTTGGCAAGTCCAAGTTAAAATAAATCGGCAGCCATATTTTACATGAATAGTGCTATAAGCTAAATTGCAATTAACAGAGTGCCAAATTCTCACTGATATACAATCTAACCTAAAGATTGTGTTAATGTAAATTATAGTTAACAGAAACCAACATTGGCTAATTTAGCTTAAATGTAATGCTAACTAATGAATGTTATTTAGTTACAAATTAAATAAATTAGGTCAACAGAATAAGAAAAGAAGCTGTGTTCTATCTCCAAGTCATGTCTTATGAGTATTCCCAACAGTTTGCTTTCAATCCAATAGATCTAATAGATTAAACATTGGCCTAAATAGAATATTACATTATTCATGTATAAAACATTTCTCACCCACTACATAGAAACACATCAGTACTATCTGACCTGGAGAGAACAATCTGTAATTTATTGGCTAACAGATAATCTGTAATTGTTAACATCCCTAGGTTAATGTTTTAATTAATTAATGATGCCGTATTATTATAGAAATACTACTGCTATTAAATCACTACTACTCCTATTAAGTCTCCTACCACTACTACTCCTACTCCTACTGTTATGAATACTACTACTACTATTACTACTACTACTACTACTAATAATAATAATAAAACAAAATCTGTTATGTTGTACACAAACATAAAAGAAATTAAATACATATAAGTACTTTACCAAATTAAAACAAATGCCTGAATTAATAAGCTGAGAATCATAAACAGTGTAGATACTTCCAGCTAGGTTCTCTGTCTGCTACAATCAAGCAATTAGCATCCTATGGTATGTATAAAAATGCTGAAAATCATTTAACCGAGATTGTGAAGATGAAAAGATCTAAGTGACTTCTATGACTCATTGCTGATGCACTGATGGCAGATGCTTTATTCATAAAGACGGTTCAACTGGCTGTGTTTCAAAATGAACACTTACTTTAATGTCTGCATTTAAATTTTCTGTGGAAACTATGGCAGTAAACACAGTTGGAAATTGTGGCTGAAAATTCAAAACTAGTTGGTGAGTGGTTGGGCTGCAGTACATTACAAAGACAAATGCACATTTGAGTGACAGTAGTGCAAAAATCACAAGCACTGGTCTGCAGAGATGGGGGGGGGTTATGGTCAGATGAGTCATCCTGCAACGTATTCTTGAGAAGTGTGTGAGTGCATGTTGTGCATTTCAACAGAACAATACAGGCTAAACTGAAGGATCTGTGTTATATTGTGGGTTCTCTTGCAGGGAAGAGTCACTGCCAATCAATACAAATATATTCTGTCTGATTGCCTTTACTATATGATGAAACATTTCTGTTCTGATGGGAGTAGTCTCCTCCTGGATGACCCTGCTTCACTTCTAAAGGCACTGAAGTGTTTACTGAGGATAAAAACCATGTAAATTATATGCTATAGCCATCACCTTCAGCAGATCTCAATCCCAGTGAACTCTGTATGTGAGATTTCTGACTGGTGTGTTAGAAAGCGCTTTCCACCACTATCATCAAATCATAAATCAAAAGAATATCTTTTGGAAGAATGGTGTTCTTTCCTATATTTATGATGTGTCTCGCTCCCGTACCTTGTCTGCAATTTTTGAGCTGTTTTTGAATACCTGACCTTGATCTTGTCCTCTGTCAATTTGGATTTGCCTAATTTATGGCTGTTTGCTCATCCATCGCTTGCCCTTGCAATCGTTTCAGGGTTTTTAATTACTGCATAGTCCTCTTTTTTTGTTTGCTTCATGCAGTGTACAGTAGAGTCCGAAAGACCACTTGTGAAAATCCTTCAGTTTTCAATTTATTTTCTAATTTATTATAACACTTTTTCCATTTCTAATTATATTATCAGCATAACGAGTGAAATATAGAAATATATTCCCTTCTTTTGACTTAATGTCTAAATCCTGCCAATCCATGATTGATCAAATCCATCTGAGTGTCATCTGAACACATGCATCAATAAAATGAATAAGCTCCTTTTGTACAAAGTAGTTAAGATAATATCACAAATTTATTTAAATATAAACTTTGAATAGGGTTTATCTAACTGCGCTAAACCCTGGGGTTACAAATTCTAAACCCTGCTTTTAACTGTGAAGAGAGGAACATTTCTCACTTCTAATTTAGAAGTGGGGTTAACATTGCTTTTTACCCAGATTGCTAATCCAATATTTTGGTGCCAAACATGTACAGTATGAAACGATGTTGTGTTAGATTATTATGGCTAGATACTAAGCAACAAGCACCCAATCAGAAATTGAAGAGTGCATGCCTTGTATCCCATGAAAACCAGGAAGCAGCAGCACTTGTTTAGGTTGCATCAGGCAGCAAAATGCTGAACAGTGTGTGCCATGGTGAGGGGCAAATATGTGACACTGAAAAATGAGCAGAAATTGGATATAAATAAATGCCTGGTCAACTACTTGACTAAATTAATAAGTCCAAAAAAAAAGAAAGTTGTGAAAGATAATACATACTGTGCAGAACAACAGATCAGCAGATTCAACAGAGGGAGATAAGCCATTATTTAAAGAGGTCATGTGCCGTATTCATCTATTCATAGTTAATGACACAGCAAATATGCAAATAAGAACATTAACTTAGGGTTTAGGAATGTAGGGTTTCAAAAAGTGTGAAATAGGAACCCTAATATTAATTTTCCTCCTCATAACCTTTCTTTTCTTTAAACTAAAACATTTTGTTTAGTTTCCATATTTATGTCTATTAATTCTGCATTTCTGTCATGAGGCATGAAAGGCATAGAAAAAACCTTTAAAGAAGCATTGATAAAATAGGTAACATCATTTTAATAAGCCTAGATATAAGTGGCACAGTGTAATGCTACTTAATATTCTCAGCTAAGCTAGATAAAGTGGTATCATTTTATTATAAAGTTACCAGAGAGTTTATATGAGACCCTAAGGATTTTTGTATAAAATAAAATCAGTTTAGAATTATTAATTCCATGTTCTGTGTGGAATATGGCTGAGTTCATAAATGCCATTTAAATTGGATATTCCACGCCACTTTCCCAGGTACACCGTGAGACTATATTTCTAGTTATTAAACTGTCATTCCTTATGGACCAAAAGTGCATTATGGGTATTCTACATTACCAACCATCACACTGAGACCAGCAGACGATGGCTTTAAATCAATATTTTACAAGGAATCTTATTTCCATTTTATTACAGATGTTCATTTCCCCTCCACATTAATTTCAATTTAAGTTCCTCTATTGCCAAGGGCATACATTAGATCTGATGGAAAGTTGTTTTTTTTTTTACCCTTGAATAAGTTTTAGTTGAATGATTAGTTTGACTTTAGTATTTTAGCAAGATAAGTGTGGATACAAAATAAGGAAGTGAAATTATTACAGAGCTGGTAAATGTTTCAGTTGCTGATGTGTCGTGTGTGTGTGTGTGTGTGTGTGTGTGTGTGTGTGTGTGTGTGTGTTTTAAGAATCTGATGAAGTGTGCATAACTAGCAGAACTGATGGTGTTGCAGCTCACAGTCTGTTGTATTGCCCAAATGCACTGTCTGTGAAGGCCTGTCAACCTGCAACATCTGGAGTGCTAAAGAATGTACTTATACACATCATCATCCATTTACATTTAAGAATGTGTCTCTGTGTTTGTGTGTGTGTGAAGTGTCCATCTGGGACTATATCAGTTAGGTCAAGCTCTGACCTCTATTACTTTTTCCAGCCTGCTCTCTCTCTCTCTCTCTCTCTCTGTGGGTGTATCAATACCAGAAATAGCCAAAATGACAGAAAGATCACCAGTGTTATTGTGAGGCCATGAAAGTGCACAACACACTGAATAGGCATTTTGACTACACAGCGCACAGCTGTCAAAACAGGGACATCTTCTACCATGGACCTCAGCAACCCATGCAGGGATTTACAACTGTACTGCAAAATCATCTTAAGCTCTTTAAAGCACCCAAGTGCACAAGTATAAAAATGTGGCCCCAATGTCTGGGCACCCTAACTGTATTCAGAGAACTGGGTTACTGCAGTTCCACAGGGACAGAGCTTGTTTTGTTCACATAAGGGCAGTGTCATGCTGGAACAGGTTTGGGATCCACACAGTGAAGAAAAATTGTAATACTGCAGCATACAAAGACATTCTAGACAATTGTGTGCTTCCAGATTTGTGGCAACGGTTTTGGGGGAGATCGAAATATGGGTGCAATGTTCAGGTGCCAATAATCTTTGGTGTACCCCACCACCTTTTTTATTTCTGGTTGGCAGCAAAATTGCAAAATAGAGTTCATACACATAAAAGCTTTAATTACAGCACGCATTCGCCATGGCATCGTTTTGATAAGATTAACAAATTAACATCTTTTCCACAACCACAGGATGTGTCTTCCGACATGGTTGTTTAAGAAATGAGGAGCTACTTCTTGCATCAGTTAGGGTTAAATAACTTGTTGCCAGCTGAAACATAACCATCCATGCAGTAATTATCCAATGGGAGGCTCTTACCTATTTACTTAGTTAAATCCAGGTGGTGACTTTTTTTTTTGGACGGGCAGTGTACATGCCATGGGTTTTATGGTTTCATTTAGTCTTGTTTGATTTGAGTGAATCTGGGTGAAATGTAAAAGCTTTGTGAGCAAATGAGGATAATCCTAAAATCTGTGGTGAAAGCACCTAAGCAAAATGTAACAGGGGTTAAAATTGGAAAATGGATTTAAATTAATTATGTGTATAAAGGGAGGACATGGTGTCTTTATGTCTAGCAGGTTTGGGTTCAATTCTTGCCTCTGTCATGTGTGTAGAGCTTCCTCTGGGGGTTTCTTGACATGTGTTTGTAAGATTAATTGCATCACTAAATTGTCTGTAGTGTGTGCGACTGTGCCCTGTGATGGGTTGACATCCTGTCCAGGGAGTCCCCCAACTTGAACAGGGCAAAACCTAAGTAAAGTAATATAATAAAGGGTGAAATGGGTAAAAAGTAATGTACAAAATCTACCCTGTATTTAAGCTAAGGTTCTGGTCAGTTTTTTGAAGGCAAAATCTGTGCATGACAAAAGATTTTCAGTTTCACTTTCTTACAAAACGCACAACCCTTAAATAATACCTTTCTCCACTCTTCTGCTTCATATCACTACATACTTCCTGGCCCTCATGGTCTTTTCTTTTTTCCCCTTATTCCCTTCAAAGAAAGCAATGCGGCTGTCAGTGTCTGGTTCGTGGGATGGTGATTATAACTGAAACCTGTCCATCGCAGTCATGTGGAAGTGGAGGGAAAGGGACTGAGGAATGAAGGATGTCTTTTGTGTGCACTGTTGGAGAAATGTAATAATCCTCACCCCTGCCTGTACTGTAGTGCTGAAGCTTGTCACTGTACACTGCCTCCTTACTGTAAGCCCGTTTCCTGTGTGTGTGAGAGAGAGAGAGAGAGAGAGAGAGAGAGAGAGAGAGAGAGAGAGAGAGAGAGATGGCAAAATATTGATTGACATCTACGATAAAAAGCAAGTGCAGCTACTCAGACTTTTATCAAGTAACGTATATCATTTCAAAAGCACTGTTTCAACTTACTTCAACAGTAGACTACACCATCTCATACTTGACTCAGACACTGGCTTCTGGTTAGAAGTATGCTGTCTGGATTGTACTGAAGCTTTCTTTTCTTTTCTTTTCTTTTCTTTCTTTCTTTCTTTCTTTCTTTCTTTCTTTCTTTCTTGTTTGGCATTTGTTTTTGTTTTGCATCTCTTTAGTTTAATTGTTTTCTTCTTTTCTATTAATTTGCTGAACTTGTCTGTTAGTGGCCCATAAGCTATATTTCATCTGGCCTTGTGCTTATACACAATGCATGCCTCCAAGCTGTGAAATGTTGGATTATTTTTTTTTTCAAAACTATAAAGTAATCCTAGGTTTCAAAACAGCTCAAGTGGGTTTGAAAATAAACTCCATCTAAATAGAGCAAAATGAGAACCAGGTTAGGTTTATAATACATGCAGTCTCATAATCTGTTAATAACCAGAGTGAGAGCATAATTGTAAAACATGTACACCTCAGTGGGAATAAAGTAAACTGATTGATTGCAATTGCAATAAATGCCTATACAATTAAATGAGGTGGGTAATCCTTTTAATCAGCTGTTAAGTAGAGGAACAATAGTCATGTTAATGTGTCTAATTACTTTCAGTAGCTGAATCGGTGGGTGGGCTCTGTGCATGTGTTTTTGGTTATGATGTGATCCTGATACAATTAAAAAGCTGTTGCAGAATTTAATATACATTTTATATAATTCACTTAAGGGTGGATTGGCAACATCCTAACATTTTAAGGCAGATATAGATCACAACTCACAAATGTGCAAAACTGAAAAAAAAAAAAAAAAACACCACAGCAAAAAAATTTAATTTTACAGAAAAGATGTTTGTATGACAGTAAAGCAGCACTTTATGTAAGATACCACTTTTCAGAGCAACAAAGTCTCCAAAAGAACTGGAAAATTGGTTCAGAGATTCTCATCAAAACTTACCAGCTAATTTGTTTTTGAAATAGAACATTATTTTTAGGCAAAAGTTCATCACAATGAATATTGACTTTGCTTCAGTGATTACTGTTTATTGCTCTTTATAATATTTGTTATGTAGATTGTACATAAGTATATATTAACAATATTGCCTTAAATAATGGTCAAATTATTTATTATATTTTTATAACAAATATAAGACCATACTAATTTATTAGCAATAGCAAGATTATATGCCAATTGAACAATTTTAAACTTGATGTATCTAAAAATAGGCTTAATAATCATATAATATCTAATAATCTTATAAGAAAAATCTATGTAATAAAGATATATAATTAGTTGAATATATATTTAAGATTTTTAATTTATATAATATTTTGCAGTGTATAAAACATTTCTTATGTCATTTTCAACAACCAGACATTTTCTATTCGTGAATGTCACCCAAAAATGAAATATTATGCAACTCTTGTTATTGTATTGTTAATACTGGCATTAAGCCACACTTCACACATGTGCATAACTTTGGATTGGAGTTCAATTCAATTCAATTTTATTTGTATAGCTCTTTTAACAAAGAGCATTGTCTGAAAGCAGCTTTACAGAACATAAGAAACAATAAACATACAAACAAACAGTCCTAGATGTTAGACAAAATTTTCCCTAGTGAGCGAGCGTGAGGTGACTCAGGCAACTGTGGCAAGGAAAAACTCCCTCAGATGGTATTAGGAAGAAACCTTGAGAGGAACCAGACTCAAAAGGGAACCCATCCTCATCTGGGTGACACATGGAGAGTCAGTTATGTCTACATGGAGTCTAGTTGAGGTTACAAATAAACTGATAAAAATCAACTCAATCACACTGGGGAAAATCTTGGCATAGATACATAACCAGTGTTTCGAAAGAGAAGAGGAAAGTGGAAGTTTTTTAACTAGATGTCACTTCTCTAAGAATGAAACTAGTTTAATGTGGTATGCTAATTAACTGATTAATCGGCTACTACTAGACTATTATGAAATAGCACTGGTTATATACATTAACATTTGATTTTTATTAGCATTTATTATTGGTCATCACTTTAGTTATATTGAAGAAGTTGATCTTACCTGCTGCAGACTATAGAAATAGCCACCAGAGACACAATGAAGACTACACCAGCTGCTGCTGAGCCAGCAATGAGTGGCAACTGCTCCCTCAACTCTGACTTATAGTCTTCTGTAGATACAGAGAGCCAGAGAGAGAGAGACAGAGAGAGAGAGCCAGAGAGAGAGGGGGGGGGGGGTAGATTCTAATTAGTAGTAAGCCACAAACAAGGCAGAAAAAGAAAGCCCCTCTCACAAATAAAGATTCCAGCCTACAACATCTTGGTTAGTGCTACTTTTGTCATTCCTGTAAGAAGTTAGCCTTTGTAATCTACAACATGACAAGCACAATGGTGTTGATGCCAGAATTTGCATGAAAGGTTTGGAACTGTATCTAGTTTAGCAAAAGGTACAGATGAGGAAAAACTAAATGACTAAAACCCTGCTGCATCATTCTCTGCAGGCAGAAAAATCTTACTAACATCACTATCAGCAGGTAGATGAATGGTATTATGGGTAATGAAGCTAGACCAACATGTCAATGGAAGACTTTGAGATAAAAAAAAGTCATCATTTTAGTACAAAAATTATTGGATGTCATTAAAGAGCATATGTTTATTATAAAAAATAAATCCACATTGTTCAAAGGTGGATGTATCCCTCTAAATTATGTGATATAATAATATTAGATATATATTTTTCAAAGGTCAAAGGTATAGTAGCTTAGTGATTAACACAATTGCCTCAAACCTCAAGGGTTGGGAGTTCAATTCCTGTGAGTCCCAAAACATGCATGTAGGCTGACTGGAATCTCTACATTGTCTGTATTGTGTGATTAGGTATGTGAATGTGCTTGTAATGGCACCCAAGTCCCCTAGGATAGGATCCAGGCTCCCATTAACCTTGTGTGGGATAAGTGGTACAGAAAATGGATGGATAGATAGATGAATAGATAGATAGATAGATAGATAGATAGATAGATAGATAGATAGATAGATAGATAGATAGATAGATAGATAGATAGATAGATAGATAGATAGATAGATAGATAGATAGATAGATAGATAGATAGATAGATAGAAATTCCATAATTTGAAGTCAAATTCATGAAAAGATCGGACCATGAATGTGAAGTGAGCAGGAAAGAATAAATGATGATTTTGAGCAGTGAATCAATCTAAAGAGCAGTGATGTTAGAAATGTATTCTTCCCCTATCTGTTACCTGTTCATAACTGGTTTGACTCTGGGATAATGAGCCAGTGTTGAATCTGGCAAGAGTTACAGGATTTCAAAAAGAAGCACATGCTAAAGAATTGATCACAAGATGAGACACATAAGAAAGTCTCAGACCCATAGTAGGGAAGTGCAAAGAAGGAGGAGAGCAAGAAAAAAAGAAGCTGATACAAAAAGAAGTTGGAGTGCGTGCGTGAACAAATAGGTAACAGAAAGATGAGGGAGAGAGTGCACAAAGAGGGAAGAGATGTTATAGAGATGTGCAGTGTTGAGAGACTGAAAGGAAGGGGGGGAATCATAGAGGGCAGAGAAGACAGCTTATACATGGCTGGCACAGGGGCTTTGTGTGCGAGTACACATTTACTGGAACACACACACACACACACACACACACATTCAATTCAGCCAACTGCTTTCCAGAAGCAACCCGAACAAATATAGAAGTGTGTGTGTGTGTGTGTGTTTGTGTGTGTGTGTGTGTGTTTCTTTGTCACTTTACTAATCCTTGCTGTAACATAGTGCAGAGTTCTTTTTTAACACAGGAAAGATTGAAATTCTTTATGTCAGAGTCTGAAGTTCAAAAGAGCTTTAGAAGAAATACCAGGCATGGTGTGTTCCTGGGTGAAAGAAGTTTTATTGATTCTTTTCATAATCTTATAGTTTTTGAGGAATACAGACAAAAGAGTGCTTTACAGAGCCAAAAAAATTAAAGTCATCTTGAACATGTTAAATTCATCACATTTTTCTTGTAGAAATGAAATATATTATCCAAACAGTGTTATCTGATTTTAAATGTTTCAAATTGTTATATTCTAGAAATAAAAGTTTAAAATTAGAAAAATGGCATTTATAAAGTATTTATAGCTGAAATAAGTAAAATGTTTAGAAATCGGTTTACTAGTAATATAATACATTCACTGTAATCTCATACTACTACATACATTTGCCTATATTCATTTGAAATTTTGGAGTGAAAAAAAATTGGGTGATTGTAGGACATTTGCTGCCCTAACGTTAGAAATTACCATGGATCTATTTTTTTTTTATTATCCCAATTTTCAATAAATTATTTAATCATCAAGAATTATTAGCCTAAAAGAACAGATAAACAGACATTTGCAATAAGGGTATGAGAGGTGTAATAATATTACCAGCTGTGCAGTCAGGAACTGTGGCAATCGCAAAACCTCAGCTGGATGGTGGATCTTTAGTGACATGCAAAACACAACATCCATCTTCTGTACAGTTTGTCCTACACAGCATCATAGAGTGTTGTCTGTAGTCCCTTAGGATTTGGGGCACAAGTGTGGGGGGGCACCCTGGACAGATTGTCAACCAATCACATGGCACCTCACACACATTACAGACAATTTAGAGAAGCCAATCAGCCTACAACACATGTCTTTAAACTTGGAGAGGAAACTGTAATACCAAGAGAAAACCCCAAAGCATTGGAATAACACAATCTCCACACACACACAAAGAGCAGAGGTGGGACTCAAACCCCCAGCCCCAAAGGCTAACCACTAAGCCACCATTCCCACCTACATCATGATTCAATATAATCCTTTTAGAATTTGGTTGACCCACGTTCATGCAGAAAACATTTTTCTTGCTGATGGTGCTCTCAGGGTTGAACCCTAAAGCACTGCCGCCAAAAAACATACGCATACACATAAGCATACTTCTATGATTTTGCAGACAAAAGTGTAACAATGGACAGGTCTGCTAATTTCATACAATTGTCAATAAACATCATTGGATATTATGGCAAAATAACAAGATGTAGGTGATAAATCTGTTATAGCTCACAAGCCTACTGATAATTAAATGTAATATTTCTAGATCGGGGGGCACGGTGGCTTAGTGGTTAGCATGTTTGCCTCACACCTCCAGGGCTGGGGGTTTGATTCCCGCCTCCGCCATGTGTGGAGTTTGCATGTTCTCCCCGTGCCTCGGGGGTTTCCTCCGGGTGCTCCGGTTTCCTCCCCAGTCCAAAGACATGCGTGGTAGGTTGATTGGTATCTCTAAATTGTCTGTAGTGTGTGATTGCGTGAATGAGAGTGTGTGTGTGCCCTGCGATGGGTTGGCACTCTGTCCAGGGTGTATCCTGCCTTGATGCCCGATGACGCCTGAGATAGGCACAGGCTCCCCGTGACCCGAGTATAGATCGGATAAGCGGTAGACAATGAATGAATATTTCTAGATCTTTATCAACAGAATAACTATGTGTATAATATACAGATATTTCATTCAAAATGTTCAAACACTGCCCAAAATATTTTAAGTTCCACACAGGCACATGCAGAAGGAGAACAGACGACAATACTTAACCACTCCATATAAATGCCATATAAAGCTTATGACAGCTTTTTATACACAGTCAAATAACCTGCTTGCCTCATTTTGCAGGCTGACATATAGCCATTTAAATTTCCTCTTTGTCTTGTGCCATTATATTTAACGGACGGTTACATGATTCAGTTTGAATTGGATGAATCTGAATGGAGATTTAGATTTAGATCCTTATAATGAACAACCTAGAGGCAACAGCATCAAGGAAAAACTCCCTGAGATAACATGATGAAGAAACCTTGAGAGGAACCAGGTTCTAAAGGGAATAGTGAAAAGGAAGATTTGAAATCATTGCACAGAGCTGTATACAGTCATGTCAAACAGTACAAAATGTATTACAAGGATGCTCAGTATGAGCATTTTTGGATTCCAGCAACAACACTTAGGTCTACAGTATGCATTCAGGAAATACTAGCTATTGAAAATGTGAGCTATCATGTCTATCTGTGTCTATCTATAATTTTGTTCATTTCATTCCAGTAAACTAATTTTTCAAATTGATATCTTGATGATCTCTGATCTCATATGCTGCCCATGCTTTTAATGCTTTTACATTTACACCCCCCTGGCTATGTTTTCTTTTGCACTGCCTCTTGCATCTGTTGGTTTTAAGGCGGAAAAAAAAGAAGAATGCCTACGGGCCACACATTGCTCAGAAGACAGAACCTTTCTTGTGTTCTGATTAAACAGCAAATGAAATCAGGTTCGAGCTCGACTTGAAGACTTGACCCAGAAGAAATCATATGAGAAATGATGGTTGTTTGCAGGCTTTGTTTTGCTCTGTCTTTATTCAGCACTTACACACACGTACACACCTCATTTAATGAAATAATTTCCTCATCATTGCACACACCTGCCTGACAGACAGAGAAAGAAGGGGGGGGGGGTTGAGAGAGAAGCTGGCAGGGAGAATAAGATGTGATGCAAGGAAGGAAACAACTGTGTGCTTTGTGTGTGTGTGTGTGTGTGTGTGTGTGTGTGTGTGTGTGTGTGTGTGTGTGTGCAAGAACACAGTGTGACTGACCTTTTCCCCCTGTGCCTGGTGCTAATTGTCTTAACGAATGTTGTGCTGTGGCAAGGTGCCAGAGGATAGAACCATCAGCCAGATCTCAATACACCCATCCATTAATTACTACAGCGAGGAAGACTCTCTCACACACATACACACACACATACACACTCGCATACACACAGCATATTTAGTGTTATCTATAGCCAAAACTACCATCATCCATTTATTTAATTTATCTTTACGAATACTTTACTTTAATTTGGGCCAGAGGAAATGTTTTGGCAAGAAAAAAGAAAAAAGAAAAAAGAAAAGAAAAGAAAAGAAAATCCTTTCCTAGTATATCTGTCCATCTGGTTTTCAAGGAGTCAAACAGGTTAATTGAGTAACTAGGGATTTATTTTGCTCAAATTTGCTGAGATAAATGGACTAACCAGGCTGATACAATGTTTTTATGCTGAAAATAAAATAATTAGTGTGTATAATTTTTTTTTTTTCAATATGACTCAGCTTAATTTACTTTTCCTCTCTTCCTAGAGTGGGCCGCCTGGCCAAACTGAGCGATCGGGGAAGAAGGGCCTTAGTCAGGGAGGTGACCAAGAACCCGATGGTCACTCTGAAAGAGCTCCAGTGTTGGAGAGAGCAGAACCTTCCAGAAGAACAACCATCTCTGAAGCACTCCATCAATCAGACCTGTACAGTAGAGTGGCCAGACAGAAGCCCACCTCAGTAAAAGGCACATGACAGCTCACCTGGAGTTTGCCAAAAGGCACCTGAAGGACTCTCAGACCATGAGAAACAAAATTATCTGGTTTGATGAAACAAAGATTAAACTCTATGGCCTGAATGGCAAGCTTCATGTCTGGAGGAAACCAGGCACCACTCATCACCTGGCCAATACCATCCCTACAGTGAAGCATGGTGGTGGCAGCATCATGCTGTGGGGATGTTTTTCAGCGGCAGGAACTGGGAGACTAGTCAGGATCAAGGGAAAGATGAATGCAGCAATGTACAGAGATATCCTTGATGAAAACCTGCTCCAGAGAGCTCTGTACCTCAGACTGGGGTGACGGTTCATCTTCCAACAGGACAACGTCCCTAAGATAACAAAGGAGTGGCTATGGAACAACTTGAGTGGTCCTTGAGTGGTCCAGCCAGAGACCAGACTTGAGCCCGATTGAACATCTCTGGAGAGATCTGATAATGGCTGTGCACTGACGCTTCCTATCCACCCTGATGGAGTTTGAGAGGTCCTGCAAAGAAGAATGTGAGAAACTGCCCAAAAATAGGTGTGCCAAGCTTGTAGCACCATACTCAAAAAGACTTGAGGCTGTAAATGGTGCCAAAGGTGCTTCAACAAAGTATTGAGCAAAGGCTGTAAATACTTATGTACATGTGAATTTTTAATTTTTTAATTTTTAATACATTTGCAAAGATTTCAAACAATCTAGCCATGGGGGTCACAGTCCAGTGATTTCTGTGCCGGTCCCAAGCCCGGATAAATAGAGAGGGTTGTGTCAGGAAGGGCATCCGGCATAAATTTAACCTTGCGAATCGTCAGTACTCTGAATTTCATACCAGATCGTTTGAGGCCAGGGTTAACAACGACCACCATCGGTGCCATTGACCTATAGGGCGCCGGTGGAAATTGGGCTACTGTTGGTCGAAGAAGTAGAGGAGGGAGGAGAGTGTGCAGACAGAGAGAGAAGAAGAAAGGTAAGAGTGTAGTCCTGAGAATAGGAACTCTGAATGTTGGTACTATGACAGGGAAAGGTAGAGAGCTGGCTGATATGATGGAGAGAAGGAAGATGGATATACTGTGTGTACAGGAGACCAGGGGGAAGGGTAGCAAGGCTCGTAGTATAGGAGCAGGATTCAAGCTGTTTTATTATGGTGTGGATAGTAAGAGAAATGGGGTAGGTGTGGTCCTGAAGGAGGAGTTTGTGAGGAATGTTCTGGAGGTGAAGAGAGTGTCAGACAGGGTGATGAGTCTGAAGTTAGAGATTGAAGGGGTGATGTTGAATGTTGTTAGTGGTTATGCCCCACAGGTAGGTTGTGAGTTAGAGGAGAAAGAGAAATTCTGGAGTGAATTAGATGAGGTGATGGAGAGTATTCCCATGGGTGAGAGAGTGGTGATAGGAGCGGATTTTAATGGACATGTTGGTGAGGGGAACACAGGTGATGAGGAGGTCATGGGCAAGTTTGGAGTTAAGGAAAGGAACCTTGAAGGACAGATGGTAGTGGACTTTGCTAAGCGGATGGACATGGTTAATCATAAGTGATTAACACTTATTTTCAGAAGCGGGACAAGCATAGAGTGACTTACAAGAGTGGAGGTAGGAACACACAGATAGACTACATCCTATGTAGAAGAGGCAATCCGAAAGAGATTAGTGACTGTAAAGTGGTAGTGGGAGAGAGTGTAGCCAGATAGCATAGGATGGTGGTGTGTAGGATGACTTTGATGGTCTGTAAGAAGAAGAGGTCAGAGATAGAGAAGAAAACCAAGTGGCGGAAGCTGAAAAAGTAGAAATGTTGTGAGGAATTTAGACAGAAGTTGAGGCAGGCTCTGGGTGATCAGGTAGTGCTGCCAGATGACTGGGAATCTACAGCAGAAGTGATCAGGGAGACAGGAAGAAAGGTATGTCATCTGGAAGGAGGAAAGAAGATAAGGAGACTTGGTGGTGGAATGAGGAAGCTCAGTATCCAGAGGAAGAGGTTAGCCAAAAAGAAGTGGGACTTGGACAGGACTGAAGAGAATAGACAGGAATACAAGGAGTTACAGCACAGAGTGAAGAGGGAGGTGTCTAAGGCCAAGAAGAAGGCATATGATGAGTTGTACATTAGGTTAGACACTAGAGAAGGAGAGAAGGACTTGTACAGTTTAGCTAGGCAGAGGGATAGAGATGGGAAGGATGTACAGCAAGTTAGTGTTATTAAGGATAGAGATGGAAGGGTGCTCACAAGTGAGGATAGTGTACAGAGGAGATGGAAGGAGTACTTTGAAGAGCTGATGAATGAGGAAAATGAGAGGGAAAAAAGAGTAGAAGGGGTGAACTCTGTGGAACAGAAAGTAGATAAGATTAGAAAGGATGAAGTCAGGAAGGCTTTGAAGAGGATGAAAAAGGGAAAGGCATTTGGTCCTGACAACATCCTGGTGGAGATCTGGAATTGTCTAGGAGAGGCAGCAGTGGAATTTTTAACTAGATTGTTTAACAGGGTTTTAGAGAGTGAGAGGATGCCTGAGGAATGGAGAAGAAGTGTGTTAGTGCCGATCTTTAAGAATAAGGGTGACATGCAGAGTTGCAGCAACTATAGGGGGATAAAGTTGATGAGCCATACAATGAAGCTATGGGAAAGAGTAGTGGAAGTTAGGTTAAGGAAGGTAGTGGAAATTTGTGAGCAGCAGTATGGCTTCATGCCCAGAAAGAGCACAACAGATGCAAATGCAGATTGCTCTGAGAATTTTGATGGAGATGTATAGGGATGGTCAGAGGTAGTAGCACTGTGTGTTTGTAGACTTGGAGAAAGCGTATGACAGGGTGCCAAGAGAAGAGCTGTGGTACTGTATGAGGAAGTCAGGAGTAGCAGAGAAGTATGTCAGAGTGGTGCAGGACATGCACTGTAAAAAACCCAACTTAAAAAAAGTTTAAACAACTGCTTTTATTGTGTTGGTTGAGCAAATGTCCATGAAAAAGTTAGCAGAATATCTTTTAATAAGTTCACTCATTGTATCCCAAAGTTTTCCTCATTAACTTTAAAAAAATGAGTTTTCTGAAAAACACTTTTAAAGTTCAATCAAAAAACCCTCTGCAAATGTATACGTCATGGATGGCTTGGCTAATGCCCTGTTGGAACACTAGGGGGCATTCCAGCAGGGGTTTGTTTATGTCTGTGCCATGTGTCTTTGTTTGTTTTGTGTTCTCACATGTTCGCCCCGCCTGATCCTTAGCCTGTTCCCGCCTCTGCACACCTGTCCCTTGTGTTGCACTGATCATCTCCCCTATTTATACCGGTTATCTTGCTTGTGTTGTTTGCTGAGTCCTTGTCGTAATTGTGTGCCTTTTCTGGTCTTGGGATTTTGTTTTGTGTTTAGTTTTCTTCTAGTTCTCCCGTGTATGCGTTTGCTTATTTTATAATAAACCCCTGTTTCATGTCTATCCCTGCACTTGGGTCTGATTGCTCCTGCCTGGCACCACATGCATGTGACAATACAATTAAGTCAATGTAATAAATTCTGACAGAGACCCCCCTCATGAACATTAACATATTAAAAACGTTAATATATTATATATTAAAAGTGTAGTAGCCATGTTTTTTCTGTATTGTTTGGCAAAAACATGAATCAAACCCATGATTATTTTATAGTAACCATGGTTTTATTACAGTAAATATGTTTTTTGGTAAAACCATAGTAAATTTTCATAAGGGACTGTCCTCATATATATATATATATATATATATATATATATGTATATATATATATATGTATATATGTATATATATATATATATGTATATATATATATATATATATATGTATATATATATATATATATGTATATATATATATATATATATATATATATATATATATATATATATATATATATATATATATATATATGTATATATATATATATATATATATATATATATATATATATATATATATATATATATATATATATATATATATTACCAAATGAAACCTGAAAATAAATGTCATATTGAGAAATATTTTTCAGTTTTTGACTTGTTGAAAAAAAGTGATAGCAACATATTGTATTTTCCTGTCCTAATGTAATGTTATGTAGTACCAATTTCCAGCAGCATTTTCTTGTTCACTCAACTTAAAGAATTTGAGTTGTGCAGAGAAACAAAAAACAATTGGGCCAACTTAAAAAGTTTTGTTGTAGAACAAGAAAACTAATAATCTTAAGTTAACTCAACTAGTTATTTTTTGTATCAATAACGACTAGTTTTAAATCAGTATAACTGTTATTCTAAAAAGTTGAGTAAACCAGAAAAAGCTAGGGGAAATTGGTACTAAGGTTTTTTTGTTGTGAAAGCTTAAAATTTTTTTGCAGTGTGTACGAGAGGAGCAGGACAGTGGTGAGGTATGCTGTAGGTCAGACAGAGGAGTTCAAAGTGGAGGTGGGACTGCATCAGGGATCGGCTCTGAGCCCCTTCCTGTTTGCTATAGTGATGGACCAGTTGTCAGAGGAGGTCAGACAGGAGTCTCCTTGGACAATGATGTCTGCAGATGACATTGTGATCTGTAGTGAGAGCAGGTGGAGGAAAACCTGGAGAAGTGGAGGTTTGTGCTGGAGAGAAGAGGAATGAAAGTCAGTCGTAGTAAGACTGAGTAAATGTGTGTGAATGAAAGGGAGGGAAGTGGAACAGTAAGGTTACAGGGTGAAGAGGTGAAGAAGGTACAGGAGCTTAAGTACTTGGGGTCAACAGTCCAGAGTAATGGAGTGTGTGGGAAAGAGGTAAAGAAGCAAGTGCAGGCAGGTTGGAATGGGTGGAGAAAGGTGTCAGGAGTTCTCTGTGATAGGAAAATATCAGCAAGAATCAAGGGGAAGGTGTACAAGACAGTGGTGAGACCGGCCATGCTGTATGGTTTAGAGAGAGTGTCACTGAAGAAGAAATAGGAGTCAGAGCTAGAGGTAGCAGAGCTGAAGATGTTGAGGTTCTCTTTGGGAGTGAAAAGGTTGAACAGGATTAGGAACGAGTACATCAGAGGGACAGCTCATGTTGGATGTTTGGGGGACAAAGTTAGGCAGGCCAGATTAAAATGGTTTGGACATGTTCAGAGGAGGGAGAGTGAGTATATTGGTAGGAGAATGTTGGAGCTGCCAGGCAGGAGGCAAAGAGAAAGGCCAAAGAGGAGGTATATGGATGGAACAAATGAGGATATGAAGCTAGTGGGTGCAAGTGTTGAGGATGCAGAAGATAGGGATATGTGGAGAGAGATGATTCCCTGTGGCAACCCCTGAAGGGAAAAGCCGAAAGAAGAAGAAGAAGAAGAAGAAGAAGAAGAAGAAGAAGAAGCAAAGATTTCAAACAAACTTCTTTCACGTTGTCATTATGGGGTATTGTTTGTAGAATTTTAAGAAAAATAATGAATTTAGACCATTTTGGAATAATATGTGTATAATATGTGTATAATATGTGTATGTATATACATATAATGAGTTTTTTCACTAATGTACTTAACTGAGTAATAATAATCAATAAATCCAGCTTATGTTGAACTGTATTACTGATTGGCTGTTGACCACTTTTTTGCACTCTTTGAAAATATTTATCCATAATAACTTTACTGTAGCATCTAGCTAAGGGAAGCTCGCCCCAGACCACCAGACATAACCTATTAACTCCTTCTTTGTCAGCTATTCCTATCATAAAACCATATGGACTTAATTTAATGTGAAGCCTCATATTTGTCGACATACTTGTAAGTTCTCAACTGTTATTGTGGACTGATTTCTCAGTTTTGCCTTAGCTTGTTTTGGATTCTGTCTTGCCCTGTCTGTTTTATTTTGATCTGTAGACCTTTGCTTTTCCCAGGTTGGACTGTTCTTTGAATCATTTTTCTGCATTTGTCTGACACTAATTTTGTTTTGATATTTCACTATTGACCCTGGACTTTTCCCTCTATGATTGTTCTGTGCAACTAAACCGGTGCACATGGATCCTTACTTTGTATCTTAGTCTGGTTCATTAAACTTACACATTATTAGTTGTGACACACTAAAGGTGTCTAAGGAGCAAGTGAGATTTTAAACTAATTTGACTTATATGGTTTGGCTCAGACGATTTGACACTCTGATGTACAATGTAACCTGCACCAAACAGCTGCAGATTAACAAGCTCGCTTTATTCCAATTATCCTATATTCTATTTTTAGTAAATTATATTAGTTATATCATATACAGTACAGAGATTATCCAGTGACAGCTAGTCATGATATTTGAAATCTCTTAATAGCTTGACAATGAAACTATTAGGGTCGAGTAGATTGAGAGAGTAAATAATCCATCTTGTTCACGTTCATTACACATGTAACTGTATTACATATGCAGGTTATCAATTATTACTGGTGATGTCTGGGCAAGAAATCAGCCCAAAAATCAGTCCAAGCATCACTTCTTCATAACAAATAGTATATTATTGTTATTACTATTATTACTATTATTATTATTATTATTATTATTATTATTATTATTATTATTATTATTATTAAACCACTGGTTGCTGAACATGGTTCCACCAAATTCCAAAACTACTCAGTTTAAGGTATTTCTTATCAGCAAATTAGACACAGGTGCAAAACCTGAAACCTAATATGCATGAAAGAATTGAGAGCTAGTTGTTTGCCCTTTTCTACCAGCTGCCCCTTCAGATGATTCTCTTCTTTCTGTTTCTCACTGAAGTTTATCTAGCAGTTCTACTCACATGTCTGAGCGATCGGGGGAGATGTATGTGGATGTGGGACCACGGATGGGAGATGCATTTTATGAATACAAGTGTGCATCTCATCACCTATGTTCTGCTTTTAAACTTTTAAAATGGCAAGTTAATCTATATGCAGAGGCTCAGGCTCTCTCTCTCTCACACACACACACACAAACACACACAAACACACACACACACACACACACACACACACACACACACACACACACACTTAGACCTACAGTGCCTGTCAATCTTCTATGACCTTTTGGATCAAATGAGAATCTATAGAAGTGAGACTCATCTACACAACAGAAAAAGACACACCAATGTATCTTCACTTTCCCCCAGAAGACAGTGTGTTAGTTATTTATAGCAGGATGTTCTTTCTCTCTGTAGTGCATATCTTCATTTGTTTGCTGTATGGAAGTGCTTTATTCTCCAGTATTGAGTGACGAGTTGTAGAAGAAAAGCTCAGTTGGTTGTGTGTGCTTACGAGTGCTGTCAGTGTACCAGCACAGATATAGTTATATTTAACACATGCTGTGTCAAGAATGTTGATAAGCACCTTTTCCTTTCAGGGTGTGCTGTGTACTTGGCTTCATCAGCTTGCCGACCATAGGATGAATCAGACTGGCAGTGCTCAGCTGCACTGCATCCTCTGTGTATGTGTGTGTGTTTGTGTGTGTGTGTGTGAGATCACCAGTGTCCCTGGCGTCATGTGTATGTGTGTCTGGCAGCTAAGAATTGGCAGGACATGCCAGTCCACACCTTCATTAATCAAACTCACCCAAGAGATACAATAAATGTGGAAGAAAGAGAATTAAAGTAGATGACTCCAGAAACCATTCAATTAACCCAACCCAGAGTATGTGTGGCTGTTCTGTGGTGGCCTAGGAATGAAGATACACACACTAGGTGGTGGCTCTGGTAATATATCGACTTTAATTTCATTAGTATGTAATCTAATAATAAATTCTAAAATTATTCTGTCACTATATTGTTTCACCAATGATTGACACTGGAGTGGCTGGGAACATCATAGATTATAGCACAATTTTTCACCTCTGGATTAAAACCCCACCTCTAAAAACACATATTCACATACAAGCCTGGGTATGGGTAAGTGAGCACAGCAGGGAATGGACTCACCAGTCATCACACCATCCCCCCTTTTCATCCTGATACAAGTGCACTGAAGAGTAAGAAGATAACCTTGTTCATTATATAATCTTTCAACTATCCATTATTCATAGTACTCCAGCAGTTTCTTAAGTATATGTCTTGGAAAGAGCACAAACGTACATGCATCATATGTTCTTGCCATCCTACTAGCATCAACATCAGTCAAAAGCTTGTTTTTAGCAAAACAAGGGCCAGTGTATTCACCCATCAGCAATTCTCTGCATGTGCAATTGATCATATAACACCATTCCATCAAGGTCCTGACTTTTTCCTGTCCTCTGCTTAAAACAAAGTTATGCAAGATCAAGTAGCTAAAACTCTCACACCTCCCAGTGCCCTTCATGTGACCAGTCTCTGCACGTTTGAATCAGATAACAGTGAAATCCTTCTATTCACTACCCCAGTTCCCTCCAATTTGGAATCACTAAGATCAGCCTTTACCCATGAAATGGAGTCTTAACTTCTTCTTAAATTCTTAAACTGGCTATGAAAATAGCTAGACTACAAAATATATTGCATCTTTTGATGATTCTATTGACACTGATGATAGCACAGATTAGCACTTTGAACAACTCGTACTGGAGGAATGGAAGAGGGAGAAAAGTGAACAGGTACATGCACATCACCATGAACACACAATTACTCATTTGTCAAATGGTGAGCCAACACCACACACACACACATCAGCTACTTCTATATTTCATAATTAATCACAGTCGAGTGTAGTCACTGGCAAGCATTTCTTGGAAAGCTTCTTTTTCAACCGTTTCGATGAAACAACAATTAACTGAGCCATTTTGGAAAGAAAACAATCACTGTATAGGCTCAATATGACAAACAGATGGCACAATTATGTTGAAACCTGGACTATACACCCACCTCATACTGACATCTATATTTATTTCTCTAGAAAAACTTTAGCTCTTGCTGTACACTACAAGACTTCAAAATGTGAATATAAAACCTTCATACACATGCAGCAGTCTAAACCATACAAACACACACATACACACACACACACACACACACACACACACACACAGACACATACACACATTGTCATGGCAATCCTCACCATCTGTGAGAGTTTGGAAGCACATCTTGTTGCTGTATTTGCCGAATCCAGCCACTGTTCTGGCTCGAGTCTGCACCACATACACTGTGCCGGGCCTGAGACCGTCCACACGAACTGTATTTGTCTGAGTCCTCAGTACTGTTGAGTTTACCTCCATCAGATCCTGAAAGAAGGAGAAACAGAGAGAGAGAGAGAGAGAGAGAGAGAGAAGAGAGAGAGAGAGAGAGAAGCTTGGTTTTATTTAACAGCAAATTAAAAAAAATAAAATAATAATAATAAAAAACAACGGAGGTTTTTATGCCTCAATTCCACCATAATATCTCTCTGAATAGAGAGAAGAATAAACTCTAGATGTAGAATTTTATTTAATGAGATTTTCGGTCTTTAATATTAAAAAAAAGCAGAAAATACTTCACATGTTGCTTCACAAAGTCAAGTATTTTTGTACACAACAATAAGAAAACTGTTCAAAATAGAGGAAATTGTGTTCTCTCTGTTTTGTATCTATGATATAATGGCACATCAATTGACATAGATATTGGGAAACAATACAATTTATCTAGAAATCTGAAACATGATTGATGTCACCAAAACAGTTGTTTTTACCTGCTGTGTCATGCCTCTATTCAATATTTGAAAATAACTCAATAATGACATAATAAATGTGTATTCCAGTATCTTCATGACTGTAGTACAGTGTCATATGGCTATAATTTTGTAACTATTCCTATGCATGCATTGCATTTAAGCACTACTTTATAATTGAAAGACATTCTGACCATTTTCCTCAGTAGGATGCTGGCTGCTGTTCTGTTAAAAACTTAATAATGTCAAACAAAACGAAGTGATGTAATTGAACTGACTTCTAAATATGATCAATTCATTCATTCATCCATTCATTCATCCATCGATCCATTAATTCATATCCAGTAACCTCTTAAAAAAAGTCCACATACACGCACATATACTTACTGTTAAATATTTTTACACACTCTTTCACAATTAGAGACATAACTGACAAACCTAATGCACATTTTTGTGGTCAGGGGGAAAACCAAAGATCCTGGAGGAAAGCAATGTAAACTATAATCTGAGCTTAAGCTCGATCTATGCTGTCCATGCTGAAATCAGGTACTATTCTATATCTTCCTGAGATCCCATCTACTGACTGAATTGTTTAAATTGTTTTGTATCCTAACTTGCCAATGATGCCTGATTTGTCAGTGTGGGAGGTTAACAAATTCCTCTTCTTGTCCACATTGTGGTTTCTGTTGCTTTTAGTATCTTGTTATGATGTTTTAATTAATGGCAGGATGACTTCAAATGTTTTACTTAGATACAGGGGTAAGATTCATAGTGTCCCTGATGGTCCTGCAGCAAGATCAGGGAACCAACCAACCCTCTGAGAAGGTAACTCTCAGTGCTGGTCCGGACTGCAGATAAAATGGTAGAGTTGCATCAGGAAGGGAAAAAAAAAGTGCCATATCAAATATGGGGATTGGATGATCTGTTGTGCTGAGCCCAAACAGAGAGCAGCCAAAGGACAACAACAACAGTGCTAACATTTGTAGTCTTAAATAAATTGATAACTAATTTTAAACAATACAGAATGATAAAGAGTTTAATATAATGTTGTTGTAGCTTTCTGTTTACTGCAGTGGTCGTTTTAGGGTTTTTCATGTTGCACTTAACCCAGGGTTACATTTGAAGTCATCCTGCCATTAACCCAGGGTTAAGTGCAGCATGGGTTATAGTCATTCTAAATCCCCGTAAATTTAACCCTGTCACGGTTGGGAGTTCCCCGTAGGACCACTAGGGGGCCTTCAGCAGGGGTTGTCCTGTCATGTTTGTTTTTGTTTGCGTATGCCATGTGTCAGTTTTAGCCCCGCCTTATCCTAATGTGTTCCTGCCTCTGTTCACCTGTTCCTAATGTTCCCTGTAATTGCATTCCCTATTTATAGTGGTGTCTGTGTTTGTATGATTTGCTAGTCCTCATTTGAAGTGCTGTGAGTAGTGTCGTGCTTTGGTTCCATGTTCTTCTGTTCATAAACCCCTGTTGACGTCTAGCCTCGCTGATGCAGTTTTACTTTTGCTTTTATGGTCTTAACTCCTCATTGATTAATATATTATGGCTAGAGACAGACACAACAAACACTCAGTCAAAATTTGAGAAACAAGTGTCTCATATGTGCTATGTACAGTCACAGAAACACTGTTTGTTGTGTAAACAGCAGTTGCAGCATTAACAACAATATAAACAATAATGTCAAATGGTGAAGGATAACGCTTCAACTGAAGTCAAGAATCAGTTATGGTTGGAAAAGTTTGTTGAAGGCAAGCTGGATGATGCAGTCAGAAATAACTGAGTCTCTCCATGCAAAAGAAATTCAAAAATATATTCAAATAATTTGCTCCTTTTTTTTACTTTCTTTTGTCTTCTTTTTCTTGCCTTTGTGCATCTCAGGAGGCTTAAGACAGTGAAGGAGGATTTACATGGCAACATTTTCAGTGACTGATGTGAAAGCACAAGACAAGCTGTTATTTAAACTGGATGTGTTCTGTATTTATCCAATCATGGTGGCATTAACCCAGGGTTTAGGAATGTACAGTGTGATGCTTCAGATTATGAATAGCCAGGATTAATTGTTAACCCAGGAGAAAGTATGAGCAGTGTGAAATGTGAAGCAAGGTATCCCAGGATTCTGTTTAGACTGAGTTTACAATGACTCAGTATTAACTATTTCAAGTGTGAAAAGCTCTATTACAACAAACTGCCCCCCCATAAATAAGTTTTCTCATGAAAAAGAAAATATCAATAAAAAAGCAAAATTTTAAGAGACTTTTTTTTTAGCTCCAGGAGGATATAATACTAAAATATTTTATATGGCGTCCAGACTGCCCAGCCCTCTAAAACATCAAGGAAACCATATATCACATTTCAAACTATGCAATATTAGAACAATCTCAGTTGAATGTAAAGTTGCAATTCACTAATAATAGTGTACATTGATTCAAGGTTCAAGATTTTTATTTGTGCTGTTCACAGGTACAGTAAGTACAGTATACAACTTGTGAAATGTGAAATGAAAACCTGGCCTGCTCCTCCTTAGACTGGGCAAATAAATAAACTACATTTAAGACCTAAGTTAAAACAGAGTAAAAATAGAAATGATAAAAAGTGGTAGAAGAATAGAATGTGATTTGCATATTACAAGTAGTAGCATTATGTTGCATGTAGTAACAGTACAGAATGTGCAAATATTACAGAATGGACTAAATGTGCAGGTAAGTTACACGTAGTAACAATAGAAGTGCAGTTGTTCAATTATTGTCTATTTCTAAAAGGCAAAAGGAATGAGCTATAGTGGTTAAATGGATTAATTTATCTGTAGGATAGTGCTCTTATCCATATGTCTATAATTCAGATTTAGTTACATAAAGGGGCTAAAGATGAATACGCCATTGCAAGTAAAGCAGCTTTATTGAGATACACAAACAAATCCAAGACAAGATGCAAGTTTAAGGTCTCAAACTGGTTAAGGTCAGGTGATGAGCAAATAGACTGAATCAGGCTGGGCATAAGTGTGAAGCAATAAACTAGGAACAGGGTCAAACCAGAATAAAATGAATGAATAAATGAATTAAAGTCACTTTATAAGTATGCTTGTATGTTAACTCATTGACTGAGAGCAGAGGGGTACGCACGGTTTCTGTGGATGCTACCTACTAATATGGCTGCATCTGAATTACATTCTGACATTTTGTGAGAATATCGACATAAAATTTATGAATGGATTTTCCATGAATTGTTATACATGGAAGGGGGCACGGTGGCTTGGTGGTTAGCATGTTTGCCTCACACCTCCAGGGTTGGGGCTTCAATTCCCACCTCCACCGTGTGTGTGTGGAGTTTGCATGTTCTCCCTGTGCCTCGGGGTCTCCTCCGGTTTCCTCCCCCAGTCCAAAGACATGCATTGTAGGTTGATTGCCATCTCTAAATTGTCTGTAGTGTGTGATTGCATGAGAGGGTGTGTGCGTGTTCCCTGTGATGGGTTGGCACTCCATCCAGGGTATATCCTGCCTTGATGCCCGATAACGCCTGAGATGACTCCCCGTGACCCGAGAATAGATCGGATAAGCGATAGACAATGAATGAATGAATGAATGTTATACATGGAAAGAATAAATTAAGAATATGTGTAACAGAGGTGTGCTGTCCTTTGGTGTTAATGAGAAGAGTTATCTCTTGAGCATCAAAAGCAAACACAATTTTAATTAAATGACAGCTTTTTTTTTCTTTTTAAAAAGGATGACTGCTGTTATTGCATTGCATTCATCACACACTGTCTATTTTTTGTCTTTTTCTTTTTATTACTCTGATCATATTCAGCTCTGTCAATACTATAATTCAGACAATTTAACAAATCAATCTCAAACTGAATCAACAGCATTTAAGATACCTTTTTAAAATACCTTTGTTAAAACAAATTTCCAATCCCAAGCCAATCCAGTACACTAGTGACAATTTACAGCTAGAAATTTACCAGAACTAAAGTAGACACTTTATACAAAGGAGGAAATTAAGCTGAAAGAGGAAATAAAAAGAGAAGTGTTTTTTTAATTACTTTTTAGCTTTTTTTTGGCCCAAGTGTATAACAGAACTGCATCATAGTCTCTTATACATGAATGCATTATTACTCTTCTGTCGTGTCATTGAAAGAAAAAGTATTGAACAAATAAGCAAAAACAACGCTTTTCTGCTTTTTTTTCTTGTTATTGCTTCACATCGCAATAACATTGTGTGAAATAAATGTGTAGGTCCATTTCCCCAGAGGAAAATGCACTTGTACTGAAATGAAAGAAAAAAGGGCAAAATTCTCTCCTGGCATAAAAATCCGCTTGCTGCTTTGCGAATAGATCATTCTGTCCTGTGTGACGGGGAAATTACACTGTTTCTAATAACGGTTCCGTTTTTGGTATGCGACACCCACACACATCTAAAGAATAATTACAGCAAATAATAAGTAGGAATTAAAAATGCATGTAAATATGAGAGAGAGATAGCGTGAGACATACAGAGAGAGAGAGAGAGAACATGGAAAGAAAGTTGGGAATAAGCCCAGGATTTACCAGCAGTAAATTGTAATAGAATCCCATAAAATTACCTTCACCCTGAAAATTCGAGAACTTAGAAATTCATATAAAATACATCATAAAATTCTACATCCTTCTTTTTGAAGTTTGTAATAGATTCTTCTTGGGTAATTCATTATCTTACTGAAACCTAATACAAATGTTTTCAAACTACAATTCTTTTACATTTGTTTAAAAATGGTCTAGGTTAGTGTGGACTTTACAAAAAGGCTTTTAGAATAAGATGAGTTTGATACGTCTGTGAGTTGAAGACCATCAGTGGTGAGATTAGATTTTTTTTCTGTAGTGTGTTCTCTACCTACTGAAGAAAACTGGTGTCTCATAAGAGCTTTAGAATTCCCTGGAGTCCTTGTCAAATTCAGTCTTTCTTTCAATTGAGGCAACTTATGTATGACAGTATTTCGGACTGATGAAGTACCAGCAAAACAGCAGCTCCAACAAAAGTGTGCACTGTATAGTGCTTATATATTGTAAAAATAAATTATTTAGTTTGGGAATAGAATAAATGAAAACTATGGTACAAATAATAGATGTTAATGCCCAATCATCTGCTTGTCCATTAGAGGAAAAAATATGTATTTATGTATATTATTATTAGACATATCATGAACAATAAGATTAAAAAAAATAAGATTATTTCAAATTTAAGCAAGGAGTCTTCAATGTCTTTTGTTATTCTAAGAAAAAAGAGTTTGGTGAGGCTTTTTCATCAGTTGTTCCAGTATTTTTTTGCTACATTTTCTACATTTGCCGCAGCTTTTTTTGCAAACTTACAATTCAATCTGCTGATTTTTTTTTTTTTTTTTTTTTTTTGTGGAAAAGTACTCGATTGGAGAAATTGTAAGCACAACATGATTCTTTAAAATGAAGCTGCTGAAGAGTGCTTTGGCTGAATGTGTGTTGTGGTGATGTCACATGACACATTTTGGCCAAATGTGAAAAATCTCTCCAGAACATCAGAGTTTGCTTGATTTTGAGTTAATTCCTGCAATTGCTTTATAGCTGCTATAATGTAAGTGATAACAGCAACTTATGATATGTTATACAAATGTTAATATGATGTAACTTTAATAATAAATAATGTTTTGGTGAGTTGCTGTCATATAAGAGGAATAAAATACTCTTGTATTTTATGTGGATGTGCTTTTACAGGTAAATAAACAAATACTGCAATGCTCTGTCATGTCATGTTTTATAACTTCCACAAGACATATTTGAATAATATTAGGTAGATATTTAGTGTAGATCCTGATATGACACACCTGACTGCCATATTCAGGTGCAATAAAGTATCAGCTGTAGTCAGACCTTATGAAATATCTGGCAACCAAGATATACAATCTGCCTATGTGTATATTAGGTTAGGACAGTCATATGAATGTAGTATAGATCCCTAATGTCTGTCTGTGTGTGTGTGAAAGAGAGAGAGATGTTCAGGCAGTAATGTCAGCTCTAGCCAACATTCCCTGTTGTTGCAGTAATGGCTCTGCCTGAGGCTGATGTAGACTGCTATTTGTAATAGTTTAGACGCATCTTTCTGTCTCTCTCGCTCGCTCTTTGTCTTTGCTCTTTCCCTGCCACTGTCACGCAGTGAAAGCTAATATGACATCTAGAAGATATCAGGTCTCTCAGATAAAGAGAAAGAGACAGACAGATGGACAGACAAATAGACAATTGAGCAAGACACATACAGAGAATACAGAGAACAAGGAACAGTCACACACACACAAAGAGAGAGAGCAAGAGAGAGGGGCTGAGGGTTAGGATTTCTCATTTCTCCTTCTCCTCCAACAGTGGCATGACGCTTTCTCTGCAAATCTGAATCGACTTCCCTGTGACAGATCGCTCTACTGAGCTGACTTTACTCCACATTACACTCAGTAATGAAAAAGAAGGAATAAAATACAGGAAAAAGCCAGAAAATGAAAAAAGAGAGGCAGAGGAAGTGGTGAGTGCTTGTCAAGACTATCAAAGCAAAATGGCAGATTGAAAAATAAGTCTATAAACCTAATTGTCTTGCTGGGTACAGATTCATCAGCGCCCAGAGACAATTTCTTTATAAATAAATAAGCAGTATAATAAACTCTTCCAGCTAGAAAATAGCAGGAAATTGGCTAATAATAATACAAAAACAAATGTGAACTGTTGATTGTCAAAAATGGTCATAAATACTATACATCTTAAGAATGTTGATCAAGCATAGTGGCATACATCGCAATATGACCACAAAGTGTTTTGTTTTTTATAATAATTCAAAGCAGAGATAATTAATTTTTGATTAACTGGCTCATGTCTAATCCGAGCACATTGTCCAGCCTATTTCGAGCCTGTCGCAATGTCTTGACCTTGGGTGCGTTTCAAACCCAGCCTTTGTTTTGCATGAATGAGATTCAGTCGGTGGCCCAATGTACAGATGATCCCAGGCCAATGGAACATTTGTCTCTTTACTGCATTCAACAATGTCGCCCTAAATGCAGAAGACAAGTGTGTGCATTAACCTTTCTAGAAAAATCCAGATTGCAGTGTGAACCAAAAGTGGTTTATAATTGATTTTGCACTCAATCAAAAAATATCTCCAAATATCTCCAGCACTGATGTATTAATCTCACCAGTGTTTAAGCATAAATAAAATAATATTTAAAAAAAAAGGTATTTTACTGTTATATTCTGCTAGGATCCATCTATCTATCTAGCTATCTATCTATCTATCTATCTATCTTTTTTACATCATTACATGCACTTTAGTTTAAACTTTATCTAGCACTAGGTACAAAGAGAAAATTAATAACAAAAATAAATAAATAAATACTGACACCACAATCATCAAGCATCTGGGTCCTCATAAATGAGATATTCATTTGAAGTTTTCATACTTGTTAGCCAGTCAAGGCTCCAATATCATCATCATGATCATCATCATCAATAGCTTAAGCTCCTCATGTAACAGTGATCTTTAGTCTCAGGCATGTCCACATAGTAAAGTGGATATTTCTGAAAAACACACATTTTAAACATTTCTTTTTTAAAATCCAAATCCTATCCGTATGTTTTTCCAAAATATCATCATTCACATAAAAATGTGAAACATCATTTGAAAAACACTCCCAAGCTAGCCCACTGTTTTTTTTTCCTAAACTGTTATTTCAAGAAGAGCATGCATATTGAGAAGTAGAAAATGCAAAATGTATAATGACACCAGCATGTATTAATCCAAAAACATTACAAACACAATGATCTATCTAAAATCACAACTTGCTGTGCAGTTTGCAATGCCAGAGAGGTGGATGCAGGAGCATATCATATTCTAGCACCTCTACACGGGGGTCTAATAAAAACAATATGAAATTAAATTGCAAACACATTATGAAATAAGAAATTACTGAGCGTGAAAGTAAGAAGCTGGTCAGCAGCCATTATAACCTGATCGCATTCATTCATGCAACACACACAAAACCTCAATGTGCATGAACAGGTTTGCCTGTGCTTTCAATAAATACATGTTTTGTTTTCCTGTTCAGACAAATAATTTAAGTTTTATAATGTGTTGCAGAGATGATGGATTTTTGTAGGTCAGCCAGGAAGTGATCATCATTCTGCTTCCCTTGACAAAAAGTCCAAGCAGATTTGCCCATTGTTTTATTATGATTATTGTAGAAAATAAGCTCTGTGACCAGCAAAAATTTATGATTCTTATACGATTTGTCTATCAAGATAATCTTCACAAACGAAAACAACTTTTGACTCTAAATACAATCTCCAGAAGTAAAAAGTCAACATCAAGCTGTAAACGAACCATATCACGGTCACATGACTTCAACGTCACCAGCACTAAGCTTCCAACCGTCTTTTTTTTTTTTATTATTTAAATTTAAAATCCCTATCCCCAGAAAAGGATCCACTCTGCTCTTTTTGTGGATGAACCTGGATAAGTGATGGACTGGTGTTTGAATAATAAAATTCAAATTTTACTAGTCACATACACAACCATACACAGTATATCACATGCAGTGAAATACTTTTTATGACTGCTAATGTGGAATAAAATGGAATAGGAATAGAAGAGAAGAAAAAAAAGTAAAATAAAAATAATCTAAAATGTAATTATCTGTACAGAACAGCATCTGACTTTTTTAAGACACGTAAAAGCTTAACAAAAATCACGAGTGGGGTATTACTGATGGATTTTTTGTTGTAGAATAAAACATATATTAAGCTTGTGTTGACACAAAATGCTGCAAAAATATCTTGAGCTTGTGATATGTCACAGACACGCCAGGCTCCAACATGAACCAATCCCAGCGCACTCACTCGCCCGAATTCTAACCACGCACACCTGCACGCAATCACCTCCCCAATTATCTCCCACATAAAGAACTCTCACACACTCCACTCACCGTCCGATCTCGTTTATGACTGAAGGACTCTCCCTGCAACCCAAATGATCTAACTCTCTTCTGTGTGTAGTGTTTCCCGTTGTTCCGTGTTTCGCCGTGTGCGTGCTTTTGTCTTCTGTCTCCAGCTCCGTTCCCGTTCCGGCCATCTCGTACCAGTCTTCCTCGGCGAGCATCTAAGGGCAGTATCTCTCTCCTCACTCATCTCACTCCATTCATCTTCACCTCAGTCTGCTCCGACATTCTCTCACTGCTGCTTGTGTCAATAAACTGACGAACTGTGATTCTCTGTCTCCGTGCCTTCTGTCCCGTAACAGAAGTTCGGACCGAACAGCATGGACTCAAGCAGCAGTCCACCAGACCCACTCCAAGACCTGGTCGCTGCCTTGCGGCAGGCTCTCGCCGCTCTTCGGGCTCCCGCACCGACACCACCCGCAACCACTTCCATAATCACCGTCCCCACTCCTTCTGCGCTGCTGTGTGCCAGTCCCATGGCCCAACCAGCGCCCTACTCTGGCTTGGTGGAGGATTGCAACGGATTCCTCTTGCAATGCTCCCTGGTCCTGGAGATGCAACCACACCGGTACCCTACCGAACGATCCAAAGTGGCATTTATCATCACGCAGCTGAGCGGCAAGGCACTTCTTTGGGCCCAGTCCCTCTGGTCCCAGAACCACCCCGCAGCTCATTCCTACGCTGGATTCATCAAACACTTCAAGGAGGTGTTCGGGAAACCCTCCTGGGATTCATCCATTAGTGAGAACCAGCTCCGGAGCCCATGCACTTGGTGTCGTCTCATCTGACTCCCACTGAACGGCAGAGGAGGCTGACCCAGAACCTGTGCCTGTACTGTGGGGCCCCGGGGCATGCTATCCCCGTGTGCCCTGTTCGTCCTCCGCGTCCCATGGTGAGTACCACCTTTCCATCTCTTCCTAAGATGAAACCACTCACTACTCATGGGACACTTACTGCTGCGCATCTCTCTGTTACAGTGGTCACCCTCCTCAATTCTGGGTCAGCGGGTAACTTCATCTTGGTCACCCTCTGCCGACAGCTCAGGCTCCGGAACAAAGCCACGTCGACCCTGTACCAGATCCAATCCATCACCGGAAGGCCTGTAAGTTGCCGACAGGTCAGGCGAAGTGCCGGCCCTGTACTGCTCCAGATCGGCGTGCTTCACGTGGAGGAGATCACCTTACTGGTTCTGGAGGAATCCACGGCTGACGTCATTCTAGGGCGCCCGTGGTTGGAGCAGCACAACCCTATCCTCTCTTGGGAGACCGGCAAAGTCCTGAAGTGGGGCAACACCTGTTTTCCTGATTGTTTTCCGGACCTACCCGTTCCAGACTCTCCGAACACGACTCATCTCCCTGTCCAGGCCACCTCCATCGAAAGCCCGTTAGCAAACCGCTCCCTGGAGATCCCCGCCTGTTACGCCCCCTTCAGCGATGTCTTCTGTCCCAAGAGAGCCTCAAAGCTGCCTCCACACCGGCCATGGGACTGCGCCATCGATCTGCTTCTGGGTGAACCAGTGCCCAGGGGAAGGATCTATCCCCTGTCCATCCCAGAGGAGAAGGCCATGGAGGAGTACATCAAGGAGGCCCTGGCTCAAGGCTACATCTGTCCGTCCACTTCCCCTGCTGCTTCCAGCTTCTTCTTCGTGGCAAAGAAAGACGGCGGCCTACGACCCTGCATAGACTACCGAGCTCTCAATCAGATAACCGTGAAATTCCGATACCCACTTCCTCTCGTCCCAGCGGCCCTGGAACACCTCCGTGGTGCCACTATCTTCCCCAAGTTGGACCTCCGCAGCGCGTACAACCTCATCCGGATACGCGAGGGGGACGAGTGGAAGACCGCCTTCGTCACACCCACAGGCCACTACGAGTACCTGGTGATGCCCTATGGCCTCACCAACGCCCCCTCCGTGTTCCAGGACTTCATTCATGAGGTTCTCCGGGAGTTTCTCCACAGGTTCGTCCTGGTCTACATCGACGACATCCTGATCTACTCCCGGAGCTTGGCCGAACTTCGCCACCACATGGCAGAGGTCCTGAAGCGCCTGAGGGAGTTCCAGCTGTTTCTCAAGGCTGAGAAATGTTCCTTCCATCAACCCTCAGTGCAGTTCCTTGGATATCACATCGACAGTAGTGGCATCCGGATGGACAATGGGAAGGTAACAGCCATCAGGAGCTGGCCCACACCCACTACTGTGAAGGAGCTCCAACAGTTCCTCGGTTTCGCGAATTTCTACAGGTGATTCATCCAAAATTACAGAAGCATCGCCAATCCTCTAACCAGTCTGCTCCGGAACAAACCAAAGTCACTGCCCTGGTCTCCATCTGCAGAAGAAGTGTTCGCCACCCTCAAGAAGGCTTTCACCTCCGCTCCTTTCCTGGTCCACCCAGACCCCGACAAACCCTTCATCATGGAGATGGATGCATCCACGACAGGAGTAGGTGCGGTCCTATCTCAGCAGCAGGGGAATCCGAGCCACCTCCATCCATGCGCCTTCTTCTCCCGTAAGCTCAACCCAGCGGAGAGAAATTACGACATTGGCAATCGGGAACTGTTGGCAGTAAAGCTCGCCCTCGAGGAGTGGAGGCACTGGCTGGAGGGAGCCAAACATCCGTTTCTGGTACTCACTGATCACAAAAACTTGGAATACCTTCGAGCCGCCAAGAGGCTCGACCCCCGACAAGCTCGCTGGGCCCTCTTTTTTACCCATTTTGATTTCACCATCTCTTACCGGCCCAGATCCAAGAACACCAGGGCAGATGCCCTTTCCCAACTTTTTGCTCTGGAAAAGAACCCAGAGGCACCCGAACCTATCCTCCCAGAGAGAATGATTGTCAGCCCCATCACCTGGTCTGAGGAAACCCTTCCACCTGCCAATGCCTCCACCAACACTCCGCTGGGTTGCCCACCTGGATCGCAGTACATCACCAGAGCACGACACACCTCACTCATTCACTCCGCCCACACCTCACTTGGCACTGGTCACCCAGGGATCAACAAAACTCTCTCGCTGCTGAAAGAGCACTTCTGGTGGCCCAACATGTACACCGTACCTTCTGTCACGGCCACCAGGACTCGTGGAGCCAGTACCTGGGTTGGGCCGAGTACACACAGAATTCTCTACGTCAACCGTCCACTGGCCTGACTCCCTTCCAGTGCGTACTCGTCTACCAACCACCACTATTTCCCTGGTCAGGAGAGCCATCGGATGTACCGGCGGTCAACCACTGGTTCCGCAAGAGCGAGAGAGTCTGGGACTCAGCGCACCATCAGCTGCAATGTGCCCTGCGTCGGCGTAGACGGACAGCTGACCTTCAGCAAACCGAAGCACCTGCCTATCAACCTGGGCAGAAGGTCTGGCTGTCTACCAGGGACATCCGTGTACGTCTACCCTGCCGTAAGCTGAGCCCCAGGTTCATTGGTCCATTCACCATCCTGAAGCAGATCAACCCGGTCACGTACAAGCTCCAGCTACCACCAGGGTACTGCATTCACCCCACATTTCATGTATCCCTCCTTAAACCTCACCATCCCTCTGTTTTTCCTTCCACAGAGCCTGGCAACGAAGCAGCCGAACCCCCCTCCCACTCCTACTGGACGACAGAGCCGCCTACAGGGTGAAAGAGATCCTGGACCTCAACTCGAGTATCTAGTAGATTGGGAGGGCTATGGCCCGGAAGAACGCTCATGGATACCTCGCTATGACATACTCGATCCCAACCTACTGGAGACCTTCCACGCAACACACCCCCACAGACCTGCCCCTCATGGAAGAGGTAGACCACCACGACGCCGGGGCTCACAGCCCTCAGGAGCAGGCCGTGGGGAGGGGGGTAATGTCACAAACACGCCAGGCTCCAACATGAACCAATCCCAGCGCATTCACTCGCCCGAATTCTAACCACGCACACCTGCACGCAATCACCTCCCCAATTATCTCCCACATAAAGAACTCTCACACACTCCACTCACCGTCCGATCTCGTTTATGACTGAAGGACTCTCCCTGCAACCCAAACGATCTAACTCTCTTCTGTGTGTAGTGTTTCCCGTTGTTCCGTGTTTTGCCGTGTGCGTGCTTTTGTCTTCTGTCTCCAGCTCCATTCCCGTTCTGGCCATCTCGTACCAGTCTTCCTCGGTGAGCATCTAAGGGCAGTATCTCTCTCCTCACTCATCTCACTCCATTCATCTTCACCTCAGTCTGCTCCGACATTCTCTCACTGCTGCTTGTGTCAATAAACTGACGAACTGTGATTCTCTGTCTCTGTGCCTTCTGTCCCGTAACATGATATTTATCCAAAAACAAATTTAAAAAAGTCACTGACTTCTGGACGATGGAACCAGCAGTGCAAAAATGCTAACTCATTTCCAGATTTTAGGATTCATTATTCCTGCAACGGTCTATTTGGTTGTTTTTGGAAAAAAATTCCTTCTTAAAACACCCGCTGCATCGCTGTTTTCTTGTGAACAGGAAACTGAAAAAAAACCAAAAACAAAACAGGTCTCTCAAAAATATCTGCATATGTGTGGACAGGTCCTGAAGATTTATCCAATGATTTAGTGGGAATTTACTTCAAAACACAGACACAAACATACACACACTCCTCTACACACCTCTTAAAGCCCATGACAGCTTCATAACATCAATAATGCATTATCTGGAGCCAAACACTGGCCTAACTGCCATCAATAAATAACTGCTTTCAGTAGCATGCTGAGCTGTTTTCTGACTGGCCCATGGAATGACCTCATTTGATGGGTTCCACTCAAAGTGCTGTGTAATATGATCACAAACAACATGGAAAATACAAACCAGTGACAAATTAAAGGGAAAATGTTGATTCCACTATAAAGACCCACTCTGTTCCGCTATGGAGGCATTTTGCTGGCATGATTCGAGTCTGCATGTTCCCTTTACAGGAGAATTCACTGCACAGGTTATTCAGACTCATCACCTTTATCTTATAATGAAGCGTTTTTATCCTGACAGTAGCACTTGACAGTGGCACCCTACATCCTCTATTCTATATTCTCAATGTTTAATATCCATCTAAAAGTTGCTTTCGGCTGCTCCATGTTCGGGGTCGCCACAGCAGACCAACTGGTCCGCACAACAACTTGGCAAATGTTTTACGCCGGATGCCCTTCCTGACACAACCCTCCCATTTTTTCAGGCTTGGGACTGGCACTGTATCCATTGGCTGGGGTTGAGGCATTGGCTAGGAATCAAACCCGGGATTTCCGCATGATAGGCGAGAAACCTACCACTGAGCCACCAATGCCCCCAAGGTTTAATATCCATCTAAATGATGAAAATTACATCAGTCACAGTAAACAAATCTCAACCCAATTTTAGAAATGTTGGACCATTGAATTAGACAGTGTTTCTCACCACATTCAACAAAACACTAACTGTGGGAAAATCTGTCAGATGAACACTGTTCCTCCTTATAGTACAGCTCAAGAGTTTTATAGAATGTGCAGCAAGTTGTATTGAAGCTGATTCCACCAGCTTGTAGTGACTAAACCTGTTATTACAACACTTTAGGGCTTTTCATGCTGCTCATAACCCCGGGTTATCGTCATTCTAAACCCTGCTTTTAACCTCGGGTAGAGGATCATTTCTCACTTGTAATTTAGAAGTCAGGTTTAGCAGTGCTTTTTACCTGGGGTTATACAAATCATGCTCTGAAGCAGGGTTAGCACCATTTTTTCACTCTTAACAAAGCAGTGTTGCAATGTTATGGCTAGATGCTTAGCAACAAACATCTAATCAGAAATTTGAACAGTGCGTGCATCATATCACATGCTTGGTGCAGCTACAGACATGTTGTGTAAACAGTAGATGCTGCATTTGATGGAAAAATAACATCAACAGAAGCTTGTAGAGGAATGTTGAACGTAACATGATCTCTCTAAAAGCATGAAAGGTATCCATGTCATTTGCAAGTGGTGTATCTTTTCACTGTTGGTAAATGTTCCATTAAACTCCAATGATAACTCTTGAGAACAGCCCTGTAATTTACAATGACACTACTACACAAATAAGTGTCTATGCTTAAAAGGATTTTTTTCCAAAAAAGGAACAACAAATCATATAATTGGCTCCTCTGTGTTTTCTTTTTTTGTCTTTGTTTTCTTGCCTTTGTGGGTCTCAGGAGGCTTAAAACAGCAAAGGAAGATTTACATGGTGACATTTTCTATCACTGATGCGAAAGCATGAGACAAGCTGTTGTTTAAAGTATCCATGCGTTGTATTTATCCAGACATGGTTGCTGATACTGCAAATATGCAAATAAGAACACTAACACAGGGTTTAAGAATATACAGTATGAAATGTCAGATTATGAATAGCCAGAATTAATTGTAAACCCTGTGTAAAGTATGAGCAGTGTGAAATGTGAAATGAGATAACCCAGGATTCCGTTTACCTGGGATTTACAATGAAGGTTAACAGTTTCAGGTGTGAAAAGCCTGTTTTTAATTTGTCTATATTTTTCCAACATCTTTATATAGACAGTCATATCTGTTTAGGAGCTACATATGTGCTGGTAATAGATGACCATAGCACTGTAGATTTTGGATGCTTTGGATGTGTGTTTCAACACGTTGGATTCCACTCATTAGAAAATGATTAAGCTCATCGGCGGTGTTGAGTGTGTTATAGCAGAAAAAAACCCCACTAAAATGGAGTTGCCAATTCATGCTAATAACAATAGCACAACATTTCATTTTATCAATTCACACAATCAAAATGATCATTTATTTCCTTTTTTTTTTTTGAGGGTAGACTTTAGATAAAAGACATTCAACACGATGAGCTAGAAAATAAGCATCATGAAAGAAAAGAGAAAGAGAGAAAGAGGGAGAGAGAGAGTGTGAAATATGACATTGGATCTCAGAATGACATACGGTCCCAAAATGAGCCAGAAGAGCCAGAGCCATTTTCATTACAGAGTATGCCCACTGTCCATGGAACCTGCTGGGTTCAGTAATGGCTGAACTCAGTAGTAATCAGGAAGATTGGACCATATGGGACATGACGCAGTTGATGTAGAGAGAGCTTAGCACTGGTTTTAAAGCTTTGTATAAAAAAGAATAATACCTTGAAGGCATAATAATTCAACTAATGCTTCATAGAGCAGTTGCACAATAGGCAGATGAACTTTTACTAAATAAAACAAAAATGTCATTTGCAGAAGGATGCTTATCATAGCAGGGTGGCGGCAGTATGAGACACATATCCCACTGTTTCCTGCAGCGTCCCTGGCAGCACTCTGTCTTATGGAGATACCTCAAGCTAAGTGTGCCCCTCTCCTGCTGTCAG
>JAUCMX010000022.1:9348758-9381258 GCA_033459395.1 Hemibagrus guttatus | reverse complement strand
AGAACCTCAACATCTTCAGCTCTGCTACCTCTAGCTCGGACTGCTGTCTCTTCCTGAGTGACACTGTTTCTAAACCATACAGCATGGCTGGTCTCACCACTGTCTTGTACACCTTCCCCTTGATTCTCGCTGATATTTTCCTATCACACAGAACTCCAGACACCTTTCTCCACCCATTCCAACCTGCCTGCACTCGCTTCTTTACCTCTTTCCCACACTCTCCATTGCTCTGGACTGTTGACCCCAAGTACTTAAGCTCCTGTACATTTTTCACCTCTTCACCCTGTAACCTTACTGTTCCACTTCCCTCCCTTTCATTCACACACATGTACTCAGTCATACTACGACTGACTTTCATTCCTCTTCTTTCTAGCACAAACCTCCACCTCTCCAGGTTTTCCTCCACCTGCTCCCTGCTCTCACTACAGATCACAATGTCATCTGCAAACATCATTGTCCAAGGAGACTCCTGTCTGACCTCCTCTGACAACTGGTCCATCACTATAGCAAACAGGAAGGGGCTCAGATCCGATCCCTGATGCAGTCACACCTCCACTTTGAACTCCTCTGTCTGACCTACAGCACACCTCACCACTGTCCTGCTCCTCTCATACATGTCCTGCACCACTCTGACATACTTCTCTGCTACTCCTGACTTCCTCATACAGTACCCCAGCTCTTCTCTTGGCACGCTGTCATACACTTTCTCCAAGTCTACAAACACACAGTGCAACTCCCTCTGACCATCCCTATACTTCTCCATCAAAATTCTCAGAGCAAAAATTGCATCTGTTGTGCCCTTTCTGGGCATGAAGCCATACTGCTGCTCACAAATTTCCACTACCTTCCTTAACCTAGCTTCCTCTACTCTTTCCAGTTTTAAGTACAGCACAATTTGTGTAAAAAAAAAAAAACATATTATGAGAGATCTATGACTATTGAACAGTTTTGCACTCAAGTTCCTATCAGTGAACAGTTTATAACTTCAACAAAATAGATTTCATTTGAAAACTACATATCACATTTTCTAGTTATAAAAGGGAAATTATTTTATAATACGGTGCCAATCGGGTGAGGATGGGGTTCCTTTTGGGATTGGTTCCTTGCAAGGTTTCTTCCTCATATCGCCTCAGGGAGTTTATACTCATCAATGTCACCACTTGCTCATTGGGGCTAAATTTCTAAATTAAAAAAATGACATACTAAAATTTTATATTTCTGTAAAGCTGCTCTAGGATAATGCCTAATTTCATGTGAAAAAGTGATATACAAATAAAATGTAATTGAACTGATATTTAATTTTTTTAAGCTTTTTTACTTAGATTTTTAATAGGTCATACAACTTTAAATAAAAAGGTAGCACTTAGTACAACACAAAGTGGCACAATTTCCTGTTTGCATGAAGCAGTTTAGGTCCATATTATAAGACCTCTATCCTCTATACACGCTATCCTCCTCATGAGTCAGTTAGTTCTGCAAAGTAATTTCATGTATTTTGAAAGCTCTCTCTTGCACTTGGCCTCTTCCCCTTTCCCCTTTCTTATTCACCTCTGATTAATACAACAACTTTCCTTATTGACCTGACCTGAACTCTACTCAGACTAACAGAAGGTAGAATATCATGTGCAGTATGAGCTGCTGTGTTTCTACACTCAAATTACAGATTGCATGACGGTCCAGGGGCATTGGTGGCTCAGTGGTAGGTTTCTCGCCTCTCATGTGGAAGGCCTGGGTTCGATTCCCAGCCAATGCCTCAACCCCAGCCACTGGATGCAGTGCTTGTCCCAAGCCCGGAAAAATAGGAGGAACAGGGAGCAGCCGAAAGCAACTTCTTCTACAGATTGCATGACGGTCCACAGAAGTGATTTGAAGGTGATAGATTCGGTGGAGAATAAACAACAGTATTGTTGTGAGTAATGAGCTGTGGAAGAGAAGATGGACCTGTAATCATACACATGTAGTACAGTAAATGAAAGGTAGTGTAGGTTCACTGTATTTGTATGGATATTGTATTGATGTAGGAAGAGTTTGTTGACGTCTTTTAAATGCTTTTGTTGAGTTTAGGTTGCACTGGAACTCAAATGTTAACACAAACTGCACTCGGGTCTGCACTGTCAAGAAGTGAAGTAAGTTTCCAGAAAACACCTCTAACATGAGTGGCAGGGGTATGTTGTGTAACACAGAAGAAGAAAGGTGCCTTACTGCACATAATAGCACCAAAATCAAAAACTAAATAAGTTAGTAAAAATATAGAGTTTCCTTTTTCAGCTGTGTTTATGATGATGTAAGATGAACTCAAATACACCAGGGTTTGACAAAGTCTGAAATCAGACCAACATACATGTGCCCAGCATGAAAACCATCTAAAAGTAAAGCAAGTTCTCCCACTTAAAAAGATGAGAGAGGCCTGTAATTTTCATCATAGGTACACTTCAACTATGAGAGACAGAATGAGAAAAAAAATCCAGAAAATCACATTGTCTGATTTTTAAAGAATTTATTTGCAAATTATGGTGGAAAATAAGTATTTGGTCACCTACAAAAAAGCAAGATTTCTGGCTCTCACAGACCTGTAACTTCTTCTTTAAGAGGCTCCTCTGTCCTCCACTCGTTACCTGTATTAATGGCACCTGTTTGAACTCATTATCAGTATAAAAGACACCTGTCCACAACCTCAAACAGTCAGACTCCAAACTCCACTATGGCCAAGACCAAAGAGCTGTCAAAGAACACCAGAAACAAAATTGTAGACCTGCACCAGGCTGGGAAGACTGAATCTGCAATAGGTAAGCAGCTTGGTGTGAAGAAATCAACTGTGGGAGCAATTATTAGAAAGTGGAAGACATACAAGACCACTGATAATCTCCCTCGATCTGGGGCTCCACACAAGATCTCACCCCGTGGGGTCAAAATGATCACAAGAACGGTGAGCAAAAATCCCAGAACCACATGGGGGGACCTAGTGAATGACCTGCAGAGAGCTGGGACCAAAGTAACAAAGGCTACCATCAGTAACACACTACACTACCAGGGACTCAAATCCTGCAGTGCCAGACGTGTCCCCCTGCTTAAGCCAGTACATGTCCAGGCCCGTTTGAAGTTTGCTAGAGAGCATTTGGATGATCCAGAAGAGGATTGGGAGAATGTCATATGGTCAGATGAAACCAAAATAGAACTTTTTGGTAAAAACTCAACTTGTTGTGTTTGGAGGAGAAAGAATGCTGAGTTGCATCCAAAGAACACCATACCTACTGTGAAGCATGGGGGTGGAAACATCATGCTTTGGGGCTGTTTTTCTGCAAAGGGACCAGGATGACTGATCCGTGTAAAGGAAAGAATGAATGGGGCCATGTATCGTGAGATTTTGAGTAAAAACCTCCTTCCATCAGCAACGTGGCTGGGTCTTTCAGCATGACAATGATCCCAAACACACTGTCTGTGCAACGAAGGAGTGGCCTCGTAAGAAGCATTTCAAGGTCCTGGAGTGGCCTAGCCAGTCTCCAGATCTCAACCCCATAGAAAATCTTTGGAGGGAGTTGAAAATCCGTGTTGCCCAGTGACAGCCCCAAAACATCACTGCTCTAGAGGAGATCTGCATGGAGGAATGGGCCAAACTACCAGCAAGAGTGTGTAAAAACCTTGTGGCGACTTACAGAAAACGTTTGACCTCTGTCATTGCCAACAAAGGGTATATAACAAAGTATTGAGATGAACTTTTGTTATTGACCAAATACTTATTTTCCACCATAACTTGCAAATAAATTCTTTAAAAATCAGACAATGTGATTTTCTGGATTTTTTTTCTTCTCATTCTGTCTCTCATAGTTGAAGTGTACCTATGATGAAAATTACAGGCCTTTCTCATCTTTTTAAGTGGGAAACTTGCACAATTGGTGGCTGACTAAATACATTTTTGCCCCACTGTAAATATTATAGCAATTACTATAATAATATTATAGAATATTTAAATATAATATGCATTGAATCATATAAAATTGTATTAATTTATTTTTATTAAAATTAAATTATAACTATAATGACTATAAATAATAGGAGAAAGTTACTGCAATTGTAAAAAAGAGGCAAAACTTGACATCTCTTCTCTGGGTATTGACCAGTCATATATCAAGTACCTTGTGCATGTATATGCTGATTCCTTCTGATCTCTATTTGGACGAAACCTCCTTTTTAAGCATTTCTCTGCTTTTACTTTGGTCTGTCTCCACCTCAGCATTAGTCTGTGTCTCCGCCTTTGTGTCAGATTATGTTGCTGCCTTTCTGATCAACCCACCATGGTGTATCCTAAGGAATAAGTAAATCACTGATGGTAAGAGTTTAAAGCACAGCTGCACCTTAATTTTGCAGGATTTGTCTACACTTAGCTTCAGTTAGCAAGTTAACCCAAGCTTATTACTGTATGTTCCCTCAACCTTGTGTCACTATGGTACCTCAGATAAGTTTTCCTCCATATATTTAAAGTTTACCAAGAGAAAATATTCTAAAATATGAATTTATTTGAATGAGCTTTTTTGATTATAAAAATTAACAATTTACCACCAATAATATAGTTATGTTTTAGGTTTCATGCAAATATATGCACAGCCTGGTGGCCAATCTTTTTTTTTTTTTTTTACATGTTTTTTTTTTTATAAGTAAGAGCAAAGTGGGAAGGTTGAATTAGCAGAGAAATAGCACATCTGTATAAAATATTGCAATCCACACAACATAATGGGAAACATATCAGAGTTCAAAAGAGGACAAACTGTTGTATGTCTTGCTGGTGCATCTATGACTGGGACAGCAAGTCTTTGTGGTGTATTAAAAGCTATGGTATCCAGGCTAACATCAGGATACTACAACAAAGGATAAACCACATCCAACATAAGTAATAGTTGATGCAAGAGGAAGCTGTCTGAAAGGGATGTCTGGTACAAAGCCAGACTGTATCCTAACAACATAAAATTACAGCTGCCCAGCTCACTGCAGAATTTAATGTGCACCTCGACTCTTCTAATTTCACCAAAAACCTGTTCATTAGGGCTTCCAGAGGGTATTCATGGTCAGTCTGCTATAGTCACATCTTTTGGTCACTTGTGCTAATGTCAAGCATTCGTTTTAATGCAGCCTACAGAAGAAATCTCTCTTCACCCACGACTGCAGGCCTGTGTATGGATCCAATTCCATCATCAAGTTTGCAGACGACACCACGGTGATCGGTCTCATCAGGGACAATGATGAGACAGCCTACAGGATGGAGGTGCAACACTTGATCACATGGTATGCTGACAATAACCTGCTCCTTAACACCAGCAAGACAAAGGAGCTCATCGTTGACTTAAGGAGAGAGAAAGGAAGAACGCACGACCCCATCCACATCAATGGAATGGCTGTCGAGCGTGTATCCAGCTTCAAGTTTCTGGGGACCCACATTTCAAAGGATCTGTCCTGGACCACCAATACCGCCAGTCTGGTCAAAAAGGCTCATCAGCACCTTTTTTTCCTAAACACACTGAAGAAGAACCACCTGTCTTCAACCATCCTGGTGGACTTCTACTGCTGCGCGATTGACAGCATCCTGACCAACTGCATCACAGTCTGGTATGGGAATTGCTCAGTCGCAGACTGCAAGGCACTGCAACGGGAGGTAAAAACCGCCCAACGCATCATAGGAACCCCACTTCGTGCAATTGAGGACATCCAGAAGAAATGCTGTCTACATTGGGCTCACAGCATTCTTAAAGACCCTTCCCACCCTGCCCATAGCCTTTTCAATCTTCTACCCTCCGGAAGGTGATTCAGGAGCCTCCGGACCAAAACCAGCAGACTAAGGAACGGCTTTTTTCCCACAGCTGTCTCCTTACTGAACCCTGTCCCCCATTGAACCCCTATGCCTTTCCTTCACCACAACATTCTCCTCATCCTTTTGGTTGACTGTATTTACTTCATCTAGCTATATCACTTCTACGTAAGCAATGCATCTGGCACACATTCACATATTGTATATAATTGTTCATAGCCTCAGCCTACACATCATTTGCACGTTCCATTTGTATTGTATGCACAGGGCACTAATCTCCTGTATATATGCTCATAGCACATATGTATATTGTCCATATTACTCTGTATATTTTGTCCATAGCACACAAATCTATATATCATGTTAATAATATTGTATATATCCACCTGTAATTATCCCCATATACTGCTCCTATCTGGACATCTGCCCTCATCTGTACATATTGTATTATCTATACATAATCCATAGCTCCTATCTGGACATCTGTCCTTATCTGTTCATATTGCATTATCTATGCATAATCCATAGTATTCTGTATATCATGTCTATAGCACATACATCTGTATACCATGTTGATAATATTGTATATACACAACTGTAGTTTATCTCCATAGTACTCATTTGCACATTGCACAGGACTCATCACTTGGATCACTTTGAACATTTGCACACTGCTACAACTCAACCTTTTTTTTTTTTTTTTTTTTTACATTTTTCTAATATTTTTTTAAGATATATTTTCATTCATTCATTGTCTACCGCTTATCCGATCTACTCTTGGGTCACGGGGAGCCTGTGCCTATCTCAGGCGTCATTGGGCATCAAGGCAGGATACACCCTGGACAGAGTGCCAACCCATCGCAGGGCACACACACACACTATCATTCACTCACACAATCACACACTATGGACAATTTAGAGATGCCAATCAACCTACAATGCATGTCTTTGGACCGGAGGAGGAAACCGGAGTACCCGGAGGAAACCCCCGAGGCACAGGGAGAACATGCAAACTCCACACACACATGGCGGAGGCAGGAATCGAACCCCCAACCCTGGAGGTGTGAGGCAAACATGCTAACCACCAAGCCACTGTGCCCCCTAGATATATTTTTTCATCTCTAATTTAATTGTAGCTTTTTATATTTTATATTTTTATTTTATATTTATTCTCTTTTTGCCTTATTTCCTTCTTCCTTCTATTTCTTATTTCCTTTTTACCTCTTATTTCCTTTTCGAGGTCACAACAGTCATGTAAGCATTTCACTGCATATCGTGCTGTTTTTGGTTGTGTATGTGACAAATAAAAATTTGAATTTTGAATTTTTTTTAAATTATTGCATCTGTACATAAATACTTATACTAGAGGCATTGGTGGCAGTGGTAGGTTGCTCGCCTATCATGCGGAAGGCCCGGGTTCGATACCCAGCCAATGCCTCAACCCCAGCCACTGGTTGCAGTGCCGGTCCCAAGCCCGGAAAAATGGGAGGGTTGCGGCAGGAAGGGCATCCGGTGTAAAACCTGTGCCAAGTTGTTGTGCGGACCAGTTGGTACGCTATGGCGACCCCGAACAGGGAGCAGCCGAAAGCAACTTCTTCTTCTTCTTCTACATAAGTACTTATCTGCACATATTAGTTTATCTACATTTCTGTACATAAAGCACTAGCTGCTCATCGCACTTCTGGTTAGATGCTTTGTACTTGTACATGTGTAATGACAATAAAGCTGAATTCTAATATATAAAAAAAAATCTAAATTAGTTGCCACAGAGCAACTGACAGAGACATCCTGGTGTCTCCTAAGGGCCTGTTCTTCCTTTGCTATAGTGAGGAGCTAGGGTTAGGCCAGTATTCACCAGCCCCAGCCTGGCCTGCTGAGGCAGGAAAAGAAGGCTAGTGCTGCAGCCTGGGCCCCCTCATGTAAAATCTGGGTGGCTGCCCAACACTTAGTGGCAGGTCCCCCATGCGAGAGACAGCCATCTCCGCCATGTGGGACAGGAAGGAATCCTACTTCCCGAGGGCTACGGTTCTCAGGGATGCCCCTTTAGGGTTATTTCCACTGCTGCCTACACCACCTCCTCTGTTGCTTAGGGGTTCAGCCATGACCACCCATGCTCTTGCTCCTTAAGTGTTGCCACCTCCTGGCCAGTTTGCTGCTTCAGGGCACTATGTGAGGTGAGAACAGTGAGAGGCTAACAAACGTTCTCAGATCACCTGGCAGTGTGGAAGCTTCTGCTGGGTGCACCACAATAGGTTCTGTGGGAAAAGGCTACAGACTCCAGTTTGCCTCCCATTCTCTTCTTTCAGGGTGTGCTGCCCACTGTTGTTGGCAAGAACACACCTCGTTCCTCCATGAGGAATCTCTCTTGCATCTGGGAAAGGGGCTGTAGAGTGCATTCCCCTCTCAGATTGAGCTGGCATGTCTTGGTTAACAAGAAGGATGGGGGCTACAGTCAATTTTAGACCTGTATGCTCCAAATTTTATGCTGAAACATACAAGTCCAGGATATTAACACTCAAGGTCACTGTGTTGCAGATCAAGCCTGAGGACTGATTTGCAATTATAATACTGAAGGGTGCATATCTTCACATGTGCATCTTGCCAGGGCACAGTGGAGTCCCTTGGTTCACTTTTGGGGTGAAGTGTACCAGTGCCAGGTTCTCCTTTTAGGCCTTTTAGGCCTTAGGTCTCACAGAGTGCATGGAGACTGCTCTGGCATCATTGCACCCCGGGGCATTCATGTACTCAATTATCCAGATGACTGGCTCATCCTGGCTCAGTCGAGGGGAGTGACAGCCAGGTATTGAGATGCCATGCTTGCCCACATGAGGTCCCTAGGCCTCAACCCAATGAAGTGTGTGCTTTCTCCCTCTCTGAGAACCACCTTCTATGGTATAGTTTGGGATTCAGCCATGATGCGGGCATGTCTGTCTCCTGCTCTGGGGAATTCTATCCTTTCTGCTATAAGGTCTTCTAAGACCTTTATAGCAGAAAGGATGGTATAGACACCCATAGACACCCTTTTCAGGGTTACAAGGGTTTCACACCACAAGCTTCATACCCTTCTCATTTGGACAGACCCCGGTTTCTCACCTTGGGTCCCACTCTTAGGGTGTGTCACAGGAATCTTTCGACAGATTCCCCCCTCTCAGGCTGAGGAGCAGCCCTACATGGCTGCCCTGCCCATGGCATTTAGGAGGGCTCCTGTCTCTCAAGGCATTCAGATTGCCTGAAGATGAGGGCTATGGTTCTAGTGCTGAAACACTTTCTCCTAAAACCCAGGGGCTACGTCTAGAGGTCCCCTTATTCAATAATTAGGGTGGTCTGTGTTTGTGCCCCTGTTCAGGTTGATGCACTAGATCTGGCCCTAGGTAGATTCAAGATTCAAAGCATTAATTGTCATGTGCACAGTGAAGAAACAAGTTACCCTGTAGAAACCAGACAGTCAACATCCCTGTATAGACCATGAAACAAGTTTCCTTGTAGAGACCACATTTCTCTCACTGAGAGCTTTATACACTCCAGAGTACATGATCAGGAAGCAGGCTTCCTGCTGAGGCAGGGGCTGAGGCCTGGGGAATGGCATTTCCACCCATAGGTGGTGATTGCATATGCCAAGTTTTGGCTCAGCAGAAGTGGTTATGTTTGCCTCTGAGGAGTCAAACTCAGAGTGCCCTGTGCCTTTCTCTTTTCCCTTCTGGATGGTGCTCCTTGAGAGATTGCCTTCAGGAGGAGCCTCCTCTCTCAGGTGCATGGGTGATCCCACCCCCACCCTAAGATTTAGAACCTCTGGTCTGGCCCCTGAGGGGGACCAGTTCCTAGACTCTGTTCTCCCAACTGAGGTTGTGGAGACTATTTTGAACTTTCGCCTCTGGTGTAATCGGCGTCGTTCAGGATCTAGTTCACTGCCCTGTTAGTACATTGTGTAGCAAGCACTTTATTCAATTAACTTATAAAAAAAAGTATAATGCAAATCTATGGACCAGCATCTCAGAAGAATAGACTTGCTGCTGAGAAAGATGCCACAACAACAGTGAACAGACCAGACTCTGAAGATTTGGTTCACTAGCAATTTGTATTTTAACAAAACCCAACTGGTATGTTGTTTCAATTAATACAAAACAATAAAAATAAAAAAACAATATTTTCACGAAGGTTAACCACTAAATTTCTTGTTGTAACTATTTGATACTTTAAATAAATCAATGGTAAAAAACAAACAACATAAAAGCATGAGCATACAACCTCAATTGTAAATAAAAATAATGGATTAACAGTTCTTAGCAGAACATAACATCTTACATGATTTCACACAGAGCTTCATCTAACATATAACTTCTATCTAACCTTCAGTTTTTCAGTCCTTCAAAAAAACAGTTGTTGAATTTTCTGTAGAAAAAATGTAAATATTTCTTTATCCGTGAACAAGAAAAAAAATGTCTCCATCTGAGCAAATAAAAAATAAATTCCATTCAGTTTCTACCATTTGCAGAATGGTCTTTTTCCACAGAAAATCCAAGCACAGACTCAATGGCTCGCCAATCTAAACCTCTTTAAAGTCATAGAAAACTCCAGAAAGGCACATATGTATTTCGTCCAGTTCAAATCCTTCTCCTTCTCATGAATCCATCAACAAAATTCGCTCAGAAAGATGTTCTTTTCTCTCTTTCTATTTTTTTCTTTTTCCACCCCAGAGCACCAATGTACACCAAACTAGTTCAGAAGTCCATCCACATGTGAGAAAAACTGCTGTACCTCGCTCTACATTCTCTGGTCTCTCACCTCCTTCATGATGCCAGGCAGCTGAGGCTTTCCTGTAGACCGTGTCTCCCTTCCTAGGACCTCTAAGTGGTCCTGACCCAATTGAGGAGTTCATCCGGCCTTTCTGCAGGTCTTCTGCCCTCCACCCCACAAGTTGGCGGAGCAGGAGAGACTGCACCTGCTGTGCCCAGTTCAGGTTCTTATATATATATATATATATATATAGGCCAAAAATATCGGCACCCTTGCAATAATGGCAGAAAATGCAACACTTATCTCAGAAAATTGTTGCAAATGCAAATGTTTTGCATGCAAACATGCAAATGTTTTGATACTCACATGTTTATTGTGTTTGTTTGCACTGGCACAACACAAAAAAAACATAGAAGAAAGTTCAAACTTGATAAAATTTCACACAGAACTCAAAAATGGACTGGACAAAATTGTCAAAATTGTAAGAAATAATTGCTCTTCAAGCATGTAATGCTCCTGTAATTTGTATTTAGACACACCTGTTGCAAGTAACAGGTGTGAGCAATATAATTATCACATTTGCAATCAGTTAAAATGGAGAAATGCTGACTCAACTTTGTGTTGTGTGTCACACTGAGCATGGAAAAAAGAACGAAGTGTAAAGAGTTGTCTGTGGATTTGAGAGAAAAAAATTGTGGAAAAATATGGACAATCTCAAGGCTTCAAGTCCATCTCCAGAGATCTTAATGTTTCTGTGTCCACTGTGCGCAATATCATCAAGAGGTTTACAGCCCATGGCACTGTAGCTAACCTCCCTGGACGTGGACGGAGGAGCACAATTAATGACAAATTACAATGAGGAATTGTTCAAATGGTGAATGAAGAACCCTGATTAACTTCCAAACAAATTCAAGCTCATCTGCAGACACATTGTACAACAGTGTTAGCTTGCACTAGCCATCGTCATCTGAATGAAAAGGGACGCTATGGTAGGAGACCCAGGAGGACACCACTGCTGACACAAAGGCATAAAAAAGCAAGACTGGAGTTTGCCAAATATTAAGTAACAAAACCACAATCCTTCTGGGAGAACGTACTGTGGACAGATGAAACAAAAGTAGAACTTTTTGGTAAAGGACATCATGGCACTGTTTACAGAAAAAGAAATGAGGCCTTCAAAGAAAAGAACACAGTCCCTTCAGTCAAACATGGTGGAGGTTCAAAGATGTTATAGTTTTGCTTTGCTGCTTCTGGCACTGGATGCCTTGACTGTGTGAACGGTATCATGAAATCTGATGATTACCAAAGAATTTTGGGACACAACGTAGTGGCCAGCAATGAGTGCAGATCTGAATCCCATAGAACACCTGTGGAGAGATCTCAAAACAGCAGTTGGGAGAAGTCATCCTTCAAATCTGACCTGGAGCAGTTTGCAAAAGAAGAGTGGTTCAAAATTTCAGTAGAGAGGTGTAAGAAACTCATTCATGGTTACAGGAAGCGATTGATTTCAGTTATTTTTTCCAAAGGGGGTGCTACCAAATATTAAGTTAAGGGTGGCGATAATTTTGTCCAGTGCATTTTTTGGGTGCTGTGTGGAATCAGATTTGACTTTTTTTCTGTTTCTTTGTGCTGTTCCAATGCTAAAAAAAAAGATAGAAACGTGAGTACCAAAACATTTACAACTGCAACAATTTTCTGAGAGAAGGGTTGCATTTTATGACAGAATTTCAAGGGTGCCGATATTTTTGGACATGACTGTATATATGTATGTGTGTGTATAAAAGGACAATGAAACTGAAGCACTTGGCTTTATATGTGTGTTTGTGTGTGTGTCTGTTGTTTATATTTTTGATTATTATACTTAAGCCACTAATTATGGTAATTAGTAAAAAGCAGTAGCTTACAGCTGGTATATGGACACTTGACCATCACACTCATATGTGAGACTTTTGCCAAACTGGAAGCAGTTGAAAGCAGACAGTTCTCAAATATCTTTCTGTGCTACAGCATTACATTTTTCCTTCACTGGAACTAAAGGGTCCAAACTTGTTTCAGCACAACGTGAAGTCCCTAAAAACATGGTAGGCCAAAGGTGATGTAGAAGAAATCATGTGACCCAAGCCCTGACCTCAACATCATTACAATGAATTGGAACAGTGACTGTTAGCCAGACCTCCTCACCTGACATCAGTAACTGACCTCACTAATGCTCTTGTGGCTGAATGAGCAAATATCCACAGCCAAACTTCAAAAGTGGAACTAGAAAATCATTCTCTTAGTGAGAGGTTAGAACAGCAAAGGGGGGACCAATGCCCTGTTAATGCCTATGATTTTGAAATATTCGAAATATACGTTAATATTTGGCAGATACCCTTATCCAGAACAACTTATATTTATCTCCTTTATACAACTAAGCAGTCTTGAGCCTTGCTCAAACACCATGCAATGGTAGCTTGCTACACCTGGAATTTGGACTTCCAACCTTCCAACCAGTAGAACAACATCTTAAAAACTGAGCTATCACTACTTTCCATGGTATGAGTAACATGGTATTTAATTACAATTCTAATAATAAAAAAGGAAACTTATATGTATTGAACATACATACTGAATTCTGAGTTCACAGCACAGAGTTTTTGTGGGGTTTTTTTTGTTTTTTTAATATGTAACCGAATTAGTATAAGTACTGCAGGGATTTTCCTGTGTGCAAAAGAACTTCTGTGCTTCCGTGTTTATCATGTATTTGTTTTTGTTTTGTTAACATTGCCACATGTGTCCTGTCATTGGTTGTCTCCCTCAATGTTCAGCATTTACCAGTCTGTCACTGCTGAGCCTTTGTTCTGTGTTCTGATTTTGTAGTTTTTTCTGTTCATGATTTCGAGTCACGTTTTGGGTTTATCTGCCTGCTTCTCTTAAATAAACTTCATTTTGTATCCATCCTCAACATGTTATACATGACTTTCAGCCATGTCCTGCTCTTAAGCTAACTAGGTTTTGTTTGGATTTTTGTCCTTTATTTCTAAAATTAATCACCAATTTAACAATGCTAAACATACTACTAATAATAATATAAGGGAAAATAGATGAGAAACATTCAACAGCAAAATATAAATGAACAAAGAGATTTAGAGTTAAACAGGTCATGGGTAACAGCCCTCATTAACACTCAGGCATTTGAATTCGTTCCCCCCCCCCAGAGTGCCTCTAAACCTATAAGTCATTTTTAAACAAGGCAATATGCATTGCTTTTTTTCCTCTTGAGAGTGAATTTGCTTGTTAATCAGCTTTCATGCTGAACGCTGTAATCAAGGACAAAATTAAAAAAAAGAAAAAAAAGGAAAGTAAACAAAACAACAATGATTCTAAGATAAGAGCAGAGAGGAATGTAAACAAGGCCATGATTGATATCTGGGCAGTAATTTCTGAAGTGTAAAAATGGTTATAACAAAACATAATAAGCCTCGAGCATTCATTTTCTATAGCTTCCACTATGCGCGCACACACACACACACACACACACACACACACATGGCTTGTGCAATATCAAACTGCTCATACACTTGAGTAGCCTTGAAAAATGGCTCCTGTTGGAATACTGGAAGGATTTTAGGGCACAGCTAAAATTACAGATTTTAATCAAATACACATTCTACAACAAAACTCCAGCAACCAAACACTTAAATATATTTTGGCCTGATGTATGCAGCAAAACTTTAAAATGCATTGTGCATAGATGCATTGTGACCTTTTTTTTTTTTTTTTTTAATGTGATGCACTACGAAGGTCATGATATCTTTGATGTGAAAATTACATTCATTCGTTTTAAGTAACTGCTTCAGGGTCATGACAGATCTGCAGCTTAACCAAGGCTCAGGATTGAACCGGGAGCCTTGGAGCTGTGAGATACCATAACAAATGTCACGCTTTCAAAATGTCCGCAATGCTCCTGTGCCACACATCATGAAAACGGAGACGATCGTGTGCACTCTGTACACACAACAGAGAACAAAGTGTTTAAAATGTTTAAATGACCTAATAACGAGAAATTTAGTCAACAGAACAGAACTGATGGAATTAATCAGAGATCATTTCCTCACCGATGTAAGAGCAAACAGAGATCAGTGGAGTGAAGAGACTATGATGAGGCTTGTGTTTAAATGCCGCAAGTGACTTTTACCTTGGTGATGAGACAGAGACTGATGTGGATGATGCTATGAATCAAAATGAGGACTCATTTCCCATTGTGAACGTATAATTAAAAAAAGGGAGCAATTCTTTCAAGTGCTTTAGGTGAAAAATAAAGAATATAGAGATAAATGCATTATAATTTTTAATATATAATCATTTTTCTCTTTTGCAGTGACCAGATACTATACTATGTGAAATATATAGAAAACTAAAACATGTTACAGTTTTTAAAGTTTTACGCAACTAAAAATTAAATTTGGATGTATTCAGACAGAAAGTGTACTCAGGTGAAAGTAAAAAAAAAATGCTACTTTTAAATGTACTCAGTTACATTTAATGATGAATTTTAAGTTACTGTCAGGTTTTTGTGAGAAATTAACTTATCATTGTCTAAAATTGTTCATTGTTCAGTCTCTTGACTTACTCAGTTGCTTAGCCATTTACATTAGCTACTCGATTTGATGCTAGACTAACCTCGTGTTAGCAAAATCAACATACCCAATAACATACCCAATTAATGTTAAGAATTTAGTCATGCTTTTTCAAATTAGATGCAGTTATTGCAATTTAGGGAGGCAAAGCAGACACCTCCTTTAAAATAAGTCCCTGTTTAATCCAATATATTGAAACATTTTACTGAGGCACACTCATCCTCACCTCAAGTTCAACAATGCAGACTGGTGACCTGTTCATATTCAACTCGTAGCTATAGCATTAACTATATTGTGTAGCATGAGAAGGTCATGGCTAGAAACAAACTGGCACGATTCGTGATAGGTTTTTGTACATTAATGTACTTGATTAATTAATGAAATTAATGAAACTGATTTAAACTGAAAAAGAACACATTATTATTACAGCATACAGAAATTCTTTCTTCACATATACCAACTTTTGGGGGTTGGGGTCAGGGCACAGGGTTGGAATTGTTGGGAGCCCAGTTGTGGCACTGAGGCTTAAATCCTGATCTTCCAATCAGCAAACCAGTGCCTTAACCACTTAAGCTACCTCTACCTCTAAATGAAGGCTCTTATATATTACACAATGAGTGGTTGGATAACAGAAGAACAGAATTCAAGACTTGTAACAAGTAACTCGTATCTGATAAGTGTATCACAAATTTTAATGTGAATAGAAATTGTAATGTTTACATTTACATCTATGTTGCTATCTCCAATAGCAACAGAAGCTTAGTCAGTTTTCCATTTGGAATTAGTGAATTCTTTGGTAAAGTCATATAATAAATGGAATAATGTCATAAAAGCTGGACATTATTGCGTTATCATAAACCACTCCAAAGGGACCCATTATCATTATGCTATACAAGTCTTCACAGCGATTAAAAATGCACTGTAAATGAACAAATTATTGCCCGAAAGTCTTTGATATCACTCACTTCCCTCAATGTCCTACAGAAGCAGCCGTTCAGTGATATTTGCTCATCTGTATTTGTTTGAGAAGTGCTCATCTATTTGCCAAAAGGACCCACGGAACACAAATAAGGAGATGATTACTCTTCATGCATATTTATGGGTAAATAAGTGCTTCCACTCGTGGCGTTTGCATTGCGTTAATCCATTGTCGAGAGGGATCTTCATCCCACGCTTTCTGATTAAACTCATTTTCATATCCGGACTCATTTTTGGATGCCGCATAATCATCAGACAATAACGGCTCTGTGCAAAATTGGATGAGTGTGATTGCCTTCAGTGGGATGAAACGATCAGGCAAGGAGTTTTAATATTCATTCATGTTATGCGTCACACTAGTGTAAATATAAAATGTGGATAGTTAATAGATGTTGTTTATGGGTTATATATAGTATATGGCTATTTTAATTGTTTGAGAAGTAAATTTCTCTATATTGTTAACTGCCTACATGCTTGTATACAACTTTGTGTGTATGCGTGTGTTTCTTAAAGTGCAGTCAAACAAGTCATTCTACCTGGACTGTCAGGAAGGTTCCCACCAGGACCCAGATCTTAGGTATGGTCTCAAATCTCCTCCATCTCACTCACAGCAAACTGTACAGTCAGTGTTATAAATTTAACAAGTAAACATGTTGGTATGTTATAGGTCTAAAGTGAATACTTGTGTATATATAACACAGCTCATTTAAAGGTAAGAAGTAATACTTGGCTGACTTTTGATATTGTGAGCAGCCATCTTGATTTGATGTCACTTCCTGGAGGAAGCTGTTGTTGAAAAGTTTACAGGTAAAAGTTTCAGGTTTGTGGTTGATGGGGGTGGTTGCAGGGGTCTCTTTGGAGGTGTCTCATTTTTAACAACTTAGTACTATGTACAGTATCTACAATAACTGCCACCCTAGTTTAATTTAAAATGCTGTTCCACCAAAGTAGTAAATAATAAAACTAAGCAACTCAATTCACACTGTAAAACAGCCAAGTGTGACTCAGACAGTTAACACACACATAAGAGCAAATATAAAATAACATTAGTAGAGAGAATAAACCCTGTGCCCTACAGTCCCAGGAAAGTGGGTGGAAAAGTCTGCCTGCTGGTAATTTCTGCCACTAAAATAGATTCAAATCAATCAATTAGTCATATACCATTAGGAAAATATCAAAGTAATTTGCCCAGGTATCACCTAACTGACATCTAATGATGACTTATCTGTGCCAAAAAGATAACAAGAATATGTCTACCACATCCAGCCAAGGCCGTGATCTCATGTCTCATTTCACGCTTGTTTCATGATTAAGAAAATAGGACTCTTAATCTGAAGTATCAGATGTCCATTTAGAACAAAGAACAATTCTCTCTCTCTCTCTCTCTCTCTCTCTCTCTCTCTCTCTCTCTCTCTCTCTCTCTCTCTCTCTCTCTCTCTCTCTCTCTCTCTCTCTCTCTCTCACACACACACACACACACACACACACACACACACACACACACACACACACACAGACACATTTCTCAGATGTCTTACACAACAAGCCAAAGCAAAAGCACTTTTCATCACTTTCCAAGCCGTAAAATAATTGAACTAAGACTCTATCCAACATGTTTCAATTTAATTTAATGCAATCGATCCAAACCTCTTAGAAAATATTACTGCAGTGTGAAGAGTCTGATAAAATGTGATGTGCAGAACATGAAGACACACACAGAGATCTCCTACCTTCTCATAATAACGCAGCTCATAGTCCAGTATGATGCCATTGGGTTGTTCTGGCTGTGGCCATGACAATGTGATGCTCCTCATGGTGGAGCTGACCTGGTGCATTATGGGGACCATGGATGGAGCTGAGAGAGAGAGAGAGAAAGAGAGAGAGAGAGAGAGAGAGAGAGAGACTTGGGTAAGAAAGAGAAAGTAATTCCAAACAACCCACTTCTGCTGTGTTTACTCAACTGCTCAATTGATCTGACCTCTTCAAAAAGACAATAGTGATCAGTGATCACACACACACTTCCTCTGCAGCAACAGCTTGGATATAAAAAGTCTACACACCCCTGATAAAATGACAGGTTTCTCTGATGAAGGAAATGAAACCAAGATACTGTAAATCATATTTGAACTATTTCCAACCTCAGGGTGAAATTGCAGCATAAAAAGATTAAGTGAAAAACAATCAGAAAATAAATAAATGATCAAATAAATAAATAAGTGAAAAAAACAGTTGTAACAGTCTCATAGCTTAAATAAATAAATAAATAAATATATATATATATATATATATATATATATATATATATATATATATATATATATATATATATATATACATAAAGACATGGCTGAGCAAGTCCTGACCTCAACCTTTTAGAACACCTTTGGGATGAATTAGTGTGTGAGCCAGGCCTTCTTGTCCAACATCAGTGCCTGACCTCACAAATGCACTTCTAGAGGAATGGTCAAAAATTCCCATAAACACACTCCTAAACCTTGTGGAAAGCCTTCCCAGAAGAGTTGAAGCTGTTATAGCTGCAAAGGGCAGGCCAACTCCATATTAAATTCATGTGCATGTAAAGGCAGACATCCCAGTTTTGGCCTGGCTCACAGTCTCATGAATTCAATGATTAGGAGGGGTGTCCCAAAACTTTTGGCAATATAAAGTATATATACTGATCAGCCATAACATTATGACCACTGACAGGTGAAATGAATAACACTGATTATCTCCTCATCATGGCACCTGTTAGTGGGTGGGATATATTAGGGAGCAAGTGAACATTTTGTCCTCAAAGTTGATGTGTTAGAAGCAGGAAAAATGGGCAAGGGCCAAATTGTGATGGCTAGATGACTGTATAAGAGCATCTCCAAAACTGCAGCTCTTGTGGGGTGTTCCCGGTTTGCAATGGTCGGTATCTATCAAGAGTGGTCCAAGGAAGCAACAGTGGTGATCCAACAGACGAGCTACTGTTGCTCAAACTACTAGAAAAGTTAATACTGGTTCTGATAGAAAGGTTCAGAATACACAGTGCATCACAGTTTGTTGCATATGGGGCTGTATACCCGCAGACCAGTGAAGGTGCCCATGTTGACCCCTGTGCACCTCCTAAAGCACCAACAATAGGCATGTGAGCATTAGAACTGGACCACGGAGCAATAGAGGAAGGTGGCCTGGTCTGATGAATCACATTTTCTTTTAAATCTCTTGGATGGCCGGGTGCGTGTGCGTTGCTTATCTGGGAAACACATGGCACCAGGATGCACTATGGGAAGAAGGCAAGCCAGCAGAGGCAGTGTCATGCTTTGGGCAATATTCTGATGGAAAACCTTGGGTTCTGCCATCCATGTGGATGTTACTTTGACATGTACCACCTGCCTAAGCAATGTTGCAGACCACGTACACCCTTTCATGGAAACTGTATTACCTGATGGCTGTGGCCTCTTTCAGCAGGATAATGCACTATGCCACAAAGCAAAAATGGTTCAAGTTTGAGGTGTTGACTTGGCCATCAAATTCCCCATATCTCAATCCAATAGAGCACCTGTGGGATGTGCTGGACAAACAAGTCTGATCCATGGAGGCCCCACCTCGCAACTTACAGGACTTAAAGGATCTGCCGCTAACATCTTGGTTCCAGATACCACAGCACAACTTCAGGGATCTAGTGGAGTCCATGCCTCGACGGGTCTGTGCTGTTTTGGCATATATGGCTCACTGGAGATGATTTTATATTGTGGCTGTGTGTGTGTGTGTGTGTGTGTGTGTGTGTGTGTGTGTGTGTGTGTGTGTGTGTGATTCAGCTAGACGCTATTTCTGTGTGCACTCACATACTGTAAGCACCTATGGTTGTATTTGTGCACACAAGGCTAATTAAATGTTAAAGTCAATTGCTTTCACCACCATGACACTCACTCCCACATACACATGCACAGGCATTTGTTTTACTTTCTACCTCAGTAACCAAAACCTTGAAACAGAAACAATGAAAACAGAAATTGAGCAGTGGCAGTGATTTGAAGCTATTTTTATAATACAGTGGCCTTTAGAAATGGAGTTCATTTACCATTGATAGTTTTCCTGCTCCTGATAACATTTGTTTTATCTTTTGTCTTTAAACACACACAAAGAAAGATACAGCTGTTACAGTTCCAGAATTTTCTGTAATTCCCCATCCTAATAAGTGAGATAATTAATTCCACCATATACACTGACTGCTCACTGGAACACTACTAATGCTGGTTAGAACCACTTTGCTCTCACAACAGCTTCTGTTCATCATGGCATGGATTCTTGAAGTTGTAGTAATCTACAGATATATCAAATTCATGCTCAGACTCTTCATAAGCTGCTCTGTTATATTCAGGTCTGGTTTATGGAGGCCACTGAAGAACACTGTCATAGTCATGGAATCAGTTTATGATGACTTGCACTTTGTTATGTTGCATTATCATGCTGGAAGCAGCAATACGATGGGTGAATTGTGGCCATAAAGGGATGCATGTGGTTAGTAACAATATTCAGAGGGCATTTAAACACTGCTCTACTGGTATTAAGACACCCAATGTTTGCCAAGAAAACCACACCATTACACCACCACCAGTCTGAAATGTTGACAGAAGGTACTTTGGGTCCACTTATTCTGATCTTACAACCTGTATTGGTGTAGAAATCAAGATTCATCAGTCCACAGCAAAAATTTATTTTCAAACTATCCATTTTCAGTGAATATTTGCCCACTGTGTACTTGTCTTACTCTTAGCAACCTGATGTGGTCTTTTGCAATTGTAAACTATTCCCCTTTAATGTTTTATATACATATGCCTTTCCTCTGAGGCATGATTGCTTGAGGAAATATGATGACCAATTTACATGAATACGTTTTTATCTTTCTCTTTCTTTCCAGTGCTTTAGAACTGACGTCCTATTGTCTACTGTCCACATTAAACACTCAATTAATCACTAAAGACCTGCTGTCAAGCCCTCAGCTCAACACAGCATGATATTATTTTAATGGAAAGGACTTAGTTTCCACCATAGCTGCTTGGCCAAAACATGCACATGCACATGCACATGCACACACACACACACACACACACACACACACACACACACACACACACACACACACACACACACACACACACACACACAGATAATAGACGGAAGCTTGAAGACTATGCAGTGGCTATCTCAACATCTTCCCAAGCCATCTCCTCATCTTGCCTTTCTTCATCTAATAGCTCATTTGTCCATCCTTCCATTCTGTCCCCATCTCTCTCTCTCTCTCTCTCTCTCTCTCTCTCTCTCTCACTTTCGCTCACTCACTTTCTCTCTCTCGCTGTCTCTCTCTCTCTCTCTCTCTCTCTTACCCAGTCAATTACTGTCGGCAGGCCCTCATTGTTACAGACAGCTGGAGAGTTTTAAATTGCTTTTCCTGCATTTTTCTCTCTTAGAGAGAAAGAGAAGAAGTAAGAATGGATACCTGTCCAACAAATAATGCATAGAAAACACACATATACAGTTTCTGTAATATAGAGCCTGACAAGGTGTGTGTGTATTCCCAACTAACAGTCTCAGTTACACTTGTAGGAACTTTTGTTTTGAAGAATTTTCAATCTGTCAAGTTTTTTGTATACAATGTTTGCAAATGTCTGCAATACATTTTTTTATTTTATTTATTTATTTATTCATTTATTTATTTATTTATTTTGTAGAATTGCATGGTTATTACTACAGAAGCAGTTTCTAGATCACTGAAGAAACACAATCTGCCTAAATGTACTCTGCATGTTAATCTTACCAAACATTCAAATGACATTCTGTCATTCTGTCTTGGTTAGGCAACAGGGACCTTCCACTCTGACACACACACACACACACACACACACACACACACACACACACACACACACACACACACACACACAGCACAGTGCCAGGCCAAAAGCAAATCTCTGTTCTGACAGAGATTTGTAGCTGTTCAGCTCTCCTCTTCTCTGCTAGCATTTTCCACTCATCCCTGCTCCCTTGTTAAGTTCCTGACTCTTAGACCAACACAGGAATTCTATTCATCACCTTCAGCTTCTGCCTCCACACACACACACACACACACACACACACACACACACACACACACACACACACACACACACACAGATAATAGACCACTCCCACTCCCAGTCTTGCTGAATCCTTTAAAGATTTTCAACATTTAAGGTTGACATATCCAAAATCCAAGAAGACATGCCTACCAATTCTCATAATGCACCTCCTATCTCATTAATATCATTTAACACTCTCGTTTAAAAGCCAGGCTCTAGAATGAATGTCTAGAGGGCGTTAAAAAAACAAAACAAAAGCTATAAACAGAGCTATGGTTAGACTCACTTCTGACAAGATTGATACCCTGCTATGGACTAACTGTGCATGCTGCACTGGGAGCATGTGCTAGTATTAACACTGAGCAGTAGAACAAAATACCACTTATTATACATGCATGTACTGGAGAAATAAAAAAGGGAAGGGGGGGTGAATTGTGTTACCTTTCTCTTTCCCTTTTAGGGAAACATCTTAACATCTTACGGCTGTTAAGATCATCTGGCATATAGTTTTGTATGGCGTACAGTTGCCACTTGTAAGTGCCCATTTACCCCATTAAGCAACTTTATACTACAGCACTGTTGCTCTATGTCCATACTTGCATTTAAAAATGTGTGTAGTTGTTGATGTGGTGAGACATATCAATTAGTTTGCTATCAATTAATTTGCTAAATTTTGGCTATAAAGATATTAGACTTGCTTATTAATCTTAAAGCAGAAGTTTGTTAGTTCTTTAATATATCTTAAAAATAATGTTATCTTTTCCATGTCCTTTATCTTGAATTTTATATGAACCCACATTAATAAAATGACCTTTAGTAATGTTTATCTGCTTGGGACATGGGTGTTGGGGTGCTGCAACTGCTACAGAAAACAATAAAATAAATTAGGAATGAATGCATAGATAGATAGATAGATAGATAGATAGATAGATAGATAGATGGATAGATGTATGGATAGATAGATAGATAGATAGATAGATAGATAGATAGATAGATAGATAGATAGATAGATAGATAGATAGATAGATAGATAGATAGATAGATAGATAGATAGATAGATAGATAGATAGATAGATAGATGGATGGATGGATGGATGGATGGATGGATGGATGGATGGATGGATGGATGGATGTGACCCAGTGGAAGATATATGAGTTATTGAGAAATATATGAGAAATTTCCTAGGGGTGTGTCTTTGCCTTATTACCTTCCGGGTGATGAAATGTGTAAATTATGTTTTTTGGTTGTATTTGGTTAGCGATGTTATGTTTTACCTGTTAAAAATGAAAAGAATAACGTAATATAATAATATTCATATGTAAAAATTGAGATTGTGTAAAATCAACTTTTTACTTGACTGATATCGACCAGTAAGTGATGGGGTGAAAGGTTAATAACTGAATGTCAGATGCACAAGGTGAACATTCTTTTTCTTTTTTTTCTGCTTCTGCTGTTTGCTGAAGACTGAAAGGACTGCTTCTGTAGAGAGTAACACGGAAAGTGTTACCTTTAATATCTAATGCAAGTTTTGTTTCTTGTCCCAGAGTTAACTGAGTTTCATGTGCATAAGGACACAGACACCGTAATGTAAGGACTGTTACAGTTAAGGACTGTTACTAGTTTAAGTTGTGGTGCCACAAGCTAATTTGCAGTGGATTGTATTGGCAGTACTGCATTCAAACGATTCAGATTGTTACAAGAGGACATTTTGTTGCTAGCTAAATGTCAGATGGATTGAGGAGCTACAACGGCTGTTGCATCAAGATGTGTGTTACATGAGTTTGCAGTACAGACACTCTGAAGGATACGTTGCGAGTTCCACGAACTAACGTGAGTGAGTTGTTTGTTCCATTTTTTTTACTACACGATTTGTGCCAAATTCCCATTTTAGTTAAAGGCTTCACTGATCATGAGCTTTGCCTCAGGCCTGCAACATATATGATCACAAGTGGTTTCTGCTAGATTTCAGTGCTGGCCTAGTTTAATTTCATAGAAGGGCCATATAGATAGGGTCTTATGTAAACAACAAAAAAGACTTCTTACAAGGATCCATGTATGTTTGGTTTTTGGCATGCGTAAGTAACTGACTGTGTGTGTTGAATTTATTAATTAGAATGGTACTGTGTGCATTTTTTTTTGAATGGCACGAGGAAATACTATGCTTAAGAAACATTTCTGTTAACTTCGTGCTTAACACAATATAAATACAGTGGGGCAAAAAAGTATTTAGTCAGCCACCAATTGTGCAAGTTCTCCCACTTAAAAAGATGAGAGAGGCCTGTAATTTTCATCATAGGTACACTTCAACTATGAGAGACAGAATGAGAAAAAAAAAAATCCAGAAAATCACATTGTCTGATTTTTAAAGAATTTATTTGCAAGTTATGGTGGAAAATAAGTATTTGGTCAATAACAAAAGTTCATCTCAATACTTTGTTATATACCCTTTGTTGGCAATGACAGAGGTCAAACATTTTCTGTAAGTTGCCACAAGGTTTTTTCACACTGTTGCTGGTAGTTTGGCCCATTTCTCCATGCAGATCTCCTCTAGAGCAGTGATGTTTTGGGGCTGTCGCTGGGCAACATGGATTTTCAACTCCCTCCAAAGATTTTCTATGGGGTTGAGATCTGGAGACTGGCTAGGCCACTCCAGGACCTTGAAATGCTTCTTACAAAGCCACTCCTTCGTTGCCCGGGCGGTGTGTTTGGGATCATTGTCATGCTGAAAGACCCAGCCACGTTTCATCTTCAATGCCCTTGCTGATGGAAGGAGGTTTTTACTCAAAATCTCACGATACATGGCCCCATTCATTCTTTCCTTTACACGGATCAGTCGTCCTGGTCCCTTTGCAGAAAAACAGCCCCAAAGCGTGATGTTTCCACCCCCATGCTTCACAGTAGGTATGGTGTTCTTTGGATGCAACTCAGCATTCTTTCTCCTCCAAACACGACAAGTTGAGTTTTTACCAAAAAGTTCTATTTTGGTTTCATCTGACCATATGACATTCTCCCAATCCTCTTCTGGACCATCCAAATGCTCTCTAGCAAACTTCAGACGGGCCCAGACATGTACTGGCTTAAGCAGGGGGACACGTCTGGCACTGCAGGATTTGAGTCCCTGGCGGCGTAGTGTGTTACTGATGGTAGCCTTTGTTACTTTGGTCCCAGCTCTCTGCAGGTCATTTACTAGGTCCCCCCGTGTGGTTCTGGGATTTTTGCTCACCGTTCTTGTGATCATTTTGACCCCACGGGGTGAGATCTTGCGTGGAGCCCCAGATCGAGGGAGATTATCAGTGGACTTGTATGTCTTCCATTTTCTAATAATTACTCCCACAGGTGATTTCTTCACACCAAGCTGCTTACCTATTGCAGATTCAGTCTTCCCAGCCTGGTGCAGGTCTACAATTTTGTTTCTGGTGTCCTTTGACAGCTCTTTGGTCTTGGCCATAGTGGAGTTTGGAGTCAGACTGTTTGAGGTTGTGGACAGGTGTCTTTTATACTGATAATGAGTTCAAACAGGTGCCATTAATACAGGTAACGAATGGAGGACAGTGGAGCCTCTTAAAGGAGTTGTTACAGGTCTGTGAGAGCCAGAAATCTTGCTTTTTTGTAGGTGACCAAATACTTATTTTCCACCATAATTTGCAAATAAATTCTTTAAAAATCAGACAATGTGATTTTCTGGATTTTTTTTCTCATTCTGTCTCTCATAGTTGAAGTGTACCTATGATGAAAATTACAGGCCTCTCTCATCTTTTTAAGTGGGAGAACTTGCACAATTGGTGGCTGACTAAATACTTTTTTGCCCCACTGTAGTTTGAAGTTTTAAGTGTTACATAGAGTGTAGTAATTCATTTAGAGTCAATGATTCGAAGGTTACCACTGGGTAGTAATGCATATGCATTGTAGATACTAAAGCACATATAATTCACCAGTGAAATATAGTTGAGAGTTCAAATGCTCATAACAAAGAATACACTTTAGTAGTTTATTCAAAGTTAATTTAACCTTTTTTGGGTCAAAGGAAGCATGATAGATAGATAGATAGATAGATAGATAGATAGATAGATAGATAGATAGATAGATAGATAGATACATAGATAGATACATAGATAGATAGATAGATAGATAGATAGATAGATGTGATCTTGATATAAATCAGTGTGTACTTTCTTTAGTGCAGATTTTATACTGTGTGGTAGTTTTTATTTAGTTTTGATCATAACCACACAGCACATATGGTTGTATAATCGCTCAATCTACCTCAGATCTCCTTTTACAACTCGTACACTACTAATATAATTAGCAGAGGATGTGGGCGTTAGCAAAAGCTTCTCTCGACAGTCTAGAGAAGGGGAAAAAACAAACTGAGTGTTTATTTGCATGAACTGGCATGAGAACAGGTTTAAACATGTGCCATGTCATTCATAAATCTACAAATGGCAGATGGCATTTATCTCTTTCCAAACATGCTTGTTAACCAGTTACTTTTTTGAGAAATGTGAAAACATTTGTGAATCTTATTTAATTCATTTCATGCATGTTTTGGGTGTGTTTTTTTTTAAGCTCATGTTATTTATTAGCAAATTATGCAAGAAAAACACAGCCATATACACCTCCTCATAATGATCAGCCCAGCCTGGCAGTATTTTCTTTTAGGAGATCTAAATTGGATTTTCTAATAGGCCTAATAAATGGAAACAGGCTTTGCTGAATAAGAGGCAGCAACAATAATCATCTGACTAATAAATTCTAAAGCTTAATTACGCTCTGTATGTATGCTAGATTGTTTGGCTTGTACAAAGAATTATACGCAGCTATTCGGGGATGAAACATCGCCACCATACAGGAGCTGCATCCTTCTATGTCATGTCTTGGTATTAATAAGTGTAAATAGTGTGTTCAAACTAAAAATTCCAAGAAGAAGAAGTGCAATTCAAGTACACAAATGATGCACTTATTAATAAAAAAAATAATAATAAATTGTGGAAAGTGTTGGAAGCTGAAAAAGGAGGAATGTTGTGAGGAATTTAGACAGAAGTTGAGGCAGGCTCTGGGTGGTCAGGTAGTGCTGCCAGATGACTGGGAAACTACAGCAGAAGTGATCAGGGAGACAGGGAGAAAGGTGCTGGGTGTGTCATCTGGAAGGAGGAAAGAAGATAAGGAGACTTGGTGGTGGAATGAGGAAGTTCAGGATAGTATCCAGAGGAAGAGGTTAGCCAAGAAGAAGTGGGACATGGACAGGACTGAAGAGAATAGACAGGAATACAAGGAGTTACAGCGCAGAGTGAAGAGGGAGGTGTCTAAGGCCAAGCAGAAGGCATATGACGAGTTGTACACTAGGTTAGACACTAGGGAAGGAGAGAAGGACTTGTACAGGTTAGCTAGGCAGAGGGATCGAGATGGGAAGGATGTGCAGCAAGTTAGAGTTATTAAGGATAGAGATGGAAGGGTGCTCACAAGTGAGGAGAGTGTACAGAGGAGATGGAAGGAATACTTTGAGGAGCTGATGAATGAGGAAAATGAGAGGGAAAAAAGAGTAGAAGGGGTGAACTCTGTGGAACAGAAAGTAAATAAGATTAGAAAGGATGAAGTCAGGAAGGCTTTGAAGAGGATGAAAAGTGGAAAGGCAGTTGGGCCTGATGACATCCTGGTGGAGGTCTGGAAGTGTCTGGGAGAGGCAGCAGTGGAATTTTTAGCTAGTTTGTTCAACAGGGTTTTAGAGAGTGTGAGGATGCCTGAGGAATGGAGAAGAAGTGTGTTAGTGCCGATCTTTAAGAATAAGGGTGACGTGCAGAGTTGCAGTAACTATAGGGGGATAAAGTTGATGAGCCATACAATGAAGCTATGGGAAAGAGTAGTGGAAGCTAGGTTAAGGAAGGTAGTGGAAATTTGTGAGCAGCAGTATGGCATCATGCCCAGAAAGAGCACAACTGATGCAATTTTTGCTCTGAGAATTTTGATGGAGAAGTATAGGGATGGTCAGAGGGAGTTGCACTGTGTGTTTGTAGACTTGGAGAAAGCGTATGGCAGGGTGCCAAGAGAAGAGCTGTGGTACTGTATGAGGAAGTCAGGAGTAGCAGAGAAGTATGTCAGAGTGGTGCAGGACATGTATGAGAGGAGCAGGACAGTGGTGAGGTGTGCTGTATGTCAGACAGAGGAGTTCAAAGTGGAGGTGGGACTGCATCAGGGATCAGCTCTGAGCCCCTTCCTGTTTGCTATAGTGATGGACCAGTTGTCAGAGGAGGTCAGACAGGAGTCTCCTTGGACAATGATGTTTGCAGATGACATTGTGATCTGTAGTGAGAGCAGGGAGCAGGTGGAGGAAAACCTGGAGAGGTGGAGGTTTGTGCTGGAGAGAAGAGGAATGAAAGTCAGTCGTAGTAAGACTGAGTACATGTGTGTGAATGAAAGGGAGGGAAGTGGAACAGTAAGGTTACAGGGTGAAGAGGTGAAGAAGGTACAGGAGTTTAAGTACTTGGGGTCAACAGTCCAGAATAATGGAGAGTGTGGGAAAGAGGTAAAGAAGCGAGTGCAGGCAGGTTGGAATGGGTGGAGAAAGGTGTCGGGAGTTCTGTGTGATCAGAAAATATCAGCGAGAATCAAGGGGAAGGTGTACAGGACAGTGGTGAGACCGGCTATGCTGTATGGTTTAGAGACAGTGTCACTGAGGAAGAGATAGGAGTCAGAGCTAGAGGTGGCAGAGCTGAAGATTCTCTTTGGGAGTGACAAGATTGGACAGGATTAGGAATGAGTACATCAGAGGGACAGCTCATGTTGGACGTTTGGGGGACAAAGTTAGGGAGGCCAGATTAAGATGGTTTGGACATGTTCAGAGGAGGAAGAGTGAGTATATTGGTAGGAGAATGTTGGACATGGAGCTGCCAGGCAGGAGGCAAAGAGGAAGGCCAAAGAGGAGGTATATGGATGGAATTAATGAGGATATGAAGCTAGTGGGTGCAAGTGTTGAGGATGCAGAAGATAGGGATAGGTGGAGAGAGATGATTCGCTGTGGCGAGCCCTGAAGCAAAAAGCCGAAAGAAGAAGAAGACGTTGGAAACTTCATGCACTCATCATACCAGACATTAATCCTGTATGATGAACATTTTCAAGATGGCTGGCGACACTCTGGTTGACAAGACATCTTACAAATGTCTTTTAAATTAGTCCATGCTGTACGATTCAACATTTTAGAATTAAGCGTATTCTGCTAAATCTAATGCTGTCATATTACATGGACTTGACCTTATATTGACTTGGAAAAGGCTAATATTTCCAGTTAGCAAAATTTGTAGTGTTTCATTTTATATCTTCACAGTTTATAAGCACTGTGTTTGATATTGTCTGCTCAGGTTCATGCTATTTGTTGCGTCCTTGTCTCATTTGCCTCGGCAATAAAGATCATTCTGTACTTGCAATTGCATCCACAATAATTTCCTGACACTGCTACATACTCGGTTAAAAAAAGATTGTCAGGAACTGCTGGACAGTTCCCTGCCAGGCCTGGAGTGGGTGCTGGCAGGTGACTCTATGAAGCCTGCTTGTTTGTGTGTATTTTGTGCCACGCCCTCCCTATTGCTCACTCTCCTTGTTGTCACCTGTTTTCAATTAGTCCTTGATGTTTTGCCCTATAAATAGGGATCCCTGTGTGCCTGTCTTTGTTGGTCATTGTTCTATGTTCTTGTATGTTAGGTTTTGTTTCATTAGTGTCATGGCTAGTGTTTTAGTTAGTTTTCCCCATGTCTCGTGTTTGTCAATGAAGCAGCACTTCTTTGAATCCCACAATGGGTCTGTATCCACGGCGTGCAGACGCGTGCACACGGCAACCATGGAGGTCCGGGTTCGAGCCCTACATAGGGTGGGGGCGCCCGGAAGTTACAAGGATAGAAATCAAACACTTGTTTGTTTTTCTTATTCTGTATAAATGCACCTAGCTAGCACACAATTTCAGAATGTTTGTGGTGGCAAAGGCATGGTCTGAATGTGGACAGGGGTTTGATTTCATGAATGAGTGTATACCTGCATCTGTATATGTGATTAATGATACTCTATTTATATGCCGCAAGTCTTGCTCCGAGCCAAGCAGAGACAGCTCATGGTGCAAAGTGACAGCGTCCTGCTGTGTGTGTGTGTGTGTGTGTGTGTGTGTGTGTGTGTGTGTGTGTGTGTGTGTGTGTGTGTGTGTGAGTTTAGGTTAAATACCAGTTAGATCCAAAAATAACTCTTTCATGGCTGATTTCCATGTTCTCATTCTCTCTATGTCAATTAAAGTTTACACCATGACTTCACTGATCAGCCATAACATTAAACCCATCAGTCTAATATTGTGTAGGGTCTCCAACCCATTTGAACCCATTGTAGGCACTTTTGGCAGTAGACAGGGGCCAGCATGGGCACTCTGACCGGTCTTCGGCTATGCAGTGTGTTCACTGTGTGTTCTTACACCTTTCTATCATAGCAAGCATGAACTCTTTCAGCAACAGTAGCTCTTCTGTGGGATTAGACCAGACAGCTAGCCTTTGCTCCTCATGCGCATCACTGAGCCTTGGATGCTCGTGTCTCTGGTTGTCCTTCTCTGGACCACTTTAAGTATGTTCAGAGCACTGCATACTGGGAACACCACACAAGACATGCTGTATTGGAGATGGACACAGTCACCTGGTCATCACAATTTGGCTTTATGCACATCCTTATGCTTACCAAAGTTTCCTGCTTCTAACACACTTCCTACACTTCAAGAACTGACCCGTCATTTGCTGAATAATGTATCCCATCCATTGACAGGTACCAATGGTAAAGAGATAATGCTATTCCCTTTACCTGTCTGTAGTTTTAATGTTACAGATGATCAGTGTATTTCAGCTATCCCTTTTGAACTAGTCATTTAGGTTATCAGGGAAACAAAGCATGGGACTGGGCAGCACACTAAAGCTATTACTTCCTCTACAGGTGACTATTATCTGGCATGGGAAGTCAAACACAGAAGCTATTTTTTCACTCTTGGAAGAATCACATGATATTCTGTAATTTGTGAAAGAGCCTGAAAAAACACACATATAGATATATGGTCTGTGTTCTGTGGTCATCAAATGCACTGAGTAATTAAAATAATTCACCCCTTATATATATATATATATATATATATATATATATATATATATATATATATATATATATATATATATATATATATAGCTGTTCCTTATTCTTCTAGTCTCTCTCTGCCCTTCCCTTTATTCTCCAGTATTTCGAAAGGTACAGATTGACCATTAGAGGGTAGAGAGTGCTAATTGGTCACATGAGCACACATGGCTGGGGAAATTAGCTGTCAATAGAATTGAGAATCAGCAGTTAACCAACCTTATAAGAATAGGTAAAAAAAAAAAAGGTGATATCAGATAAAGTAACAAATCAACTGTAAAAAATATAAAAGTGTTTTTGAAAGACAGCTACAGCTAAAATTTAATGAAAAATATATGAGCTGTGACAGGCTGGGTCAGTATTCTGAAAAGTGGAGGCAGCTACAAAAAAAAGTGCAAACCTTTGGGTTTTCAGGAGGGAACAGAGTGTGAATGAAATCTTATTGATCCCCATCATTCAGAAAACACAACCCACACATCCACAGTGCCGAAGCATTTCACCATTTCACTTTCATTCCTCACTCAATTCCTTTAACTTATCTAACTTCTCTCTTAAATTTTAGTTTTTCCATCTCCCTGTCCTTGTCCTTGTCCTTCTCTGCTTTCTAGAATCAAACCTTCTGTTATTAATCACAGTATACTATAGAAATGTGAACCAAAAACAAATGCTAATTCTTCCTAGAATTCCTACTAGAATGTTCTATTAGGTTTGGTGAAAACTACAAACAAATAAACCCCAACACCACAACATTAACATTTAAAATATGATAAATACAAGAGAGCATTGCTACCAAGCCACATGACTGAACATTAATTCAGCTGTTTTTCAATCAACTTTATACTGACAGATTCCCTACATACATTTTCATGATGATCCAGGTATCTATGAGATTCAACAGAGAATATTTATATAACATTAATGCAGCATGATAAATCACATTCAAAACTGAAAATGTGAAGTGTTTTTATATTTCTTCATAAAAATAAGACACATCTTTTCTAATTCTTATCAGAGAAAGAAAAAGAGAGAGAACTTACAGCCATAGGATAAGGGTTAGAGTTTCCAGTTAGCAGTTTCCAATCTACAGCAGCTACTATTTCCAAATTTATGATGATTAACCAATGAT
>JAUCMX010000022.1:9271258-9343758 GCA_033459395.1 Hemibagrus guttatus | reverse complement strand
TAATTAAATCCTGATTAAATTGTTACTTAAAATGCCCCTAACCTATCCATTCACACACACAAATGCACACACAGCCCTGTAGGACTAAAAGCTTGATGTCCACACACACACACACACACACACACACACAAACACACACACCTCGCTGAGTTGTGGCAGGTATCCCCATCAGGATAGGGTAATTAGCGCCAGCTCGACGCGCATAAATGCGGCAAGTGCAGCTTAAAAGCAGAAGGACTCATTAGCCACACCGTGCACTAACAATGGAGGCTAACGTTGCTCTTAAACATCTATCTGTCAAGAGCTCCATTTAGAGTGTGACACACAAACACCAAGCAAGCTGCCTGATAACAAGGACAATTCAGCCTTACACTTCCTCCTCTCCCTCTATCACTCTGCTCTAAAAGGGAGGCAGAAAGAGGAAAGAGAAAGTGAGGCATAAAGAGGGAGTGAAATTAAGGGAGAAGGGAGGCAGATGTGGAAATGGAGATGGCTGGAGCACTGAAAGAGAGATACAAAGCTAATGTGAGGAAGAATATGATGGAGAGAAAGAAAGGAGGATTAAAATCTATCAATAGCATGACAATCATTTAAAATTTGTTATTTGAGTCTTCTTCTTCTTAATGTTATTATTATTATTATTATTATTATTATTATTATTATTATTATTATTATTATTATTATTTTACAATACAATTTTATGGTGCTTTATAAAAAATATATTTGACACTGGTATTGCGTAAGAGGAATGATACTGAGTGCAGCAACACAAACATACACACACACTTATAGAGGAGGTTGCTTTCGGCTGCTCCCTGTTCGGGGTCGCCACAGCGGACCAACTGGTCCGCACAACAACTTGGCACAGGTTTTACGCCGGATGCCCTTCCTGACACAACCCTCCCATTTTTCCGGGCTTGGGACCGGCACTGTATCCAGTGGCTGGGGTTGAGGCATCGAATCGAACCCGGGTCTTCCGCATGATAGGCGAGCAACCTACCACTGAGCCATCAATGCCCCACACACACTTATAGACAGGCAGCTAAATAATCGTTTAATCTACAATAAAGTCAATCAAAAGTACAGTTTGAATTTCTCTTGAGCTGTAAAAGTTTGTTGAGGCAACATGGTGACTTCAATTACCTTAAATATCACAGACTGTAACGTAAATGTACCTTGTTGCTCATGTGTACAGGGGAAAAAAGTCCATGTATTAATGCTAATCACACAGTCAGGCATCTGTCTACAGTACAAAACCTCAAGTCATAAATACAACTGCTAATGGATTTTCTAGGCCTATTTAACATACAAAAAAAAGTACAGCTGTATGGTCAGATGTCAAAAAAGTGATCGCATGTCAGATTGTTCTTTTTGATGCAAACCATTTGATCAACATCCTGTAGATTAAAGGACATGAGCCTGATAAAAATATCTGAACACTCTCTGAACAGACGTATGCAATCTAAGGCTAATGTGGGCTTGCTGAGTGGACTGAGTATATAGCTATGAGCAATAGGGTCAACTATCACCTCAATAGATAACTATATAAAGCTGAAATACTTATATAAGTTGACACACACACACACACGCACACGCACACACACACACACACACACACACACACACACACATGCAGAGAAAGGATGGTTTAAAGGTTCTTGGAAAAACCCTAGGTGTTTTCTTTCACTTTTTTGTTTTCTTTTTTTACAGTGAGAGTTTAGTACATTTTTTCAAGTGTTAAAGCTGTTTATGACCCCAAGTGCAGTCAAAGAACTTTGTATTTAAGGAAACAACTTTGACTGAAAGTCTTCACATGAACTTTTGACCACTGTCAATTTATTTTCATTTATATAGCACTTTTACCAACAGAGCCTGCCACATTAAAAACAGAATATTGAGCTATATCCACAATCAGCAAGCCAGTGATGAGAAAAAATAATATTATATGCATGTCTTTGTCATAATTGAAAAATAAATGCAACATGCAGGTATTATGCTGTATTCAAATCTGTGATAAATGACACCTTCCTCTGAACAAGCCCAGGATCAATCATGAATATGAACTCAATTGTTTCAGTCAAGTGTAAAAACAGCCTAAATCTCCAGCTATTTCTTGAAGTCTGTGAGGGATTCTGTAGACCGAGTGAAGCTGAGCCACTCACTCACTGGAAAAGTCACAAATGAACAGAGTTTGATTTTACCAGAAAGTACTGGCAACAGACTATGGAATCTGTTTCAGCAGTATATAATGGCTCCTATTGGTTCTTTTCTATACCAGCAGCTCTTTTAAATGTGCTTCTGAGTGTTTCTTTGCCTTTTATTAGCATGACCACACACTGATGGCTAAATGTTCCAGTTAACTGAAAGCCAGTCAAGCTGGTCCAGTGCCAACGCAACAGCTATTCCACTAATTAGGTTCAATTTACCTGCACCAAAACAAAACAAACACATACACACAGATCAAATAATATCCACTAGACAAAAAATAACGAGTTTACTTTACACAAGGGACACTGGCAATAAGATAGATAGATAGATAGATAGATAGATAGATAGATAGATAGATAGATAGATAGATAGATAGATAGATGAATATTACAATGATAAATAGATATATGAATCAATAATTAAAACAAATTGCTATAAAGTATACAAACAAATAAACAAACAAATCAATACATTCCATTTTTATATGTGAGTTATGACAATTATTTTAGATTATTTTAGATTCTATTATTTTGAAACCAACACATTGAATGATGTGATCCGTCAAATTAGTTTGTGCTCAAGACTGAACACAGAAAATCTCCATTAACAGGAACATGCAGTGCTTCTACTGCCCATCTGCAGCCACCCTATTAACAGTGGAACAATAATAAATGTTCAACATCATGTACTTCTCTACCCCACAGCCCTGAGTCAGAATTCAAAATAAAAATAAAATAAAATAAATCCTCATTTAAATTTTCCACTTGGTCAGTGGTCTAGGACCAGCAGCAGCTGCTCCCCAGACAGAATCTCAGGCGGGGTACGATTTACACAAAGAACACCATTCTGTTAGATCATGAAGACCAAGCAACAGAAAGCAAAAGAATCACTCTCTGGAAATGTTCACTCTGCAAATATTCCCCATGGTTATTTCCACCAGCAGTTAACTTCCAGTTAGCTGGAAATGTCAGAGCTATTCAGCTTACACACACACACACACACACACATACACACACAAAACCCCTGCAGGCCTTGTCATCATGGGAGAGCAGGAGGAACAGAGAGGAACACTCTTCTCAGATGGATGAGGATTGCTCAGTATGTTTTACAGAAAATAAAACCCAGGAATACTGTGGAATTGTGGGCTTGAACTGGGGACACTGTCTACTATAGCATCAGAAAACTCTATCTGGGGCTGCTTAATGTGGAGTTAGCTTAAAGATATAGCAGGTGAAAAAAAACAGAAACACAGAAAGAGATTAGCTATTCAATTTCATATACAAAAATCGGAATAGAAGGTGCTTCTGTAAGTTGGTAATTCTTTATAAGCTTTTGGTAGATGTTTAAAATTATGTCTAATTAGGAAGCTAGGGGCAAAGTTAGCAATTCTTTGAAAACTTAATAGTAATCATTCTGTAATTTATTAACATTAAAGGTAAGTAATTCGTAATTTAGTTTTATTGATAGATAAAATAATCCCACAAAAAAACCATGTGTTTCATCTAGCTTCCTGTCACTGTTGTTAAAATGAACAAACAACAATCAGATGTCAAAAACAAATGTCAGAAAATCAGGACTAGCAAAGAAAAAAAACAGAAACGCAATCAATAAACACAGGCTTGGTAACGTGGCGACACAAAGTCCAGAGCAAATACTTCACGGGTTGTGTGTGTACTGAGAGTCCTTTTTGTATGCTGCGAGTGTGTGCGAGTGTGTGTGTGTGTGTGTGTGTGTGTGTGTGTGTGTATGAGAGAGAGTGGTTGAACGAACACAGGTGTGCTCAATCAGTAACATGGTGATTGAGAGCGCGGGAGTGTGTGTATGTATGTGTGTGTGTGTGTGTGTGTGTGTGTGTGTGTGTGTGTGTGTGTGTTTTGGGTAGTGTGGCATGAAGGCTGAGGTGTATGCTGGGAGTTCAAGTTTGATATGGCAGTGGACATAACAAATAATCATTGGAATGAATATCACTCTTCATTATAATGCTCTGTGGTGTACTACACAATCTTTATAGAGTAAATAACAATAGCCTGAGAACTTATTAACAATAGTTTAGAAGCACTCACTGAAGAGTGTTTATAAGATTTAAATATATTTGATAACAATTCCCAGGATATTATTAATCATAAACTTTGTGCAATATACCACATAACATTATAATATATTAGAGTTTTTACATGCAGTAATAGAGTGTATAAGAATGTGTATGGCTTACAAGGAATTAGAAGCATAGTTAATGTAGTTTGTTTTCGGCTGCTCTTGTTCAGGGTCGCCACAGCGGACCAACTGGTCCGCACAACAACTTGGCAAAAGTTTTACGCCGGATGTCCTTCCTGACGCAACCCTCCCATTTTTCCGGGCTTGGGACCGGCACTGCATCCAGTGGCTGGGGTTGAGGCATTGGCTGGGAATCAAACCCAGGCCTTCCGCATGATAGGCGAGAAAACTACCACCAATGCCCCTTAGAAGCATAGTTAATGATTTAGGAATATAAGCTCAGGATTGCCAACCCCAAAGATGTATAATAGGTAAATGGAGTGTGGGGAAAATTCAGTAAAAAGTTAAAACAATAACAGTAGATTTTTTTAAATAGATCTTTTACAAATTCCTGTAGATGTCAGGGGAACGGTGGTTTGGTAGTTATCACACTTGCCTCACAGTTTCATGTTCTCCCCATGCCTCAAGGCTTCCTGTGGGTACTCCGGGTTTCTCCCCTGGTCCAAAGACATGTATATTAGCTGATTGATGTCTCTGTATTATCTGCTGTGTGTGACTGTATCCTGCAATAGACTGGCATTCAGTCCAGGGTGTACCCTGCCTTGTAGGCTCCAGGATCCGCATAGCCCAGTAGGATAAGTGGCATAAAGAATATATGGATGGTGTAGATGTCCCTCATAGGAACAACACAATCTGTCCATCCATATATCTGTTCATTTTCTTTAGCACTTATCCTACACTGGGTCCGAGAGAACCTAGAGTCTATCCCATTGGACTCGGGTACTCAATCCAGAGGACACCCCGGATGGGGTGCCAATCTGCTGCAAGGCACACACACTCACATTTACTACAGACGGTAGAGAGCTGCTAATCAGCCTATAAGGTATGTCTTTGAACTGGGGGAGGAATCTGGACTTTCTGGAGGACAGGGAGAACATGCAACACCTAATTCCAGATATGCGAGGCAAGCATGCACGGTGGCTTAGTGGTTAGCATAGTTGCCTCACACCTCCAGGATTGGGGGTTCAATTCCCGCCTTCGCTGTGTGTGTGTGGAGTTTGCATGTTCTCCCTGTGCTTCGGGGGTGCTCCAGTTTCCTCCCCCAGTCCAAAGACATGCAATGTAGGTTGATTGGCATCTCTAAATTGTCTGTATTGTGAGAGTGTGTGTGTGCCCTACGATGGGTTGGCACTCTGTCCAGGGTGTATCCTGCCTTGATGCCCGATGACACCTGAGATAGGCACAGGTTCCCCATGACCTGAGAATAGTTTGGCTAAGTGGTAGACAATGAATGTATTACCTATTGATGCTAGCTTCAGCAGAATACTTTGAATTATTACAATTATTCAAATTAATCACACAGTATGAGCTAATTTAGTAGGCATTTGTAAGATGTCTTGTCCACCGGATTGTTGTCAGCCATTTTGAAATTTTTTTCTCATCCAGCATCAGTGCCTGGTAGTCCCGCCCCTTTTCCACTACATGAGCAAAGCTGTGAGTTTTGAATGCAGGAAGTGTCCAACATTCCACACTTCATTTTTTCGGTTGAATAAGTTCACATCTTCTTGTTTGAACTTTCAGTCTGAACACACTACTCACACTATTTACACTACTAAAAGCCCAAGAATAGTGCATAAGTATGTGATTTGGGATGCACCGCTTGTCTAGCATTAACTAAATGAAACATACTTTGATGTTATTTCACATTAACACACTCAAAGCTTTCCCTGTTCATTTTGATACTCCTTCAGAGCATCTTTTAAGTGGCAGAAATGAATTCTGACAAAAGCACCAGCCAAAATACTCGTGTGAGATGTGGAAGAAGGGGGCAGGGTGCATGGAAAGGATGAATGGAAAAATGTACTGAGACATTCTTGATAAAAATCTGCCATCTACCAGGATGATGAAGATGAAACAAGGGTGGACATTTCAGCAAGACAATGATCCCAAACACACAGCCAAGGAAACTCTCAATTGGTTTCAGAGAAAGAAAATAAAGCTGCTAGAATGGCCCAGCCAATCACTTGACTTGAATCCAACTGAAAATCTACGCACTAAGAATCTAATCTAATCTAAGAACCAAAGATCAGAGTGCATAGAAGAGGCCCACAGAACCTTCAAGATTTGAAGACTGTTTGTGTGGAAGAATGGTCCAAAATCACACCCAAGTTATGCATGCAACAAGTTTCTATACCAATGACCAATCTATACTAGACCAATGACCAAGATAGTGGCACGTGCACAATGCGAGGCTCAGCGTCTGCCCAGATTTTGCGAATTTGCATTATTTTTCCTGCTCATCTCGGGTATGTTCACACAGAACAGCTTAGCGTTAACATACTACACCCGACGAGAACTTTTGGATATCGGTCTATGACACTCTGACAATTTTATCACCGATCTTCGACTCATCCCTGAGATCTTCAGACCACTCGAGGCTATGCACCCTACCCGACCAGGTGGAAGTGCTCGCAGGCGGTGTAGAGACATTAAACAAAGGTGGGGGAAACGTGGAGGGCTAAGAGCTAAGCTAAAGCTAACACCGCACCGGGTCTCTTTAACTAGCATCTTCCTCGCTAATGTGCGGTCATTGGTGAATAAAATGGACAAGATACAACTTTGCATCACCCACAGCAAAAGACCTTCGGACTGTAATGTCATGATTTTCACAGAAACATGGCTACACAGCGGAGTACCCAACAATGCTATTGAGCTAGCCGGATGACACACACTCCGGGCAGATAGATCAGCAGATGACTCTGGTAAGACCAGAGGTGGGGGATTGTGCATTTATGTCAACAAAGCTTGGTGCATGAACTCTGTAACTGTTGAAAGTCACTGCTCATCTAACCTGGAGTTTCTTATGATCAAGTGTAGACCTTTTTATCTGCCAAGAGAGTTAATTTCAGTCATCATAGCAACAGCTTATATCCCACCGGACGCTAATGCTAAGCTTGCTATGAATGATCTTCATGCGGCCATTTGCAAACAACAAACTGCTCACCCGGAAGCCGCATTTATTGTTGTGGGTGATTTTAATCACTCCAACTTAAAGACAGTGCTCCCCAAATTCCACCAGCATGTTTCCTGCCCTACCAGAGGTGGTAAAACTTTGGACCTTGTTTACACAAACATTGTTGGAGCCTACAATGCGACCCCCCTCCCCCACATTGGACAGTCTGATCACCTTTGTTCCTCACACCCAAGTATTTACCTCTCATCAACCGTGTGAAGCCAACAGAGAGGATCATCAAAGTGTTGCCAGTGGGGGCAGACTCTGTATTTCAGGACAGGTTTCAGCACACAGACTGGAGTATGTTCGCCACTGAGGCCACCTGTGGTACTCATACTGACATTACACCTACACCTCTGTGTAGGACTACATCAACACCACCATTGTCAGTGTTACCACGGAGAAACAGATTACCACGTACCCTAATCAGAAGCCATGGATGAACAAAGAGGTCTGGCTCCTGTTGAAGGCCCGCAACATAGCCTTCAGATCAAGTGACACACAGGCCTACAGCACATCCAGGGCAAATCTAATGAGTGGCAAAAAAGTGAAATACTGCTACAAGCTTAAGGTGGCGGAACACTTTTCCAATTCCAACACTCGATGCATGTGGCAGGGCATCCAGGCCATCAATAATTACAAGCCCAGCAACTCCACCCTGAATGACACAGATGTCTCCTTTCTTAACAAGCTAAATGACTTTTGTGCTCACTTTGAAAAAGACAACAAGGAGAAAAGCATCTCGACCAGACCTTCTGCAGACCATCAACCCTTCACACTCACCTCCACAGGCCACATTGTGCCAGTGCTGAAACACTCCTCCCTAAAGTGCCTGAATGACTACCGCCCTGTAGCACTCACACCTATTGTCATGAAGTGCTTCGAGCGACTGGTCCTGGCACACCTCAAGAAATGCCTCCCCCCACACTGGACCCATACCAATTTGCCTACTGCAGCAATAGGAGCACAGAGGATGCAGTCTCCACAGTGCTGCACTCTGTATTCACACATTTGGACAACAACAATACACAGGCACACGTGCTGTTTGTGGACTTCAGCTCTGCCTATAACAGTATCATTCCCTCTACATTAACCACTAAACTTGGAGATCTTGGCATCAATAGCTCCCTCCGTAATTGGATCATGGACTTTTTGACCAACAGACCCCAGCATGTTAGGTCAGGCCACATCTGCTCCACCACCATCACACTCAATACTGGCGTACCACAAGGCTGTGTGCTGAGCCCGTTCCTCTACTCTCTCTTCACTCACAACTGCAGGCCTGTGTATGGATCCAACTCCATCATCAAGTTTGCAAACAACACCACGGTGATCGGCCTCATCAGTGACAATGATGGAGGTGCAACACCTGGTCGCATGATGTGCTGACAATAACCTGCTCCTTAACACCAGCAAGACAATGGAGCTCATCATTGACTTCAGGAGAGAGAAAGGAAGAACGCACGACCCCATCCACATAAACGGAATGGCCATCGAGCGTATATCCAGCTTCAAGATTCTGGGGACCCATATCTCAGAGGATCTGTCCTGGACCACCAATACCTCCAGTCTGGTCAAAAAGGCTCATCAGCGCCCTTTTTTACCTAAACACCCTGAAGAAGAACCACCTGTCCTCAACCATCCTGGTGAACTTCTACCATTGCGCGATTGAGAGCATCCTGACCAACTACATCACAGTCTGGTGTGGGAACTGCTCAGTTGCAGACCGCAAGGCACTGAACGAGAGGTTAAAACCGCCCAACACATTATAGGAACCCAACTTCCTACATTTGAGGACATCCTGAAGAAGCTTTTTTCCCACAGTTGTCTCCCTAGTGAACTCCCGTTGAACCCCTTTGCCTTCCCTCACCACAACACTCTCCTCATCCCTCCTTTTGGTTGACTGTATTACTTCATCTAGCCATGTCACTTCCACATAAGCAATGCATCTAGCACACATTCACATGCTATATATAATTGTTTATAGCCTCAGCCTATACATCATTTGCACATTCCATTTGTATTGTATGCACATGGCACTAACTAATCTGGACATCTGCCCTTATCTGTACATATTGTATTATATTACATAATCCATAGCTCCTATCTGGACACCTGCCCTTATCTGTACATATTGTATTATCTATACATAATTCATAGTATTCTGTATATCATGTCCATAGCACATACATCTGCATATGATGTTGATAATACTGTATATACACAACTGTAATCTATCTCCATAGTACTGCATCTGTACATATGTACTTATCTGCACATATTAGTTTATTTAAACTTCTGTATATAAAGCACTTGCTACTGATCGCACTTCTTGTTAGATGCTAAACTGCATTTCGTTGCCTTGTACTTGTAATGACAATAAAGTTGAACCTAATCTAATCTAATCTAATCTCCATACAGGAGGCGTGTTGAAGCTGTCATTACCAACAAAGGCTTTTGTGCAAAGTATTAAATAAATTTCAGTAAGTGTGTTCAATACTTTTTCCCTGTGTCATTTCAAATTATTATACATAACTTGAACATAAATGGACATCTATGGTTTGATTTCTTTGCATGTGTGGATTACATGGGTTATTACCAACATCTGGTGAAAATTTTGTCAATAGCACCTTTTGAAATATATTTACTGAAAAAAAATGTAACATGTTAGATACTTATTTTACCCACTGTATATATGTCTCTTATGAAGCGATGCCTGCTCTTTTGGTGTATTTCTGAGAAATAACTCATAGCAGCATTAAAACAAAGCGCTCCAACATAAAGTGTAAAGGTTGGAAAGTTGTTGTGCTTCATAGAACGTGGAACCAAAAGTACTTTTCTGCAACGTGGACCAAACTCGCTTCTGCAGTATTTTTTATTTTCAAAAACACTTGTGAAGTGTAAGTGTAAATAAAACAAGAAACTACAAAGTGCTAGCTGAGCCACACATCATAAACAAACCATGACTTCACGGTTTAGCACCGAACCTTCCTTGTTTACAAAGATATGAGGAAATGTGCACAGCAAATCATCCATGAGCCTTGGTTTCATCTCCAAGATGCATTTTTTTAAAAGTTTTCCTGACCTTATTTTGAAGTTTGTCATTTACCCTCAAGGGAAAGTTATTATATATAAGGCTCACCCTGCAGCTCTTTTATCCCAGATTAAAGGAGTGAAGCTTCTGGATGTGAGCCTACAATCAGTGACATTCAGAGAAAGGACGGTAGGAGACGAGAGGACAGAAGACTGGAGGACTGGAGATGGGAGGACAGGAGACAAGAGCAGGGAGTATGTTCTTGAATATTTAGAGCTGCATATTTAAGCTTGGGAGACAGAGAGAATGGTGGAGGAATGACATCTCACTGCTGGGACTGTCACACTGTGATTAATGTATGTGCATTATTTTTAAGACACTTATTGCTAAAGACAGACTTTTGAAGTGTCAAAAATTTATCTGCACAAAAGCAACACGCAAGCAGACAGTGAACTGCATTCGACCATTCATGACCACTCGTCTGTTGTAGGCTTGTGAGATGCATCTACAATAGATTCCTTCATACACATACTGTCACGAAAGCAAGTCATCTCAGACAAATGACCTGAATAGAAAATATACAATGGGAGTATTTCTGAAATATTGAAAAACTGTGCACTCCTGACGCAACTGGATCACATTAAAAAATACTTTTGTGAATTCATTACACAATATTTTTGTTATTTTTTTTGTCATCATCATTATTATAGAGCATAGACAAGCTCCAGAAATTACTTAAATTACTGTGTGTGTGTGTGTGTGTGTGTGGAGATGGAAGAAAATACAATTAACATCAAAGAGCAATCGTGTTTTAACATGAAATTTAATTGTGTGAGCCTTATATGAAATTGTGTTAACACTAGGTGTTCCATATTATGAAAAAAAATCTGAGTTTAATAATTAATGTTCCACCTCACAGTAGCTAAAATCCTGAATTGAATAAAAAATATATATTTCGCGATGAACTGACGTCCCATTCATGATGTATTCATGAATTCCCGCCTCGTGCCTAGTTTTCCCATGATAGGGTCTGGCTCCAATGCGACCCTGATCATGATAAAGTGGTTACTGAAGGTGAATGAATAAAAACATCCGAAACTTTCAGAAAGTTGGGGACACTCTCAGAATTCAGTGTTTTGTAAAGTATTTTGAAAATTGAATAAAGATAGTTAAATCTATCTATCTATCTATCTATCTATCTATCTATCTATCTATCTATCTATCTATCTATCTATCTATCTATCTATCTATCTATCTATCTATCTATCTATCTATCTATCTATCTATCTATCTATCTATCTATCTATCTATCTACATAATAAAGACTCAGACTCAAGCCTTGTGGAACATGTTTCACTATTTAATACTTAGCATCCTCTGTCATGTTTTACACCATAAGATGGTGGAAGAATCTAAAACATAATTATGTTATATGAGAACTAAAGAATTAAAGGGGAAAGAAAAAAAAATCATGCTTTATTCCCAGGACTGATTAGAAATAAGATTATGTGCACTTACCAGCCTGATTAGTGGAGATGTCAACAGAGACATGCTGCGCCGGATACGGGCTTTTGTTGGTCACCCCATTGACGGCCTGTATCTCGAATGTGTACAGTGTGTGTGCCAACAGGTTGCTGATGAAAACCCGAGTATCAGTGAGGCCTAGCTGTCGCGGTGTGAACTCCACGCTGTCATCACAGTGCGAGCATGCGCGCCGCTCTGCACTGCACTTCTTACACACTATGTTGTACACGACGTCTTGACGGCCTCCGGTCTCCCGAGGCGCATGCCATTCCAGGATTACCGACGTCTCGTTCACAATAGACATGACATTCCGTGGGCTAGAAGGGACGCCTGAAGAAACGAGGAGGAAGAAGAAGAGGAAGAACGTTCTGGAATGAGCAATTCAGTGCGAGTGTGATGACTTACAGCATTAAAGTCTGCCGAGAAGCATAAAAGGTGCAAAAAAAAGACAGGCACAATTTATCACATTTAAAACGTCTGAAGATTAATCATTAAATAGGGATTATGTTCCCTGAACTCAATTAAGTTTTGGATGTGATAAGCTGAAAAAAGCTCTTTTACCTCTTTTTCCGAAAAGCAGGAAAAAACTATTGATTTCGGGAATTATATGATTAACAGTGTGATATTGTATCAAAAGCCTAGAGTGATGTATAGCTTCAGAGCCTGTATGTGACTGATAATATAATTACAAACCATATATCAGTAGAGTAAGGGCACCTTAGTTTAAACATGTAAAAAGTATAATTACTAATTCTTAGTCTTTTTAAATACTAAGTATACACACTGAGGGTCAAAAGCTGATATATGCTGCAGATATATAAAACTATAATGGTGGATCATTTGAATGCTTCTAACATATGCAATATAGTAGCTCTACATACATAATAGTGCCAATTCATGAAGCTGGATTGGCTTTTAGTGGCTACAGAGAAAGCTCTTCAGAAGAATATTTCACAGAGTCTGAGTTTAATGTGAACTCAAATACGTTCGATCTTCTTCAATGATCACAGACAAAAACAGACACTGAGAGAAATCCGTGTCCAAGCAAACACTGCTGACTGGAGCCAAAAGATATACAATATCTGTCTGCATGACATTTTCTCACACACATAGAATTCTTTCAGCGATTTGCATAAAAAGATTAAGTTAAAAAGTTCACGGTTATGACTGCAGGCAGGGTTAGATTTCGAACTTCATCTTACGGCTTCATATGTATGAAATCTAATAAAATACATTTGCATTGTCTTTGCTCATTTTTAAACTGGATTAAACCAGCATGTTCTAGATGTGTCTTAGGACATGACAGCTTTTGTTTGAACCATTCTATTTTTCACATGATCAAAAATATTGGAATAGGTGTGACACTTTTTTAACAAATAAAAGCTCTTAAATTGAGTCCTCTGAATACTGCATTTATGGATAAAAAGTTTAAATCAACATGAAAACCAGGCATGAATCTTTTTTACACATTGGTAATTAACCCCACATAAATTATGTAGCCCGTTTGACCAGTAGAACAACGTCTTCAATGTTCAGGTTCCCTTTGATCTTTCTATGACTATGAGTACGACCTGGTCGACTGAAAATATTCATAAATAAACAATGAAAACCTCCAGTGAGCATCTACCACTACAAACTACAAAAACATCCCAGAAAAAAATTGCTCCCAGTCCACTGTGTAATTTCCTTGAAAACCACTCCTGATACCAAGAATGAAATTTCCCCTTATGAGCTGATGATGGCTCTGGGTACGTTTTTGTAAGTTTTATAGGTCAGGCACAGAGAACAAAGCAGCTGTCAGACCCTCTGCAGGCTATAAGCTGAGCGTAATTCACACTCTGGCTGGTTCAGTGTCCAAACACTTGAGACGAGCTTTCGCTTACGCGGCAGCTACTGTGGCGAGACAGCATTCTGATGAGATGGAAGCACAGCGGAGACATCTTAGTGCATTTAGCTAACCGTTAAAATGAAGGAAGTAGGGAGGGAGCTATGCAGAGCTAAGGAAAGAAGGCAAGAGGGAGAGGAAGTGCACCGTGACTGCATTTAAATAGATATTTGACTCAACCTTTGTACTGGTTTGGCAGTAAAGCATTAAAGGAAATAATGATTGGGACAAAGGGAATAACTTATAACACCCTCTTCTAAACTGAAGAGCATACAAAACCTTTCTACTGAAATGACATTTCTTCCAGTCAACAAAAGATAAAATACTACTGGTGCAAACACTGTCACCTGCTTACTGCATAGTGCATCATTTAAGATTTAGCCAATAGAAATTGTGCAATACATTGTATTTTTTATTTATATTTATAGTAACACTGGGTCTTATTAATTAATCTGGGGACAAACAGATTTGTTTGTAAATCTTTTGTACGAACAGTCGGTATTCATTTGATCAGGCAAATCGTATAAATTGCAATGAGTTACTGCACCTTTATACACAGATGAAGCTGTCATGTTTAAAACATTAATTTGTGCCTGTTTTGTTGTTCAGCATTGATATCTTTGTCACACTCTATAGTGGTGCTTAAATTGCTCATATGCAAGTACAATTTAAGAATTTGTAGCTTTTCTGTTTTCTGTTTTTACCCTTTCCTTTCCTACTAATATAATGCAATATACTAATGTAATATAATCAAAAGTTCCAAAAACACAAAAAAATTTTTACCAAACAAACATTTTATTAGTTTAATGAAAACGGTGATATCAAAGCCCTTTCTGCTCTCAGAGATGCCCCAGGTTCTTGTTCATAAGCATATAAAATTCAACCGCTAAAATTCTGAAAGTTTTACATATCTGTACAGAGTGAAAGACATCTCACACTGAAAGACAACAGTGTCTTGACAAATTTTATATCAGATAAAATAATTAATTTTTTTATTCCACTCTTGGAATAGAATGCCAGTGTACTGGTAAATAGCTTCTATATTTCAGTTATACACAAATGTAATGAATATTTTGTGAAACCCAGTCAGTTCATCATTAGAAATGAGTAGTAGTGGGAGTAGGCTGATTTATTTATTTTTCCATATATTTGCAGTGAGGTGAATAAAACACAAACACTATGAAACCTGAATGAGAAACAGCGAGACTATGCAACATCATCATTAAATAAAGGTGGCAATGACTAAAGAGCAACAAGTGACTTAAATACCCATAACATTTAGACAACAGTATGATCCATATGCCAGTGGTCATGCAATATGGAGCTGTGCATGAAGTGAGCATGTGACATGCAATGGAATATGGATGTTGTAATTCACTGTGACATTCATATTAAAGTCATTATCTAAAGAAATTAATTTTGAAATAAAGTGATTTCTTTTAACACAGTTTGAATCCATACATGAAGACAAATAAGACCTGTCATGCAATTAAGCATGCCACTGGAATGGCTGTGATGAGTCAGTTCCTCTTTCCTCAGCATCTAATACTGTGCAAACACTTTATTAGAGCCAGCACCAAGTGACCGATAAGTCTGGTATATCTCAAGCTGCAATGTGCCATATACACCCTGGTGTGCCATCATCTGGCCTACAATGACACTTCCTGCTTTCCAAAAAAAAGGCCTTTTCTGTCTGCAGGAAGGGAGCATGGGCACAATTTGCCTGAGAAACGCAGAGACAATATCCTTTGAATAAATAAATAAATAAAAATCTAAAAAATTTTCTGTGTGGCGTGCTTGGTGTCTCCTTCCTGGGTAAAGTCGATAGATTATGTTTTCCCCTCTGTTTTCATGTCAAACCATTTTCATCTTTTCAACCGACTTTATTCACATCTAATTCTCCTCTCCTGCCATTTGGCTCTAGATTTTCAAGGGGTTGTTATGCTGTTGAATAATAGATAGTGTTATTGGCGTAGACGTAAGTTAAAATAACTTCCTATTTCTGTCAAAGTCATTTCTGTTCTGTGACAGTTGCCTTATATGGAGTTTTGTGGGTGTCACCAACTGTGAATCAGCTATGCTGTTCATGTTTCTGAAGATGTGCTGCATTTTGCCTAAAGATTAATGTATTGGCACCACCATTAAAGCAAACTCTGTATCTTGTGCAGCCTGTAATGTTCAGCCTATGATGTAGATTTGTAGGAACATCAGGCCAATTTTAATGTCAAATGAGATATGCCTGGTTTCATTTGGAAGTAATTTTAAAAACTGCAGTATTTAACAGTATTTATACATCCAGAGAAATCCTCATAGATCATGCATCTGGAGAAAGTGCTCTTAAATCCAATGCAGGAGTGGAACACTGTAGCCAGGATTTAATTTCGGGAAGAGGGTCAATAAACACAACATGTATCTGCATTGAGGGTGCATGACAGACAACAGTCAATTGTCATATACCATCAATAAGTCTTGCATTATTAGGCATAGAAAACAAATCCTGCTTTTAGGACAGTCCCACTGAAAATTATTCAAATGACATGCTAGTAAATGATTGTATTAGACCTCTAGTACTTTTAGCTTTTAAACATGGGAAAAAGAATAATAAAAAAAAAAGTTAACAGTTAATTTTGTACTTTGACAGCTACTAAACTGCACATTTTGTATATCACTATTTTTGTACATTCCGAACAAATATTCTATTTCTTATTCATTTCTTATTTTTAATGTAGTTATTTAGATGTACAGTCTAAGAAGGAGTAGGCCAGGTTTTTTATTTCATTTCAAATTGTATACTGCATATCTATGTATGTGACAAAATCTTGACTTAATTCTATCTCTTTGTATAGCATCTGGTTAAACGTGAATAAAATGTGATTAATCAACATAAATGCACATATCTGTTACTGTCTGGGTGGTTAAATTGTAATGATTTACACTGACTTTGTTGACATTTTATGAACAACATTACCATACAGCAGCACAAAAACTGGGCAGAGCAATTGCATATGGGACAAAAATCGGTGCACACGCTACTTTGTGTGGTTTTCCACTCAGCCAAACACGTGCAATGCATTAACTAATGCAAATAGAGCTCAAATAGTGTCATTAAAATGTGGGAAAAATGGGATCTCTGTAACTTTGACTAGTTGTTGTGTGAAAGATACTGAACTGGTTTGAGCATAGTAGAAACAGCTGATCTCCTTGGATTTTCAAGCACAATAGTATCGAGAGTTTAAACAGTAAAAAGTGTGTTGCAGTTTTTGGTGAGGAAACACCTTGTTGATGCGAGAAGTTAGAGGAGATCGGCCAGACTGAGAGATCTGGAAGGCTACAACAACTCAAATAACCACTTTTCACAAGCATGGTCAGCAGAAAAGCATCTCAAAGAATTTCAAACGTTAAAGCAGACAGGCCATTCCTGACAACAATGATCAGGAAAAAGATATTGCATGGCCTTTTTTATTTTTAATCAACTGCCCTGATTCAGTGAGCCTGTGACCACTTTAGCCTTAAATTCCTGTTTTGGGCTTATGCTAGTCATCTACTACTACTCATTTTGTTTTCTGCTCACTACTATTTAGCTCATTTTTATTCATTTCTCAAGCTTATCAAATCCTCCCCACACACACCCCCTCCACCCACCCCTTCCATCCATGATGATTCAGTGTCCACTGCATTCAACCAATCTAAGATTAACACTATTTATAGCTGCACCCCATTCTATACTCTTGGTACTCTGAGACAACCTGCTGCACACACACCATATCAATACCATCATCAAGGATAATGTGGGATTGGATGTGTGCAGGAGTTTGTTATAAAGAGGTCAGTGCACTATAGGCCACAGATATCAGCACCACAATCAGACTGTAATCAGGCTCGGCAGCTGCTCGGCATCCGATTAGCCATCTAACACGGCCGTCTGAGGGTGATTCACTAAATGACTAAATGTCTGGCCCGAATGATTCAGTAGCTTCGTTTTGTGTGTATGTGTGTGTGTGTGTGTGTGTGTGTGTGTGTGTGTGATGCAGAGATCTTCCAACAATGCAGGAAGGTCATTACCTTAAGCACACACACTCACTGTCAGACAATGTGTGTGTGTGTGTGTGTGTGTGTGTGTGTCTCATTTTCAATGACAGCTTTAATACTCTGCATATTTGTGAAAAAACGAAGAAGAGCAAGACTAATCTCTTTAACATTGACATGACTATGATGGAGTATTAACCGGATGCCAACACAGAAGGATTTAACACACAATAAACTCACAATGCTACTTGCCAAGTGAGTCGCTGTCAGTGTGTTTTGCCTCAATTGGCTTATAATGAAAATTGCTTACCTCGCTGCCCTCACAATAACCATCTGACACCAGCATTGTTCAGACTAACACTCCCACACCTCCTATCTGTCTCTCTTTCTGTCTTACTCTTTGTCACCAAATCCCCAGGCTTTGCTCACACTCTCATATCTTTGGTTTACGATTGTGTAAAGAGCCTCCTGAGACCTGGAATAATACTGATCAGTATCAAAGCATGTATGCATATTGCTCCATACACATGCCTGCCTGTATGTGTGTATTCTGTGTTTGTGTGTGTTTGGGGTTGTGGGTCTCTCAGTTCAGCTCAGCTCAGCTCATCCCTGGATAACTGGAGGAAAATTGGCCAGAGGAAGATTACGCTCTATCTGCTGCTACAAGGCGTCCACCACAGGCCAATGCACAGAGGCAATTTGGCTCTCCGCAGCAACGGGGAAATTACAGAGCATATACAATTTCATAGTGTTTTATCCCATCAAATATCCAGCAACCCAAATCGTTGATTGGCCTCAAAGTCAAACTGTGCACTGTGGTGGCACTATTTTAGATGTGAAATTCCCAGCTCAGACATGTTGCCTAATTATTGAGTATCAATCAAAATAAAAACAAAATGGACACAAATCCAGTCTCAAAACCTTTAATATTACTTTCACATAATATCATGTAAGGCTACATGGCACCTACTTAAACTATTCACAATAACCGACTCCTATATCAACATTTATACAGGATTATACTAACTGCTTTGATTAATTGACAAAATCAATTAGTCTTGTTGACATAAGGTTGTGTTAAGTCATTTTACAGCTGTATGACACCTTATCGCAACCAGCACTATAGCTGCAATGCAGGCAAGGATGACACTTCTATGAAAATATCAAAATACAAAGTGCAGTTCTCACTCTAAACATCTAATAAGTTGGTATTCAATGCTATACCAAGAAACTCCCTAAAGGGGGCTCCATCTCGCTGTCAAGTAAGACATAATATGCTTCCTTTTTAATTTTAAAACCAAGAGAACTTACCTGTCTGGAAACCATAAGAGAGAGAGAAAACATAAGGAAACAAGGAAGCCGAACTGGTGATAATCTCATAATGGAATCATTATTTAGCTAGCTTTCTTGGTACTTTCCAAAGAAAGTCCCTAAAAGAAAGAGTAGGAATTTTTTATTCTCATGGAATGAATGTATAGTTGTGTGAAAAAGTGTTGGCCCCCTTCCTGATTTATTATTTATAATGTTTATATTATATATTATGTTTGTCACACTTTAATGTTTCAGATAATCAAACACATTTAAATATTAGTCAAAGATAACACAAGAAAACATCATGCAGTTTTTAAATGGTTTTTATTATTAAGGGAAAACAAAATCCAAAACTACATGGCCCTGTGTGAAAAAGTGTTTGCCCCCTAAGCCTAATAACTGGTTGGGCCACCCTTAGCAGCAACAACTGCAATCAAGCGTTTTTGATAACTTGCAATGAGTCTGTTACAGCACTGTGGAGGAATTTTGGCCCACTCATCTTTGCAGAATTGTTGTAATTTAGCCACATTGGAGGGTTTTCGAGCATGAACCACCTTTTTAAGGTCATGCCACAGCATCTCAATCGGATTGAGGTCAGGACTTTGACTAGGCCACTCCAAAGTCTTCATTTTGTTTTTCTTCAGCCATTCAGAGGTGGACTTGCTGGTGTGTTTTGGATCATTGTCCTGCTGCAGAACCCAAGTTAGCTTCAGCTTGAGGTCACAAACAGATGGCCGGACATTCTCCTTCAGGATTTTTTGGTAGACAGCAGAATTCATGGTTCCATTTATCACAGCAAGTCTTCCAGGTCCTGAAGCAGCAAAACAGCCCCAGACCATCACACTCCCACCACCATATTTTACTGTTGGTGTGATGTTCTTTTCCTGAAATGCGGTGTTACTTTTATGCCAGACGTAATGGGACACAGACCTTCCAAAAAGTTCAATTTTTCTCTCGTCAGAGAGGAAGTATTTTGGGAGTATTTTCCCAAAAGTCTTGGGATCATCAAGATGTTTTCTGGCAAAACTGAGATGAGCCTTTATGTTCTTTTTGCTCAGCAGCGGTTTTCGTCTTGGAACCCTGCCATGCAAACCATTTTTGCCCAGTCTCTTTCTTATGGTGGAGTCATGAACACTCACCTTAACTGAGGCAAGTGAGACCTGCAGTTCTTTGGAAGTTGTTGTGGGGTCTTTTGTGACTTCCTGGATGAGTTGTTGCTGCGCTCTTGGGGTAATTTTGGTCGGTCGGACACTCCTGGGAAGGTTCTCCACTGTTCCATGTTTTCGCCATTTGTAGATAATGGCTCTCACTGTGGTTCGAGGCAGTCCCAAAGCTTTAGAAATGGCTTTATAACCTTTTCCAGACTGATAGATCTCAATTACTTTCTTTCCCATTTGTTTTTGAATTTCTTTGGATCTCGGCATGATGTCTAGCTTTTGAGGATCTTCACTACTTCTTCGTCTACTTCACTTTGTCAGGCAGGTCCTATTTAAGTGAGTTCTTGATTGCGAACAGGTGTGGCAGTAATCAGGCCTGGGTGTGGCTAGAGAAATTGAACTCAGGTGTGATAAACCACAGTTAAGTTATGTTTTAACAGGGGGGGGCAAACACTTTTTCACACAGGGCCATGTAGTTTTGGATTTTGTTTTCCCTTAATAATAAAAACCTTCATTTAAAAACTGCATGATGTGTTTACTTGTGTTATCTTTGACTAATATTTAAATGTATGTATGACAAACATGCAAAAAAATAAAAAATCAGGAAGGGGGCCAACACTTTTTCACACCACTGTATGTCACATGTGATTGAATGTTGTTCACTCAGTCTAGAGTCCTCACATTAAAACTGACCTTGTTTGTCATCCATTGTTTCAAATCAAATATACTGTTGTACAAAGCTGTACAAATTGTTGCTGTATAATTACTTTATAATTATAATAATTATAATGAACTTTGTATGTGTTTGTGCGACTATGCATTTGAGAATATGTGTGTGTGTGTGTGTGTGTGTGTGTGTGTGTGAGTGAGAAAGAGAGAGAAAGAGAGATAGAGAGTGCAGCTGTGCACAGTACAGAGTCAGTTGAAAGCAGTGGCTGCAGCTAGAGGATTAGCAAAGCAATTACAGTGGCTTAAAGTCTGTTTACTGCATCTGTACCTGCAGCTCCGCCATGTGTGTATGTGTGTGTGTTATGAGCTTAGCTTGGATGTGCACTTGGAGGAACTCTCTTTGTGAGAACTATAGAGCTGGTATAGATGGTATCCAGACAGTGGCTGAGATTGGGCTGATTCATGTTTCATGTTTCACTTGTATAAATTCAACTCATTATTGTGTGTGTGTGTCTGTGTGTGTCTGTGTGTGTGTGTTTTAGAGAGAGAAAGATATGATGCATTGCAGTAGAAAATAATTCACTTATGGAAATATTTGTTTTTCTTTGTATCTGGTTGTAAATGCACTTCAAAAACATTCCCATTTTCATCACCTAATTCATCTCTCAGCAAGTAACTAATCCTGACCAAGAGCTCTGACATGACATCCAAGAAGTCCACTCAATCTCAAATCTAACATGTTAGTACCAGGCCAAATTAACAAAAACTTTCTGCTTTTCCCCAGAGATCTTTTTTTAGCTTATCCAAATGATTGGACTCTTTAACTTAATATACATATACATTCACAGGCCACTTTATTTGCAGAACCTGATCCTTCAAGCGAATAACCAATCAGTCAATAATGTGGCAGCAGTACAATGAAATCAGTCAATAAGATCATGCAGATACTGGTCAAGAGCCAGGGATAATCTTCAGCCTATTCTGCTAAATGTAGCAGCTTTGCCAGTGACTTTGAAATGGCTTATACTTCCATTTGAGATGATACTACTCTTCTAAAACTCATACACTATATGAAAGAGAACATAGTGCATAGTGTGTAGTATGTGTCATTTGGTGTGTTGTGTGTTCTGCTATATTTTACCTCATGCCTCAGCTAACATAAAGCCCTTTATCTAAAGCACCATGTTGTAAGGCAATGAAATATCACATATTTCATCACAAACTTCACAGCATCAATCCTGTTGGTGTTTTATTATTATTATTATTATTATTATTATTATTATTATTATTATTATTATTATTATTGTAGTTGTATTGTGGTATTATTTAATTTATTTTTCAACACTCATTATTTCATCCTTCATAAGCTGGGTCAGGTGTGAAGTGTCAGTGGTGTTAAAGTTATTACTGACATTCAAAAAGATTTCATATTTTCTTGATTGAAATTGATAGTTGATACAGGGGTGTAAACACAATAAAGAAATTTTAGCTAAAGTTTAAAATGGAGATATTTTGAGATATTAGATTTTCTTGTGGTAATATGACAAGAAAGTACAAGATAAAATTTCTCTTATTGCAGGGTTGAATGGAATTTCCATTAAAAAGAAAGATGTTCATGGTGTAAGTGGATTCTGTAATCTACAGCACATTGAACAAATCAATACAAAAGATACCTTACTAAAAAAAAAAGACATAAAAAAAGACATAATGACAGAGTGGGGAAAAAAGAAATCCAGAGGGTCTAGTAGTTTATAAAAGAATTTAAATGGGAAACTGAGATATTAAAACATCTTTTAAGTGAATACTTCAAAACCTTTTAAACTTCTAAATAACTGTTAAAATCTGCTTTAATATCTGCATCATATTAACACACACCATCTGCTATAGCATGGCTCTATCGGGAGATGGTCTAAGACTGAAAAAATAAATAAATAAATAAAACAATATGATAACTTTAATTATCACTGAATCCTACTGTCCAACACACAGCGGAAATTTCCGAGGGAATAATTTGGGCTGTGATGAATGCTCCAGACTATTTACGCCGGTCTCAGTGACTCGATCTCCCATGGAGAGGAATAGATAGAGACCAGGGAGAAGCATATGGCCCTCCAGGGACAAAAGAGAAAGAGTGAGAGAGAGAGAGAGAGAGAGAGAGAGAGAGAGAGAGAGAGAGGTGGCCTTAAAGAATGAGAGAGCATCAATCAGTGGGGAGGGAGTGAGAAGAGGGATAGAAATGGAAGTATAAAGGGATGTGTGTGCGTGCGTGTGTGTGTGTGTGTGTGTGTGTGTGTGTGTGTGTGTGTGTCAGGCCGATGGTTGGCTAGTGCTAAGCTGAGTAGTCAGGCTCCAGAACCCTGCTGATACACTTCCTGCTCCCCTATCCATCACTGCCCTAATCAGGCTCATTTCAGAAGCTTTCTCTCTCTATCTCTCTCTATCTCTCTCTCTCTCTCTCTCTCTCTCTCTCTCTCTCTCCTCTCTCTCTCTCTCTCTCTCTCTCTCTCTCTCTCTCTCTCTCTCTCTCTCTCTCTCTCTCTCACACACTCACACACTCACACAGACAAAGAGAGAGAGACAGCTCTCTTACACACAACCTTTTCACAGCAGGCTCTGCAAAGAAAGAGAGAAAGGGTATATACCAGTCTCAAGGTATTTGTGAAAAAGGATATTGTGCAAGGGAGAATGGAAGAGGAAGCTAAGTTGCCAGTTCTATTGTTTTCCTACTGTATTATTATTATTACTATTATTATTATTTCATAATAATAATAACAACAACAACAACAACAAAACAACAACGAAACAACAACAACAACAATAATAATAATAATAATAATAATAATAATAATAATAATAATAATAATAATAATAATAATAGGACCATGGTGGCTTAGTGGTTAGCATATTTGCCTCACAAACAGGGTTGGGTATTTGATTCCGGCCCCTGAGCCTCCCTGTAGTTTCCTCTTGGTACTCTGGTTTCTTTCTGTCAAATGACTTTAATTTTAGGCTGATATCAGCTCTACATTGTCCAGTGTGTTTGTTTGTGTGTGTGTGTGTGTGTGTGTGTGTGCGTGTGTGTGTGTGTGAGATTGTGCCACACGATGCGCGCTGCCTTGTTCCCTGAGGCCGCTAAGATAGACTCCAGGTTCCCCATGACCCTGTGATGGGTAAGCGGTACAGAAACTGGATGAGATAATAATAATGTTTTATTTATATGGTGTCTTTCTCAAACCCAAGGTCATCAGGATGATAAATAATTCTTTAGCACATATGGGGGCATGTGGAGGGAATACACTAGAACAGGGACTATCAGACTATCAGACTATCAGATAGCACAGCACATACATGTATTCACAGCTGAGGGCAATTTGGTGTAGCCAGTTTAATCATCAGTGTTTTTTGTACAGTTTGAGACAACAGACAACCCAGAGGAAACCCATGCAAACAAGGAATGAACATGTGATCCAGAGAGTACAATGGAACCAAGGAAACTCGGGTATTATGATATACCATACTAATGTTTTTGAGGTTTGGGGTTAAGGGTGGTCAATTTTTGAGTGTTAATGACCTGTTTTTCTCGTTCAAGACCTGGCAACCCTTGGAAAAATAAATGGGAATAAACTTTATGTGAGTCAACAGAGAGAAATAAAATTCCTGCAAGAAATTAGTCTCCATAAATAAATAAAACCCAGTGAAACCCAATGAATGAATGAAAGACAAAAACACAATGATATACTGCAATTTCCTCAAAGGGTGAATCAAATCAAGTGACATGTTCAATAACTCAACACTACCTGAACAACTACTTTAATATAAAACAAAGTCATTTTCCATTCTTGGCTAGGGTCTTATTACTAAAATCATCACAACTACACAAAATAAGAGCCTGGGGAGCTAAACTCATGAGAACAAAATCTATATGCATGCATAGGAACCCGAAGGCTAAAGCTAGTAGTGTGACTTCTCTATTGTACGTCAATACAGCATTCATTTGAATCCTATTAGCATTGATGGTAAATTAGCCTTCAACTCTGTGTTCAAAGCGTTCATATTGATATAGCATTAATGCCTTTTCAATTTCAATATGTTATTTCTTCCTATTTTATACTGCTCACTCAGGAAGACTTGGTTTCATATAGGAAAATGATATTGTGTTCTCGATGATGTAGCGAGAACACAATAACAAGCATAGCTAGTCTTATTAACGGATTCCTGCAACAAATACGTGTACAGCGTGTAACACACCACCCTTTTCTGATCCACCTGACTTGCATATCAAAGCTATCCCTCAGGGCGCAAGCAAGAGTCAAAAAAGAATTTCTGTTGTGTATGCGTTATCATTTTCATCATGCGTCTGCACCAATCTCGGCAGCCCTGCAGCGCTGCAGTAACAGCTTCAATCTTTCATTCATAACCAAGAAAGCGAGAGAGAGATAGAGAGAGAGAGAGAGAGAGAGAGAGAGAGAGGAGGGGGAGAGAGAGAGAGAGAGAGAGAGAGGGAGAGAGAGAGAGAAAGAGAGAGAGAGAGAAATCTGTCCAGTTTTTCATGAAAGAAGATTTAAAAAAAAAAAAAGAATTTTTTTTCTTAACCTACATAGCACGCTCCATTTCCCTCCATCCCTGCCCAGTGGTTACTAAGTGGGAGGAGCTAATGTAACAGAACAGTGCATCAATCATGCCTTACCAACTAATCCCTTTCCATCAAACAAGAGAAACAGGTGCTTTATATATGTTTGGATAGCTGTAAATGAATTTGCTATTATAGCCAGAGTTCTCACACAAAAGTCTTTCAGGATTGCAGTCTCCAGGGAGACAGAGGTGATATTCTGGTCTGTAGGAATATTTGCCGAACATGTCTCTCCAACTACTCCTCCCTCGTTGATCTTCCAGATGCTTTGGCAAGAAACTGACCCACTTCTGCGAAGAGTTGCTCCAGAGGCAAGTGCTACTCGATCACACTAATGACACAAGGCTCTAAGTGACCTACATGTGGGCTGTGGGCAGTGGCACACCGCCAGTAGTGTCTTTCAATAAAGCAGACTGCTGTTTTAAACCAACATTTTAATCAAGCCCTCAGGGACATGCCTTCCAGTTCATGTCTTACTTTTTTATGGCTTTATGTTTGGTACAGTGAAACCCTCAGGACAAAGTCTCAACATACCAAACTTCTCGATTCTGACCTCTGGGACTCACTAACAGTCTACATTTTTGCCCTTATATACTTTGTCTAGTGTAACTGGAGGAACTAACAGACCTCAGGGATATGCAATTTATTATGCATTTTTGTTATGTCTGAGGACTATAGTGTACACCTCAGTGAAAATCATCAGCTAACTTCTACAACTGGTACAAGTTTCATCATTCTACTGGCATAGCAGTATCAGTCCATGCTTTTGCCCTTATATCCTTAAAGTTTGTCTACTGCAAAAGTAAAAAAAACTAGCAGACCTTATGTCTTCATGTTAATCTATCTTGGTTCATCACATTTTCTCGGTCCAGCTGTTAGGAAACATTTCATTTACATTTCTGGCATTTTGGCAGACACTCTTGTCCAGAGGGGCAGTGGTAGCTGGGGGGACCTGGGATTCAAACTAACAACCTTTCAATCAGCTCAATCATCCACCCAAACATCATCCACCAATAACTCCAAACACAAATAGTTTACTAATGAATAGCATGTATTTCTCTTCTGTTTTTACATTAAGCCTAAACATTCATTTTTCTTTATTTGCTTGATATTACATTTTAAATGAACAGAACTTTTCATGCGTGTTGAATCTTTATGTATTTCTGCTTTATTTACTGAAAACCTGTTCAGTAATGCATTCAAAATGATCCATGTTTTCCTGTTTCCAAGTACACCTACACCAAGTCATGAGCTTCCTACAGCTCTCAATGTATGCTAGCAGCTAGAACCAAAAAGGGTTCTTAAGTAGCACAACAAGCTAAGAAGCTGCATTACCAAATGTAGACTTGGCTTCTACTTCTGTAAAATGGGTTTGATGTCCAGTCATGACAAGATTACACATTACTGGGGGTTGAGCCTTAAGGGACCCTAGGAACATATAGGAGTGAGGTAGAGTGTCATCAGTTCAGAACCAATGAAGTTCCACAGTTGCCTTCACTTATTTATACTCGACTTATGTTTTGCAGTATATACTCACTGACCACTTTATTAGGAATAGCGTCAAGCGTGCCAGTTAATTCTCACGTTAAACATCAGAATGAAGAAAAATTCTGATCTCTGTGGTGTGGTTGGTGGTGCCAGATGGGCTGGTTTGAGTATTTCACGAACTGCTGATCTCCTGGGATATTCACACAACAGTTTGTAGAGTTTACACAGAATGGTGTGAAAAACAAACAAAAAACATGAAGTGAGTGACAGTTCTGTGGGTGAAAAATGTCTTGATGATCTGGGAGAAAGATGAAGAGGAAAAAAGTTGAAGATTGGTTCAAACTTCCAGGAAGAATATAGTAACTCAAATAATCACTTTTTTTTACAACCATGGTGAGCAGAAAAGCATCTCAGTATGCACAAAACATTGAACCTTAAGGTGGATGAGCTACAACAGCAGAAGATCACATCGGGTTCCACTCCTGTCAGCCAAGAACAGCCACCTGAGGCCACAGGTGTCTTGTGGACACACACAACACAAAACTAAACAGCTGAAGAAAGTCTAAGATCACTTGGTCTTCTTTCAGTCTTCAACAGTCCAGTTATGGTGAGTCTGTGCCGGTGATAGCCAGATTCCTGTTCTTGATAGGGGTGGAACCTGATGGTGGATGGTGGGTGTATTACATAGGCTAGCTAGGTCAGGGGTGGACAAATCACTATGCTGATAGCCAGGACATGCAAGAGTTTGTAGTACAGTATACATTTCTATAAGTAAATATCTTTTTTGTGTGATTTGAAAAGGATGCTGGAGTTTTCACCTGCCTAGTCCATTTGTGAAGGTAACCAACATTCTTTGAATACCTGAGACATATTTAAGACATGTGCAATCTGCATGTGTGCATTGCTCACTGGTTTGGGAAATGCTACTTTTTAATAACATGGTGACTAACATTTGTACACCTATAAATAAACTTCATAAGCCATCAGCATCAGAAATCCAGTGGTGGAAGACAGAAATTGGGAGAATCCAATGATAATGAAAGCTATTCTTCCTAGCCAGACCTCAAGCTTTCCCAAGAGAGTCTGACATGCTTCCTTGCTAAACTTGGCCAAGAATCGCTCAGGTGGAAACTGGCACGGTGCAGTGGCTCCTAGTCCTTTATTATTTTCCCAGCTCTAATCTGATCCACATTCTGATGTGTTAGTTTAAGGAAAACACAACCCTTCATTCCCAGGACTAGAATCAGGACATATTGGTACTCCAAGGCCCCGTTTGTATCTTGCATGCAGTATTACTGTGTGAATGTGTGTGTTTTTGGACTCACTGGTGCAGGGCATGTCTGGCAGGTCTCCATCTGCTCTGTAATAGCCGTTTCTGCACACACAAATGGTGGAGGCTTCAGATGTGGACCTGCTGTTAGGAGGACACTGCAGGCACAGCCCTGTCCCCTGCATGGACTTAAACGTACCGGGAGGACATGCTGCAAAAAAAGAGACAATAAGAAAAATGTAGTGTTAGATCATAACCAACGCAGCTGAAAATTGCTGAAAAATACTTTCACTCACACCAGTGAACAACAAAATAAAAGAAAGCCAAGCTATGAAAAATAACGCTATAAAAAGCTATATAAAAGCTATTCCTTACTATGTTGCACTTTATCCTAAAACTAAGTCTATCATAGCCTCTATTCTACAGAGTAATGGAAGAAATTTACTATTTAACCATGAATAATTCTCCTTAGACACTATTTTCATCCAGTTCTGCAAAAGCTAGTATTGGAATCTAAGCAATGCCGTGTCATTGAGCATAGAACTACAGCTGTTCTTGCTCAAGGTGGGGGTTTTTTTACGGTATATCATAGCCACATTGGGTATAACTGAAAAAGTATAATTTATAAAAGTAAAATTTAAAAATAAGCTTGATTCTTGATTCACAGCCATGTTGTTGTACCACTCAGTGTAGGACAACTCACTTAGGACTGACTGGCCAAAAGCATATAAATCCTCGTCTGAGATCAGCTTCAGCTGAGTAAGAGACAATCAAATGAATTCTTTACTATTCCTTGTTAAAATAGACATGTCTGCTTCAGTGTGACTTCTAACCACTTAGTTAGGCCAGTATGCAGCAATGCCACTCTTTGTATCTGTATCTGTGTAGTATGTCAAATATTTGTAGCTGTGTCTGGATTTAAACTCAATACTTACTTGTTTATGACTACATGGTGTTGCATCAGGGTAACATACCCTTTTTTCCCTTAGTATCACACACACAAAAGTACAGATACCAATTAAAAATGCCTTTTGTAATATTTAAAGGAAACCAATAGTGTGCATATATTTGATCACATGACCTGTCCCACCTTTTTCTCAAACTTTATACAAACTGTCCATATTTGTGGCAGATCTTTTTTTGATCTCCTTAAAAGTGGCTAAATATGGCACCCATCCAGACGATTTTTATCAACTGGAAATAATTTTAACAATCTTGGGTAAGTTTTGATTTGCATTTGTTTAAAGTTTTAATTAATTATTTATTTATTTTGTAAATTAACATAATACCTACTCAATGTTAACAAACTATGTACCACTATGCTCCTGTAAACAGTGTAATACATAAAGTAATTAATTTTAAAGGGCAACAGTCCTGACCAAGCAGTAATTAATAAATGTTGTGAATGTGTATGTTTTTTAATTTGTCTGCAAATTTCATACCTGGCTGCTGATTCATACTCGCATGGACTCATGGTCAAACCCAGTTGTGATGCACTTTACTCTCAACCAGCTGCCATGAGAAGCATTTCGTCAAAGCCGTCTAAAAGCATTGCGGTGCCTCATATTCATCTCTGTACAGTATTTGTGCATTACATCTTCATTCTGAATGATTGATCCATATTTGTTTACAATACTACAGAGAAATTGAGGGACAAATGACACTAGCTGTTATAAAGTTTAGGCAAGACTAATACTATCTGACTAGCCCTGCGAGCAATCATATATAAGCAGATACCATGATATTCAATCCCTACTAGGCAGACTCAAAGTACTGAGCCTATACGAGTGCAAACAGAGATAAAAGATTGAACAGCTGATATGACTGAAACACAGGCTAAAGTGATAGCCTCCATGGACCATGCTGGAATAGATTTGAACACACGGCTAGCTTTGCTCGTCAAAGTAAGATAAAAGGATAGACATTAAGGACTAAAGGTTTAAAAGGAAGAGAGGCAGAAGAAAAAAAACCTAGAACTAGAAAGACACACAAGAAGAGAGACAGAAACTGAGTGTGTGTAACCGTTTACCTTAATGAGAGAAGCAACTGATTTAGCAAGGAAAGTGGTTTATTTCTTGTCTATATTTGCAAATGATGATGAAACTGAATATAGAGATGTATTGCATTTAGGAAATTATAACAGCAGAGCAATTTTAGCTGGGTTATTAAAATAAATATTACCTCTCTGTAATTTGGCTTGAATTTAACTAATATGGGAGGTAAGGGAGAATTGGGTGTTCTGCACACAACCCCAAACAGCTGCACTCATCTGGAACACTGGCTAATTAATGCGCTATTATGTTGGCAACAAACGACTGTCAAAACCTGATGTCTCCCCAAAACTAAATTTCAGCAATTATCAAGTGATACCGTACCAATATTGTGTATTATTGTGCACTCCTCATGCATATGCATCACTGCTCATTAATATGCATTACATGGCACACATGGGAGGGGCATGTATGATTAATATGTTAATTATATCACTTGGCACATCCATTTGCACATTTGCATGCAGAGATAGATTGAGAGAGATAAAGAATAAACAAAAAAGCTAAACGAGTGACCGCAGAAGATGGATTGCAGTCTCACAAATCCAACATAGCGAAAGATGAAGGAGTATTGTTCTCCTGTTTTAATAAGAGAGGACAGGAAAAACTCATCCCTCTTGTTCAGGCCTCTTGGTGATGGAGAGTTCGTATGCCCTCCCCGAAAGCCTTTTGAGATTTAATTAAACATTTTATGCCTCATTAACACAAAAAGATATGCAGAGTTCTGAGGGCAGATCAAATTTTATTAGACAATTAAATATTTAACTGTCCTTTAGCCCCACTGTGCAGAACGCAACTCTATCAACTTCAAGAGCACAAGAAGACATTTATACATCCATTTTCCAGCCTGGTGAACAAAGCAGCTTCAGAACATTGTGTGCCATCATGTACAATAGACTTAAAAGGCAGGTAGGAGATGACCTGGAAAAAACTTAGCTGCTACTAACTGTCATTACTTTGGACAAAGGTGGATAAAGTTATTATTATTATTATTATTATTATTATTATTATTATTATTATTATTAGTGTCTATTTAGCTATATGTCATTTATTTATTTATTTATTTGTTTATTACATCTCAATTTGTGGCACTGCAAACCATTTCCTATATTCATCTCTCAGTCTTTCTATTCTTTTTTGCTAGCAATTTTTCCCACACCTCTCTGTAAAACGTGTTCAATTCAGAAAGATCTTTAGACCTGCAAGCACTGCATGACTGAACTAACTCCAGATGTATTCATTATTAGTGACTTTTTCTCTGTCTAAGAAATTTTAGGGTTATATGAGAAAATTTACATTAGAAGTCCTTTTACAAAGCATATATATAGAAAGCATAAACCAGTCACTTTACCAATGCACAACAATCAGGAAAAGAAATTCTAGTAATCATCATCATACACTGCAGTCTAAAACAATCATGCTACATATAAAAATAAATAAAATAAAAATGCAAGCTATGAAAATTTCTTCTTCAGAAAAAAAAAAAAATGCATTCACTGTAGTATTTTGATATATAATTGTATTTGCTTAAAACTTTACATTTTCAGGGTGTGCAAGAATAAATGTTATAAAGTACAGAGCAAACATTTACTTAATGACAATTATTTACTTAACAAAACTGCAAGAATACACTTTATTAAAACAAAGTAGAACTATGTCGTGTGTCTGAATTCTTTGCTAATTAAAAGGTAGGCTACAATATTCTGAAAATATCACCTATGTATTATTATATACTGTATAATAGCAGATCTACAGTACAAAACATACAAATGTACAGAAGTATAATATTAATATATGATAATTTCAGTTTTTTAAATTGCAGTATACAGTTCACAAGTTGTAACATTTGACATTCTAACATATAGTATGTCAGCCAGGAAAGTGTCATAACGCAGCATTATTTCAACAAACGTCTATCACTTAACCTAGGTGTTGATGTCTAAATTGCAGTTTACCTGACACCTAGTGGAATAAGCCTTTCAAAATATTTATTTAGGTTTAAAGTTGTCATGAAAAGCTTATACGGGTTTTATGTAGCTCTTTGAACACGTTTGTCTTAAAAGGCTGTTTTATTGCGCTCTCATGTCCTATAAGGCAGGATTTATGTCCCCTCTTTGTCTGTATCATATGTTAAATCAGTCATTTTCTCCCCATTATCCAGGAGAAAATGTACAAGCACACAGCACTTGGGACAAATATCACCCTCGGCTCCCTCTCAGGTTGATATACACACACTGCCAAGAGCATTTGCCATGTAAGGGGCGTGTCTGTCTACAATGAACCATTGAAATCAGTAAAATATGAATTTGCTATATATCTATATTGTTTAGTTTTGTGTGTGTGTGTGTGTGTGTGTGTGTGTGTGTGTGTGTGTGTGTGTGTGTGTGTTCTGCTACCTAGATACCTGGTTACTTACCTACCTAGATAACCAAGTTAACAAACAGAACAGATGATTTTTTTTATTCTATTAGATCAATAAGATCACCAAGATCCTTCTGGAATCTTAGGTGTTTTTTTTACACTGGGAATGTTTAATGCAGTCTAAATCCAAATGTGAGAGTGTTCACAGCATTTGTGTGGTTTCAGACTCACTTGATTCTATCGACACCCTAGTGCATTTGCGTTCAACTTTCATCATCACAAATGTGCATGTATAACATATCCATATCGAATAAACATATTTTTTAATTCTTATTATTGTGGTGTTATTATGTGCAGTAAGGTACCTCACCATTTCTGTGTCCCACACCATTCCCCTGCCACTCATGCTACACATGTGTTGTGAAAAACTAATGATGCCGTCTTTGGCTAAAGCACATGTACAGTTTACTTTACTTCCAGAACAAGTGTGAACCCGAGCATAAATTGTATTCACATTCACAGAAATCAGAGCACAGTTGCAGTGCAACCTGAACTCACGCCACCTTCTAGAGGTATACCGGGATCGGTACTATAGTGCACTTCCCAGTCCACATGACAGCTTTGATGTGAATCAAGCTGTTTTGGAATGCCACTACTGCCATTGTGAAAGCTTTCAGATGAGAGAAAATTGAGCAAGTTGGAGCTACCTATGCTGACGATTATTAGCAGTCATACAACAACGCCATGTCTCCTGAGGCACAACTGGTCAGTTCTACACCTAATTTACATAAAATTAAATCGACCTCCATGTTTTTCACAATGCTGCTATGAACGAGACTGCTTCACCTTGCTCGATCCAACAACCCTTTGCTCATTTTTCCTACCAGATATTAATGAACCAGTACAAAATATTGGATGGCCAATTCATGATCAGTGTGCACATACCACAAGCCAATACTGTGGAACTCATGGAGAGAAAAAGAAACCGAGAAACAGAAGTGAGAATAACAAGCAAAAATTTGGAGAAACATTTGGTTCACAACGCTGCCCACCACACACACTATTCACACACTACACACACTGATGACAGAATGTGTGGGCAGTGTGGTGGGGGTTGACAGATAGCTCTTGACCCTTCCCAACTGACGCTAATGCCACCTTCTGCTTCTGCAACATACACAAGCACACAAAAACACACACAAAAACACAGCACTGGATCCCAAATATGCAACATTTTAACAACTTTTCCAGTCCACACAGCAGGATAATGAAATATCAGCGATGCAACAAGATAGACTGCTGCTAAACTAGCTAGACATAAAGCCATGCTGCAGGCGAAGGACACCAGAATTGTGCACATGATCTAGGACGTAAAACATATGATGGAGAGTGAATAGTTATTTGTTATACAGGTATCTTTCAATGTGGTTGGGTTTTAGCTGGAGCTAAATGGACATAATGGTCAATAATGAGTTACTCAGTGAAAAGTATGTGGACACCTGACCATAACACCCATGTGTGCCCAAAAACTATGGAATTTGTCCCCTTTTGCTTTTGTAATAACCTCCACTCTTCTGGGCAGGCTTTCTACTAGATTCTGGAGCATGGCTTTGTGGATTTGCTCATTCAGCCACAAGAACATTAGTGAGGTCAAAAACTGATGTTATTAAGTCAGAATAATGAGATCATATTGGAATAAAACATTACTAAGAAATAACAATTTACAACCCCAATGAACACTTTTGGTGTCCACATACTTTTGAGTATATAATCCATTATTTTTACTTTCTAACTTTTAGCTTACAGCTTTGTTTTCCTTTCCTTCACATTCAGCCAGATTTTTTGTGAAAATGTAGATGATTTGCGAGCATTGAGTCACATGCATCAACACTACACTGGCTCCTGAATGGGACACTGGATTTTCATAAAAAATTTTCCCTCACGAGTGATTCCACTCGTGAAAAACTCGTTCCAGAAGTGACGTCTCTGCAACATAGCATGGTGGTCAGGGACAGTGCCTCTGGACTGGGCGACCATGGTGGTGGTCCCTCTTTTTAAGAAGGGGGACCAGAGGGTGTGTTCCAACTATAGGGGGATCACACTCCTCAGCCTCCCAGGGAAAGTCTATTCCAGAGTACTGGAAAGGAGAGTCTGACCGGTAGTTGAACCTCGGATACAGGAGGAGCAATGCGGTTTTCATCCTAGTCGTGGAACACTGGACCAGCTCTATACCCTCCACAGGGTTCTCGAGGGTTCGTGGGAGTTTGCCCAACCAGTCCACATGTGTTTTGTGGACTTGGAGAAGGCATTCGACCATGCCCCTCGTGGCATTCTGTGGGAGGTGCTCTGGGAGTATGGGGTCTGTGGCCCTCTGTTAAGGGCTGTTCGGTCTCTATATGACCGGAGCAGGAGCTTGGTTTGCATTGCCAGCTGTAAGTCAGATCTGTTCCCAGTGCATGTTGGACTCTGACAGGGCTGTCCTTTGTCACCGGTTCTGTTCATTGTTTTTATGGACAGAATTTCTAGGCGCAGCCAGGGGCTGGAGGGAGTCCGGTTTGGGGACCACAGGATTTCATTGCTGCTTTTTGCAGATGATGTTGTCCTGTTGGCTCCTTCAAGCCTGGACTTACAGTATGCACAGCTGTGTTTTGCAGCTGAGTGTGAAGCGGCTGGGATGAGGGTCAGCACCTCCAAATCTGAGGCCTCGACCGGAAAAAGGTGGCTTGCACCCTCCAGGTTGGAGGGGAGTTCCTTCCTCAAGTGGAGGAGTTTAAGTATCTCGGGGTCTTGTTTACGAGTGAGGGAAGGATGGATCGTGAGATTGACAGACGGATCGGTGCAGTGGCGGTAATGCGGTCTGTGTACCGGTCTGTTGTGGTGAAGAAGGAGCTGTGCCGGAAGGCTCTTGATTTACCAGTCAATCTACGTTCCTACTCTCACCTATGGTCATGAGCTCTGGGTCATGACAGAAAGGATAAGATCCCGGATACAAGAGGCCAAAATGAGCTTCCTCCATAGGGTGGCGGGGCGCTCCCTTAGAGATAGGGTAAGGAGCTTGGAGTAGAGCCTCTGCTAATCCACATCGAAAGGGGACAGTTGAGGTGGCTCGGGCATCTGTTTAGGATGCCTCTGGGATGTCTCCCTGGGGAGGTGTTCCGGGCATGCCCCACCAGGAAGAGACCCAGGGGAAGACCCAGGACACGCTGGAGAGGCTATGTCTCTCAGCTGACCTGGGATGCCTCGGGATCCCTCCGGAAGAGCTGGAGCAGGTGTCTGGGGAGATGGAAGTTTGGGCATCCCTGCTTAGACTGCTGCCCCCGCGACCCGCCTCCGGATAAGCAGAAGACAATGATGATGATGATGATGATGATGATGATGATGATGATGAGTGATTCCAAACGATGCTAATTTCAGGTGGTCATGATGGTAGGTGATTATAGAGAGTAATGTGAGGTAACGAATTTCTTCTTCCAATGCCTCAAAGTTTACATTTTTTATCCTCAGCTCAAAGTTTACCTGGAAATGCTTGTGTTTTGTATCCTGCATTCTTTCTCCACTTCTTGAATGGCATTTTCCAGCAGATAAATGTGATCCATGTTTGGTCAGACTGTTGGTTTAGCTGAGAAGGCACAAAAAAGTGCAGCTTTCAGGTGCCCCCTGTATCGCTGTAGCAGGGGGTCAGAATCATAAATACTCCAAATAAACCGGAGGTGCTGGCACATCTTCTCAGATTCTAATGGGTCTTTAAATGCAGGTGAACTTTGACCTTGGCTTTTCTCTTCTTCCCAAGTAATATCTCACAGCAGTTCTATTCATTCTGACTTAATGCCGTGATAATGTGTTAATACTGAGTGCATAATTGCACCATTTGACTTCTGCACCAAGTAGGTCTTAATTGTGTTTGCACTGTGTTTATGCAAGTCATTAACATGCTGAAAGAAATGGTTTACCACTTAATCGACTAAATAGAGTGCAATGAATCAAAACCTCTTTTTTTTTTTTTTTACATACGCTAATCAATCGGTTTTTATCAGATACCATACATCATTGGCTGAGTGGCATTAAAATCTTAACAATGTCAGAGTACTTTGGGCTACAGATATGCAGTTTAATTTAGTTGTGTTTGTGTAGCTCTTTTAACAACTGACATTCTCACAACGCAGCTCAGAAATATATAAATTCACTACATAAATGAAAGATTTTAAAATTACACCTAATGAGCATCATCATCATCATCTGGGTGACAACAGAGAATGTGATTATGAATCGTTTCCAATCTATAACTGTGCACTATATTGTCAAAAATTGCAATTTTGTAACTAGGAAATGTATTCTATTATTTAACATGCAGTCTATCTTGTTGGTTATCAACTGTTCCAAAGCTGTCTTCATTGTTTCTAAATGGTACTATCCACAGCAATCCCATGTATCACCAGACTGTCCATGTGGGGTCATCCTCAGTAGCAGTAAACAGCTTCCAAGTGACAAGACTTCAATCAGAAGTACAGATCAGGCAGGTCCGGAGAGCAGAATGGGTCATATTCAGTCTAATACTTCTTGCTAGCTGATCTTCTTACATACCAGTGCCTTTAAGAACCAAACATCTCAAATCATGTTATAAGACTTTACACCTTTCTGCTAATCTTTTGCATGATCCTGATCTTCACTACAGTTTTTCTGCGTTGTCAATTTTCCAGTTACATACAACCTCCAAAGCTTTTATGGCAGATATCATGGCCAGGAATCATTTCGAATAGATTTTTTAAAGAGATTTTGTTTCTGACTCTTAAGCAATTTGACCTTTAGTAGAAGCAGTTCAGCATTTTTTTTCCCAGTTACATCATTTTTTGATATATTATGCATCACATCTTGGAAATCCAGTTCAGAAAGGCTATTACTATCTTTTTTAATGCAAAACCATGCCTATATATCTCTGTCAGATTATGTTTTCAAAGCTCTCCTCGAGGCACTCCAGGAACTGCCATCTAATTCACCCAAGTATTTGTTTATGAGACATTCCACCCTAAAACTAGCATTTAATGTGCTATTTGTCAAATTATATATTATTGCTTTGTATATCACAGCCTCTGAGTTTTGATAAAAATGTGTAGATTAGCTCATCAGAGCAGTGCAATGGGCAGCATGCATTATGCGAATACATTAAGAAACCATTGAGATTCCCCTCCACAGCCAACTTAGCTCCTACATACTGAGCTATGGGTCAATAAATACAGCAATAATAACTAATAACTAATGATAGCTAGATTTGCAGTACTTTCTTTAATATGTTCTTAAGTGAGGTTGTAAATCCTTCAGAATTTCCTTATGGCTTTCAAAAGTTTGCTATTATATTTTTGCTAATGTAACACAGAAACCCTGAACTGCAAGGTGTGATTTTTTTTTTTTATTTTAGGTTCTGTTGCTGTTTTAACTTAGTATTATCATCAATACTAATACTCAGTATTTGGTTGCTCATTATAACAACTTAATAATTCATTGTTTTGAGATATTAATCTAGACAAAAAAACAGCAATTTCAAGATATGTTATTGTTATATAGTCATAATACAATTGCAGGAAGAAAAGAGGAAAACAACAGACATGTTTGGTAAATTAATAATTAAAGCACAGTGTGGATTGTGTTATTCATGACTATATAATATTTATGCAGTTTACAGAAAATAAAAAAAAATGTATTATATATTTTGTGTTTCTCTTAAAAAAAGGTTCAATTGTTTAATTTTTATGCAGTATTGATGGGATATTTTTTTCAATGTCTGTATACTGGTGCTGTATAAACATCTAAAAGAAACTCACTTAATCCTTAAGAGTTATAGACTGTTTATCAGATCTGGATAAATCTGCAGATTTGATTTGAGCTTCTGTTAATTCTGTAAGATTTGTATAAAGTATGTTGGCACCACTGCCTGAGTCTGACCAGTTAATGAGTTGTGTAAAGATTTAGGTTTCCTTAGGGTTGTCCCATTGGAGATAGCAGCACTTAAACCTCTGAACACTTGGCTGTAAGTCTGGTTCCAACAGATTGCAATAACAGCAACATCAATCTCAGTCCAGAAGAGCTAGGAACAGCAAAAATACTGCACCATAACCATAAACTCCATAACGTGTCCTACTAAGGTGCTGAGCCACTATAAGCCGCCAAAACGGATTCAGCCGAAGAGATTCTATATGTCTCCAGAACTGTCTTGGAGTGATAAATGTCATTTTTCTAAAAGATATTGCCTCAGTTGGTGCTTAGATGATGGTAATAGAGTGAGAAATCCAAAGCATCGCTCTTAAATATTGGTACTGATTTTCCCTTTAATATGTCATCTGTCTGTATATAGACAGTCAAAATGGAAGAAAATACAAAATTGAAAGGGGCCCGGCACAGGAAGATGACCCTGTACACCTGAGAACACAGCACTTTGCAGTTTATTAATATTGCAGTGGGGGAAAAGATGCTACACACACAAAAGAAAATCAAATTGTTCATGCATACAATGTGCTTACATATAGCTTTTCTTTCACTGTCTGTGCCTTCCCCTTCTCTGTTTCTTCCCGACATAAAGGTCACAGTTAAAATTCAATTTTCTCTTTCTCAGTCTTTCTGTGTGTTTATTGCTTTCTCTCTCTCTTTTACAGTCTCTTTCACACACACATACACACATACACTTTGACATTTGACATTGAGTGAGTGTGTGCATGTGCATACTTAATAATCTGCCCTCAGGTTGACGTTTACAGCATGAGATATGTTTAAGTGGACACAATCTACAGCTGATTCAGCAAATACACAACGAGTAGCCCACAGCTATGCGCACACATACACACATACACAACCCAAATTGATTAATATATTAATATACTTTGGCAAAAGAGAATTCTTCACAGTGTATACACTATGACACACACACACACACACACACACACACACACACACTGTTTCCTCTGACCCTGCTAAATGCAATTCCAATATCCACATTTCATGCCAATTGTTTCTGGCTTGTTCGAACCGGCCCGCAATTAATTCAGTTTCACTCTTTGCCATGTCCTCTCTTTCTCTCTATCTATCTCTCTCACACACACACACACACACTCATATATATATATATATATATATATATATATATATATATATATATATATATATATATATATCAAATTACACAAACACATACTGAGGTTGTCAGTATGGCCAAGGGGAAAGAGGAGAAAGAGAGCAGACAAGAAAGGGGAAAAAAAAATCAAAAATCAAAAGGCAAATTAAAAGTGATAACAGGGCCAGGAGCTGTTGGCCTGGCCTTTTTAATTCATCAGAAAGCACTGGCAACTTTTATGCACTCATTTATTTATTTATTTGCACTGATTGAGCTTGTGCCTTATGAGCGTGAAGCTTCTGCATCAAATAAGTTAATTAGCTCGGCTGCCTTCCTCCGTCAGAGGGGAGGGAGCGCAGAGATCTGTGAGGCGCTCAGCCGCAAACCTCAGAGGCCTTGAAAGAGGAGAGAGAGGGAAAAAGGAAGAAAGAGATAGGCAGGTTTTGGCGGACAGCCCGATGCATTCGCTGATTCAGAAGAGCAGAGGCGTTCTCTATTCCTCCAAAGAGCAATCCACCTATTCTGAAAGAGATGAAAGAAAGTGTTTCCTCCAAAGCTCAAATTTACTAAACCAGTACCAGAAGTGAAGTGCTTAGCCTTGTGTGAATGTGTGTGTGTGTGTGTGTGTGTCCATGTATTTTTTTTTGGAAAAAGTGAAAGAGTATTCTGAAGGAGAAACGTGTCATCATGAATTTTGTCATCATGACGAAGCTCCCTGCATCACCATGGCCACAAAACACATGCTCACACATAACTATATTGTATCTACTGTATTTCTAGGGACATTTTTTGCTATATGTGGTGTAATCCCCCCCCCCACACACATACACGCACACACAGACCAGAAGGAGGCCCGATGACATACGATTAATTATAATTTTTTTAGTTTTATTTATTTATTTATTTTACAAAGAAACGTTTATGTATTACGCAGATGTCTTTAGACTAATATCTGACTAATATAAGATCATGCAAAAGAAAAAGAAAAGATACAAAATCACCGGTAAGAAACCAATATCTAGCTAGTGGATTTAAAAAAAAATCATTAAACACTTAAAGCTCAAACAAACTACATACACCTACAAATAAAGTTAAAAATCTCTAATATAAGTAATAATTTGAGAGCTACAACAATGAGAGTAATTTTTTTTCCTTTCTGAGAGGCATTATGGCATAAAATATGGCATTGTTTCTAGAAAGGGAACAAAGTGAGCATTTATGCTCCCTGTTTTCCATGGAACACTGCAGGATTGTTTTGGGTGTGTACAGGAAGGATTTAGCGATTGAGAGAGACAGCCCTTAAAATGGCCGACTCCATGATCAGTATTCTGATTACTGAACTAGAGAGCTGACCCAGACACACCCTTAGCCAATTTGTTAATTTTCTAGTTTCTGCTTATTCAGAAAGTTGTAAAAGTGGTAACTAGCTAGCTAGCTAGTATCTGGAGTACAACATGCTATGCTAATACACAGCAAGCTGCTAGTTTATTGCTTCTAACTCAAGCTATTAATAACTAATAGCTATTAGTTCTGTGCATTCAAAAAAAACATTAAAAATGATTTTGGCTAGAGGTGGTATCTCAAGTAGTTAAGGATCTGGGTTGTTGATTGAAGGATCAGCGTTCAAGCCCCAGCACTACCAAGCTCCCACTGTTGGACCCTTGAACAAGAGCCCTTGAGCTCTCAACCCCCACCACCCACCCTGCTCCAGGGGTGCTGCATCATGGCTGACCCTGTGCTCTAAGCCCAACCTCAAGGATGAGATATGCGAAGAAAGAATTTCACTGTGCAGTAATGTATATGTGACAAATAAAGGCTACTTTACTTTACTTAACTTAATAACTTACGCTAAACCCTGTGTAAGTTAGGACCTCTTAATGTTCAGAAACCTTTGTATAGAGATCTATGATTCATGAAGGGGGACTCCAGTGCACCAGTATAAATAATCCCTGACCTACTCTAAAAGCAACACATCATCAGTGACTTTATTACTAATTATGATTTAATTAACAAATGAATAAATCTATCAAATAATAATAAGTTTGCACTGAGATACAAGTCACTAAATCTGATGATCATCTGGGAAAAAATATGCCATTTTTGGTTAAATTCCCCACATTTCTATGAGGAATTAAAAAAAAAAAATCAATACAAGTTTTCTGTGCTGCTATCAGTACAGAATGAATAAGTACAGAATGAATTTTTTTCTGTATCTAAGCGCAGGGGCATCGGAAAGCAATCTGACAGCTCTGAATCCATTTTTTTCCTCACATGTCTGTTTCTTTATAGCATGTACCTATCCAACAATTTGATCAAAGTGTGACATTCACTGTGTGAGGAAATCATACTTATTAATAACGTAGTAAGGAATTTTTGGTCTCCTGGCAATTTCCACTCACCAGCCAGCTCTCTATCATACGACTACCAATTACCAAGATGAACACATGCTTCCTGTGTGCCACTTGAAGCAAATTTTTTCAAACTGCTGCACATGCTGTAACTGAGCAGACTAACACATTTGAAGAAAAGTGCTATCTACACTACCCTATACAGGAGCTCACAGACAGCTAGCTAACGCTTGCTCTGATTGACAGGTGAGTGAGTGTGTGTCATCCCTCCCACCCAGAGCACAGTTCATTTCAGCTCTCTTGGGATCTCGGCTACGGACGGCTGTGTCCTCATTGGGATTCAAACTCTGTATCATCATGACAGAAATTTCCATTCCTTCTTCATTCATTTGTTTATTTATTTCTTTGCTCCTTTGTTTGAATTTGAAGTGTCAATGTATATTACAGGACGGAATCTCAATTTGATCTAATTTGGTATGATTTTTATTTTTTATTTTTTAACCAGAATTCAGCCACCTTATCAGTAAGACATTAAAGCAGGTGCAATCATGTTTGACTCTGTATAGAATCTTAGCCATTAGAGAATGTGACATAATTCATAACCTTACCATTACATAATCTTTAATTTTACCTATAATATTAACTATTCTATTATCCTTCCTTTCTGTATCTGATACAGATCTTTCTCTCTCTCATTGCTTATTGCAAATAGGTGTCACAGTATTGGATTATTTTTCAGAGTTTAATGGATGTCTGGTCTATTAAAATATTCATCTGACACACCTTTGTACATACACACGACTATCAACCCATAGAATTTATAAATATTCCAAATATTCCATTCCATTCCATTCCATGCCATTCCATTCCAGTGTACCGCTTAACTGATCTATCATTGGGTCATGGGGATCTCAGGCGTCATCGGGCATCAAGGCAGGATACACACTGGACCCTGGATGGAGTGCCAACCCATCACAGGGCACACACACAATCAATATTCCAAATATACACCCTAAAATTATCAACATATTTATTAAAGCTAGCCTGCAGCTGTTTGTGTGTATTTGTGCTCATCTGTGTGTGTGTGTGTGTTTGCTCACTTGCACCTGGTCTCAGGTTAGTGCTATAACTTCTGAGCATGTCTGTGATGTGTATGGATATTCATAGGCACATTGTGCTGTAAAACAAATCACACAGAGGCCATCTGGCCCTTTACTCTCCCACTGGGCTTTCTTCATAAGGAGAGTACAAATATTTACAGCACATACACACACACACACACACACACACACACATACACACACACACACACAAAAAAACCTTCAAAGCTGCAGGTTGTATAGCCCTTAGGGCCCAAAGGACACTCGTTGTTCACACTCAAAATGCAGTTCCACCTGCACACACACACACATACACACACACACACACACACACACACACACACACACACACACACACACACACACTTAAACCAAACATTGCTGTGGGCTATATTCTCGGTATGAATATAGCACCTTAGCAACTCAAAGTAAGCGTTTGACCTCATTTATGCGTCATTTCTGCAACAACTCTCTGAGTGATATTAATGTAAATAAGGCAATCTGTCTTTAGTTCTGAAACAAAGTTTATTTTATATAATTAATTTAATAAGTGAAGTATTTACTCTCCAGAGGATCCTTATACATGAGAAAAACACCATATGGGTTTTTTGACCCGTAAATGAATTGAAGAGGCCTCTAGAAAATGAAAGTCACTTTAGCTTCATCTATCATGTAGACTGAAACCACTTACACACGCGCACACACTCACACACAGTTCAGAGGTCAAAATCCCATTTGAACCTAAGCGTATTTGCTTTGGGGTAACAAGGACAGCTAACCTGTGTCAGCACTTTACATGTGAGACTGTGTGTGTGTGTTTGTTTTATGATACTTGACCGATCTTTTTTATTTCATAAAGCTAGCCAGATATCACTGAGTTCACTTTAGGACATAAGGCAGTGTGGGTGTATATGTGTGTGTACTGATCATACTGTATGTGTGTACATGTTCAGCTGTTTTTATGTCATTGGTTACTTTTTACAGGTCTTTGTGTGTGTATTCACTTGCCTCTATCATTTCCTGTGTCATTTGTGTTCCTTTATCTCTGATACAAATCAGTGTAAGTCAGTGGTGTGTGTGTGGTGGTGAGTATTTTTTCCCCTCCTAAATGGAAACATTGTGCCTGCAGACTCTAAACACCCACTAAATAGAGAGGCTTCGCAGAAATGTTATGGAGGTCAGAGTGATCCAACCAACCTCAGAGGTTAGGTGTGTGTGAGTGTGTGTGAATTGCATGAGGTCTGTGTATTGTCATCCTTTATTTAACTCTCCTATAAAATCAAGCAAGTTTAAAAGCTTAGGTTTTGTTTTGTTTTTTTGTCAGTGTCTATCCTTTTATTCTCTTTCACTCATTCTCTCCCCCCAAAAATCACTAAGGTCATTAATCATTTCTCCATTCTGTTCATGTCAGGATCCATTTATCCTCATGACCAGAAAAAGCGAGAGAGAGAGAGAGAGAGAGAGAGAGAGAGAGAGAGAGAGAGAGAGAGAGAGAGACAGAGCGAGCGAGAGAGATGGAGGGAGGGAGAGTAATGAGATCTTCTATCTCTCTCCCCTTTGCAGTTTAGCTACAGTATAACAGGTGGGATTTCAAATATATGTCAAATATACTTCCCTGCTTACATAAAATATGAAAGCTAATATCGCACTAATGTCATTGCTACACACAGACGTCTGTCAAATGCAGCCTGTTCCCTCAAGGCGAGACTCACAGCAGGAAAAAATAATAAAGGGGAAAAAATTCTAATTGCTTTGCGGTGCCAGCTTATTTGGAGACTGTATAAAATGGTATTTATTTGATATTTAACAGATAGATAGATAGATAGATAGATAGATAGATAGATAGATACATAGATAGATAGATAGATAGATAGATAGATAGATAGATAGATAGATTGATAGATTGATTGATTGATTGATTGATTGATTGATCTATACACTGATCAGCCATAACATTAAATCCACCTGCCTAATAAAATGTAGGTTCCACACATGCCCCCCCTGTCTCATCGAGACATTGACTCTAAAAGACCTCTGAAGGTGTGCTGTGATATCTGGCACCAAGACATTAGCAGAAGATCCTTTAAGTCTTGTAAGTTGTGAAGTGGAGCCTCCATGGATCAGATTTGTTTGTCCAGCACATCCCACAAATGCTCAATCAGATTAAGATTTGGGGAATTTGAAGGCTGTCCTCTAGCCATCATATCTAGCCATTACAATTTGTCCCTTGTCAAAGTCACTCAGATATATACACTTGCCAATTTTTCCTGCTTCCAACACATCATCTTTGAAAACTGACTGTTCACTTGTTGACCACATATCCCACCTCTTGACAGGTGCCATTGTAACAAGATAATCAATGTTATACACTTCACCTGTCAGTGGTTTTAATGTTATGGCTCCGTGTGTGTGTGTGTGTGTGTGTGTGTGTGTGTGTGTGTGTGTGTGTGTGTGTAGGCAAAAATAATAAATAAAAAGCTCTTCAGCTATGCAGGTGAACATGCAGAAGATGTCATTAACATGCCAGAGATATAGTGGTGGTACATATCTTGATGTGAATTAAATTATCTATTAGAATCTGCCGCATCTTTTAACTGTTCTAGATGCAAATTTCACAAAACAGCAAGTAAACTCACAGGCCTAAAGATCAGTTTCTGCCAGCCATGGTTTGTCAGAGATCAGTTTCTCTCCCACACACACACACACTCACACACTCACACGCATATACCAATCAGCCATAACATTATGACTACCTGCCTAATATTGTGTTGGTCCCACCAGATCCTTTAAATCCTGTAAGTTGAGAGGTGGGGCCTCCATGGATCAGACTTCTTTGTACAGCACATCCCACAGATGCTCAATTGGATTGAGATCTGTGGAATTTGGAGGCCAAGTCAACACCACAAACTCGTTGTTTTGCTCATCAAACCATTCCTGAACCATTTTTGCTTTGTTGCACGTTGCATTATCCTGCTGAAAGAGCCCACAGCCATAAGGGAATACTGTTTCCATGAAAGTGTGTACATGGTCTACAACAATGCTTAGGTAGGTGGTACGTGTCAAAATAACATCCACATGGATGGCAGAACCCAATGCAGGACCAGGCCACCTTTTTCCATTGCTCTGTGGTCCAGTTCTGATGCTCACGTATCCATTGTTGCCGCTTTCAGAGGTGCACCCTGACTGGTCTGCGGCTATGCAGCCCCATATGCAGCACACTGCGATGTACTGTGTATTCTGACACCTTTTTATCAGAACTAGAATTAACTTCTTCAGCAATTTGAGCAACAGTAGCTCGTCTATTGGATCAGATCACACGGGCCGGCCTTCACTCACCACGTGCATCAATGAGCCTTGGTCACCCATGACCCTGTCTCCAGTTCACCACTGTTCCTTCCATAGACCACTTTTGATAGATATTGACCACTGCATTGTGGAATTGTTGAATAATTTTCACTGTATTACAGTTAGAATTCAGTTGCTTATGTAGGCACCATTTTGCTGTGCAATTTCTGTAACACAGATTCTCTATTATATTAAGATAATCTCAATAGCATCTAGACAGCTGTTCTAGTTCTCGCTAAATTGATTATCCCTTGCATTCTCTTTTTAATGAACATGTTCCAGAAAACACCACAGCAATAAAATGAAGCACTTGAATGTATTTTCACAAAGTTGTCAAATTTATTGTCTGAGTATAAGTACTGTTTGGGAGATCATAGTTTAAACCCTGAAGACTTTACAGTTATCTATGGGGAGCCGAGTGAACAATATTTGCCATGGAAGGAATGGCCTAGCCTCTCTCCATTGGCAATCACAGCAACACAAGGTAATTGCAGAAATCTGTAAACTCATATGCAGAAGGGGGTAGATAGCATTCTCTTTTAGTGTATTAAACTGTACAGTAAAGCAGGTTAAAAAGATGTTGGCTGGTTTCATGTGTCTTGGAGGAAACAATTGTTAGCTTTCATCCACCCTGTTTGCTAGCTGGTAGGTAGGAACTACCAGGTGACTAAACAAGGGAGATAAATAGAAAAAAAAACACTCAAACACTGCTTTGCCTTCATATTACTTCCCATCATAGTATTTATCTCTCATAGTATTTGTCTATAAATGGAATCAGGTAGAGGTAGAACCATAACCCTAAACCTGCTTCTCATACTAAGTTTAACTTTTATATACAAGATGCATGGCATCTTGAACTTGAGCTATAACTTCCTGATTAGAGAGGTTGAACTGAAGCTGTCGCATTTGATCACACTAAAGGGAGTCCTGAATGAGATGCCTACCAATGTAAAATTTAATTTTAGCCCATGCCTGCTGATGAGCGTTGTTGGTGTGAAAAATAATCATTGCCAAAGAATTAATAAGAACCGGGAGAAAGAGAGAGAGAGAGGAAGAGAGAGAGAGAGAGAGAGAGAGAGAGAGAGAGAGAGAGAGAGAGAGAGAGAGAGAGAGAGAGAGAGAGCATTAGTTCATTAGTCCTCTTTCTATAGCAGTCTTCAACACGTAATCCCTCGCAGCACCAAAAAAGAACAAAAAAGACTTCAGTTTATTCCAATGTTTATCCCACTTTAGAGATCCAGCTCATAATATTGATGTGTGTGTGTGTGTGTGTGTGTGTGTGTGTGTGTGTGTGTGTGTGTGTGTGTGTGTGTATCAGCACAAATTAAAACTTTCCTTCGAATGCCTGAAATTAGAACTGCTATATTTTAAAATTAAATCCTGGTCTATGAGAACTATTAAATAAAACAGCTGTGTTACATTTTTCCAATGCAAAACTTTTTTTGGGGGGATAATTACCAAACCATTTGATCCTGAAGTTAGAGCTACATACATATTACAGAGAGAAACTAAATTTGAAGATATTTTCAGACCTTAATGCATTTGGTCATTACGTCTGCTTCATGAGTTTTGGGTTAAAACAGTATGGCTGTATTTAATAAACAAAATAGCTTAGAGCTTTTAGAGCTATTGATGCTTTGATGCACTAGATTATTATCTCATTAGATCTGGTGGATTCACACATGTTCTTCTAATAGAGTAATGATGGTGGTGGTAGAAATGTATTTTGTATTTTTTATTTTTCTGGTGAAATACATTCGGTTCAGGATTTCAGTGTTACAGCAAATAATTGCTGGAACAAGAGGATTGAAGGTGAAACTAGTTTGAATTATGAACATTGATGAGGCTTAAATGTACTTTAAAAAACAAACAAAAAATTAAAGAATCAGTCATAATAAATGTAATAGCCAGGGTGATTTAGTTAAGCTAATTAGTACTGCAATAGTGTAGGAATAAACTGTTTTAGCTTATGGGGCCATGGTGACACCATTGCTTTACACCTCTGGGGTTGGGGGGTTTGATTCCTGCCTCTACCCTGTATGCATAAAGTTTGTTTGCTCTCCTAGTGCTTCAGGGGCTTCCTCCCACAGTCTACAGATGTACGGTAGGCTGATTGGCCTCGCTAAATTATGTGTGACTGTGCCCTGTGAAGGACTGGCAACCTATCCAGAGTGTCCCCTGCCTTATGCCATGAGTCTCCAGGGATAGACTCCAGGATCCCTGTGAATCTGTGATAAGCAGAACAGAAAATGGATGGACAGATGTTTTAGCTTCTGATCTAATGGACAAACATTTAATTGTAATACCAACCACATTAGATATATAGCAGCTATTTACAGAGTGTGTTCTTCTTCTTCTCCTTCTTATTACTTATTTATTACTTATTACTTAATTATTACTTCATTACTACAGATGTGGCTTGTTGGCTGGAGAAGACAGCAAAGAGAGAGAAAGAGAGAAAGTAGTTCCTCTGCTCTGTGTCTTTTGTGCAAGTGCCCATTAGCTTTGTCTTCCGCAGAAGCTGTCTCTGTCTAAGAACTCCAGCTCATTAAACTCACAGGAGGATCAATTAATCTAAAGCAGTTTAAACGCAAGCAACCCGAGCCACCCTCACATCCTCTTTTCTTCTGCCTCTTTTAACCATGACAACTCCTAAGCTTGCTGTACATACTGCATCTTTCCCCCTGTCTCACTCTCTACTCCAACCCCATGTATCTTTCCTGCTTTCCTTTAAACCCCTCGTTTTTTATTTCTCTCGCAATTTCTCTCTCTTACCCTTTTAACAGCCAACTTGACAAAAAACAATACAGTGACTTTATATCGAGGGGATAAAAAAGAACCTCCCAGTGAAGACATGAAAAATAAATAGCAACGCTCTGCACTTTGTCTTGATCTCGCTAATGTAATGATGATGAGGAGGGACCGGGAGTGAGCGAGATAGAGAGATACGTACATCCTGCTTAAGCCAAATTGATGAAAAGACAAAGCAAAGCAATTAGTGAGTCAAGCCTCCTGAGTTTCTCTCTGTGAGGCCAGAGTATAGCTGAGGAGATAAAACCATTTAACACAAGGAAACATTCATTTAGATCAGAGACTGAAATTTGTGAAGGTCCAATGCCATAAAATTGCTTGCTTACAAAGATCTGGGTAAGCAATTAACATGACTGAACAGAGATAAGAGCTACCTTTTAATTCTTAACCATTGATAATTGCTTCATGGATCTATATAAATTGAAGTGTTTGTGTTTTGTTTTGTAATGGCGCTAACTGTCACTTTTGATTAGCATCAGCAGCTCTGAACAGATGAGATGTAGCGGTTGTGATTTGGATGCAGGGAGAGAAAAACACGTACTTCAGACGTCCGTCTTCCTTTAAGCTATTTTTTAAAAACAATTTTTTTTAAATCTGGTTGCTAATCAGACCATATGAAAAAGATATAACATGCAATTCAAACTGGTTCCAAGTGATTGAATTGAGTTACACTGACACTATTTGTTTTCATTCAACCAACATGATGTGATTGTGTATTTTTTTTTAAAGCACTGAATAAACTCCACACTCACACTCTGTGGGATTCTTTCTTATTTTTCTATGATTATTTGATGATGACATATGATTTAATCAGTTAACAGTCCCTCCAGAGTAGCTTCACAGCATCAGATATGTTTTTGTGCTTTTTTCCTCAGAGAAATACTTAATAATTGCAATTATTGCAAGCACAGAATTCTTCTCAGAAACTACTACCAGTGATGACACGTAGTTAATTATTGTCTCTGATAGCTTTACTCATGTTTGACACACATGAATCAAAAAGGGTTTTGGCTGAATGTGTGTTGTGATGATGTGCATAAAATCAGCTCAAATTTGTAAAAACTGCAATCTCCTCTGAATATTGCAAAGTTCGCTTGATTTTGCATTAATGTGATCGCAGAACACAAAACGTTTTTAGAAAAATCCATGAAACTGTCTGAAAACTCTTCTCTTTCTGACCTAATGTCTCAAGCCCTGTAGCTATGGTGTGTTCAGCTAAATAATTTACATACATGCAGAATTTCAGAAAAAGCAACAGAATATCTGCTACAGAAATCGCAGTGTTTTTTGTTTAGGAAACTAGTCACTGAACTAAAGTTCATAACAAAACAAAACAAAAAAGCAACTCAACTTTATTTCACTTTTATAGCCAGCTGAAAATTGGGCTTAATTACACAGTGACCATATTTATTTACTGAGTAGTACCTCAATAAAAAAAACAAACAAAAAGAAACATAGCCTATCCAAATGAAACTCAATCTATCACTGCGATGCGATGGCTCAGGAAGATTCTGTCATGGATTTGAAGTAAGAATAATCCATCAGCACTACTGTTAGTGTTGACTGCAACAACTTTGGGACTCTTTCAATTTAGTACAAACCTTTTATGACAGGGAGCCGATAAATCTCACAATAGAAATCTGCTGTGTGTGTGTGTGTGCGTGTGTGTGTGCATGTGAGTGTGTTCATAAACATTGAAGATGATTAGACTGAACATGAGGTGATTGCCTACTATTACAGAATAATATTTTAATATGGCTAAAACTGGAACATTCATCATGAAAAGCAAATCAGATTGAATCAGATTTCATTTCAATTCTTAGCTTGTGTTACACAGTTGCCTGCATCAATATACCCCCAGGTGTCGATACTTGTGTGAGATGCCCTGAGATGGACTGACATCACATTTAGGGTACATTTTATTCCCATATCATTATCTTATCAACCGTCTGTATTATATGTTTATAATATTAAATTGTATTAATAATACAGTATATTGATATATTGGAATATAGATACAGAAAGCCTCTAAGCAAGTCAAATCAGCATGCCAGATTCTTATTCCTATTATATGCAAATGTGTGTATTTGTGTGTTTTTGTGAGTGTACTAAATGAAAAAGGAGAAAATCAGCTCTAAAAAATCACCCAGTGAAATATCTGACATGATGCTCTGCACACAAAGTGGCACATTTAAGCCTTAAAGGTCAAGTCATGCAATGGTAAAGGTGCTTATTCCCTGCTATCATAAAGTGATTAATGGTTTGTTTATCTTTTCAGCACAGCTTAACATTTGCTGTTTTTTGAATCTGTTTTAATTAATGAAGCTAGAAAAACCAAGGCACATTTTTTCCCTTATCTGACATTTGGACAAGTCAAGTTGTGCCAAGCGTTCAAGGTGAATGACACTAATATAGCCACCTACACATGTGTACACACACACACACAAATCCTTGTTGACTTTGATGACTTTGTGAAAGACAACATGGTGTGGCCAAAAGAAGGATTAAAGCCAGTGAGTCTCCGCGCCAACTCAGACACACACACACACACACACACACACACACACACACACACACACACATACGTATACATGATAAACAAGGAGAGAAACATCGACAGCTAACACTACCAAACAGATGGGCAAGATCAAGAGATCAAAAGTCTATATACTGTGTGTGTGTGTGTGTGTGTGTGTATGTGTGTGTGTGTGTGTGTGTTCTCTCTGATCACCACACCTCAACATCTCTCTATCTCATCATTCTTAGATATAATAAAGATAATTAAGATAAGGTTTTGATCCATTGTGCTGGCCACCAAATAGCTCTAAACAGATGAATGATAAAATAATAATAATAATAATAATAATAATAATAATAATAATAATAATAATAATAATAATAAATAACAAATAGAATAACAAATATACCAACAATATTTATGTTAATGAATTTGTTTTATTAGTTTAGAAAAAATGCTAGTAATTATTAATATTATTATTTTAACAGTAAGCAAGTAAATGTCAGATTAAAGAATCGGCACCTTAATGAAACATTTAAAAAAATCGAATAATAATAAAATGAATTAAAAAACGTACTTGTTTGGTATGCAAGCGTGTGTATGTTACTTTCCTGTCTGCTTATCCCTCACCTTCTGAATCAAAGCTGACATTTTCTATATAATACAAAGCCAAAATGCTTTTTTGATGTGGCACCTAGACAAAACCTAATGAACAGTACATTTCTTTTCCCCTTTCTTCTTCATGAGTCATTTCACTTTTGATACCTTTCTCTCCTACGCAGATGTAAGTACTGCTCACAATAGGGATGCTCTTTTGATCTCGCTCAACATTAACCGTTATGTCTGGGTTTGCACAAAGAACAGCACCTTGTGTGTGTGTGTGTGTGTGTGTGTGTGTGTGTGTGTGTGTGTGTGTGTTGACAGACAGGCAGATGTCTGTGCAGACGCTGGACATACGTGGCACCTCAGGAGCACAGGGTGAGATAGTTGGCACCGCTACTGCCATCTGGAGCCAGCAGACATCTGACTGACTTACAGAGACTTACTGCTCCCTCTACCCTTCTCTTCCTCTCTTCCTCCCCACTCTCTCTCACTTTCTCTCTCTCTCTCTCTCATTTCTGCATCAATCTTTAAGCCTCCTTCTCACTCCACTCTTGGTCAATTGCTTCAGTGGCCCCACAAGACATGAACACACACACGCACACACACACACACACACACACACACACACACACATGCATTGACACATAATTGGAATTCACTGACCTCCATACTCTCATACACACATAGAGCTCATTAACTTTCCTTTATGTTTTGTGTGATGAGAAACGAAGTGATTTGTGAGTTTAGTTTGGAGAAATATTGGTATATAGGGAGTGTGTGTGTGTGTGTGTGTGTGTGTATGATGGTGTGTAGAGCTGGCTGTATGCCTTGTCTCTGTATCGATCCACACAGGCCAACTGCTTTCACACTAGATTAAGGTGTTATGTCCTAGTTACGGCCTGGAACAGGACCCCAACCTTAATCATGTTAATTCTACAAGAGCTGCAGGGGCTCACACACACACACACACTGACTGAAATTTAGAATAACACTTCACTAATTGCATTTGACCCCTGGATTTCAGTGCCATGGGCAGCGACCTGTAAAGCCCAAAGGACAGAAAATTTCCCGAGTGGGAGAAAATGGAACGTGAACACAGCATTGCTGGAATTTTACATGCAGCTAAGAGCATTCATATGCTCATGATCTGAGAATGATGAAAGGTAGAGAATGTCGAATTGTGACACATTTCTACCACTGTAGCTGTTCTCCTCATCCGGAACTTCCTGATTCAACCTAAAGATTAGGAGCTTCTGTGACTTTTGATTAACCTACTGCACTTGGTCTCAAAGGCGTACTCTAAAGATTTCCAAAAAAATATTTGAAACTTTGTATTGATTCAGTAGATAATTTCACATTGATAGTTCAGACATCCTCCAGTAATCATAAAGATTGTTCTGTGTTCTCAACTATCTTCTCTAAACGATCCCACTCTCACCTCTGGTTCATTCATTAGGGATCTAAATCAACTTCCAGGTTTCTGTCAAACTGCTTCAAGACAACATCTTCTGTTGAAGGCATTATACAAATAAATCTAAATTGAGGAAAGGAGTTTAAGAGACAGACAATTGAGGCAGGACACAAGTGTGAGTGGTTGGTGTCTGAATCAAGAAGCAATCAAGAAGCATCATCTTGTCAAGTATATGGCTGGCATCATAAACAACAAAGTCGGTAGAACAATCCATGATCATAATCAGAAGAACAGTTGAAGAACTGAATTCAGGAAACACACTCTGCATCCCAAATCGCACACTATGCATTTAATGGACTGGTAAACAGCTTATACTTCCTGTTAGTAAAAAAGTTAATATTCCATTTGATTATACTACCCTTCTAAAATTTATACAAGGGTAGTAAAATCAAATGGAATATTAACTTTTTTACTAACAGGAAGTATAAGCTGTTTACCGATCGATGGCAAATAACACCATCTCACGATGTGAGCTGCTTTAGCAGAATAAGAATATGCTGAATTTTTACAATCTTGGAAAATATATCACACAACCTGCACTAATTTAATAGACATCACCTTGGTACTTGTGCACTTTTTCTTGTTGGAATTTTCAGTGTGAACAAACACTATTTATAGTACAATATGCTGTAGAATAGTGTATGTGATTTGGGACACATGTATCTTACAGTATTACAGAAACAAAACACAGCTCAGACACACTCGATAAGACAAAACCCAGAAACAACAAATTGATTAATAAGGAAGCATTCTATACTAAACAATTACTAATAATATTCACTAGAAAGAAGTATAATGTAGTCCATATATAACAGTAGATTTTGGTTGCTAAGCAACATAACAGGCAACGGTTAGGATATTCTATGGAAAGAACCGACTTAAGTATAAGCTTTTTAAAGGTTTAAAACCTGCAGCATTAATACTAATATAAGATTAAGTTACTAGGATGGGGGAATGTGGCGTAGTGGTTATTAGGTTTGCCTTGCACCTCCGCAGTTGGGGGTTTGATTCACACCTCTTCTCTGTAATTGTGGAATTTACATGTTCTCCCTGTGTTTCCTCTGGGTTCTCCAGTTTCCTACCCAGTCCAAAGACATGCACTGCAGGCTGCTTGGCTTCTATAAATGACCTTAAATGTGTGTGATTGTGCTTTGTGATGGGTTGGACCTCAGTCCAGCAAATCCCCCCTGCCTTGTCCCCCACCCTGAGTACTCTGGGATAGACTCCCTTTTTATTCTGTTTAGGATAAGGGATACAAAAGATGGATGGATTACTGGGATGCCCTCACAGGTTTGTGTATATCAAGGACTGTACAATAGCTTCAAATGTGGCTCAGCTCAACGAGTCAGATTTTAGAACCGAATATCTATGCTAACACACTGGCTCAAACAGTCACACAAATACACAGGCATTTGTTCCCAACCATGACGTGTACTCATAATTGCAACATGATTTTTTTTTTACTGACCTAATGATTTATTCATCTATAAATTAAACATCACTTTTTATACCTAATATCTTTGGAATAATGTAGAATTCACGGTGTAGCTTAGTTAAAAGAATGCTGTATTCAGATCATTGGTATAGAAATCTTTCCTCATTCTCTGCTCTGGTGTTATTTTAATTAGAACCTGCAGCTATTGGACGACGTGGAGCTTGATTAAACACTATAAAATCGTTTAATTGGGCAAAAGCAAATATGGAATGTATAATTTATGTTCTGCCTAGCTGAGGGGCAGCCGTCATGCTTCTACGCCCATCAGTCATCTGAATGGACCCACACACACACACACACACACACACACACACACACACACACACACACACACACACACGCACACACAGAGGCAAAAAAAAAAAGAATTTCACAAATAAATAGCACAACTTAGATGGTTCTTATTATATGTGCATAGACATGCATAGAGATGCATATACACATAAAGAGAGCTGCTCATATTCAGACAGAATCTTCTTGAAGCATAAATATTATCTATGCGTGTGTCTTCTCTTCAACCATTATTCCACACATCCTCAATATTAACCACTGAAGCCAGTGTGTGTGTGTGTGTGTGTGTGTGTGTGTGTGTATGTGTGTGTGTGTGTGTGTGTGTGTGTGTGTGTCCAGGCCAGTGTGACCCAGAGGGGTTCCTATTGTGCAGGCTGAGATCTACTAATATAACCGCTGGGGTCTGAAGGACTCATGGGATATTAAGTCTAGGAGAACAAAGGTCCAGAATGGTAAGCGGGTATGAGGAAGGGGCTTAGTCAGAGGTGAAAAGAGCCCAAAACAGGGGTAAGAGTGTAAATTAGAGTCTGCTCCTTCAATAAGGACAGTGTCTTACTTTTTAAAAATATATATATGAAGGAACTAGGAGGGAAGATGCTTTGTGCAGCTCTAAGACTTCTCTATGAGTTTTATAGGAATGTTTTTAAAAACAGGACTCACAGAAGACTGCTGTTCTTACTTGTCTTTTGTCACTTAGCACAATAAGAGAGTGGGGAAAAAGAGACTGAGCCTATTAAATAAAGATTTAAGTGAAGGGATGTTCATGCCCAACAGAACAGAGGATCAGTTCATAATCAGGGATTTGGAAATGTGACGCAAACGTGTTTAGCAATTTAAATCAGCCAATCTCTTTAGCAAAACAGAGGATTTGGTGGATAATTTATATTGAACCAAAGCAAAGTTAAGCAAAGCAAACACCATCACAGAACTCCATCCAATAATAACCTTAAACCATAATCCAAAACATATGTTCACACCTTACACAAGCCTGATTTGTGAAGAATATTTTTGAACGTCTTCTTATTTCCCTACTAAGACCTGCCACCACCACCACCACCACCACCACCATTAAAAGACACAATTCAGACTAATTCTAATGGACAAGAATGATTTAGCTAGTTGTAAGAAAAACAGTGGCAATCAAATGTCTGAAATTTCTATTAAATTTGTATTTTTGATAACCAAGTTTGCCAAATTTCAATCCTGGTAGAGTTTATCACTCTAAACCTCAAGGTTTGGTCTTCATAAACAAAGTACTGATTGATTGTAGCAGAGAAAGTACAAATGCGTTGTGCAAATTCAAGACCCACAGCAGAGACCTTCACAAAATTCAGTAGCTTTCTACCCCATTTGCAACATCAGTAACATCGGTGAAGAGCTATTGTACAGAAATACATCTGTTTATGTCAAGTACTATAGACTACCACAAAGCCCCGATGTCTGTTTTTAACCAAAGATCACAGGGTTGTGCTTACATGTTTCACCATGCACCATGAAAAAAATAACATTATACCAGCCTTCAAATCTCCACCAGCTACCTTTAGCCTTTAGAACTCATTATAATGTATTCCTTTTACCCTGCTTTCATGCTAGTGACAGGACACTATTCTTTTCACTGTTACACAAAGCCACAATTCTGGCAACAGAAACAAGCATGTCAGCAAATGGCATTTAAATTGAGGTTCTAAACTGAGTTTTATGCAAATTAACTATCACAATTAAAGCAACGAATTTAAATGGCTGGCTCCAGTTAATTCCACAGACTAATCTTATGGCCAATTCTCTTGAATTCCTACTTCATTCATCTTCAGTAAGGGATTTATCCTGGCCAGTGTTATAATGGATCCAGAGTCTATTATAGGGAACACTGGGCATTGGGGGGGGGCATGTCCTGATTAGGGAAGTGGTGGTTCAATTGCTAAGGCTCTGGCTTACTGTATAGAAGGTTGGTGTTCAAACCCCAGCACCCAGCTGCCAAAGTTGAACTCTTGAGCATAGCCCTTAACTTTCTCTGCTCCAGTGATGCGCTATCATTTTTGACCCCGTGCTCTGACCCCAACTTACAAACAAGGTGGGATATGTGAAGAAAATAATTTTACTATACCATATGTAAAAAGGCTTATTCTTATTAACTATGACCTCTCTCTCTCTCTCTCTTTCTCTCTCTCTCTCTCTTTGTCAAACCACACATGCTACTCCTGACCCATTCTGGACCTGCCTGATTCCCTGATGACCTCTGGTTAGAGTTTCATTATTTGGAAACTACTTGCTGCTGCTGTGGATGAACCCATGGACAGCCTGGAGATACATAAAATTACTGTAGATGAAACCACTTAGAAGCCATGAAGATGGTTTAGGACTGCGATTGATATGAACGATGGTTTAGGACTACAATTGCTGTGATAGCTTTAGGACTCAAGTCTTCATCAGCGAAAAACTAATAATTTCAACAAAATAGACTTCAAGCTAGATTAGAATGAATATCCTGGTTACATAACTGTACTTTTTGGACTATATAATACACAGTTATAGAATGGAAATGATTTATAAAATGCGCTATACAAATAAAACTGAATTGAATTGAATCTGGAAAGGGGTGCCACCCCAAGGCACACATACTGGCACTATACCAAATTCTCTACTCTTAAACTCCAGTTTCTATCTGTATTTATTTAAAAATTATATATATATATATATATATATATACAGTGGGGCAAAAAAGTATTTAGTCAGCCACCAATTGTGCAAGTTCTCCCACTTAAAAAGATGAGAGAGGCCTGTAATTTTCATCATAGGTACACTTCAACTATGAGAGACAGAATGAGAAAAAAAAATCCAGAAAATCACATTGTCTGATTTTTAAAGAATTTATTTGCAAGTTATGGTGGAAAATAAGTATTTGGTCAATAACAAAAGTTCATCTCAATACTTTGTTATATACCCTTTGTTGGCAATGACAGAGGTCAAATGTTTTCTGTAAGTCACCACAAGGTTTTTACACACTGTTGCTGGTAGTTTGACCCATGCAGATCTCCTCTAGAGCAGTGATGTTTTGGGGCTGTCACTGGGCAACACAGATTTTCAACTCCCTCCAAAGATTTTCTATGGGGTTGAGATCTGGAGACTGGCTAGGCCACTACAGGACCTTGAAATGCTTCTTACGAAGCCACTTCTTCATTGCCTGGGCGGTGTGTTTGGGATCATTGTCATGCTGAAAGACCCAGCCACATTTCATCTTCAATGCCCTTGCTAATGGAAGGAGGTTTTTACTCAAAATCTCACGATACATGGCCCCATTCATTCTTTCCTTTACACGGATCAGTCGTCCTGGTCCCTTTGCAGAAAAACAGCCCCAAAGCATGATGTTTCCACCCCCATGCTTCACAGTAGGTATGGTGTTCTTTGGATGCAACTCAGCATTCTTTCTCCTCCAAACACAACAAGTTGAGTTTTTACCAAAAAGTTCTATTTTGGTTTCATCTGACCATATGACATTCTCCCAATCCTCTTCTGGATCATCCAAATGCTCTCTAGCAAACTTCAGACGGGCCCGGACATGTACTGGCTTAAGCAGGGGGACACGTCTGGCACTGCAGGATTTGAGTACCTGGTGGCGTAGTGTGTTACTGATGGTAGCCTTTGTTACTTTGGTCCCAGCTCTCTGCAGGTCATTCACTAGATTCCCCCGTGTGGTTCTGGGATTTTTGCTCACCGTTCTTGTGATCATTTTGACCCCACGGAGTGAGATCTTGCATGGAGCGCCAGATCGAGGGAGATTATCAGTGGTCTTGTATGTCTTCCATTTTCTAATAATTGCTCCCACAGTTGATTTCTTCACACCAAGCTGCTTACCTATTGCAGATTCAGTCTTCCCAGCCTGGTGCAGGTCTACAATTTTGTTTCTGGTGCCCTTTGACAACTCTTTGGTCTTGGCCATAGTGGAGTTTGGAGTCTGACTGTTTGAGGTTGTGGACAGGTGTCTTTTATACTGATAACGAGTTCAAACAGGTGCCATTAATACAGGTAACGAGTGGAGGACAGAGGAGCCTCTTAAAGAAGAAGTTACAGGTCTGTGAGAGCCAGAAATCTTGCTTTTTTGTAGGTGACCAAATACTTATTTTCCACCATAATTTGCAAATAAATTCTTTAAAAATCAGACAATGTGATTTTCTGGATTTTTTTTTCTCATTCTGTCTCTCATAGTTGAAGTGTACCTATGATGAAAATTACAGGCCTCTCTCATCTTTTTAAGTGGGAGAACTTGCACAATTGGTGGCTGACTAAATACTTTTTTGCCCCACTGTATATATATATATATATATATATTCCACAAAAGTAGCAAAGTGAAGATTAAGTTAAATTATCATATCCTTGGATAGTGCACTGCCAGAGGAAATAATAGTAACGGTGAGTACACAACCACCAGAGACAAACCTCGTGCTACATCAGTGACATGTCACTCCAGATTAGTTTATAAATATGTTTTCTTTCTCTCTGTCTCTCCTTCTCCCTCTCTCTCTCTCTCTCTCTCTCTCTCCTGTCTATGCGACACGGGTCAAAACTTATGATTTTATTTATTTTATTACATTTAGAAGAATACATGTACTAGGTTTCATTTTTATAATCAATTTGTATCTTTTATTTTTGTTTTTTAGATTTCCACTGCTCTCAATACACAATAACTCCCCAATGTATGAATAAAGCTCAATTCTTATTATTCTTGTTATTACCTGGTTTAATTGGTTTAATGGCTATACTGGCATTCAGGTAGAATTTTACTCTTGTGAAACATTTAACATTTAATTCTATCATTGTTAACAAAGAATTTTAAATAGTATGGAGACTCTTACATGGGTTATTGTTGAATAGGGCAGCTTTCCTGCTTGTAGTTTTTTTTTTTTTTTTTTACAAATATGCATGGAAATAAATGGAAAAAAAACATTTTAAACTCAGGTAGGTGGATGTTTCAGATAAAAAACTTAAAACATAACTTCATCACTTGGAAAAGAGTATTTTGTCTGTTTAAATCCACTCACTACACTACACTTTAAAACATTCATTCATTGTCTATCGCATAGCCGATCTATTCTCGGGTCATAGGGAGCCTGTGCCTATCTTAGGTGTCACTGGGCATCAAGGCGGGATACACCCTGGGTGGAGTGCCAACCCATCGCAGGACACACACACACACACACAATTTCGAGATGCCGATCAACCTACAGTGCATGTCTTGGAGAACAGGGAAAACATGCAAACTCCACATACACATGGCGGAGTTGGGAATAGAACACCCAACCCTGGAGGTGTGAGGCAAACATGCTAACCACCAACCCACTGTGCCCCCCACGTTAAAACATGATTATTAAAATATTTATTATCAAAATGCAAATCTTATTCGTTTGTTTGTTGCTTGCCTTAATGTGTGAAATTGAACACCTCATGCTTGGAACATACTTTTCCATGAGTATTCCCTTATGGTTTATAAAAAACATACCAAACCATTTTGAGCACATTCACACATTTGAGCACAAGTCAAATGTTCAACAAGAAGATTAATCAACACATTTCCTGAAGGTCATGAGAATAAGAAAAGAATAAGAGAGGTTTTTTTTACTTTTCAAAGTTTTAGAGAATATGACAAACAACTTAATATGTAGTGTATGAAAGAATACACTTTAATTCAGTACAATACTGGTCTGATTCATAGCTGATTATATTTTATATTATTCAGGTGTGATTCAGTAAGCTTCAGTTCCATTCATTTTAAAATGTATGGATGCTTCAGAATTTTGACTCAGTACTACATGAATTCCCTCCCTAAATCTTTTTTACAGAGAACCCGAAGAGACCCGGTGATAAATACTGCAGGCCTAATAATTTTCAAAATGTTTCAGAAGAATGATGGAATGGCAGACCATCAAAAAAACACAAGTCCTGTCAACCACTGGATGAATAAATGCATGTAATGTCTTGTAATAGGATGTGACAATTTGTCGTTGATGCCACATGCACAAGCCAGCTTCGCCTCTCCCAGAGACAGACGTTTGAAAAATCCTCCAGCAGTTCTCTTTAGCACCCAAGAACAGAGCTCAGCCACACTCGAGCCCATTTGTCTGTCAAGGCACAATCAGAACTCTGAAATCTCTCCACTGCCATTCCATCCCTGCCAAACTCTCATCAAACCACCGAACTGACAACGGAATCTGAAATTATATCTCTCCTGCCGTTCTGCCACAATGTCTGACTTTAATCATTCCAACCAGAAAGCAAGAAAGGAAGAAATAAAGGTAAGAAACAGGAGGGGGAAAAAGGCTTGCAGCTTTAAAATTCCCTGACGGTAGATCATAAATCTTGTGGCGAGACCTGAGGCGGTGATGGATGGCCGAGCACACAGCACAAGCTGTCTGAAACCTTCCCTGGAGCTCTCTGCTTTGAATAATCACTGGCCAAAGATAGGAAAAGAGCTTTGCGAAAGTGGAATGGACTATATGTTATTCGCTTAAAATTAACAGACACTATCTACATAGAAAGTCCAACAACTAAGCTGAAACCTTTGGAGGGAACCTCTTATGCTTACAAAGGTGTCCCCAACTCATATATATCAAAGCAAGACGACTAGACAGTGTTTATTCTGAGTTTTAGTAGGGCAAACCAAACTACAAATTCCTGTCAGATTTCTAAACTTTTGTTAACAAGGTTTTTTTTATTGCTTTTTTAAAGACACATCTGTGTTCACATAGTTAATTCATTTTAATCAGTCATCAATTATCAAGACGGACTGGAAGGTGAGTTCAGATCTCCCCACCTCTAAGCTGCCACAGCTGGGCCCTTTGAGCAAAACCCTTAGCCCTGAACTGCTCAATTGCATCCTGTCTCAATTGTAAACGGCATAAAAGTGTCAGCCAAATAATGTATATGTAAATGTACCATAGACACAGATGTTCACTTTTTTATAGGGAGCCATATTCATTTAACTCATGTGTGCAATTAAAATAACTTGTATACCCATATTTATCCACTTTATCTGTTTTTCCATATATGAAATTTGTAGTAACTTAAGCTGATGCTCACACTTTGTTAGTGAATGATTTTTTAAACATACAAATATTTAGGTGAACAACTCTTTTAGAAATAAATCTCAAATGATTCATTAAACAAATGACTCTTTTAAAGAATCATTCTCGTTTACTTCCATGTCATGACTCATGTTTTTTTGTTCACGGAAGTCCCACCTGCGTCAAACAGGTGAATACTTAAGCAGCTTTTCCCTGCTTATTAAAGACAGTATGAGAGGGTCAGCTGTGAAGGAACATGTTTTTAATTGGATGTATTGAACGAACACAAGACTGAGTGATTTAGAACAAACTTGCACTTGCAGTTTGTGAGTGAAATGAACAAACCAGGTGAATGATCAAGGATCTGCTGACTCACTGATGTCGGCTTGGCTGATATATGCATGTTGTTGGTCCAGTTCACTATGCTTTTTCAACAAGAGAAAGATGGCAGGACAGTGCGTTTGAAAAGTGTATAGCACTGAGGCAAGATTTATTTGTAGTTGTGTTGTTTGTAGCATAAACCATTATAAATAAATGTGTAAAAATTGCTGATCGCTATTTTTTTTAATTACTGTAACATTGAAAACTACTTCATACATGTATGTAAAATTTATTAAAGATTCAAGTCAATTGAATGAAGCAAACTAACCACTGCTAATAAATACTACACCTCTTGCATAAATGCTTCTACAAACTTTCAGCATAATATTTTTATATCCATGTTGATAAATGAGGCCCACACTTCAAATTACTTTTCATTAGCAATAATGTCAGATTCCACCAAATACTTTTAACTGGATAGACTCATGTCCTAATGCTATCCAAAGTTGAGCAAGAAAAGCCCCAGAAGCCCCTTGAGCTAAACCCCTCAGTGTAAAAGCTTCACATTATGCCAGTTGTAACATTTTGTCATAATCTGGAGCTCTTCAGACTGCTCTTCCAAGACAACAGCTGAGAGAAATTCTCTGAATTTCAGCAACCAGCAAAGTGACACCCTGTGTGCTTGTGTGTGTGTGCTTGTGTGTGTGTGTGTGTGTGTGTGTGTGTGTGTGTGTGTGTGTGTGTGTGTGTGTGTGTGTGTGTGTGTGTGTGTGTGTGTGCGCGCGTGTGAGATCACTCTGGGGAGGCATGCTGATCTGCTCATTAAGCTCCATTGAATCAACAGTTGTGTTTCCTGACACAGTATGAGAGAGAGAGAGAGAGAGAGAGAGAGAGAGAGAGAAGTTGCCTATGCAAATCCAATCCTCAATCCTAAATAGTAACAAGCAGAATCTCTATTGAGGATCTCAGCAAGTTTAGAAAACAAATCACACACACACTCACACACACACACACACACACACACACACACACACACACACACACACACAATGTTTCCGTTCCTGTCCTGCCACCTCCACCACAGATTTGATATCTGCACCTTTGTCTCTCCTAGCTGTTTGAAAGTTTGCCCAGGCACCACCACAAGCATAGCCCTGTTGTGAAGCCCTCTCCATCAAAACAGGTCTCTAATCAATAATTTGTCACATGATCTTTGCTCAATACCCAACTGTGACCAAAGAATGGTGGGCTTTCAGCCAGACAGCCAGTAACAACTCTGTATCGAAGTTTCTGGGGTGACCAGCATTGATCTGAACAGAGATACCAGGGGATACCTGCTGAGTCCAAGTGTGTGGCTTTCCAACACAGAAAACAACAAATAAACATATTAAGCTGCTGAACTGAATCCTGATCCACCCAAAGGCACATATACTACAAGTCACAGCAGTTAGAACAGTAGACTTTAGCAAATAAGAAATTTGAAATAAAAGAAATGAAAAAAAGAAATAAAAAAAATATTATTAAAAAATATTATTCTCCTTGGTTAACAATGTTTTTAGAGTAGGTTCTGGATTCACCGACCAAGTAAATTGTTACAAATATAATGTTCCTGCAAAGTTCTGAAAACATTTACTTTGCTTTTAACAATGAACATTGTCTCAAAGCAGCTTTACAGAAGTATAGAAGTATATAATAAAAAATTATAAAGTTTAAAGTTGAATTACTATTTATCCATAATGAGCAAGCCTGAGGCGATGGTGGCAAGGAAAAACTCCCTGAGATGAAATGAGAAAGAAAAATTAAGAGGCATCAGGCTCAGAAGGGAACATCATCCTCATTTGGGTGACACTGGACAGTAAATAATGTCCTTTCTTCAGCAGTGTATAGTTACATGGAATTGTGCAACCAAGAGGTCAACGTAATTTCTGAGTTATAGACTTAGAACTAAATCCTTCCTGCCGAAAGTTGACTGGTTCAACAGCAGTTCAATGACAGTATGATAGTATCAGAGTGGGCAAATTTAATTCCTAGAAGCAAAGTTTGTAACGTTTAACTCTTTTTACAAGAGGCAAAAAAAGTCTGATCTGTTTTGTCGTGCTTATGTTCAGCATTAAATATTTCTGTCAAGTCACACTCTACTTTGGTGGTTAATGGCTCATATGAAATTAGACACGCTTACCTAATATATTCATAGAAAAAAAATAAGTAAATGGTGATATCAAACTCATTTCTGCTCCCTGACATGCCACAAGTGCTTGTTCATAAGCATCTAGAATTTGAAGATGTTATCTTCAACTACTAAAATTCTGTGTATCTTTTACAGAGGTAAAAACACTGAAAGCTAACAGAGTCCTGACTCATTTTATTTCAGACTTGTGGTGATAAAATAATTAATTTGTTTATACTGATTTACTGCAAATGGAACACCAGTGTGCACTGGTAAAAAATGGTAAAAAAAAAAAAAACAATGCTAGCATCCCTGGGTAACATGAAGAACTAGCCATTGATAGAAAATAAAAGCAGATATCCTAAGCACACTGCGCTAAAACTTATCATGACATTCAAACATTCCAAGGTTTCGTTTTTATTCACAAAAACTGATGCCTTTCCTTTAAAGAATGTGGCTTCTAAAAAAACTTCATCTCAAACACAGCTTTAGGATCTACAGTGAGCATAATAAAAAAACGGAACAAGAAGAGGCTACAAAGTACGTGTATAAAACAAGCATGGAGAGAACAAACACAGCAGGAGAGGTATAAAGTGATCAAACCGGAATGGCGCGTATAATGATAAACAAGTAATACACAATAAATAAATCACTCCAGTGTGTGCTCAGACAACGGGATACCTGTAACTGTTGAGAGTCATCAAATAACAGTACGCCTGCAAAGTGAACTCACACCAGGAGAGCCATCTTGCTATCAGACCAAAGGAGACATGCAGACTGAAAGGAACAGTATGAGTAAGAAAGAGTAAGAAAGAAACATATATCTTTTTTTTTTTTTTTAATCTCAATCAAAAAATCCATATTCACTGTCATATACAGTAAGTCTTACTTTCTTTACTTTTGCACTGGAGCTACAAATACAAAATTACCATTTGTATTTAAATGACTGTTTTAAAATAGCACAAAAATCCACTATCTGACTCGTGGAAGAAATGTGGAGGACAGGGATTTATTATTATTCCAACGACTAAAAAGATTCAGTAGTTTTCTGACTTGGGAATGTCTTCTCTATTTAAAAACTTCTTATGCCTTATTAAGTCTGAGAGAAAAAAATTTTTGTCATAAAATGGAGATCAAGATGGATGCAGGTGAAGTAAAATATGTTTAATAGAAGGTCAGACAGACAAATCCAAAACTTAATTCAAAATCAGACCAGGATAAAGGTAAAGGTCAGGTGATCAGCATACCACAATAGAAGGGGTAATCCAAAGTACAGGAACAAGGTAACAAAACCAGGATCTAGTAATATTAAATGAAACACTCTACAAATTTAGATGGGAAATTATTTCTTCATGTTGGACACAGAAATACAGAAACACAAGGGTCTAAATAGACAAATTATTAAATTAAGGACTGAACTGAAAACAATCCATAAACATGGATAGAGACTTCTGATACATATAAAACCCCAAGCGAAATGTGTTGACAGGGTCACCGACAAGTCCTTCTTGTCACTAATCATCCATGTCTAATGAGAAATTTCTCCCATGATTTTGTGATGGTTATATATATGATTATATAAGGGGCATTGGTTGGTCAGTGGTAGGTTTCTCGCCTATCATGCGGAAGGCCCGGGATCGATCCCCAGCCACTGGATGCAGTGTCGGTTCCAAGCCTGGAAAAATGGGAGGGTTGCGTCAGGAAGGGCATGTGGCGTAAAACATTTGCCAAGTTGTTGTGCGGACCAGTTGGTCCGCTGTGGCGACCCCGAACAGGGAGCATCCGAAAGCAACTTCTTCTTCTTCTTCTTCTATATATATGATTATATAACAAAAACATATGCATTCATTTCTGTTCTTGTTCCCTCATGATGTTTTTGTCTGTTCTTTGTTCACTCATGATATTTTTATTTGTTTGTTGTTCCCTTGCCATGTTTTTGTCTGCTGTTTGTTCTTTTCTTTGTTTTTTTCTTTGTTCACTCATGATATTTTTTATTTGTTTGTTGCTCCCTTATCATGTTTTTGCCTGCTGTTTGTTCTCTTGTAATGTTTTTGTCTGTTGTTTGTTCCATCATGATGGTTTTGCCTGGTCTTTTTTTCCTTGTACTGTTTTTGTTTGTTCTTTATCCCTCCTGATTGTTCTTTGTTCCCTTGGCATGTTTTGTCTATTCTTTGTTCCCTCAATATTTTTGTCTGTTCTTTGTTCCCTCCTGATGTTTTTAGTCTATTATTTTTGTTCACTTATGATGTTTTTGCAATTGTTTGTGTTTTTTTGTGTTTTTTGTTTGTTTTTTTTCAGCCTTGAGCATTATCTAAGTGATCTTGATTGTGTCCTATGTGCATACACCTCAGTATAAAAGTCATTCTATTTTCAGCTTCTATTTGTTATAATCTTTTTGATTATTCTCTGGCTCCTAGACTCCTGATTCTATTTCAGTGTGTTGATCATCCAGAAAGTTTTTCCATATTAAATATACCCTTAATGTATATTCCAAAAATGATGGAAGCTATTAAAGAAATGTTCAGTCACCTGACCTTGCTGTGACATTTACCCTGTATAAATTCCAGAATCTAATCAGTTCTCCTCCTGATTGATCCACCATGAAAATGTCACACAAACCCTGCAAATATTCGACCACCTGTTATTAAGATATTGCATTTACAAACCAGAACATCTGTTATAGCTGATATGTTTCGCAGACATTCCACTATAGTTAAAGTTCCAATAACTTTAAAAGATTTCACAATGTAATGGGTTTATGTTAATACTACATGAATTAATCACACTTATTCTACATCATTTAATCTAGTAATTTGGAAAATTATTTAAATTAGGTTTAGAGAAAAAAAGCAACGAAATAATGTAATTGATTTCATGTAAACTATACATAATATTTTTTTCTTAAATTTGACTGATCCTGTTTTATCAGTGCAGCAACTACACTTCCTGTCATTAATTTGATTCTTTTCCTCCAATATCACTGTGACTCGCACTTTCTGAAAGCATAGCACAATTGCCAGCAGCACTTCAGGTTTTGGTTGGAGAAATCTGTGGCATCAAAAAAGCTCCCATGGCATCACATTCTGACTTTTTTCCCCAATCAGAAGGTGGTAATTCTCCCATATGACATGAATCCACCATTAGTCTTCAGCTCCAGTGACGTGAAGAGACCTAAAGTCAGACATGTTTCTCACAACGATGAAAGCTCAGTGGAGCTGAAACAAGCTGCTGTGCCTGATCAGGGGTTCATCCGGACCAGCTATTTTTAACTGGTACTGAGTTACATTCTTCACAACGTCCTTGGTGTTTACTATTTATGTTAGACATTTCACTCAATATATATTTACCCAAGCAGAAATCCTTCACCATATTTATTTCTTTTTCTTGGCTAATTATCTTTGCTAAGGCTAAATCAACTGTAGAAGTGTTTTAAAAACTAAGGTTTAAAACTTTTTATATATGATCCACTAATCTTTACCAGTCTGTCAAATTTCCTAACTCAGCATTTCTTAACCTTGAGGTTGCAGGAAAACTTTTATTTTAAATGAGTGTATAAAATACTCACCCAATGGCAATCTACTACTGACTGGAAGAAGTCACATAGAATTAGCAATTTGCGCTTTATAGTCATCATAGCTGGAATGCTGATTAGACATGGACATGGATTTCATGTCAAAAACAAGTAAAAGTATAGAGCCATAGACTCACAGCTTCTTTTCCTCAGTCCTGCTCACATTTGACTGAACTGCCTCACAACAGTGCCCCACTGAGAGAATAATCCAGCCTGGGTTCGATTCAGGGGCAAGTGCCCAACACAACCACTGATGGGTTAACTCTCAGTGCCAGTCCAAGCCCAGATAAAATGAGAGGATTACATCAGGAATGGCATCCATCGTAAATCCTGTGCCAAAGTCAAATATGTGGATTGAATGATCTGCTGTGGTAACCTTGAGGAGGGAGCAGCTAAAGGATGGCAACAACATATAGTACTAATCATAATCTGTCTAACATTTTGGGGGGAAGGTCACAAGGAATTTTCATTCTTAAAATTGGGTCAAACTTGCAAAAAGGTTCAATTCGATATTCTAACTGAATATATTCTAGTTATAAAATATTATGCCATTATTATGATCTTTCTTTGTCCTGTTAGCTTTATATCTGACTGTACAGATGCAAGTAAAAGAATCTCACTCATATGCCTCATACATCTGTACCTGTATCTGTTTAGAATGCATTATCTGTAAGCCCCTATGTACTAGAAGTTACCAAATGTTTTCATATTTGAAAACGTCCCTAATACAAAGAGACTTGCCGTAACTTGACCTCACTTAATTGCCAGAACAGAACAGCAATTTCAATTATTTCTACATGTTTCGTGTGGCTTTTATTATTTCTATAGACACATAGACACCCACTTTTGAGCTGTAGCACCATGCTGGCACAAAGTGAATAATGGAATCATGTATCTAGATCTATAATTATTCATTTTAACCTGGAATAGTCATCTCAATTAATATAGTAAAGTAATGAAATTTGCACCGGTTTTGTTGTGTCCATATTCTGCATTGGATTTCATTGTCATGTCACACTCCACAGTGGTAGTTAATGGCTCATATTAAACTAGACACCCAGGACTTTTTGGAGTTCATAAATATTTCTGTTTTTACCTAGCCTACTGGGGGTGTTACGGGTGGAGGCCCTGTGTTGGGCCACTAGGGGGGGTTTTTTCCGCCAGGGGGTTGTGTCATGCCTGTGTTTATGTTTACGTCTATGTCATGTGTCTTGCTTTAGCCCTGCCTAGTCCTATTGTTTCCTGATTGCTGTACACCTGTTCCTAATGTTGCTTGTGATTAGTCTTTGTATTTATAGTGGCCTTTTGCCAGGGTTCGGGGCTGGTCGTCGTCTTTATGTAGCGTCTACGTGTTGTGTCGGTCTTGTGCTTATGTCTGTTTGTTTTAAGTTCAATAAACCCCTGTCTTTTGTCTATCTCTGCGCTGGGTCTGTTTCCTTCATGCTATGGACACCGGAAACATGACAGGGGGCAATATATTCATAGAAAATTTCCAAAAGTTTACAAAAGTTTTTAGAGTAAACGTTGATATCAAACCCATTTAATCTAGCCATGGGGGTCACAGTCCAGTGACTTCTGTGCCGGTCCCAAGCCCGGATAAATAGAGAGGGTTGCGTCAGGAAGGGCATCCGGCGTAAAACATTGCCAAATTCAACCATGCGAATCGTCAGTACGAATTTCATACCGGATCGGTCGAGGCCCGGGTTAACAACGACCGCCATCGGCGCCGTTGACCTACAGGGCGCCGGTGGAAATTGGGCTACTGTTGGTCGAAGAAGTAGAGGAGGGAGGAGAGTGCACAGACAGAGAGAGAAGAGGAAAGGTAAGAGTGTAGGACTGAGAATAGGAACTCTGAATGTTGGTACTATGACAGGAAAAGGTAGAGAGCTGGCTGATGTGATGGAGAGAAGGAAGGTGGATATACTGTGTGTACAGGAGACCAGGTGGAAGGGTAGCAAGGCTCGTAGTATAGGAGCAGGATTCAAGCTGTTTTATTATGGTGTGGATAGTAAGAGAAATGGGGTAGGTGTGGTCCTGAAGGAGGAGTTTGTGAGGAATGTTCTGGAGGTGAAGAGAGTGTCAGACAGGGTGATGAGTCTGAAGTTAGAGATTGAAGGGGTTATGTTGAATGTGGTTAGTGGTTATGCCCCACAGGTAGGTTGTGAGTTAGAGGAGAAAGAGAGATTCTGGAGTGAATTAGATGAGGTGATGGAGAGTATTCCCACGGGTGAGAGAGTGGTGATAGGAGCGGATTTTAATGGACATGTTGGCGAGGGGAACACAGGTGATGAGGAGGTGATGGGCAAGTTTGGAGTTAAGGAAAGGAACCTGGAAGGACAGATGGTAGTGGACTTTGCTAAGAGGATGGACATGGGTGTGGTTAACACTTATTTTCAGAAGAGGGAGGAGCATAGAGTGACTTACAAGAGTGGAGGTAGGAGCACACAGGTAGACTACATTCTATGTAGAAGAGGCAATCTGAAAGAGATTAGTGACTGTAAAGTGGTAGTGGGAGAGAGTGTAGCCAGACAGCATAGGATGGTGGTGGGTAGGATGACTTTGATGGTCTGTAAGACGAAGAGGTCAAAGATAGAGAAGAAAACCAAGTGGTGGAAGCTGAAAAAGGAGGAATGTTGTGAGGAATTTAGACAGAAGTTGAGGCAGGCTCTGGGTGGTCAGGTAGTGCTGCCAGATGACTGGGAAACTACAGCAGAAGCGATCAGGGAGACAGGGAGAAAGGTGCTGGGTGTGTCATCTGGAAGGAGGAAAGAAGATAAGGAGACTTGGTGGTGGAATGAGGAAGTTCAGGATAGTATCCAGAGGAAAAGGTTAGCCAAGAAGAAGTGGGACATGGACAGGACTGAAGAGAATAGACAGGAATACAAGGAGTTACAGCGCAGAGTGAAGAGGGAGGTGTCTAAGGCCAAGCAGAAGGCATATGAAGAGTTGTACACTAGGTTAGACACTAGAGAAGGAGAGAAGGACTTGTACAGGTTAGCTAGGCAGAGGGATCGAGATGGGAAGGATGTGCAGCAAGTTAGAGTTATTAAGGATAGAGATGGAAGGGTGCTCACAAGTGAGGAGAGTGTACAGAGGAGATGGAAGGAATACTTTGAGGAGCTGATGAATGAGGAAAATGAGAGGGAAAAAAGAGTAGAAGGGGTGAACTCTGTGGAACAGAAAGTAGATAAGATTAGAAAGGATGAAGTCAGGAAGGCTTTGAAGAGGATGAAAAGTGGGAAGGCAGTTGGTCCTGATGACATCCCGGTGGAGGTCTGGAAGTGTCTGGGAGAGGCAGCAGTGGAATTTTTAGCTAATTTGTTCAACAGGGTTTTAGAGAGTGAGAGGATGCCTGAGGAATGGAGAAGAAGTGTGTTAGTGCCGATCTTTAAGAATAAGGGTGACGTGCAGAGTTGCAGTAACTATAGGGGGATAAAATTGATGAGCCATACAATGAAGGTATG
>JAUCMX010000022.1:9228758-9266258 GCA_033459395.1 Hemibagrus guttatus | reverse complement strand
ATACACACTCAGTCTGCATCGAAATGGGCCGTAACACAAAAGCTACTAGCTCGGCAGTACGGGTACAGCATGGTAAAGCAATTACAAAGGAATAAAACCCAACCACGCTCCATAAAGCAAGAAAAGAACTTCACAAGAGAGGAGCATCAATCACAGCAGCAGAGAGCAAGCATCCCCTTCCCAAAAATACACAATGACATACGGCATTCGATGCCATATGCCATAATGCTAGAAATATGGATCAGAATCAAGCACTAACACTCCGGATGTCAATATATGACAGATTCTGGAAGACACACAACACCTATACAATACAACAAGCAATCACATGGTAGCATTTCCTCCTCAAATCTTTAATGTTGTTACTGAGGCTTCCAGTTTGTTTCCTTCCTTTCATTTTATGCACTTCCTGTTTACTACAAATCATGTATCATGTAATCAGTCTCATCTTGTTAGCATGCATACTTGTGTATTAGCTAGGGAAAACCCTTGGTGAGATTTTGACATTTTCTATTATATTCAGTATACAGGCTCTGCTGAACTGAACTGTGCTTCTCTTTGTATGTAAATTCACTTTGCACAAAAATCCCATGTTAAAATGCCATGCAGCGCAGGTGCATAGTGAACAATTTTGACAGCTGGTATCTGATTAAACCGTGGCTTCTGAGACACCAGTCCATTGCAAAGCACCATGCACACAAAATCATTTACATCTATGGCCAATTCAGCCTGTTGTTTTTGGACCTTGGAGACAAAAACAGGAAAAACAGAAAACCCACAAAAAACTGCACACTAACCAAAGACTTGAGACCCTGAAGCTACTGTATGAAACAGCAATGCTACTTGATCCACTACTGCACGGTTCCTCAAAGAATGTTACAAGAAGAAAAACCAAACCTCAATTCCAAACCAAAATTCAGCCATAGAGACATTTTCTCAGTCTGTCACACTTATAGCTCTTAGTATGCATGTGTGTATGTATTTATACTGCAGTTGTGCTTGCCTGGTTCCTTTTACGCATGAGTAATGCATTTCCTGATAAGCTAAAGCTAAACCTGGCTATGAATTCTGATCATGTTTTGGAAATGTCTGAATAAACAGACTCTGGTTTTCAACCGTACCAATTTTATACACATTACTTACATTTTTAAATATTTATGTTTCCATAATGTGATCAAATAAATATGCTTTTATAAAGTTACTTCCACAAAAAAATATATATTATATGCAGTCCTAACCAATAGAATAAAACACCAAATGCAGTGAGGGGTAGAAATTGTTATTTTCCCCAGCTTGAGGTCTTAGATGCCTGCCAGGCACATTCATTGATTTGTGACAACAACTAGCCAGTGAAGAGTACACAAAAACCTGAGCATCATACTACACCAGATTTAAAAACAAGACAGAGAATCTGTGTATATTTCTAATCCTTTAAAATTTGTCATTATTTCGTTATGTTGTTTTTCTAAAAGTAGATTAGATATAAATATAGGATTGGGGCTTCTTTTGATGAGGATTTTTTGTTTTTTTTTTCACTTTGGGAAGTTAGCAGATATTAAGATGATAGAATCACAATTCTAGCTAAGATACATGCAACATGAAATATATTTTACAACTTTATATAGACCATGTGAAGGGTTTTCCCAAGCTATTTCCCACTATTGATAAAAGGAATATACACCAATTAGCCATAACATTAAAACCACGGTGGCTTAGTGGTTAGCATGTTTGCCTCACACCTCCAACGTCCTGGGTTTGAGTCTTGTCCTGCTCACTGTGTGTGGAGTTTGCATGTTCTCCCTGTGCTTGGTGGGTGTGCTCTGGTTTCCTCCCACAGTCCAAAGATGTGCTTTGAGGCTGAATGGAGTCTCTAAATTACCATGGTGTGTGAATGAGTGTGTGTGTGCCATGTGATGGGTTGGCACTCTGTCCAGGGTGTATCCTGCCTTGATGCCTGAGATAGGCGCAGGCTCCCTGTGACCTGAGAATAGATCAGATAAGCGGTACAGACAATGGAATGGAATTAAAACCACCTGCCTAATATTTTATATATATATATAGGCATAAACTCCACAAAACCCCTGAAAGTGTGCTGTGGTGTCTGGCACCAAGATGTTAGCATAAGATTCTTTAAGCTATGTAAATTGTGAGGTGGGGCCTCCACTGATCAGCCTTCACCGAGCATGAAATTTGAAGTCAACACCCTTGATCTCTTGTATTTCAAATCATTCGTGAACAACTTTTTGCAACGTTATTCTGCTGAAAGAGGCCACTTCCATTAGGGATTACTGTTGCCTTGAAGGGTTGTACTTGGTCTGCAACAATGTTTGGATAGGTGGTATGTGTCATAGTAACATCTACATTAATGCCAGAATCCAAGGTTTTCCAGTAGAACATTGCCCAGAGCATCTGACTGCCTCCACCAGCTTGCCTTCTTCTTATCCTGGTGCCGTCTCATTCACCAGGTAAGTGATGCACACACACCTGGCTTTTCACATGATGTACAAGAAAACTTAGTTAATTATTCTAATTTTTTTGCCTCTTTAGAGATGCTTTGACCTAGTCATCTAGCCAATCACAATTGGACCATGGACCTTGTTAAAATGTCTCTCAGGTCCTTACCCTTGCCCTTTTTTCCTGCTTCCAACACATCAACTACAAAACCTAACCATTCACTTGCTGCATAGTACAGTACATCACACCCTGTGACACATGCCACTGTAATGAGATAATCAATGTTACTCATGTCACCTGTCAGTATCTTTAAAGTTATGGCTGATGTTGTATAGTGGTGTATTATAAGAACATGTTGTGTGACCACAAAGCTCCCTCAGTGTACTCTTTTACTTCTTTAACTCCATTACTCTGAAGTACTTAGTACCAAGAGGTGGAGAAAGTGTTAATATATTTAACTGAAAGTAGAACTAATGTGTTTAAATCCTAATTAAAATGATCCAAACAGTATATAAACAATGTACTCAACAGAAAATAAAACCAAAACAAGAAAATGTTTAACTGCTAAAATGTCCTATCAGAAGTAAAATATCATGGAAATAAACAATATTTTCTAATAGCTAGAATTTAGTAGCTACTGCAGTTGATGCTAGACTAATCCTACATGCGTTTTAAAATCGAATTGGAAAAAGTTCATGCCTTCTAGGGAGGTAGAGAAGATGGTGCATTTAACCACATATTTTCTTACTCTAGCATACTGAAATATTCCTCTGAGCTAGGGCCAGAGGCATTCATCCACAATTTCCACACTGCAGTCTGGTGGCATATCCATATTCACACACACAACACTACATAAGCTATAGCTTAAAACTGCAGTGTGTAGCATGAGGAGGTCATGGCAGATGACGAATTGGTGTGGTTCTTCATAGTGTCGGTGAATCTGATTAAAAGTTTCAACTGAAATGTATATAAAATGCACAGAAGCCTATCTGATTGATGTACAGAATATAATCATTGCTTAGATGAGAGAAGAAAATAGTTTCAGGATTTGTAATGAATATTTTGAAGGCTGAGATAAAAATGTAAGAAGTGTAAAATGCAAATATACACCAATCAGCCATAACATTATGAGCACTGAGAGGTGAAGTGAATAACACTGATTATCTCCTTGTCATGGCAGCTGTTAGTGGGTGGGATATATTAGGCAGCAAGTGACCATTTGGTCCTCAAAGTTGATGTGTTAGAAGGAAAAATGGGCAAGCGTAAGGATTTGAGTGGTCAGTATCTATCAAAAGTGGCCCAAGGAAGGAACAGTGGTGAACCAGTGAAGGAGTGAAAGCTGGCCCGTGTGGTTCGATCCAACAGACGAGCTACTGTTGCTCAAATTGCTGAAGAAGTTAATGTTGGTTCTGGTAGAAAGGTGTCAGGATACACAGTGTATCACAGTTTGTTGCGTATGGGGCTGTATAGCCGCAGACTAGTCAGGGGTCATGCACCGCTGAAAGCGGCAACAATGGGCACATGAGCATTAGAACTGGACCACAGAGCAGTGGAAGAAGGTGGCCTGGTCTGATGAATCACATTTTCTTTTACATCACCTGGAGGCGAATGTTTTTAATGACTTCAGCACATCTGCAGTCACAGGACATCGCTAGTTTCTGACACTGCTTTAGTGTGATCTTGCTCCACTTTTCTATTATGTAGTTGTATTATGTCCTTGTTTATACTGTATAGTGAAACCAAAGATGAATTTCCAACATGTGGACAATAAAAGTAACTAACAAACTAACTAAGTAGTTACTAAGTATAAGTCATAAATAAGTATTCAATAACAATATAATTCAAGCAAATTATATTGTAAAACTTTGGTATAGTAACAAAGTACAGCTATTTTCCATCCCTGCTAGTGATTCCATGATCTCTATATTATCATTTGAACTTGAAACCAATGCTCAAACACGCAAACACACTCATACAAAACAATAAAAAAAAGCAAAAGCCATCCATTTCTTTCCTAAGATTTACTGTGCCACATAGACATGAAAGCACTGTCCGAATACAAAGAAAACACAGTATCCGGAAGATACAAGGACACGAGTTGCATCCGAGCCCTTTCAGCAGACAGCATGAAAAATTCACTAGTCTTCTTGCTGTGTGGAGAGCTACACTCAAAACGGGAGTGAATAAATATAAAAACAAATAACAAAACGCAGTCACAAATCAGTGTTGACACAGAGAGGAAGAGAGTGCACGAGAGAGAGAGAGAGACCGAGAGAGAGAGAGAGAGCGAGAGAGAGAGAGAGAGAGAGAGAGAGAGAGAGAGAGGAATAATGAGATACAAACTGAAGATTGTGTGTATTTATGAGTCCCTGCAGTCCTTGTATCACACACATGCCCACACACGCAGCAAGGATCCCTCTGGTTGTTGTCACTGATGCAGGAGTAGCTCACCAGAAGCCTTGCTCTCTTCGGCGTTCACGGCACTGAGATCATCCGATAAACACAAAGCAACAGGGAGAATAGCACAGACTTGAAACAAATTAAGTCATACAATACGCTCATGTCTATTTCTGACTGAATTAAGCTTTAGCAGCCAACTCTCCAAATATGAAAAAAATTGTGACATTCCATTCAGAGCAAAACAACCTTCTATTTCAGCCATTAGGTCATTCTGACCTAAAAGTAAGATGCACAGAGCTTAGTAAATGTGATTTGGATATTTCATGATGTACTTTCCAATTTTATTTCCACACAAGAGCTCACCAGGACCTACACTATTAAACAGTGAATATAACATGATGTTAAAAGTTAGACAGCTGCCTACAACATGGTCAGAATCCAAAAGTGAGGGCAATTACTAACTTCTCTCTAGTGGGGTCTGTGAAAAATTGTTGAAGATGTACAGCTTTTCCCTTCAATGTCCCCATTAAAAGTATATGCACCCTAAACATGCGGCTACATTGCCTAGCATTCTGAATTGACAAGCAACGTAATTGACAGGCAAGTACAGGTGCCTCCTGATGGAGGTTCTCTTAATTTACAGATTCTGCAGAACCACAGATACAAGATTCTTTCTTCCAAGCACATATTTTATGGATAGCCGCTGAAATGGAAGAGTGAATGTATAAAATATTATGTTGTATTAAGAAACAGGAACTACTTGAAATTGGCTGAACCTAGCTTTAAGCAAAACTCCATCCTATCATGAACAAGAAATATTTTTATATGAAAATATTTGTGTACATTTAGTGCTGTACTTTTGTTATGTCTGTGAGAATTTCATCTTAACACAATCAAGATGACATTGTTGGAAAACTATTGGAAAACTTCAAATGTTTGAGATATTGGTCAATTGTTTCCCAACAAATGATGAACTCCAGTTTCCAGAATGCAAGTTAGCAAAACACTCGCTAGTTAGCTATCTACGTTGATGGTGGTATTATCATGCAAGCTGAAGCTTTGGAACTGTTGAGCAAAGAGCACAGATAAAAAGGTACTAAAGTGCTGCTGCATCAGTCCCTTTGAGTTTAATCAAGGGGTTAATGCTGCATTCGAGTCAGTCAGAACTACCGTAGAGTCAATGTTATAGACTCAAACAAGCTAATGATGGTATGATGGCTGATCTAAATTAAACATCTATATATACAAATGAATTCATTTTAAAGGTAAATGGTGCTTTTTTGCTTTCTGATGCTGAGAGCAGTCTTGTTGCTTTGACATTACTCGCTGAATTCTGTCTGAAGGACACTGTCCCAAGTTCCCAAGCAGGAATTCTGTGTTGAGTCCATCCATCCATCCTGCATTCTTTGTTTCTTTGTTTTGAGTCAAAGGACACACATTGTGACTTATGATCCATAGGTGAATGCAGGATGAATCCCACTGGCACCTGGATAGCATTGTGGGTAATGTAGGAAATTGTTCATCAACATGTTGATGAAACCAAAATATCAAATCAGAATTCCATTACATTAAATAAATATTGGATGCCACAGAATATCCCATATTATATCCTTTTGAAACTATAGATTAGTCAACCGTAACACATTGTCCTCTAGTGATGACATCACAGAGTGACCAAAGAGAAATAGACCTTGGCCCAGCTTGGGTATTGGCTGTGACTATGATGATGTCCTTGCTGGGCGGAAATGTAGAAAAATGAGACCATTAGAAAAGATAAGGGAAGACAGATGAAGATGAATAACAGCGAGGAAGAGAGAGAGAGAGATGATCCCATGATGAGGTTTGATAGAGAACAGAGCAGTCAGAGACAGTCGGCTATTCCCTTGATTAATTAGGCTTCATAAAGGCTGGTATGACCTGTGGAATTTTGATTAAGCCAACACATCCACTGTCTGACTCACTGTTGCTATACTGACAGCAGTGGCTGTGTGTGGGTTTGTGTGTGAATCATTGATGAGGGGTGTGTGTGAAAAGCATCATCCAAACTGACAAGGTACTTTCTCTCCTCTACACTTCACACTGTCACTGGAGTGCACAGGGTATCTCCTTGTGAAACAACATCTCTACGTTGTCGTCCTTCAAAACAGTGCCTAACAACAGTGTTTCTACCAATAAAAACCCACATACAAAAAGTATCTTACATGCAATCTAGTCATCATGTCAATAAAAATAGTCCAAATTCATACTTAGTATGGTAATCACTTTATGAAACTGCTTTGTGATAACCATAACATTCATTTTTTTTATATATCCAAGGTCTTTGGTGTTATTACCTGTTAACAAATCGACAAGAAGTTTAGTTTTGTCTTTTGTGGAACCAAGAACAGTAACACTAATGGTCGTAAGTAAAAATGCACAGGATGCCAGATAAAAGCTGAGGCTGGTTTCTTCCCAGACCAAGCTGTAGATTCATGTCACTGAAAGTCACATCAAGTGATTAAACTTGGTAAAATGACTTTTAGATTCCATGTGAATTTGGGGGAATTTAATTAATCCACCAGAGACTGAGATAATGTAAGTTAAAGGGAAAAACAACAATGACAACGGCAACAATAAGAACAACAGTACTAAGCGTAATAAACATGAATAATTATTTGACCAGTGAAAAATCATTGAGTTTTTTTTATAATTTCTTTAGAAAAAATACTAGAAGTACATAGACTAAGCACACATCATCCAATAAAAGTACAATTTACATAAAGAGACAAATGCAGATGTTTAGATTTTGTGGTTTAAATAAAAGAGCTGGATAACAGCTAGGGCAGCTTCATTGTTTATGCTGCTTGCTATTCAGAAGAGGCACTGCAAGATTACAGACTTGAAAACTTGACTTGCAATAGCAATCATGAGTGGTGCTGTCTTCAATATGTCTTTAAGTATGCATGGTTCTCTTTATTTGTGTATTAGTTTAATGTCTATGATGCAATTCCATGCAGAAGGCATGTAGAGGTAGTGGGTAGGTAGGTAGTAATTTTTTTTTTTTTTGGGCAACCATTTTCACATATCTACTCAAGCAGTGTCCAGTGTGTGTGTGTGTGTGTGTATGTGTGTGTGTGTGTGTGTGTGTGTAACATTTTAGTCTTAAACAATTTATTGACCAATATAATGCCAGTCAATCATTATACTTTAAGATGGCCTTTAGCTTTGTGGTGCTTGACCTGTTCTCTCAAGATTGACATACAAAACGTAGCCGAGGAGTGTGCCAACTAAACAATCTTACTGCTTGCTTAATAGTCTCGAATCAATAAGCAGACTTGGTTCCTGTCACTTTGCTTTCAGAGGTTTTAATGGTTCTGCGCTCTGACAGAGCTCTAATAAGTACCAGGACCTTAATAAGATCCTCTCAGTATAAACATTGATTGCTCTCCTAACAATCCCAGTCTGAAACACATCAGACACACTCACTGGTTACTTCATATATTCATGCAATTGTCTTGGTAAAACTGACTTGATTGCTGGTGGTAGACTGACAGGTTTGAGTATTTCAAAAACAGCTGATCTGCTGAGGTTTTCAATAAACATCAAATGAGCAGCAGCTCTGCAGACTTCAAATGGTCAGACAGGTTTGCACTGACAGAAGGGCTATGGTAACTCAAATATCAACTCTTCTGTAGCAAAGCAGGTCAGGATTACACATCAAACCATGAGCCAGAGAGCCTTTGCCCCACAAAGGCAACATCAGATTCTAGTCAGAAAAGAATTAGATGCTACAGGAATACAGCAATATTTCTGTGCACATTAACTCTTGACTTATATCTGTATGGCTATATGCATTGTTCATGGTTATATGCAAGTGCTTAGTGATTGTGGAACTAATCTTTTGTGTGGTGCTGTATTTTTTTTTATTCCTGTGTAAAGTTAGATACTCTACAGGCACTCTGCTCTGTAGTAGCCGAATCATGCTGGCATTATTATTATTGGCATATGGGTAATGCCCATAAGTGTTACCTAAAGTGAAAATAGACCAAAATATCAACACAGTATTTTCTTATTAATTAAATGTCATATGTCATTGGGAAAAAAGGTGGGGAGGGGTATGAAGTGGCAGTAATGGTGGCTTAGCTGGTTTACGTTTGCATTGCACCTCCAGGGCTGGGGATTCGATGCAAAGTTTGATGGTTCTTCCTGCGCTTCTGGGGTTTCCTCTGGGTACTCCGGTTTCCTCCCTCAGTCTAAAGACATGTGGAGTAGGCTGATTGGCAGCTCTAATTTGTCAGTGCATGTGTGATTGTGCCTTGTGAAGTCCCTTGGTATAGGATCCAGGATTCTCACAAAGCTGTACAGGATAAGTGGTATAGCAAATGGATGGATGGCTGGATGGATGGATAGACATCAAGGAATATCATATATTCAGTCACTCAGGGTGATTTCTTCCTAGATACTGTTCGTATTGTTCTACAAACCTCATATCATCTAATTGGTAACCTGACACTGGATCAGTGACTGTAAATAATATTTTAGCGTAAGAAGCATTTTAATGTAAACCAAATCACTCTCTGATTGACTGGCAGTTAGTTCAATTACTGTAACTGGAGTAATTATGTATTTGAGATAATTAGTTATTTTAAAAAAAATAGGTAACTTGATGATGTTGTTACGGTGGGCAAGTTCTCTTGTAGGACCTCTAGGGGGCTTCCAGCAGGGGTTGTCTTGTCATGTTTGTTTTTGTTTATGTCTGCCATGTGCTCGTTCTCGCCCCGCCTTATCCTGATCCTAATATTCCCTGTGATTACTTCCCCTATTTATAGTGGTGTCTGTGCCCTTTCTGTTTGCTAGTCCTCGTTTGAAGTGGTGTGAGTAGTGTCGTGCATCTGTTCTATGTTCTATGTTTTTCATTGAATAAACCCCTGTCGTTGTCTACCCTCGTGTTGAGTCTGATTTCCCTCTCGCCGGACACTACCGGCCATAACAGAAGGACTAGCCAAAACCGTACAGACTCAACGCGGGGTAGTTTCGCAAGGATTTTTTTTCCCTGCTTCGGCGGTTTCCAGCACGATTTTTTTTCTTTTTCTCCGACACCTGCTTCGCGTCTGTTTCCGTGGGGGGCGTGGCTCCACTCCTGTTTCTCCATGGAAAACGCCGCCCCCATTTTTTGTCAGCGGAAGAGATTTCTGGCCTGAATTTTTTTTTTTCCTCTGGCACTCGCTCCGCGTCTGTTCTCCTGGGGGGGTGTGGCTCCACTTCTGGTTCTCCGTGGAGGACGCCGCCCCCATTTTATCGTCAGCGGAGGAGACTTCCGGCCTGAAATTTTTGTTTTTTTTTCCTCCGGCACTCGCTCCGCGTCTGTTCTCCTGGGGGGGCGTGGCTCCACTTCTGGTTCTCCGTGGAGGACGCCGCCCCCATTTTATCATCAGCGGAGGAGACTTCCGGCCTGAAATTTATTTATTTTTTTTCCCTCCAGCACTCACTCCGCGTCTGTTCCCCTGGGGGGGCGTGGCTCCACTTCTGGTTCTCCGTGGAGGACGCCACCTCCATTTCTTCGTCAGCGGAGGAGATTTCCGGCCTGGAACCTTTTTTCTCCCTTTCCCTCCTCCTTAGCACCTGGGTTCCTCCCTCCCTCCCTTTGGGGGTTTTCGGCCCAGCCGGGCTGAGGTCGTCGCTCGGCCCTACTACGCGTCGGGGACGTCGCTTGGCTCTGCTGCTCGGCGGTGGATGTCGCTCGGCTCTGCTGCTCGGCGGTGGATGTCGCTCAGCCCTCCTGCTCGGCGGTGGACGTCGCTCGGTGCTTCTGCTTGGCTGTGGACGTCTTTTGGGACCCTCTGGCCTTACTGCCATGCCCGTCGCTCCCCCCCACTTACCTCGCCGTGGTCCTCGCTCCCTTCACCTGCCTCGCCTTGCTCCTCACTCCCCCCACTTGCCTCGCCTGGTCCCTCGCCCCCCCCCCCCCCCGTCCCGTGTTGCCTCTCCGTTTTCCTCACTCCTCTCCAGGTTTTGCTGGACCGAAGACTCTTTTGGGACTATGGGGAGAGGTTGGTGCGTCGGGAGCCGCGCCGTGGGGGGGGGGGTACTGTTACGATGGGCAAGTTCTCTTGTAAGACTACTAGGGGGCTTCCAGCAGGGGTTGTCTTGTGTTCCTGCCTCTGTTCACCTGATCCTAATGTTCTCTGTGATTACTTCCCCTATTTATAGTGGTGTCTGTGCCCTTTCTGTTTGCTAGTCCTCGTTTGAAGTGGCATGAGTAGTGTCATGTGTCTGTTCTATGTTCTATGTTTTTCATTGAATAAACCCCTGTTGTTGTCTACCCTCGTGTTGAGTCTGTTCCATCTCGCCGGACACTACCGGCCATAACAGATGTAGAGAAGAACTGGATCCAGCATGACCATGAGACATATTTATATTCATCAGATTCTACATGTTCAATTCTAAATGATTACGGTTAGGGCAAGGAAGAGTTTTCAGTGTAATAATTACTTTTACTACATTTTTTAACTAAGGATAAAAAATCAGTACAAACATAATTGTACTCGATATAATTGGATTTCCCTGAGTAACAGAATTAATTATACATTTTTCATTTATTTTGAACCAAATAGATGAATAAATAAATAAACATTTAAATCTAGACACTAAAATGTTACAATGATGATAAAAGAACATTGCTCCATCATTAGTAGACATATAAAAATAAATTGAGCATTTTGCATTTTGAGACACTAACATCTCCTCCACACATGCTGTGAGCGAATGAATCCACGCCGATGCAGTCTATTCCAATTTTTAATCAGAAAAGACGAAGACGAGAGCCAACATAGCCATCGGTTCCAGTGCTGCACATTTTCAGACTTCTGAATGAAAATTAATATCTTATTACCCTGTTTATAATCAAATATTTATGAACTGCAGAGTCATAGCTGTTATTTTGTGAATATAGACATGAGAATGTTCTTAAAACTGGCTTGGGGTGTCACTAAAATTGAATGTTTAAGTTAATGATGGTACTGGCAGGAGGTTTAATAGTTAAGAGTAGATTCAAGGCAGCGGTAGGACACAGCAAAAGTGGTAAAAGTAGCAAAAATCATCTTAGTAAGTAAAATTGCTCTTTACTTTCTGTACATTGTACATTATTGACTCAAAATATAAACTCCATATAACTTTTCTTAAATTATAAAAATAAAAATACAAGAAAGATTCACAAAAGGAAAAAAACCCATCTGCCTCATATCACACGGATGGTAAATTTTGTTCCTTTCATCAAAGAACCAAGGAATATAGAAAACATTTGTTAAATAAAGTATAAAAATATGACAAGTCGTGCTGCTATAGGAAATAAATTAATGTAGATGTTTCAATAACAGCATGGTTCTTATCGCAGTTATTACACTTTCTAATCGATTAACAAATGACATCCCCTCCTTGAACCGCCACCTTATTGTGGTGGAGGGGTGTGAGTACCTGAATGACCCTAGGAGCCATCTTGTCGAGAGCCTAGTGCTCCTGGTAGGGTCTCCCAAGGCAAATGGGTCCTAGGTGGCGCCTCATGAATATAAGAAAATCCCCTCATGAATATAAGAAAATCAAGGACCGTTACGTCACCCGGATTGGTGTTACCGGGGCCCCACCCTGGAGCCAGACCTGGGGTTGGGGTGCACAGGCGAGCGCTTGGTGGCCGAGTCTTATGAGTCCCGGCCTTGGTGGCCTGCCTATGGGACCCGGCCGGGCACAGCCCAAAGGAGTGAAGTAGGCCCGCCTTCCTGTAGGCCCACCACCCGCAGTTAAGGAGCATAAGGGGTCAGTGCGATGTGGTTTGGGTAGCAGTCATGGTCAGTGGCCTCAACAACCCAAACCCTGGTCAACGAATCTGGCCCTTGGGACATGGAATGCCACCTCACTGGGGGAAGGATCCTGAGCTGGTGACGGAGGTTGAGCGGTACCAGCTAGAAATAGTCGGGCTCGCCTCCATGCACAGCCTGGGCTCTGGAACCCAACTCCTTTAGAGAGGTTGGACACTCTTCTACTCTGGAGTGCCCCATGGTGAGAGGTGGCAGGCTGGGGTGGGCTTGCTTACAGCCCCCCAGCTCAGCCGCCATGTGTTGGAGTTTTCCCCGGTAAACGAGAGGGTTGTTTCCCTGTGCCTTCATGTCGGGGATAGATGTCTCACTGTTGTTTTGGCTTATGGGCCGAACAGCAGTGTGGAGTACCCGACCTTCTTGGAGACCCTGCAAGGGGTGCTGTAAGTTGCTCCATAGTTGTATTGGGGGACTCCTATGCCCATGTGGGCAATGAAAGTGATACATGAAGGGGTGTGATTGGGAGGAACGCCCCGCCCCCCCAATCTGAACTCGAGTGGTGTTCTGTTGTTGGACATCTGTGCTAGTCACAGTTTGTCATAACAAACACCATGTTCAAGCATAAGGGTGCCCATCAGTACACTTGGTACCAGGACACCCCAGGCCGGAGGTCACAAACATATTCTGAGGATCTGTTGGGAACATCTTGCTGAACCCTCTGTTAGGGGGGTCTTCAACTCCTACCTCTAGAATAGTTTTAACCAGATCCTGAGGGAGGTTGGGGACATTTCTCCTCCTCCATTGTTGACGCAGCCATCCGGAGCTGTGGCCATAAGGTCTCTGGTGCCTGTCGTGGAAGCAATCCCCGAACCCAGTGGTGGACCCCAGAAGTAAGGGATGCTATCAACCTGAAGAAGGAGTCCTATTGAGCCTGGTTGGCTCGTGGGACCCCGGAGGCAGCTGATGCATACCAGCAGGCCAAGCGAGCTGCAGCCCGGGTGGTTGTGGAAGCAAAAACTCGGGTCTGGGAGTTTGCTGAGGCCATAGAGAAGGACTATCAGTTGGCCTTGGGGAAATTCTGGCATACCGTTTGGTGCTTCAGAAGGGACAAGCAGTTCTCTGCAAACACTGTTTACAGCGGAGGTGGAGAGTTGCTGACCTCAACTGGGGATGTTGTCAAACGGTGGAAGGAATACTTCAAAGATCTCCTCAATCCCACTGACATGCCTTCAATAGAAGATGCAAAGGATGAGGACTCAGAGGTAGATTCATCCGTCACCCAAGCTGAAGTCATTGAGGTAGTTCAGCAGCTCCTTGGTGGCAAGGCACCGGGGGTGGATGAGATTCGCCCTGAGTACCTTAAATCTCTGGATGTTTTGGGGATGTCTTGGCTGACACATCTCTGCAACATAGTGTGGCAGTCAGGGACAGTACCTCTGGATTGGGTTACCAGGATGGTGGTCCCTCTTTTTAAGAAAGGGGACTGGAGGGTGTGTTCCAACTATAGGGGATCACACTCCTCAGCCTCCCAGAGAAAGTCTATTCCAGGGTACTGGAGAGGAGAGTCTGACCATTAGTCGACTCTCGGATTCAGGAGGAACAATGCGGTTTTCTTCCTAGTCGTGGAACACTGGACCAGCTCTGTGCCCTCCACTGGGTGCACAGGTGCAACCAGTCCACATGTGTTTTGAGGACTTGGAGAAGATATTCGACCGTTTCCCTCGTGACATTCTGTGGGAGGTGCTCTGGGAGTATGGGGTCCGTGGCCCTCTGTTAAGGGCTGTTCGGTCTCTGTATGACCGGAGAAGGAGCTTGGTCTGCATTGCCTGCTGTAAGTCAGACCGGTTCCCAGTGCATGTTGGACTCCAGCAGGGCTATCCTTTGTCACCGGTTCTGTTCATTACTTTTATGGACAGAATTTCTAGGTGCAGCGAAGGGCTGTAGGGAGTCCAGTTTGGGGACCACAGGATTTCATCTCTGCTTTATGCGGATGATGTTGTCCTGTTGGCTCCTTCGAGCCAGGACCTACAGCATGCACTGGGGCAGTTTGCAGCCGAGTGTGAAGCGGCTGGGATGAGGATCAGCACCTCCAAATCCGAGGCCATAGTTCTCGACCGGAAAAAGGTGGCTTGCCTCCTCCAGGCTGGAGGGGAGTTTCTCGCTCAAGTGGAGGAGTTTAATTATCTACAGGTCTTGTTTATGATTGAGGGAAGGATGGAGCGTGAGATTGACAGATGGATCGGTGCAGCATCAGCAGAAATGTGGAATATGTACTGGTCTGTTGTGGTGAAAAAGGAGCTGAGCCAAAAGGCGAAGCTCTCAATTTGCCAGTCAATATACGTTCCTACTCTCATCTATGGTCATGAGCTTTGGGTCATTACCAAAAGGACAAGATCCCGGATACAAGCGGCCAAAAAGGGTTTCTTCCATAGGGTGGCGGGGCACTCCATTAGAGATAGGATAAGGAGCTCTGTCACCCGGGAGGAGCTCGGAGTAGAGCTGCTGCTCCTCCACATCAAAAGGGGCTAGTTGAGGTGGCTTGGGGCTCTGTTTCGGATGCCTTCTGGATGTCTCCTTGGGGCATCCCTGCTTAGACTGCTGCCCCCACAACCTGGCTCCAGATAAGCGGAAGACAATGACATGACATGACAAATGACATGCTATATTTTTAAATTAATTTTTAACATTCGTTTTAGCATCTGCCATTCTTTATTTTTCTTTCTCCAAGTCACTTATACAAATTATAATAAATAAATAAAAGTACAGCTTGTCATGTCACTGAGAAACTGGAAAAAGTGGAAAGTCCTCTGTCCTGAAGACACTCCTATCGTGATAATCTCTGAGATTCCGTTCATAAATGTTAAATAAACGTCTCCTTATAGAACACTTCTTCACATCAATAATAACACATTTTCTTTGTGTAATAACATGTTTTTGATTTGTTTCTTACTGAGTAGATAACTCATAAAATCCCTGTGAACAAGATGTGACCACAAAAACAATGACATTTTGGAACTAGTACATTAACATAAACTTGTGATTTGGTTAACAAACTAATCTCTCAAACGTTAGCTAGTATGACAACAAATCGGTACATTTATGGAAAATTTTTCACCACAGAAAACTCTTAGAGGGACTGAAAAGTATAAGGGAAAGTACAAATACTTTTAATACTTCAATTAACTGCATTTTATTTCTTTTTTAATTCCCACCTCTGGAGCGAAGACTACACAGTAATTAGCTGACTCTGCATTTTGACAATATTTTTGTGTCTTCTCATTAATTTACTGATTACTTTAGAGAATAAAGCGGACAAGTATAAAGTCACTAAAACAGTGCCAGCATGAAGAATGTTCAGTTCCTGTGCTGCATCACACTGGGTTTGTTGTTGCATGCACACAGCATGAGCATCACAATAGCAAATCATATTCTCGGTTTCTCACATCGTTTAATCGTTTGCTCAGCTGCTTCGCATTCTGTATGAACTATGCACAATATGTTGATTTCTCCCAAAAAAGTGATCCTTACAGTGCCAGTAGAATGGTAAAGACTAAATCTATACCTTACATAAATACAGTATACACTTAATATAGCATATCAATCATCAAACTCATGTCCCAGATTCAGATCAGTTTTAGACGCCGCAATCCTCAGATCCTGATCAGGACCAGTCACAAGCAAACATCTGTTTCTGAAATCTCCATATGGCTAGCAAGCTGAAAGCTGTATTTCATTTAAGGGGAAAGTAATGCCTGAGATGCATTCTTTAGATATGAGTATAGCCTTTATTCATTTTCTATTTATATAAGAAAGAATGCTGTTTCTGCTGTTTTTTTCCATAATGCAGATATTATGACTATTAATGGGTGTACATCATTTGAGCTGAGTTGAGTGGGTGTTGCTCTTTGTTACTTTACTCACCATATATATCATATATACCATACAGAATAGTAAGCATACTAATGAACAGGATATAATTCTATAATATCACTAAAAGAATCAAATTTATCATATTGTGATAATTAATAGAGGTTTAACACAATACCACTATCTGTATCTGTATCTCTATATGTGTATATTCAGATTTAACCCAAAGGTTTGTTCTCTCATCTGGAAAAATCCCATCTGTAGAAATGCCAGCACTGTCAGCAGGCTCTGTGAATACTGTCTCTGACAGTTCCTCAACCTCAGCTACATTACTCGAATTCATAACTGCTCTTGACTATAGATGAGTAAGGAACAGTTTTTTCATTCCTTAAAATTTAGTTAATTTAGTTGGTTTTGTTCCCCAAAATTGAAACAAACTTGTAACATAAATCTATAAGGAAAAGCTATCAGGAATTCCCTGTTTACACAGTTGCACATTTTTTTATCATATAGTACAAAATTAAAAGGGAAAAGATTCATAATCACGCTATCCGGTGTCACCTAGATGAGGATGGGGTTGACACAGTTGAACATCCAATCCACAGATTTGATTTTGGCAAAGGTTTTATGCCAGAAATCCTTCCTGATGCAACCCTACCTTTTTACCCAGGCTTGGGACCAGCACCAGCTAACCCCTCAGTGGCTGGGTTGGTTCCATGCCTAGGAATTCAAACCTAGTCCATGGCAGTGAGATCACGGCATCATGCCGCTGGGCAACCAGGGATTGATAGAGATAAATGTATAAGTATAAAATATTTCTGCAAAGCTGCTTTGTGACTAGTGTTTGTCAGGAGTAGCTGGACAGTTCCCTGCCAGGCCCAGAGAGGGCGCTGGCAGGCGAATCTCGGAAGTCTGCTCGTGTGTCTGTGTGTTTCCCTGCCTATTGTTTTCTATCCTGTTGTGTCACCTGTTCCTAATTAACCTTAATGTGTAGCCCTATAAATAGGGATTCTGGTGTTCATGTCTTTGTTGGTCAATAGTGTTTAGCTGTCCCGTGGTTGTCATGTCATGTCATGTCATATCATGTCATGTCATTTCATGTCATGTCATGTCAAGTTTTGTTTAGGTCACCATGTGGTCACAACATTTTTGTGAGATCTCAGTCCCTACACACAGCTCTAGTCTCATGCAGCTCCCCTGTGAACCTTTTTGACAAGAAAAAAATTCTTCCTATGTATTTGTATTTGGTTATATTTCTATTTTGATCATGATGAGAGAAATACAATAATATATACTGAGTATGATTTAAGCACATTTAATTGCAATGACCTGAATGAATTAAAGCAAAAAAATATTTCTGCTAAAATCAATGCTACACATTGATTTTTGTAACGGTCTGATAGTGTACTGATGTATTGTTTTGTCTTTAATCAAGAAGCTCAGTTTATTTGCGAGCCTGAGCTACAGGAAAGCGGCAGGCCGACAGTCTGTAAGTGTGTCTCTGAGCACGTGTCAAAAGAAATAAATAAATAATATTTACAAAGTGACCTGACTGAGACAGAAAAGAGGCATCTGTTTGTGCGCACTCTCTATAATTAGCCAACCACTAAAAAGCGTCTCTTGATTTGGAGTCTGCACTCCGCGGCTTTGTTTCTCTCACCTCCTAGGGAGAGAGAAAGAGAGCAAGAGATATGGAGACAGCAAAACAAGAGCATTAGGAGGCAAAGAGAAACAGAAAGACAGATAGAAAGAAAACAGTGGGACGCCTTGTTTCTTCTCCAGCATGTATTTGGCAGGAAATGAAGTGGATCGGTTGAATTAAAACTTGTTGCTCTGCCATTCGTGAATCTTTTGGGCTTCATCTGGAGCTGTTTTTTCTGCTTGATGCCAGAGGGCAACATTAACATATGTTTTTCCTTTTTTTTGTTAATTCTACCTGCCTCTATTGCACTTCTCCATCCATCTTTTTTATCAGTTCCTTAGATCACCGGCTCTCTTACAAACACCATAAGAGCCAGCAGACTTGATTTCTGGATCGAGTGGAGATGGAAAAGTCTCCATGAATCTGACTGGCGATTGCTATTCAGTAATGAATGTAGGATGTTAATGGTTCAGTGAAGCCTGAAGCGGTTTTGTCTCACAGGATCCTGAATTACCATTTGGTGGATCAGTTCCCATAAAATGTGCGCATGTCCCATTTATCACAGCATGCACACATCTGTTGAAGCACACTAATTTATTTTTTTAGGCTTATGTGACTGAATAATATGAGAGTTATGAGAGACTTGTGTGAGTATGTTATTATCACTTTAGATGTTGCAAGTTTCATTACAGTATTAATGCACCCTTTTTATTCATACTCATGATAATCCTACTGTATGTGATCGTATGCTAATGGACAGACGACACAAAATTTAAGCAATTTGAACGTATTGCACAACTGATGATGGCAAGGACAGCAAAGCAGACAACAAACTGTGATCTGAAAAAAAAAAAAAAAATCAAGAGTACTAAGAGTGAAATCAAATATTCAGTGATGCTCCTGATCAATTATTAACATAATAGTTTACTTATTTAGGAACTGGTACTGGTATTAGCATGGACAAATACAAAAAACCATATACTCATATTTTTACTTGGCCTGAAAAACATGGTATTGATAGATTATATTACTTTATTATAGTCTGTTGGCTAATACAGTATGTATGCATATGGCCTTACTTCATTGCAAATGAATGCAATGCAAATTAATCAGACCTGCTCAGAGACAGCTCCTGCTGTGAGATACTCCACATTCAATTATAGTGTATGCGTGTGTGTGTGTGTGTGTGTGTGTGTGTGTGTGTGTGTGTGTGTGTTGGGGTGTGTGTGTGTGTGTGTGTGTGTGCGTGTGTGTGTGTGCATATATGTATGCTTGGCATCTAGCCCTGTGGCTATAGTGGTTTGAGCGCTCGAGGCATAAACAAGCCAAACACCTGACCACAATAACCACCACTGGTGTCATGTTCACATCTGCGCATGTTGCCTCAAAATGGCCTGGCTGCAGCTTTCTCCATTACTCACAAAGGAGGCCGAGCGCGACTGCAGAGTCGTTAATCCAACATGGCTGCCACATAGGGAGCTGTGGTTATAGCAGAGGACCTGGGAGTTTTATTGAAATAGAGCCATTGGTGAATGTCCAGACTTGCCCTGAAGGGGGTGATCTTATCTGACACAACATCTGGAAGGGTTGAGGAAATGAATAACACATACGCACACTTACACCTGTTAATGAGTATTCACTTTCCCTGGAGCAGGAACAGAATACTGACACCCCTGATAATGATATCTATGTTATGCGCAAGTGTGTGTGTGTGTGTGTGTGTGTGTGTGTGTGTGTGTGTGTGTGAGACACACACAGATAGAATGCATATTGATATACCACTTATGGTAAAATAATAAAAAAAAAACTTATTATGAACATACTGTATGCAAAGACAACCCAGAATGAACAGAACAAGCTAATAAACATTAAAGTAGGCACTTCTGACCTTTATAATGTCAGTAAAGCTTTAAAATCTTTACTGTAGCCTCACTATTTCTACGTTAGCACTTCAGGCCTTTCTGCAGTACATTACCACATCAAACCATGTTACAGCAGCCTTCGGATCAAAGTAGAGCTAATTAGTAGAGACCTACTGCGCAAAACATCATTATTAGTGCAGAAAAAGAGGCATCGCTACAGCTTCTTCACACTATAACACACATACACACGCACATACAGTATACTATATCATAAGAGCTTTCTGGTACAGTCAAAATAAATAATGTCAACTTCCATGTAACTAATTCCAGATATCTACAACATTATGAAACAATTTTCAGTTTTGAAATTTGGTTCAAAAATATATTGTTTTATTATTAAGTATTATTAATATTTTCCCTTGATCATTCATATATATATATATATATATATATATATATATATATATATATATATATATATATATAATTATATATACTCTTCTTTCATTCATTTTATAGTCTCAAAACCTTCTCCCCTCAGCCAACATATTAGCAAACATGCCAATATCCAGAGATAATCACCCAGCATTTCTAAATACTAATAATATGAGCTGCTTTGCCAAGAAGCACTGGTAACCATGAACAGGGTGGTGTTGGACACCAAAATTAGCAAAATGTCTTATTTGTAAATCAGTAGATATAATTGTAAACTGGTAAAGCTTGGCTCAGGAATATAGCACTAATTTATGAGCTGAAAATTTATTGTAAACTAGTGAATCTGACCAAATGATGAACTAAACAAATGATGATCCAGTTGTTGGATAATCTAACAGTATAATTTTTTTTTTTTTTACAAATGAACTAATTTGTAAATATTTGAGTAATTAGAGCTAACTTCAGAGTTAGCAAGGCAAGTAAGATGATACTATGGAAAGGTAGGTAGCTAGATAGATTAGTCTTTCCTTATTTTATATTAATGAAAGTCATGAAGACAAATATGAACATACTGCCAATTATGACAAAGAAAACTGCAGTCTATAACAAGATGTATAGTTGTTTAGCCTGTGCCAGCTTTAGCATCGCTAAGCTGTATTACAGGGTGATTTAATGTACTTAGTGTGCTTTCACTGTGTAGTTGTTTTCTTCTTTCTGTGTGCTTTCTTTTAAGGAGTTTTGTGGGACTGGCTAAATGCAAATCAGCACACATTGAACACACATAAAGAAACTCTTCTAAAACGTTTGTAAATCTGGTGGGAATTTGTAGTTTGTTTGCTTTTAGATTTGAACTACACAGAACTTTATGAAAAGATGATAAATGAGGTCCAGTCTGTCTTAAGAGGGATAGAGCATTTCATTTCCAATAGGAATGTATTAAAGTTGCTCCTTTTTTGTGGATCTGAAATGTTAGCCATCTGTCTGTTAGACATATGGTACATTTCACAGGTTCTAGAACATTATTATATTGTGCCCTAAGAAGCCACATTTTTTCTTGCATGGTTAATATTACACAAACACACAATGGAGCACTGCTGCTAACCTTCTTCCTGTTTATGATGTGCACATTATAGGCTGATTAATATTTGAAAGTGTTCAAATGCTAAATATTTGAATGATTTTGTTGAAAGGATTTTATAGTTCCCCTGTCACCTACCAAACACACCAAATAGTCTCCCAAAGCACTAGTTCTACTGCACCGAGTAGTATTAAATGCACTGTGTGGTAAATCTGGCTTGTGTAAAAGGTGCTCCGAGCAGAAAGAGCTTTTTTATGGCTTTGTGGAGTTTGTCCAGCGCATCACTCTGGTGATAAGAAAACCTTGCCTGAGGACTCGAATAGACTAGGTGCCACTGTGTGTGAGTCAATGCACACATGTCTGCTATGCTTTTCAACATTGACCTCTCCCAGCCCAAGGATTGCTCTTTTTTTCCCCTCTATCTGAGTATTGATCACAGCAGATGTCCGTCAATCAATCTTATCAGCTCTGAGCATGCTCAGTTTGTGCGTCACGGACAGGCCTGAGGGATTCAATATGGCATCGCAGGTCCTGAGTGAAGGATCAGATATACAATCACAAGACCTAGGGAGAAAAATTATGACTGTGTGGGTGTGTGAGAGTGATACAGAGAGGTAGAGAGAGGTATCTAAAGAAACAGTTGGAAAGTGAGAAACTGCGTCAAGTTCAGAAAAGAGTAGAAGAGTTGAGGTTATGAGTCATTGTCAGTTTGCCTTAGGTCTGAATCTGGATGAGTGAGTGTGTGTATGTGTCTTTGTGAGTCTCTGTGCTCTCTGAGAGAAAGTGGTTAACCAGATGTGTATATATTTTTGTGTGGAAGCCAAACCACCACAATTCATGTTAATTAAGAGCAGGCTAAAGCACAACTAACTATCAAGATTCAAATGGTCAGCATCCAGATAGATAGATGTGGGGGTATTTTGCTGTGGGGCATGTGGAGGACATTTTGCTGTGGGGGTGAATTTTGCACTGGGGCATTACGCTGTGGGATGGCATGTTGGTGTGGGGGTAGATTGCTGTGGGGGCATGTGGGGACATTTTGCTGTGGAGTGATATTTTGCTGGGGGGATTTGCTGGGAGATACATTATGAAAGACATACTTACTCCCTCAGTAGGTGAGTAAGAGGACACTAGAGGCTATTCATAATAAGCTATTAAACCAGACTAGCCTTCTAATAGTTGTATGAAGTATTTATGTAATGTATTTGGGCAATGTAGTGTGAGAGGATTAATATGCATACTTGGGAATTCTGCCAGGCTGCATAATAAATGTAGCATAAAAACATATTAAATGGCAGTTTTATACTTTAATTTTTTGTTAATGTTTCTCTATCTGTTCTATGCACATTTTTCAGCTAGTAAAATAAAACCATGGTAGTGTACTCAACAAGAAACAAAGTCATATGCTGGCCACTTACCTCTGCAGATGTTGCCATTGTCAGGCTCAAAGCCAGCCTTACAGGTGCAGCCACCAATGGGCACCATCCACTCGCCATCGCCGTTGCAGTAGAGTTTGATAGGCACGTCAGCCTCCTCTGAGTTTGGTATGCAGGAACCACGAGCAATCACCAGCGATGTGCTCTCAGCGCCGGTTGTAGTCTCCGGGAAGACTGCAAAGTTCTGCACGACGCTCGGGCACTTCTTGTAGAAGACACGGACGGACAGCAGTGACATGCATGCCCCATAGTCTTGGAAGGCCAAGTAGAAGCCATTTTTGGAGAGTGGCCCAAAGCTGCGAACTTCTGTGTTGACTTTCATTAGGCGCCCGCCAAAGTCCACCTGAGAGAAGCTCTCATCGGCAGCGATGGTGTCCACTTTGAGGTACGGGGCCTCTGTCCAGAATGTGGCCCCTTTGGTGGCAATCACCTGGTCGCTCTCGTAGTAGTACAGGTTGAATGTCTCTTTGCATGAGCCGGGAACACGAGGGATGCTGCTGCAGTCACGTACCGTGAAGCGCATCTCCACATAGACACGCTGAGCAGCACGACGTCTCACAAATGTGGTCACTAACCAGTTGTTTTGGCTCGACTCAAACACATTGCAGACTTGGTACGTGCGAATGGTGTTAAGGTTCTCATCATAGCCACTCACCTCCTCCCACTGATAAAGCAAACACACAGAGACAAAAACGCTTTGGGTTAGTGAAAGATACTGACAGACAATAATGATCAGGACTGTTTGTTTTCTCATCAGAGAGAGTTTGGGTCAGCAGGAAGTGCTATCAAGCAGTCATGCTCAGTGGTTTGATTGCAAACAAAGAAAAAACTGCTGTTCTTGATATCCCTTTCTCATCTCACATTGTGAAAATGTAAAGTGCTCTAATATTGTAACACTCTCACACTTTGTTGTAAAAAAAATAAGCAAGACAAGGTGACTAGACTTGTGTTAAATCCTTATAGACGTTTTGCAGCTTATCCAAGCAGCTTAATAAGTGCTCAAGGTGACAACTGATCAAGCACACTGGATGAGTGACAAAATGATGAGAAGGAAAATCCAGTCACCTTGCCTTTAGTACTACCACACATTCACACTGATCTGTTTGAACACAAGGCTGTATAGTAGTGGTGTAACACAATGCCACATGTCTGTATAGCAGATTAAAACTGGAAGTGGCCATGGCCTAAACTATAAAATAAGATGAGGGCAGGACTGTAATAATTCCGTCTGCACCACTGTTCTGACATTTTCTGTTTAATTTCCTAAAATTGAATTAATGTAGTGATTTTATCACCAAAATCTCCATGACTTTGCCCAGGCAGTTACTACAGATTAACAAATGTACGTTGTAGTGTATTCATGTTAGAGCACGTGTTCTTACTGTAAATGTTTAGTCCTAATTGAATCCCAGTCCCAAAGAGTTTCAACCAGATGCTTGTGAACCTTTCTAGCATGTTTTTCCAATTTGTATCTGTAACTGTTTAGCGCATATCTGTCGAGCCTGATCATATTTACTTACATTCCTTCTTCATGCACAAGATGTGTAACTATTTGTATAGTGTATGCCTTTGATTTGATGTAAAAATATCAAATATATAGGTAACTAGCAAGACCCTGAAGCAGACAAGACCCTGGAATAAGCTTATGGATTATGTTTTTGCCATTTAGAACATCAGTGGATGAATCTCACTACTTGACATTTAAAATAACCTGCACCATTGAGATGAAAGTTTTGAGATGTTTCATTTTCTTCTTGCAGAGATTGGGTCAGGTGGAAGTGCCATCTAACAACTTGTGAAGCATACAAGTAATGACTATAAAATAAACCTGAGATGTCTAGTAACAGTAAATCAAGGTAACAAAGATGGTCTTACAATATTGAGGATATTTTACCACTTAACCCAGGAGCTTCATTAGTTATAGAATTAATGAAGGATCTTGAATGAGTTGCACAATGATGTGAACAATGATATCATCTACTACTAGATATTCAGACAGACCTGTATAAGCCATATGGACAAAAAAAAAACTTTCACAAAGAAAGACTGAATATGTTTTGTCTCTTCTTATAATTTGGATCATCATGACCAGCCATTAGAGTTCTTCTTGGTTAAAGAAAGCCATCATCACTGCATTTCCTATTGTCAGAACAGAAACACTGAGGAGGATGCAGGTGCAGGTATAGAAAGCAGACAAATCCAAAACACTAGGCAATCATAAAATGATAAACAGGCACAGGTCAGACGATCAACAAACAGAGTATCAAAGAGCAGGCAGGTTCAAAAAAACAGTGAGCGAGATGAGAACCAGGATAAATAATGCACAACAAACTGTTGGTAAATAACAGGACATAAGCAAAGTGAGCAAATACTTTGCAATGTGCCAGAAACTAAAAGAGGGTTTTTGTGTGTGTGTGTGTGTGTGTGTGTGTGTGTGTGTGTGTGTGTGTGTGTGTGTGTGTGTGTGTGTGTGTGTGTGTGTGTGTTTTGTGAACAGGTGAAGGCAATCAGAAGTCCAGTGACTGTGACTGTGTGAGTGCGGGTGTACAGGTGTTTTGTGGGAGTCCAGTGCGGCTATGAGAGAGAAAGAGAGGAGTGTGTGTGTGTGTGTGTGTGTGTGTGTGTGTGTGTGTGTGTGTGTGTGTGTGAAATCAGGATCAGGTGAGTTCAATCTGGTGACTGTGCAGGTGTATTGTGAGTCCAGTGTGGCTATGTTTGTCTGCTGCAGTGTATAATGGGTAATGGAGACTGTGGTTTGGGCTGATCTGATACTTATAAGATTGCTGTTAATTCATTTCAACTAGTCTCAAATATATTAAAGTCTAATTAATATCAATTAATTAATGAATTAACTATTTCACAATGTATCCTTGCAAGCTTAACTGTATATGAAAGAATTATGCATGTCATTAAAAGTTAACAAGATAATGTTTTTTTTAAAGATTATAGTCACCTTAATAAACACCTTAATAATTATTTCACATGTTCTTCAAGATGATGAGTGTACATCAAATTATTCAAGGTTCCGCCCTGAAAAACTACATTGATTAAACTACATGTGTGTTAGCTCTTCAAAATAAAGTTGAACTGTGTATATTATAAAAAGCAATATAATAATATAATAATTAAATTTAAAAAAAAAAAAACTCAGTGGATTTATAGTGTATAGTAAACAAGGCTATATGATTTTCTCATCTCTTTGCAGGAGCATGTGATATTACACAATCAGTACATGGATCAATATTAGTTTATCCACTGTACCACACGTCAACTGAATTGCGTTGTGCCACCTTGTAGCTCACATCAGGTGGTCTTGTAGTTTGCGCAAGTGATTGGTTCATGTTCCATGTTTGTGCTTTTTTTACAGTTCCATCATGGTTTTGACTTGTCCCACTTTCCATAGTTATCTCTTGTTTGCACAGAACATACAGAATCAAATCCACTGGCAAAGAGCAAGGCGTATTCACTGCACTCCTTTTCAAGTTTTCTTTTAAGGGAGGTTAACATGTCAGGGAATTGCAGAGGTGGTGGATGCAAGTGCAGAATTTTTTGTTGTAAGGTATAAAGGGAAAAAAGAAACAGTGAAGACAAACCCAAATAGGAAAGCATACAGAAGTAAGCAAAGCTATGGAAGGCAAACAAGACACTGCATCAACAAAACCATAACAATAAGGCTCGCAGAAACTACGACTTAACTACAGGTTCTGACTAAACACAGAACAGGTGTGGGTGCTTAGTGAGACTTGTGACCAGGTTATGTGCAGTGGATGATGGGTAATGTTGTCCAGTGTAACCCTGACATGATAAATAATGAATATGAAATATTGTCCAGTTATGCTCATGCGTTATTTATATGGAAAGACATTTTATTCCGATACAAAATAGTGGAGAACTAGGTAGATCTGTAGAGTTGTAACTTGAGGGAGTGAAAGTGGAACATACAAGACTTGAAAGCAGCGTTCCCCGGTGTTAAGTTTTGAAAGTGTCCCGAAGGCACAGTGAAAACAAACATGAGCCCAGAGCTCTGCTGACACTCCGCCTACCTCCCAAATCTTCCTCCACACCTATCCACTTCAGATTTCTAAAATCACTAATTAAGGCTTTTTGGCTAGATGATTCTTGGCTGATTTAATTCAAAGCAATCCATGATTGCAGAATTTATACTTTCATGTTCACAATGTATAAATGTAACCAAAGTGACAGCAGTGATGAAGCTGACAAGTTAAAGCACACACGGATAAAGATGTCACAAGGTGACAGAAATAATGAAGCACCTGACAAAAATGTTTCAAGATTCCGTGTGTCTAGGCTAATAGTCATTAAGAATGATCAGACTGACTAATACTAATAAAATAAGAACAGTTTTGTTTTGCCATTTTTATGTCATGTAATCATAAACTCATCCATTTTTTTTTTCTTTATTTTTTTAGGTTTGAGCATAGTTATTTTTATTGTAATCATTCATTCATTCATTCATTGTCTACCGCTTATCCGATCTATTCTCGGGTCACGGGGAGCCTGTGCCTATCTCAGGCGTCATTGGGCATCAAGGCAGGATACACCCTGGACAGAGTGCCAACCCATCGCAGGGCACACACACACACACTCTCATTCACTCACACAATCCGGACAATTTAGAGATGCCAATCAATCTACAATGCATGTCTTTGGACCGGGGGAGGAAACCGGAGTACCCGGAGGAAACCCCCGAGGCACGGGGAGAACATGCAAACTCCACACACACATATGGCGGAGGCGAGAATTAAACCCCCAACCCTGGAGGTGTGAGGCAAAAATGTGCTAACCACCAAGCCACTGTGCCCCCCTTTTATTGTAATCATTATTATGATTTAGGCTGAACTGGTCCCGATGTCCTGAATCTGTATTCTTGTATGCATTTATTAGGTCTCATGCAATATTCATGCTAGTAGAATTCACAAAAATATCTTCGGTGCCTTTTAAAAACTTAAAATTATTTGAGGCACCTTATACACAGCAATCTTCAATGCTCAGTCACAAGTGCTTGTCAGAGGTGTATTAGTAAATCCTGTGTCAATGGGGAGGTAAACAGGTCCAGCTCCTCATTCCATAAACCACTGCATTCCATAAAATCAATTACAAGTATGCTATCCTTCTTTCTTCCCTTCTAACCTTGCAAACTCATTAAATAACTCCGAAAAGTCCAGCTCTTTAACAAGCTTCGACTCAATCACAAGCTGTGACAGCACATTGAGTTTTCTCAAGAACTTCACTGGAGTTTGAATCCTATCCATTATGGCAAATGGAGGTTGATGACTGTTCTCTGACTTCCTTTTTTCTCTGGCTACTCTTTTATTTTTGCTTTTTTCTCCTAGCTGCAGTTTAAAACCATGCATATCAACATATTAAACTTTCACTAGGCATGTAACAATTCACTTGGCTTTTTTTTATTTTTTAAACATGTCGAGCATAGCCCATATGCCTTCATACAGCATGTAATTCATTGCATGTAATGGCATAATTAGACAGAAGGTTCATGAAATAAACCTAATTTATCCTCTGTCGAAGACAGCCAGGCTTGAAAGTCATGTGGTGATGGAGTATGGAAGGGATTTTTTTTTTCTTTTTTTGTGTAGTGTTTTTTCCTTTTTTTAGTTCAGCAATAAATAAACAGACACCAGTCAAGGTTAGTAAAATGTGAAATAAATCTGAAATATTAGTTTTTCATGTGTAGGTTATCAGATGAAACATCAGCATTTAAATTCTTATAGAATAACTTGTTAAATGTACACCAATCAAAGCCGTTGTTTGGATAATTTATCACAGACGCCTATCACAGAAGAACTCTCTGCCATTGTTGGTGCTGAGATATGCTCACATCTAATCCACAAGCAATGTCACAAGCTGCTGAACTACTTTATATGCACACTGAATGACGGATGGGAAGGGCGTGAGTTCAAATCCTGGCATTGACAAGCTGCTACTGTTGAGATTTTGAACAAGGTTCTTAATCTTCTACTCAGATATATTAATAAAACAAATGTAAATTTTTACTTCACTTCTGGAAGTTGCTCTGGACATTTATAGACATTTACTAAATACCATAAACAAACAAATAAATAAATAAATAAATAAATGGATGAATGGATGAATTAATAAATAAACAAACAAACAAACAAACAAACAAATCCATATGAAGTTATTTACATGGCCCGTACCATTTTGTGTCTGTACATAGCTTGGTATATGTTGAGAGGTGACAAGGCTAATGGGTAATACAGCATGTAGTATGTGTGTGTAGAAAGTATTCTATGGGCAGCACAGACATAATCCATTATTTGAGTGTTGCTTCAAATTAACATGCTTCCGTAAGTAACAGCATGATATAGACTGCAACTCTGATTGGTTAAGAGGTGACATATACTGTGCATTGCAACAGTTGCCATGGCAACATTAAACGTTTAAAAAAACAAACAAACTCAGAAATGTTCAAAAAGCTCATATAACAACAACACCACTAATAAATTATTGTTTCTATAGCAGCAGCTCATACACAGAGACTTGTAAAGTAGATTATCAACATAATCTAAAATTAAGATAAAATAAGATAAACCTTTATTCATCCCGGAGTGGGGGAATTTCCATGTTACAGCAGCAAGAAAAAAAGAAAAAAAGGAAAGTGCATAATAAAGAGCATTTAATTTATTTAATTTATTATTTATTAGTATTCCTCACAGTATACATTACTTGCATATAATAGCACAGTCTGTCATTAATTATTACTTGATTTTATATGTGCACAGTGTACAGGAGATGTGTGTGTATATATATATATATATATATATATATATATATATATATATATGTATATATATATATATATATATATATATATATATATATGTTAAAATATATACATATAATGTGTTGCAAATAATTTGCATGTAAAGAAATGGATTGAAAAAAAGAATTTCAAATGGACTTCATGTACCACAGATGCATTTCTTTTATTTTCTCTCTCTCTCTCTCTCTCTCTCTCTCTCTCTCTCTCTCTCTCTCTCTCACACTCACACACACACACACACACACACACACACACACACACATTCTTGGCTTTCACATGCACTGCCATGGACCAGGCACATCAGTATCTACGATGTGGAACAAATTCATAATTACGTGATCTAAAATTGAAATTAGTGTGAGCCAGAGGAGAGTGTAGCAGTGAACTGTGTCTATTGAGCCATGGCGAAAACAGAACATTAGGCTCTGTGGAATGTATATGTTATAGAGAGAGAGAGAGAGAGAGAGAGAGAGAGAGAGAGAGGTGATGGTTATTTTCAGATGGCTGTACTATATTAGTATAATGTAGAGAAATGCATTAGCACTCCAGTGATAATGGCACTAACACACACTATAAAAACACACCCACTGACTGGATCACCCTTCTAAGAAATCATATAAGCCAAAAATAAATAAATAAGTAAATTAATGAATGAATAGAAGAAGTTGCTTTCAGCTGCGCCACAGCAGACCAACTGGTCCGCACAACAACTTGGCAAATGTTTTACACCGGATGCCCTTCCTGACACAACCCTCCCATTTTTCCAGGCTTGGAACCAGCACTGCATCCAGTGGCTGAGGCACTGGCTGGGAATCGAACCCGGGCCTTCCACATGATAGGCGCGAAGCCTACCACTGAGCCACCAATGCCCCAAATGAATGAATGAATAAATAAATAAATAAATAAATAAATAAATAAGTCCAATAGTATTTTTATTCTCCTTTCTTTCTTTTTTTTTTTGGTTATTTTAATATTAACATTATTTTTTATTATTTTTTTTTATGTCCATGGACATTGCTCTTACAAAAAGAAAGAAAGAAAGAAAAAAAACTTCACTGCAATAGACATGGATCATAAAGAAGAAATTTGTGGGTGCATGCCAATTTGAAAATTTGATTATCAACATAAAAAGTTTGAAAGTAAAAAAAATCTATACTAAGGCTAAAAATGTTATGTTATGTTATAAAAGTTAGGAAAAAAGGAGATGTGTTTAGAGTGTTTTATAATTTATAATCACAAATTTACTTAAGCAAAGCAAATATTCTATGTATTAGAAGATTTCTATGGCAGAAGATTGTATATCATGCCAGTTTTTATATAAATAGGATAAAGCATTTGTGAAGTTTGACCAACCCGAATCAGATATATACCTATGGAAATGTTTTCGTCCTCTGTTTATGCATTGATTTTCCTTTTCTGGTTTACAAAAGCTAAATGTAGCTTCCATACTACTTCTACTACAACTACTACCACAGCACACTCCACACACACACGCGCACGCACGCACGCACACACACACACACACACACACACACACACACACACACACACACAGACACACACATACACACACACATACACTGTCCCAGTTACAGCGAGTTTGGTCTCTTGTTGACATGCTCTCTGACCATGGCTGTCTCTCGGATAGAGGAAGGGCTGTGAGGTCACCTAATGGTCTGTGCATCTGTTGCAAAGTCAGGGTGTGAAGTTCTAAACTGCTGCAAAGCCACATGGGTAATCACTCACACTTTTTAACAGAACTGGGACTGGAGGAAAAAAAGCTTTTTGAGGAAAATGAAAAAAAAAAAGGAAGAGAGTGAGACACTGACAGTGAGAGAGAAAGTGTGTGTGTGTGTGTGTGTGTGTGTGTGTGTGTGTGTGTTTGTGAGAGAGAGAGAGAGAGAGAGAGAGAGAGAGAGAGATTCATATGCAAAAGTCTATAAACTCTTAACCTACTCTATGGTTTTGTATACATACAGACATTCATTAAATCAAAATAGAATATTTAAAAAATATTTTTAATGCATGTACATTAATTTCTTAACTGTTTGTCTTTTTTTCTTCATTACTGTACTTTTAGAATGCATAATATTGACCTCTCAGAATGCTATTTATTTATTTATTTATTTGTTTGTTTGTTTGTTTGTTTGTTTGTTTTATCTCTGACAGCCTGCATGTACACTAATGTGACCCAAGCCCCCACCAAATGCAAAGAATAATCATTATGTAAATGTTTCAGTGACCTGATTCCAATGTTTACATGATGACAATTCCTCTTTAATAGGTTATAATCAGTGCAATGGATTTTACTTCAGTGGGGAATCCATAGTAAATTAATGTGGTGAGAGTAAGCATGCACAAGAAGCAGTCTTAACAAACAGGTTTCTGTGATGAAGCTTTAAACAAATACAGCAACACTGCATGTGATGCAGAGAGATTTATATATAAATATAAATATATAGATCAGATCAATTAAATACATTCATTTGAAGTAAAATAAATAAATAAATAATCATTCATTTAGACATAAGTCTGGTTCACAACAAACTAACAATAAAACATAATATGTATTTTTATAAATATAAATTAGTCAGTAAGTGCGTGTAAGTAAATAAATAAAGAAAAAATGAGTGTGAGGTTTTATTTAAAAATAAAATAAATGACCACACTGACAGTGGTACCAAAATTGTGCTAATTCCTTTGTGTTGCAAAATCACTTTGGCTTATGATAAGTGCTGCAAATTTTTCATAATGTCAATCGAAAATGAAGATGAATCTTCCATTTACTCCCAATATCTGTTAAACCCACCGTGAGAACCGAGATGGAAAGTGCACACCATTAACCCTCAACCCCACACACAGTTCATCATTTTAATGGTAGAAGCTGTTGAAAGAAAAATCCTGACTTTTCAATAACAAATGAAAAGGAAAATAAACTCAAACTGCTTTATACCAATGTAATAAATGTGTAATAACATAATAACTACATGTTATAAGTAAACAACCACTGAAAACCAAAGGAATTTTGTAGAAATGCTGTGATATGTGGATGGAAGATTGGAAAATGAAATGACAATGTTGGATAGGGCTTGAAATGTGAAAGGAGTGGTGAGATGATAAACGAGAAAGCAGAAAGCCCTTGCGCAAATGAAAGCCTATTTTTTTCTCCCCATCTCCCTCCATCCAAAGTGCACCTCCACCTCCACCCCTCTAGCCTCCTCTCACTAATGCTAATTTATCAGCATTACATGGAGCTGTCCAGTGGCGCGGTCATTAATCCAGTGGAGTCTGGGACCCAGGGGCCGTCAGTCTGGGGAGTGTCTTCTCTCCGTCTGCTCAAATGACTGCCATCGCTCACCAGCCCCACGCCATACACACCGCTCACACACAAACACACACACTGCCTAAGGCACTTCCCATCTCACACCTGCCTGTGTGTGTGTGTGTGTGTGTGTGTGTGTGTGTGTATGTGTGTGTGTGTGTGTGTGTGTGTGTGTGTGTGTGTGTGTGTGCGTGTGTGTGTTGTAGCACATATGAGCACACATAAACTCCCAAATTCATATATTGCAATAATGTTTCAAGACAATAGTGGGTATAACACAAAAAATGCACACACCTACACACACTTGCGCACACTCATATATCATCCTAATCTAATAGATGCTTTGTGTGACACTCCTGGTTATTGGGTGTGGCAGTAGTGCTCATATTCACATCCACAACCACCCCAACACTTCGAATCTGGTAGATTTTTATCCTTCTACCGCATAAGCACTGAAAAACAAAAGCTTCCACTCTCCTTCATTACGTCTAAACAAAAAAGAAGGAGAAGTACCATTTTAAACAGTAGTGTTACAAATGCTATGTTTAAAAAGAGGGGTTAAAAAGAGAGATTTTAAATATAGTCTTTGCACACCTTAGTTGTCTAAGGTAGATGCTGGACTTACACACTGAGGTAAATGCTTACTTATGCTACATTTACACATACAGTACAGCAACTCACAGCAACCGGAAATCATTCATTTTCAATTAAAGCAACTGTTGGGGATTAGATGTGGGCATGTCCAGAGATGTGACAAAGCTGAGAAAAGATGAACTTGTAAATACTTTGCAACTTGTGCAGCAACTACCAATGTGAGTGAATGGAGTGCACGTGAGTAGAGTGCACGTGATTCAGGAAAAAAAGGACACAAGCTGCTTCTCCTTCATTGAGTATGATATGCTACACATACACACTGCTAAATTTTATATACAAACACCAAATCTCCAGAATGTCTCATTTTACTATAGTAAGCAGTAGTAGGAATGCCTACCTGCGACTTCACAGTACAGTGCCTGTCTATTTGCAGCAATAATGTCACTGTATGTATGAGCATAGCATTACAATAAGATTAAAGAGTGTGTATACTTTTATAGTGTCTATTAGAGATTTGGATAATTAACTAAAACATGAACAGCAGCTGTTTTTTCTCCACATGCCTGGTGGTTATTATAAAACCCCTTAACCATGCACACTCCACTTTCTAAGACAAAGGATATAAAACAACATTTTTACTAACTTTCTATCATTGCCATTAAAACTATATTCATATAAAGTATTAGCTTTGATGCTTCATTAGGCCTATTTAATCTTTCTTTTTTAAAAAAAAAAAAAAAACTTGTATTTTATGGAATCTAATTCAAACATATATTTCCACATTAATGAACCCAAAACAAGTTCCATTTATCAGTGCAGAAAGAAAGAAGCTGCAGCTTTAGCATGCTTTAATGCTTTCTGAAAAAAAAAAAAAGATAAAGTGGGCAGGGCATCCAAGCTATCAGTGATATCAGACAGTTCAAAACACCTACATAGTTGTCAATCATATCACCATGGTTTGATAGAATCAAGTCAGTCTGACCAATGCTGAGAACAATCACACTCAGTGAATGTGTCCAAGTGGTATGTGAACTTGTCCTGGCCCTGGTCTTGGACTTAGACTTGGACTTTGATTGTCATTCTTGACTAATTACGTAGTTTTTAAGGCTCCATGTAAATAGTAAATAAATGTCATCTAACTAAGAAAATAAAGCTCAGACTCAAATATATTTTATAACTGCAGTGCAGTGCATGAGAACATGGCAACTTATGTTATTATATTATGCTAGCTACCAGTTTTTAGGGTAGTTACTAAGCATTCTGGAAATCCAAGCCATGCAAGTGATCATCACTTACTTACAATATTTACTCTTTCACTTTTTGGTTTCACTAATAAATGAATGTTTGTTCATTCCTAAAGGTGTGTATGTTCATGAATTTGCATGGGGAACACCGTGAACAGCGTGTGCTTCAGCAGCAGAGTTTACCTGTCAGAATATCTAGGACATTTCCTAAAGGTCTTTTTACAGTAAAACTCATCTGAAGCTGCAGGAGGTAAAAGCAGTTAAGTTGTTATGACAGGATAAGATGATGTATATTTATTGTAAGTTCTTTGTAATGATTAAATCCTTTCCACTGAAAAAGGTCAGAGACTGAAAGAGATGCATAGACTTACTCTCTCATAGACACACTCTCATAAACACACTCTCTCATAGACACACGCTCTCAGAAACACACTCTCTCATAGACACACACTCTCATAAACACACTCTCTCATAGACACACTCTCATAAACACACTCTCTCATAGACACACTCTCATAAACACACTCTCTCATAGACACACACTCTCATAAACACACTCTGTCATAGACACACACTCTCTCATAGACACACTCTCATAAACACAATCTCTCATAGACACACTCTCTCATAGACAGTCTCTCCCATAGAGACAGCAGGAGGTAAAGATAAAAGACATAATAAGAACCTGATCTGATTTAATAAATGTCATATGAATATGAATGAGCAGCTATTTATTTGTTTACTTGTTTGTTTGCTTGTTTGTTTGTTGCAGATACTCTCCATACAAATGAACACGTGCCCATTAACCTTTGGGTATAAATATTAAGAAAACTTCTCCCAAACTGTTCAAGCTTTCTCTTTTTTTTGACCAACCAGTGCTGTCAAGTTAGAAATCAGACCAGAGAGGGAAAATAAACAAAAAAGTGAAAAATATTTCAAACATATTGTATTGTACTGTTTCCAGTCCTGTAGTTAATGAGTCCCTCCAGGATTGCACAATTTTGCGATCATGGTAATGAATGCAAACTTTTGATATTCTGTAGAGATTTTGCAGATATGGGTCAAGACATGTCGCATGCCGTCATCACAACACACACTCAGCCAAAACCCTGTTTAATTCATGTGAGTCAAACATGAGTACAGCTGTCATGGAAAATAATTACTAAAGTGTCTTCACTGGTACGAGTTTAAAAGTAGAATCCTGTACTTGCAATTGTGCTATCAAAACACACACACACAGACACACAGACACACACACACACACACACACACACAAGTTTTAGGGGAAAAAAACCCCATAAATACTCAGCAAAAAATAATAATAAATAATAATAATAATAATAATAATAATAATAATAATAATAATAATAATAAAGAAATAATAAAGAAATAATTTCACAAAATCCTGAACAGATAATTGATGTAATTGTGCTACAAGCAAAGCACAACAGACAGTCCACAGGACACAAGTAAAAATTACATTTGGACAAGTAGTTATTGTGTTGTACTTATTATTTTGCACCTATTGCACTTGCATAACATTTAATTATTGTTTTCTGTAAAACTCGTTGTGTGTCTCTTTTCCTAATTTACAGTTGCCCATTAATGTTCTTGGACTCAATGTTTTGTTTTGTTTTTCATTCCCCAATATAATGTGTTGCACCAAGGTCTTGGAGAATGTTCTATTATTTTGCTGGATAACTTGAAAATATACATAGCTTCCTGTGATTACATAAACTGCAACTGCTCCAGAAGCCATCTCAGTTCATGTTAGAAAGGACATTATTTATTTACATTTACATTATTTACTGTCCCGTGTCACCCAAATGAGGATGGGTTCCCTTCTGAGCCTGGTTCCTCTCAAGGTTTCTTCCTCAAATCATCACAGGGAGTTTTCCCTTGCCACCGTAGCCGCAGGCTTACTCATTAGAGATAAAATAGGGATAAAATAGTAACTTTAATTTAATTTTTTTTTTCCTTCTCTTAGGCTTTTGACACTGAGCTTAACCCCGGGTTATCGTCGTTCTAAACACCGCTTTTAACCCCGGGCAAATTTTAAAACCGCTAATTTGTTTGTGGTGTTAACCTCACATTGCAATGCTAAGTTTGTTCAGTGTGAACCTGAGCAGTGTTTGCTTGATGCTGTTGGATGCTTGGCAACAGACAGCCAATCAGAAACTGAGCAGGTCAGGTCATGTCACATCAGTAACAGGAAACGCGCGTGGTGTAAACAGGTTGCCTGCTGTTGCCCCGGGTATCGTATGAGCAGTGTGAAACGTGATTATAGATAACCCAGGATTACGTTTATCTGGGGTTTAGGATGACCCAGGGTTAACAATTTTAAGTGTGAAAAGCCCTTATGTTTTTATACTGCTGTACTTCTGTAAAGCTGCTTTGAGACAATGTACATTGTTGAAAGCACTATACAAATAAACTTTAATTGAACTGAAATGAATATTAAGAAAACTAAAGTCATTTTCATAGGTTTCTCAGTTTGGTTCGATCATCTGAAATATTTTGCTGGCTGTGCACCTGCCATTTAACATCCCCTGATAC